>OZ038480.1:54200582-54480582 GCA_964036315.1 Acanthosepion esculentum
AAAAATTATATTATAATTATTATTTTTATTTTAACAAGAAATTTAAATTTTTCTTAGATGTAAACATTTGAGGAAATTAAGTTACCCATTTTTTTCAAATTTCACTTATTCAAATGAAAGATCATTACATATTATTAAATAAATTTTCAACACTTTCATAGACTGAAATTATCTATAGATCATAATTATATATATATATATATATATATATATATAGAATGCATGTTATATACAGAGTACTCAGTTACTACACCTTGACCCTAGCTAGAGAGCCAGGAATTGAAACTTTGATACTAGGTAGAATGCACAAATACTTTTATCTAAGGCAGAAGTTCTGATTTATATGGAAATAATCCTTCATTTTGGTAGGTATTATTTTATTGTTAATAATAATGAAAACAATAATCATCATTATTATTGTATGACAACTTGAATAAGTTGAATATATAAAAAATGTCAGAGAAATCATACTCAGTGGGACTTGAAACAAAACAAGACAGAAAATATGAAGTTCTTCATCTTTTGTTATTAATTTAATTTTTGTGCTTCCTCCTTGCTCTATTTGTCAAAACTTCATTTTTCCATGTTTAAATATCATATTGTAAAAAGGTCTTTTTGTTGATTTTTAATGTTCAGGTTCTAAAAAAAAAAGTTTTGAATAAAATCAACCACTGAGTTAACAATTAGGAGATGAATAGAGAAGAAAGAAAGCAAAAATGTATTTACAACACAATGATTGTTTGCAATATGAAAAGAGGATCGACTCACTTTCTCTGATTTTAAGTTTTTCATTAATCATCTATAAACTTGAGAAGAGTCATTAAAATTCCAAATTTTGTTTGGACAACTGATTGGACATAAACTTATATTCATGATATCATGAAAACAAAGAAGTGATTCAGTTCTCTGTACCAAATTTGGAATACCTCTAAATTGTTTTTATTTTTAAATACTTGTAACAAATTAGAATCAATTGTTATTATTTTGTGTAATTTAACTGGTAGATATTCCCTGGTTCTTAAAGAAATATGGACACTTGCAAAATATTTATTTAATATATTTCTGATGCTTACATTTAAATTTGCACATGTGATGTATTTATATCAAATGCATCAGAATTGAAAAAAATCCTTTTTGCAAGATGACAGGATTCAAACATTTAATGTATTTCCCATCATTTAATGTATACTTTTTAACCTCAATATTTTATTAAAAAGTTCCCCTTCAAACTATAATGTGATGATAATGTTTTTGAGTAGGTCTAGTTGTAAAAATGGTCCAGTAGAAAGCTCCAAAAAGAAACATGGTGGAAAATATGCTACAGTATGATAAAATTCAGCACTTTTGATTTTTACTGTTTCAAATAACACAATTTAATACTTGACCATTTTAAACATATTTTATGAATAACTGTTCTCTAAAAAAATGTTCATTTTTGTAATACTTAAATGGAAATGTTATTTTAATCATTAAAATTTAGTTTAATAAATCATTTAAGAATGTAAATATTTGAAGAGGATTTAATTTTATTTTCAATGTACATTTAAATATTGGTTATATAAATTGGTTAACCAAGGGTGTGAATATGGTTTCATTATTAATCTAATAATAAAAACAAAATCTTACAAAGAAATGATACATTATGCACACACGCAGTCATGAAACAATTGATATTACAAAAGGTTTATTGGAAAATGATCCTTCAGTTTTAGTAGTGTATGTATATTTAAAACTTTTATACATAAACACATGGATGTGTATTTGTATACATGAAAATTCATATAAATACATGAATATACAGTTGCATGCACATAGATAATAGAAAATGGGAGAAAATGATATATAAATTTGTATATATCAGAACAATGAATTCAGGAAAATGTTTGTCTGATGAAGTCTTTCTACAGGACAAAATACCTAACACAATTTTTTACACTTTGTCATTCATTTGCCTACAATAAAAAAATGTTAATTTATATAAATGTCCACATTTTGACACATGTTTGCTTATACATATATAACATGTAAGTCTATTTACTAATACCTGTACAAATATCTACAAAGCTATAAAAAAGAGATATATTCATATCAACATATTTGGAGGTATACATATGAACACAAACTTGTATATATAAGCACATATCTACTCATCTATGCAAATAAACAGAGATTTGAATTCATATATACATACATATATATATATATATATATATATATATATATATATAAAAAAATGATATATAATTTTGTATAATTTTATATATCAACAAATAGTATTTAGAAAAACAGTATAACAAATTGGGAAAGAGTTTTTGTGACAGGTTTCATCCATTGAAATCCTAACAGATGAAATGCATTACAAAAACTTTTTTCCAATTTGTATACTGTTTTTCTAAATAATGTTTGACTATTGATATTTAAAACTATACATACATATATACATACACATATTATATATATATATATATATATATATATATATATATATAAACACACGCACATATTATATATATATAGATATATATACATACAC
The DNA here is from genome assembly GCA_964036315.1 of Acanthosepion esculentum. Taxonomy (NCBI): domain Eukaryota; kingdom Metazoa; phylum Mollusca; class Cephalopoda; order Sepiida; family Sepiidae; genus Acanthosepion; species Acanthosepion esculentum. The sequence goes on from OZ038480.1 coordinate 54,203,116, forward strand.
ACACATATTATATATATATATATATATACATACACACACACACATATTATATATATATATATATACACACACATACTATATATATATATACACACATATTATATATATATATATACACACACATATTATATATATATATATACACACACATATTATATATATATATATATATATAGTAGAGAAAGTTAGTCCATGTATGCTTCTTACATAATGTTGATGAAAGAAATTATCATCATAATAATAATAATAAAATAAATAAAAAATTATGAAGCCAACAGACAAGAAGCACAATGAGAAAAAATTTTTAAATAAAAAATTTTTGACGTGCCTGTTCTTTCTCAGTGAAAATTGAAATTCATTAAGAAAGGACACAGGTATGTCCAAACATTTCAATTTTTAAAATCTTTGTCAACACTCTTCTATTGGCCTAATAATATAGATTAAATATTATTATTACTGTGTCTTTTTTTATCTCTTTTATGAGCCTGCTTTACCTGTATATACATAACACATTTTTTTAAAATGGAGAATGAATGTAACACTGACAAACAGGTTTCAAATAATAGCTGATTATTGATTACCTATAATCATTGTTTCTTAAAGTTCTAGGACTTTCATTATTACAGTCTTGTGTCTATCATTGGTGAGGAGATGGAAACGTATAAAGTAACTGTGAAAGACCACTGGATAAAACATACATCTGAAGAAGGCTGAAGATAAACCAGCTAAAATGTTGGTTTAAAAATATGAATATGACAAGCTTACAAGTACACTTTTCAGATTTAACTTCATTGTTTATATTATATATAAATTACATATAACCCCAGACACAATCTTCCTGAATCATATATCTTTTATTGTTCTTTCTTTCTCACTAGAGTCTTATTATTCTCTTTCTCTCAGTAAATCCTGGCATATTAGTGGCATTATCATCTTGCTTGGGGGTGAAATGATTTAAAATCTATATTGCACAGAGGTTCACAAAACCAGTAGCATTGATAGTAATGTGAAATTAGTGATCATTAATTTTTAGCTATAAGGAAATGATTTTTACCAAGATACCTGAGATAAAAAAAATTGTGTAAAAGATTACTTTATCATTAAAATCTAGAGAATTGGAAAATCTTTTGATAAATGCTACTATAGAAAGTGGTTTACCTGTAAACAAAAATACTAATCCCAATACAGTATCAGTTGGACTATTTAACTTTGCTTTTTCTGTTCATCTATTTTTGTCTCCCAGTAATCTTGTGTTTCAGTTATAGTCTTCTTGTGTCATATCCCTTTCAGATGTGAACGATTATGGCTCTCCACAACTTCCTATTTTTGTTACTTAATAACAGTCTTTTACTATCCCATTCACCCATTCCATTCCACCATTCATTCACACAAGTTCATCAGGTAGGTGGCTTCCTGTCTCTCCCTTCCTTCTGCCTTCAATATGACCTGAGTGTCAAAATCTCCAAGCCCTCCTCATTCATTATATGTTTAAGAAATTATTTATAAATTTCAACTTTCTCTTGTCATAACCAGTTAGGTTTATGTCTATGTAAGTTGTATTGGTATCAGTAATATGTACTGAATATTAAGTATTTTAACATATTTTTTTAACTTAAGCTTTATTGGTTTTGTAAAATCTTCTTCTACATTACTTGTGTAGTCACAAACTTGACAAATTAGTGAGACTTAATATATATATATATATAGTCTGTGTTTGTGAACAACTAAAATTCAATGTCGAGCTTACCTGCCTGTACTTGGAATTTTGTAAAAATGTTTCTATTCATCAGTGGTGCTTTATTGTAAAATACATCGTCTCCATGAAACTCTGAGTAGGGTCAGATAATTTGAACATTTCATTTTAGTTGTTACTATTAATGCTCTCTCCCTAGATATTGATCACTTGAATTGCAAAGACTGCTTGACTTAAAAGCATTATAATCCAGAAATAGGCGGGTCAACTGTTCTTTCTTTCTCTTGGCAAAACACAATCTTTTTTATTTATGATATACAAAATCATATAACATGCATCAAAAGTTGAAATATTAGTTGAAGCTTTAATCAAATTATTTTTTGTCTACATTGCTATTAATAACAGAACATAAAAGATATATACATTTTGATACAGACCTTTTAATTTTTATATATATATATATATATATATATATATATATATATATATATATATATATATATATATATATTCATACATGTTTCATTAAATAATATAGATAAGTGTTGTCTATATATTTTATGTAAGTTCTTTTCATATCGTCTGATAAGCTTAACAACATTATCATTAAACAATGAAAGAAAATCACAATATTGATACATATAAAACAGTTGAAACCTAACCTGAACAAAATAAACTATGAAATCTCCACAAATATCCTTAAATGCCTATAATTAGTAACAGAAGCCATTGGTTCATACCAACGGCTTTCCATACTCAATACTCATCAGATTCACTCTCGCGTGGTCATGTGTGACGTCATGAGCTGTGGTGCGATTTTCGCTTTCAGCGTCTTATATGCACGTGTTTATCGTTGCTTGGAAATCATCCATGTAAACAAAAACAGACTATCATCAATTTCTTGTTCGTGTATTGCTTAATATATTGTGTAATTGTCATCTTCGATAATGGCTTATGTAAGTCGAAAGCTTAGATTGGATTAAAAAATATGTATCAATATTGTGATTTTCTTTCATTGTTTAATGATAATGTTATTAAGCTTATCAGACGATATGAAAAGAACTTACATAAAATATATAGACAACACTTATCTATATTATTTAATGAAACATGTATGAATGAAAAAATGCTGCCTAAATACACACAATATATATATATATATATATATATATATATATATATATATATAAATAAAATGAAGAGGTTATAATGGTTCCAATGAGAGAAAAGTGTGTATATTAAAAAGAAGAGAGGTACCGCAAACTTTTTTGGTTGTAATGTGGGTTTTTTAAAAAAATATTATTCTTTATTTTTCATAGTTTTACAACACGTGTTTCTGGTCTCATGACCGTCTTCAGGTAAAGGGTGGAGATTTCCACATATTATTAAAAATAATTAATTTTTTTCAATGTTAAATATTCTTGATATGAGACATTCTCTGTTTTTGTGTTGGTTATTCGAATGTCTTTCTTTAAAATCTTTTTAAAATTTTAAAAATTTTTCTTTAAAATCTTTTTAAAGAAAGACATTCGAATGACCAACACAAAAACAGAGAATGTCTCATATCAAGAATATTTAACATTGAAAAACATAAAGGAAAAAAATTAATTATTTTTAATAATATGTGGAAATTTCCACCCTTTACCTGAAGACGGTCGTGAGACCAGAAACACGTGTTGTAAAACTATGTAAAATAAAGAATAATATTTTTTTTAAAAACCCACATTACAACCAAAAAAGTTTGCGGTACCTCTCTTCTTTTTAATATATATATATATATATATAAATATATATATATATATATATATATATATATATATATATATATATATATATTCATGAATACATTGACATATATAGATAGTTACAAGTACAATTATAAACATATATACATACAAGTAACTGACATGATTTGATATTTTCTTTGGCATGGAAAATTTGGTGTTTCACAATGGTAGCCCAGTGTACCTGTTATAACACATATAAACCTTTCAGCAAACAAAAATAAGTTATCATCAATAATAAGTAAGTTGAGCATACTGACCAACATGTGTTGATCCAGATCCAACACCCTGATCCAGATGTATAAGTTTAAAAATATGGACAAATACTTTCACATATGCAGATATGTACAAACAAAAATTTATATTCATATACATACACGGTGTACTATTATATACAAACTTGGTGTACAATCACTTTTGTGCATAACAATTCATGCACATATAAATGTTTAGTTTATCAGTAAACATGATACGTGGAAATTTTGTGAAAATACAAAAAAAGTTTTATTTCTTTCAAGGAATTAAAAAGATAGCAAATAAATAAAAAGAAATAATAAAAATAATGTTTAATTACAAAATATAAGTTTTGAATTTCCAGATGTTGGGCCAATTAAAAATAGATGAATTGTTATTAAATATGCAAAAAGCTTGCAAATATGAATCAATGAAAACAAAAAAACAAAAAGTAATCCTCCCTCCTCACCTTCTGTTTAAATTTTTATTGTCATATGCATAGAAACATTTTTAAAGAAGAAAACAGATAATTTTTTTTTCATGTTTTTGTATTTTAAAAATTTAAACGTAAAAATTGTTTGAATAAAGAGTAGAAGCTTGGCTCATTCTAGACCAAGTGTATTCCTTTTTTTAAAATTTAATTTACAGAAAATCAATCAAATATGCTTAAAGAAATACACAGATTGATATTTGATAAATGAATCTAGACATTTATCTTTGCTTTTAATTATCATAGTATTTTATTTAATTTTACAAATAAGGTAAATAATCCTCTTCTTATATGGTGTATATTTTGACTAGAGAATATATATTTAATTTATATATAAATGCAGCTTAGATTACCATTCCAAGAGGTGTTTAGATCCTTGAAGTTTTGTTTTTGTTATTATTGTTGTTGTTATCACAGCATTTTGGATTATCCAATTTCCAATCAGTACAATCCATAAACAAAGAAGGGGTCCATTTTCCAGAAATGGTGACAAACAGAAAATAAACAGTATAACTGAAGGTTGTCAAATGGATTGGCTTAAATGCTATGGTAACAGGAATGGCTGATCAATATAATTCATAATTAACAGTGAATTAAGTGCATTGGCAAAGAGAGAAATTATGTTTGTTGTATAAAATAAATACTTTTTTCATCATTAGGCTATGAACTTATAGATGTACCTTTGAAACACTCACATGCAAACATTTTGTAAAATGATAGATTTTAAAAATTCAATAAAGAGTGTTGGTGCAAATAGCCTACAAGTTAGATCCTGTTAAAAATAAACTTTTTTCTTACTAGGTAATAATTTTGATAAGAAGTATGACCGACCAGGCACCATCAGTACTCTCAGCAAATAAATGCATTGTAGGATTACTGAAGAAACCTATACTGGAAATCAGAAGTTTTTAAAAAAAATAAAGTTTGGATATTGGTCTGAATAGATTAAAGAATTTCTACTCCCTCTTGTTTTTTTTTATCTTGATTTACTGAAGTTTTGCATAAACAAATTAAAATTTTGTAACTGGAAATAGACTAAAGTTACTAATTGGATTCTGATTAATCTTAATTAATCCAATTCTACAGATACTAATTTTAGCCGATGAATTCTTTTAACCCCCAAAATTATAACAGGTAAATAATTTTCAAAAGATTAAGAAAAGACTGCATGAAAATTAAATGGAAGATGTATCATTGATAGAAATAAAATCAATTTCTTTTTATTAGTTAATGATATGCTTATTGTTTGGCTTCCATTTTTTGGTATACCATCATACAGTCTCATCTCTACACTATTGTTTGTCTATTCTAACTGTAACTCTCTCTCTTGTAATCCTCTCCTCTGAGACTGTCTTGCTTGCTTCTGAACATTCTGCCTTCCTTACAGCTTTTCAATTTCTTCCAGGCCCTTCAGATAAGCTTATGGCTTATTAAATGCCTTTTATACAATCTCAAAAAGTTAAAACTGAACAACTAATTCCTCAACCGCTTACAATCAAATTCTTATTTTCAAGAGACCATATAAGAAACAACCTTTTCCTTCAATTTTTCACTTGTTGTCACACACACACATACATACATTTTGAGCAGCGTACTTATGATATGTTTGTAGTTTATTAGAGATTTTGTAAGGATATAGATGAAACAATGGCACAGTTTTTGAGGTCCATTTCAGGATTGAACCCTGGCCACCTATATTTAATTCCTTGAAGATCCGTGTCAAACAATAGTTTATTTAAAAGGAAACTCTGTAAGAAAAAAAAAAAAGTTGGAATGTTGGATGAATATAATTATATGATGGTAATTCAATAAATGTTTTAATATACTTTAAACAGACAAAATACATGTAAATACAAACAAGTTTAGAGTTGATATTTGGGCTTATGCTACATGATTTTATCTGATTTCTTTCTAGTATCTGAGTTTACCAATTCTTCCAATGCAAAGGCAGGTTATAACTACAACAAATTGGGTACATACATTTAGAAACTTTTACGATAATCTAATATTAGATTGAAATGATTATAAGCATTATATCAAACACACACACAGGGTGCTGTAGCGTTCTTAATCCAAAGATCGGATTTTCTGTGAAGGAAGAGCTTTTTGCTCAAGTTTTTCACTTTTCACCATATTAGTAATTAGCTTAATTATTGAATATCCAGGCCTGTTAATCAAAGGAAATATTTATAATTTATCACTAATTTTCAGAGAAGTAAAAGGAATAAGGTTGCAAATGTTAAAAAATAATTGTAATTATCTTTTTTTTCATAAAATTTAATGTTAGAAAACTCAGATCACAAGAAAATAAAATGATACATCATTTTTTAGTAGATTTCCTAAAATCAGTAAAATCAGTTTATGTTAAATTTGACAATTTATTATGACAGCATATTACAGAACAGACCTCTGGAAAATAATTTTTATCGCATGTCATGTATTTTGTGTAAAAGAAAACAAAGATAAAATGATGACAAAATGATAGAAAATAAATTGTGAATTTAAATAAAATAAATGTCATTTTTTTTAATATGGATGCAGCTAAAAATCGTTTAAGTTATAAAAAAGGAATAAAATTACTACATCTAACCCGGATATAAGAGAGATTTTATCTGGTCCCAAATTAGAGCCATACTTACCTAAACAAAATAGACCAAACCCGGATATAAGAGAAAATCGGATATAAGAGACCTCTTCTCCGGTCCAGACAACTCTCTTATATCCGGGTTACACTGTATTTTAAAATATTTAAAGAAATAGATGTTTGCAAATGTCATTAGAACATTTTGAAGCTGTTTAGTGCTGTTAATAACAAACCTATTAATTTGAGCAAATTGTATTTACCTTTCTCCAAACGGAGTTTTGTACGTTCTGAAATTGGAGGAAGGGTTCTTATTTGCCTGCCTTTTATAAAAAAGTAGAAAATATGTTTTAATTGGCTAAAAATTTTACCAGAATGCAGTTTAAATCAGACAATTTCAGAGGTATACATTTTCTTGTTCACTTCAGTATTTTCCCAAGAATAAATTTACCATTTTTATGATGAGAATTATTTTTGAAAAACATCTTTTAGATTAATAGTTTTGTTTGGACATTTTTTTCTCTGTCTCTCTCACTTTTTTTTTTTTTTTTTTTTTTTTTTTTACTCTGAAAACCAAGCAGTTGATACACGTTTTCAAAATATCTTCATCTATTTGTAATTAAAAAAAATTTAAATAAATAAAATAATAAAAAATAAGCATTCTTATCTCCTTTTTAAAATTTGGAGCAGATTAGATTTTGTCCCTTTTATGTATTTTTACTCTCTGGACATCAACATTTGCTATGCATCTACAAAATATGCAAAAGCACACGGATCCTTTCTATAACATGCTCATCTCCCAAATGTTTTTATTGTTTCTCAAGCTTTTAGCAATAACCACCTGCTCAGTTTCAGTCCTGCTATCTTTAATACACACCATATAACTTCTTTAACATGTTTCATATCTCATCAGTATTGATTATAACATTTATGATACAAAGTGCAGACAGTTTTTCATCTTCAATGGAAAGTAATTTTCAGTCAGAATTGGCACCATATTACTAAACTTAAGCCATCACTGTAGTCTTTGAATAAATACATATATGTTTATTCATGGAAAGAAGACCTTGTTTTCCCCACCATGCAATAAAGTTACAGAAAAAAATAACAACATGCAGTAGTCTTTGTAGACTTAGCTTTGAGTTATAAAAAAGTGCAATAAACTCTAAGAGTATTCAAAATGGCTGCCTTCATCAGCTTGTGTCAGATATTCAAGATAGATAAATATTTTTAAAAAAGAAGGGAACAGTATTGTCAAGAAGAGTTTACTTCTTTACCCTGTTATGATTTGCAAACTGTTAAACAAAATTCGCTGACTCATTTTCCCCTCAGACCAAGCTAAAAGAATGCTCTTCATAAGAAAGCTTCTTTAAGTTGATTTCTGTACTCCATAGATGTATATTTTACAAATTTTAATTTGTCTGTACATGGTTAAATTTTTCCTTTTAAATGGATGTTTATCAAATTTTGTGGTTGATAAAACCTAAGTCTCTTATTTTTTTAATTATTTCACCTCAAGCAAGACAATAAAGCCACTAGGATACAAGGGGGTTACTTAGTGTGAAAGAATATGGGAAAAAGAAAACATTAAATTTGGCTCTCTGGGACTTCTGGCTTTTCCCAAAGCTAAAATCACTATTGAAAGGTAGAAAATATCAGGCCATGGATGAGATGAAGGAGAAAATGATGAAGCAGCTGATGATGATCCTGAAAGAAGGTTTTGCAAAGTGGCTGAATGCTGTGATAATTGCATGAGGTTTCATTGCCCTATATAAGCTATTCTTTTTTCAGAAATATGTTGTATTATAATATATGAATAACTTATTAGAAATAAAATGGTAAAAATTAACATCTAGGTTGTCTAAACAGGTTAGTGTTTGTTAGACCAATCAACAAACACAGGATTTGTTTGCCAGAGAATTATTTTGAACAGGACTAATATTATATGCCAAATGCTTTTTCTGAACAGACCTTATACATATATATATATATATATATATATATATATATATATATAATAATAATAATGAAAGTGGAGTCTTTAGAAATCCATTGTTAATAATTTATTTCACAGGATCAAACACCCATTTCATTTAGACCAAAAAATTTTACAATAATAAATGGATTTTAAATTTATCCAGACACAAGCAAAAAAAAAGAAAAAGGGTAGAAGATAGAGATTTTTAAATAAGGTATTTTTAAGAGGAAAGATATATATATGAGAGAGAGGGAGAGAGAGAGAGACGGGGGGAGAGAGTAAGAGAGGGAAAGAAAGTGAAGGAAAAGGTTAATCAGTCAGGTAAAAAGTTTACCTAGAATATTCTTCCTTTTACCCGGATATGACAAATATGTTTTTTTTTTATGGGGGAAGGGAAAGATGGAGAGAGATATATAGAGACATGGGGGAGGAAAGAGAGAGTAAGAGAGAAAGCAGACTCTCTCTTCCTTCCCCCATGTCTCTCTCTCTCTCTCTATATATATATATCTCCATCTTTCCCTTCCCTCATAAAAAAAACAACTTATTTTGAAATCTATATCTTCCCCACTTATTTTTTATACTCTATTCTTTTCTCTATCTTCTACCCATTTTTCTTTCTCCTATGTGCCTGTTTGAATATATTCACTCTCTTTTACTTGTCATGTCCAAGTAAAAGGAAGAATATTCTAGGTCAACTTTTTGGCTGACTGCTTAACCCTTTCCTTCGCTTTCTTTCACTCTCTTTCCCCTCCCTCGTGTCTATATATCTCTTCCCCCTTTAAAAAAACTCATTTGAAAATCTTTATCTTCCCTTCTTATTTTTGAAACTCCTTTCTTTTTCTCTATCTTGTACCTCTTTTTCTCTTTCCTTTTTTGTTTTCTTTTTCTTTTTTCTTGTATCTGGATAAATTTAAAATCCATTTATTGTTGTAAAATCTTTTTGTCTGATGAGATGGGCATTTGATCATTATTTAGTTAATTATTACCATGGATTTCTAAGGAATCCGCTTTCATTATTATATTTGCTCTGTTCTTACATTGACCTCTCTGGATCTATATTGTCTTTGAAATTATCATTATTAATTATCAAATAATATTTTATATATATATATATATATATATATGAGGGAGCAGTTTTCAATAACTTCCTCATAACTTAGACTCAGATAATTTTTTACATTTTAATTCTTTTTTAAAATGTAATATGGAACTGCATTATTTTATCAAAAATAATATTATTCTGTTTTTAAGCCTAGGTAGAAGCCTAACATATCCTTTAGATGACCTATTACTATGATCACTACACATAGTAGAAATAATATAATACAAATAGTCCTGGAAAGATTAGTCAAGAAAAAACTTGATAAGAGAGGCAGGCTGAGTTGACCAATTTTGATGACTAGTTTTGAGGTGGGAGTAAAAAAAAAATCAGTTTTTTATATATATATATATATATATATATACATCAAGGTTTTTATTTTTGCATACTTAGATAATTTGCATCTTTAAAAAAAAAAGAACATTATTACCATTGTTAATTTTTTACTAAAGTTATATTATCAGAAATGTAATTATTATTATTGTTATTTCATAGCAAATTAATACACTCTTTTCAACAAATTGTACACTACACAAGGAATACAATTTCCAATTAAAGTAGCCACTGGTCAGAATTATTATAGATTGATTAAACTTTTTTGAAATATGAATTGCTGACCAAGTGATGTTTAGAATGAGGTAGAATAGTTCCATGACAACTTGTTTCAAAAGATGTACACACATAGAATATGTGTGTATATATAAAAAAAATAAAAAAACATGAATAAAGTTACTAGTAAAGAGATTTGAAACAAATCAATATATTAGATGGCAACCTGGATAAAAGTCATATAATATAAATAAACAGTACGGGTTTCAATTCCATCACTTATTAATTTATTGGTTTTAGTTAATATCTTTTATCTTCTAGATTATAACAAATTACTACTATACCCAGACAGGAATTACTGAATACATGGCCTCACTGACACTATTGTCTTCAGTAAGGAATTTTCATATTTATTGTTTCCCTCATATTCTATCTGATGCATTCTCCAGTATTTCTTTTTAGATGTATGTAACTTCAGATGCTGTTAGAGAATCCCAAAATGTTTTGTGAGAAAAAAAAAAAAACCAGTTACAATGATGCTCATTTAAAAATCCTTGAAGTTTAACACTACCTCTTTCTCTTTCCTCTCATTAAATTGGTGGAATATTTTTATAATATAGACACAGAAAAATCCAGATGTCTAAGTGCTTTTATCTTGGTTAAAACAAGCCTGGCACAAAGATATATATGTGGATTCCATAGTGAAGAGAGAGCTTATGATTCATAGCATGACCAGGTTTGTGTCCATATTTGAGTTTTGAGGCATGTGCATTTTTCAATTGTGCGAGAATGAAATAGGACTAATAATGAACTATGTGGATCAAATCTAGTTGGTGCTGCTTGCTAGCTCTTTTTTTTTACTAGGCCTTTTGTATAGTGTATGGATGTACATACTTAGAAATAATCAGTCATAAAGTAAATCTTTTTTCCATCTTAACTGTTCTATTGTGACAAATTCAAAGTAAATATTTGGTAAAATTTATTTGTTAAATACAGGGTCCCAAAAGTTATTCTTATATCAAACTCGCTAATAATGGCCTGCAAGACTACATTGCTCAACACTGTCTTACAGCAAGCACCATAATAAATCCAAAGTACAGAGAATAATCAATATAATTTGGTATTGTCAGTCAAGAATGCAAGTTTGCATCAAAGTATTGTTTCCACCATGCAAAATATATCAATACAAAGTGAATAATATTTCTGGGCACTTCATGCAATTGTCCAAGCATTAAATATTTAGTAAAGGAATCAATTTTGTACTTGTTTGTAGACCTAATGGTTGAGATATCAGAAAATTATTAGAAAGCAAAAGCTTTGTGATCTCAACATAACTCATAATGAACAATCAATACAACTGGCTAGTCATTGAAGATACCTTTAATTATAGGATTAATGGGTTTAAAATAATTTAATTGGAATTAACCATAAGGCAAGATGATAACTAATATTGACAAATAGAGCTGTGATAATTGGTTGATGTTAGCAAAAAAAACTCAAAGATTATTGATATTAATTCTGAGAATGAAGTTATTTAAACATGCAAATCTTTTTTTTTATCTGAATTTTACTATACAAACATTTGTTAAAAATTATTTAATTCATAAATCTGGCTTATCCATTTTATAGATTTATTGTTGCTTTCTAGAAAATTCTTTATTCAACAAGCTCTAACCAAGTTTTTTAAACATTGTATTTTAGTTAATCTAATTTTAATTTTTATGAAAAAAAAAATTGAATTTTTGTCACACTTCAGCCCCTATACACTTTATTTTTCTCCATCTGTTTATATTGTGGAATGTGGAACATTGTTCTGAAGAGGCATTTGTTTTTTTTTCCCCATAAACATCATATCCATTCTTCTGTCTGTGAAACTGTCCTCTCCTAATCCACATGTTGAACCTATGATCACCACTTCCATTTTGGGGATCATTTTTTAAAATCTCAAATTCAATATTCTTTTTTTTTATGAATGCAGATAGCAGAAGCATATGGGAATTACTAATCAAAAAATATTCCAGAAATATGACCAAAAAAATAAAAAAAATGGAATGCTGGTGAAATATACTTAGTTCACTGGAAGCTCAAGGATAGAGAGTTCCAAGAGCTTGCAGAGAGACGTATCAGATGTGATGTATATGGGAAGGGAAGAAGTATGTTCCCTCAAAACATGGTTTGCATTACAGAATGCAACAGGCATCTGAAGAAGGCCAGAGGGCATGACTGAAAAACTGTGACCAAAAATAACACAGGCAAGAAAATTAATCTGAATGAACTGAAATACAATGATTACAATATCTTGTCTAAAAAAATAAAAAAATTGAGACAAGTTTTACAAACTTTAGCTTTTTCCTGAGCACAGAGATAGGATCTGCTTACATCTTTAGAAGTGGAAGTAAGCTAAGAAATAACAAATTTCATTTTAACAAATAAGTTTGGTTACTTTTTTCTGCTTTTTGTCAATTTTGATGCTTTGTGTTTTTAATATTCATGCAATCAGAAAATAAACCTTTTTTCTGCTTCCTCATGAATACTAAGGTTAATATAATGATTATGAACTGCACAGAATTTGATTTTTTTAAATTAAAAAAAATAAAAATTTTCAATCAATTTTAAAATAACATATGTATAAAAAGTACTGGAAAATAAGACAAAAGAATCTGCCCACATACAATACTAAAATAATCCAATTAATAGGCCTTGTGAAGTTATGAAGACTCCAATGTAAACTCTTATTTTAAAAGAATAAACATTAGGGATAAAAAAAACAAACAAAAAACATCACTGGACATAGTTGAATAGATTAAAGTACTGGTGAAGCTTAACTGAGTTGTAAGTTCAATCCCTGGAAAATGTACACTAGTTCAACAGAAAGACAGTATGGTATCATTTGTAGAATGTTTTCAAATTCTAGTATGGCTTTAAAAATGGACATATTATAAAAGTATATATTTATAATATATACACATATATTAAAACAAGGAGAGGAAGAACAAAGAAAAATATTTACTGCAAAATGGTAAATTGAAAAATTATATAAAAAGAAATTATATGTGTATTGTTCTTCCCTCTTCAGATATCAATCAAGGACAAAAAGCTTATAAATTTGTGCACAACAACATAAAAATCCTCAGGAAGGACACCAGAAATTACACATAAGGGATAAAAACAATGTATCTATGAGTTCTATTCAAAATTCCATGAATATTATTGAAAACAAAGCCAGCTTGCAGTTACCAAACAATTATAATAAAGAAAACAAAGATGAGGAAATTGGTCTGAAAGAACCATTGTATAATAGCAACAACACATTGGCTTAGGAAATTACAACTTACTGGTTGTTTTTGTTATTAATATTTATTTATTTTATGTAGTATTTTATTGAATTTATTCAAGAAGTGACATGTTAAAAATATTAGGTTGCATCAAAAGTATTTTCACATTTTACAGATCTCAATTCCAAAATTTATTCCATGTGTACACTTGAAGAATATAACTCAAGTATACTATTACTATTATTAGTATCATATATATTCTGCCATTATCACTAATATTCAGCTGTATCTTTTGTGTCAGATATTATAATGATGGGTACAATAACATTCTAGCAATTGTGAGGCATTATTTTTAACTTGGCCTATAAATCACTGAAGCTGCTTGCAGAATTCTTGACGTTGAAGAAAATGAAACAGTATCTAATCATTCTGCATGAAATTGGTTTAAGCCTTCTAAGAGTTTTAACATGCCCCTTGAAATAAAGACTAGAAGTGGATAACCATCTCTTGTTGATTATGATGCTTTAAAATGCAAAGCAAAAGAGATCACTAACACCATTTTTTTGAAAACTTTCAGAAGAGTTGGAATTATCAAAAGATAGTATAAGAATTAAAAAAAAATATGTAGAGCATTACAAAAAAAAAATGAAAATATTTTTCATACTCTCCAGTACTCATTCACATGTCATCACAATGAGTTCCTGCTTAGATTAGCACTCCTTCGTGATTCTTTTAGAATTTTGGCAAACATCTTCAAGATCAAGTCAGGTTTTCTCTAGGAAAATAAAAAATGTTTAATTGATTGATAATAATACTTTCTCTGTAAAGATAGATGAAGTAGAAGAAATATTTGTAGGTTCCTCTTATTTTGGGGAGTGAGTTAAAAGAATGAAAAATTAAATCTTAAAAAATTGGTAAATCAAATTCTGTGCTAACCAAAACCAGAATACTAGTCTTAGCATAAACAGAATTGTTGTACAATAAGTGATGTCAATAAATATTAACTTCTTTTTCTTTCTTTTTTTGATAAAAGTAATTTAAATGTCTACTTCTTTCCATTCCTGATATCACAGCTGTTTTTTTTAATTTGTTTTTGTTTTGCATTCATCAGCTCAGATGTCAATTGCATAAAACAGCAGTGTGTTCAAAGATTTATAATCGTCTTTGTTGTATTCAAAAAGGCAGACTTCATGTTTCTCATTATAACCTGAGTGGGTTACAGCTAATAATCCATTACTTGAATAAGCTATGCATTTTGGTGTAGTGAGTCCATCTTTTGGGGTGACCACCTCCCACAAGCGTCCATTCCGAGCCAGGACATAAATCGTGCTGTTGCATATAACCAGGGTGTTGCCATCAACATCAGAACACAGGCCTTGAAGATTTGCATAGCATTCAACTGACAGCCGAAAATCTTGCAGCGTGAAAGTCCGAAGTAGGCGTCCATCAAAACGGAATAATTTAATACAGCTATTTCCCGAGTCACTGACTAAAATCTGCTTCTGCTTATTAACTGTTACAAAATAAGGATGGTCAAAATCTCTAGGGTTATCACCATAGCAACCAAAACTGTGACTATAATCTCCACTTGGTGTCAAAACAGTTACACAGTGTTTACAAATGTCAGTCACAATGAGGTCATCATCATTACTAACAGCAATACCATAGGGAAATTCAAAAAGTCCATTGCTTCCATACTGGTTGAGAAGTTTACCATCTTGGGTAAATATTTTTAAAGCAGCATTAACACTATCTGTGAGGGCAATATTGTCATCTGCAGTCATTGCCACGCACATTGGATAGTTAATCTGCTCAGGTTTGCTGCCTTTTGTTCCAAATTTAAATTTTAAAGCTCCTTCCTTGGTGAAAATTTGTATTCGGTGATTCTCTGAGTCAGCAACAACAATATCTCCTGAAAAAAATATAAATAGAATTTAGTCATCAAAGTTAATAAAAACAAAAGTTATAAGTGATAAGTCTTTCAATAAAATTTGAGAAATTCTATAATTCTATAATTTTGTAATGGTTATCAGTGTAGAAAACAAAAATAGTGAATGAAGTTCACTGTATATGGAGGAATAATTGAATTTATGCCTTTTTCAAATGAAAGGCATAAATTCAATTATTCCTCCACTATGAGTAAATAGTAGGACAGCTCTTTTGCTCTCTAATATAGTCCATCTCTATAAAATTTTTATTTCTATTTAAAAAAAGAATTAAAAAAAAACAACACCTAGACGGTTTTACATTTAATTTGACATTTTTTTTTTAATTCTTTTTTGTAAAACAGTCTAGGTGTTGTTTATTTTTTGACTTTTTTTTTAAATTCTTTTTTTAAATAGAAATAAAATTTTTATATCTCAGAAGAGGTTACTCTTAGAAAAAAAAAAAACCATAGCTTGATAGTCATCATCGCTAGTACCAAGCTTCACTGAGAAAAAGGAAAGATCCCAACATGCTATCCTTGTAAAAATCTATAATTACTATAGATACAATGAATAAATTTCTAATGAAAAAATCACATGTTGAAAATGGAGATAAATATTGCTCAATATTTCATGTTACATGGAAGGACCTATTACTAGCTGATGTATTTGGGTAAGAGGTCAACATATGGATACTAGTGCAAAAACAATTCCTTATGTGATGATTATTTTTTATACTAATGTTCCCCCAATACAAGAGCCACACAAGATAGAGGGTTACTGTATGAGTGTAAGTCGGTTTCACAAGCCAGCAGTTCTTTTGAAGAAGCTGTCAATGGAAGTTACTTCTTACTATTGGAATACAAAGGGAATGGGGATGATTCACCCTCGTGTATGCAGCATGGCAAGTCCCAGTTGTAAAAGTCAGGGGTGGTGGGACTAAGGAATGTAGCTCATTAGATTACATACCATAGAAATACAGATAGAGCATTTAGAGTTTCACAACATTTGATCTGTGGGAAAGGGGTTGTAGAGTGGAAAATGATTCATCACCCACAAAGTCATGTAGGCAAGTTAGTATTGGCAGCTCCAGCCCAGATCTGACATAAATATTCCATTTTTGGTCTGATCTGGCTCTTGTAAAGATAGAGAATGTCAGGAGGAGTTAGATTCTTAGTGGAGCAGTCGTCAAGTTATGCCAAACTACTGGATATATATCATTATGAAAAATAATTCTAGATACACTACAGGCAAAAAGTTTGGAGCTACCCTGTATCTCTTTAAAAAAACACCTTAAAATGAGATATTTTTGTATTTTTTTTAAGGTAAAAGTTAAAATTTCAGTAACTGCAGTGTACTACAATGTTTAAATTTGGATTCGATCTGCCCACAATACATTTTGCTAAATTATGAATATTTTGTATGAGAAACATATTTTGTTTTCACCATTAACCCCTCAGTAGACATTTTGGGCTGGAGATTTGATTCAGGTCAAGTGTATTATGAAAAAAGAACAATATCATTTGATTTTGTAAAGACATTTGTGCATAATTAGAAAAAGATTCACCTTTTAACAAGCCAACAATCCAAAACACTCTTCTAAATTATGTGAAAATTACCTAGAGTCAAAAAAAAGGAACAAAATTCTTAAAATTATGACTTGACCATCTCAATCTCCAGATCTGTCCCATTGAATTAGGATGGGATGAATTGGATAGGAGAGTTTGAAGAAAATACCCAAAGAGTGAATAGGAGAGTTCAAAGAGAATATCCAAAAAGTGAGAGTGAGTTTTTCAGTTTTTCAGTATTTAAAGAATTGCTTGTGAAGGTCTGCCATCTACTTTCTTTCAAAAACTGTTGGAAAGGATGCCAAGAATTTATAAATCAGTAATTAAGGCAGGTGGTGATTTTATTAACCAAAACAAAATATGATGCTGTTTGTTCTATGATAATTTTTTATAGTTAAGTGCTTATTTTTGTCGAAATAAAAGTAAATATTCTTGTATTATTTAAAGTAAAAGATAGAATTTCAGTAAATTCTATCTTTTACTTTAAATAATACAAGAATATTTCATTTTAAGGTGTTTTTAAAAACATGCAGAGTTTCCTCAAACTTTGAAACAAATAAAATGTGAAACAAATGAAATTTTACAATCTTTGTTGCCAATTCAATTTTTTCATTATTCACATATGTCAAGGTTCTTTTTCAGCATATTGGGTATGGATGGTGTTTTTTAAAGTACCTAGTTATATATCTCTATCTATAAAAGGCAGGATGTGTGTGTGTGTGTGTGTGTGTGTGTGTGTGTGTAACGAATGCACGGCCACAATTTTTGACGGATTTGCACCAAAATTTACATGCACAAAGTTAGTAGCAAGGTCAAGACTGACTTTGCATTTCCCAACTCCCATCGATAGTGGAAATAATCGACTGACACGAATGTTAACTAGCATGCTAGCATGCAAAATAAATCAATGGCTGTATTCGTCACAAATGGGAAAAATTTAAATCTGCATGGCACTTTACTCCAATTGGCTCATTCGCTTGCTTAAACTCAACGTTGATTCCGCAGAACTGGGTTGGGTGTGAAAAAATATTTGTTGTTAACATTCTTTTTTCATTCGGTTTTTCCAGTTACGAGTCCTTTTTTAAAGCTGATCGTTTTGTGTTCATTTTGTTTAGTTCTTTTTTTTGTAACAGATTTAATGTTTAGTATAGAGCTTAGAAAAAATTTGCAGTGTGAGATAGGCAAGAAGTAAGGCATGTAGCAACATCAGCACGGCAAAGGGCACTCCTTTAAAGGCAAGGAAGGGCAAAAATATTTTAAGTCAAGTGATAGCGATTGCTGTATGAGTCGTACGAATTTTTAATCAAGCACTGGCAATGCCGGGCCATGCTGCTAGTATTATATATATGTACCTGATTATATGGTAATTAGTAGTTTAAAAGAAAAAAAACAATACAGATTCCATTTATTCCTGCTAAGTTTCCCTATGAAAAGTAGAAAATATATTTTGGGGTAAAAATTGTTTTGTGAAATTACTTTTTTAAAGCACACAAATATTTTATTTCACAAAACATTAGTAATAATAGTGAAATTACAGTTTTACACCAAATGATCGTAAACTGTAATTGCTATTATAAAATATATTTCTGCATAACAAAAAAGCAGTAGATTCCCCCCTCTGCTTCCCCATATGGAACAAAATTACTTTTACATTAAAATTTTCCCCTGGGTTCAGTAAGTATGCATACTAATTTTGAGGGCTCTACATGAAGGAGTTTCTATAGTGAACAGACAAACTACTCCCAATTATGTATATAGATTTATTAACTAATCTGAATTTGGCACAGAGGAATAAACACATTAACAATGGCTCTTGGCACAAAGATGAAATGCTACTCAAACATTTGGAGAATTTGAGCAAATTTATTGATCAGTCAAGTTACTTGGTGTTTTCCATATCTCAACAGATATTTCACATACCCTTTTAAAATCACTCCAAGAAATTAAGAATCTCAATTTCTATCATTTTCATAGTTGGAATAAGAATGGTCTTGAACAGAAAATCAACATCCTTTACCGAATGTTCCAAGAAATAGGATTCAAGATGAACCTTTCTAAAACAGAAACTATGACCTGGAATTCAAATGAAAGCAGTGAGAACACACTCTGAACTCATCATAAAAATTCAGGTTGTGGAATTAGTAAATATTAAATACTTCAAATACCTCGATGTATGGCTCAATTTTAAATTCAAATTTAGTATAGGAGATAAGGAAATTGAACATAAAATAGGCTGCAGTAGAGGTAGTTTTGCCCAACAGTGCAAAAGGCTACAAAACTAAAATATTAACCTGAAAACCAGAGTCATGATATTAAATATCCTCGTCATTTTGTATGTCATGCATGATGCCAGATTTGTTCAGAAATATCTAAATTGTCAGCTGTTTACAACCACTTTCTAAGATCAATGGTTAAAAATGGCAATGAGTGAGAGAAGCCTGTGAGTCTTGGCAAAACCATCCCTCTTAAAACCTTGTTGACTGGTGCTACAGAATCACAAACAAAGAACAGTAACAAATAATAGAAACCACCTCAATTGAGGACTTTTAACAGCTAAAATGGATATCACATGTAACTCAAAGAGAAAATAATGACATAATCAAGAGGCTAACACTCCACACTACTTCAAACAAAGGTTTGTAAGGAGCCCCCCTCTAATACTGGAAACAGCTACTGGACTTGAGAAACCTATTTTTCTGAAAAATTGTTTTAATAGAAAGATTTTATAAATTTCAACAAAAAGCAGTACTGGCTGCTTAGTCAATGAATGTCAAATGTTTCCTCACAAAGAAATGGCTAATATTACCATGTCCATTACCATTTTAAATTCTATCAATAACATGAATGCTGATACATGCTTTAGGTCAAAAAGTGTAAAATTTTGTAGTTAAATCAGTGAATTCCATTTCTCAGTTATGGGTGCTGAAAGTTTTCTGGCCGACCTTTTTTTTCTAAAATCTGAGCATTATTTTGTCACTGTAGCTGGAAAATGTTCTTATTTTAAATTGCAAATGACAATTTGTAAGACCCTTGTAGTTATTTTTTAATTTATTTCAGTTTATTGACTGAACCATGTCAATAAGTGTGGAATTTTCAAAGGTTGAACTTTGGGCTTTCATGGAGTTTCTGTTTCAGCAGAAGAACACGCCAAAGGAAAGTGTATAGCACAAACATTAGGTTCATCATATTCTGATGTGAAGAAATGGTGTGCCAACTTCCAGTGTGGAGATTTTGAAACCTGAGGTGAACATATTCTAAGTGTTATGATTTCATAATTTCTTCCAGAGGTTGTAAGTTAATAATTACATTCCCCCAATAACATTTCTTTATTACTTATTCTGAACATTCTGCACCTTGAAAAGGATTCATTACAGATCTCTTTTTTTATGAATACTAACTGTGAATGTATTAATAAATTACATAAATTCCCATTTTGAAGATGATGAATATAAAATATTTAGATCAACAAAACCTCCTTTTATCTATATGAAATATATATGCTGAATAATATCTGAACAAAAGTGGAGATAATAAAACAAAGTAGAAAACTATTCAGCTAAGTTTTAAAATGTAACTACAGAAGCATTACTGCAGAACAACACTTCAAAATGCACTAGTAGTTCACATGTGATTAGAATTACAATCACAAAAATACTAGTCTGATTAAAGGAGGAGAAAATCTATTAAGAAGAAAATACATTGAATGTGCACTGATCTCACAATTCTCTACTGTCAACCTAATACAACATTCAGTATTAGTAACACAATGCAGCATACTGGCTAACAGAGAAAGAAAGATCTGTTTAAAGTGAGCTAAATTTCAAATCCAGCAGATATTTGTGGCTTCAGTACAAAAGGCACCAACACTCTGGATGTGACACTTGATAAGAATTCCTCGTATTCCAAGAATCTTTTCTTTTTTTGTTTCTAACTCCAGCCTGGGGATACCTACACCTTAGGGTGAAATAAATAGCAGAATAGTTTTCACTCTGTCTTATTATCTCCATATATAACTCTATTCTTTTTCCCCCCCCATACACACATTATTCTTATAAGCAAATAGTAAATGAACAATATAGTAAAAAGAATCATAAATAATGTGTAGCAGAATTACTATAAGACTCTAATGCAGTGAACCTCAATAAGGAGCAGTGATTAGCAAGCTAAGCTTGCAGATTATCACTAAGAGTTCGATCCCCATTAGTGCTTTGTCTCTAAAAGTTCAATTTATCAGAGAACATTGGTCATTAAGCTAGCCTACAGATCCATTACAGCTGTAATGACTTTTATTCATATCAGGTGCTCCACACATGTAGCCTTATGCAAGACTAAGCTCAAAAGCCTAATCTAAACTTGGAAGCATCCATGGTTAAATTGGCTAAGGCTTCTTTCATGTATGGGGATGAGAACTTGGAAATTATTTTTTTGTATTCTGATTTCACTCTGTTTATCTTACTAATCAAAGAGTATATCAGAACTTTAATTTTTGGTGTTCAATTCCTGGGCCATTCCGTAGAAACAGGGTAAGCAATATATAGGCAAAAGTGAATGCAATGAACTTGGCTGGAATTTGAACTTGACTTACTGATTTCTTATTCTGAGCTGCTAACCACCTGTACATCCATATCCACACATGTATCCACAAAAAATGTATATGTAAAATTTCTATAGACCTTTAAAAAATGACAGGTTTCTGCAAGAAATCATAAGTTATTTCACAAAAAGACAACTGTCCTTTATATCTATTGATGTGGAGATTTCTTTCTTTACTTTTATCCAATAACAATTATGCAGTCAGGAGAAAACTGTCCACTGCTTTCTGAATCAGCCATTTGCATTGCAAATAACTTCATTGTTCTGTACTGACTAGTATGTTATAGATTTAAGAATACAAAAAAAGAACTAAAGCTGTTACAAAGTTTTCCTTCCATAATATTTCTGGCAGATGATTAGGATATTCGTGTTTTCTTTTACACTGAGTCAAGTGTCTTATTCAATGATTACTTTTGATTAGTGTTAGATATCGATTCCTGAGGCTATCTTCCCATGTTTCCTTTGTTACAACAAATACAGTTGATATATGAATCACTGTAAGCTGATATCCTATTTTGATTCACTGCAAGCTGAAACACTATTCTGGTTAATGTTTCCTTTGGTTTGAAACAGATTTACCTTCAGCATGCGTTTTATTTTATTCCATAATCAGTGAGGTAATCTTAAAATGTGGAACATGCAACAACAAACCACATTATTCTGTTGAAACAGAGAACTAAACAGAATTCTAAATTTATTGTTTTGGCCTCAATCGATGACAATAGTGTTGAGCTGAGCTGTATCATTTCCTAAAATCATTACTACCATTAATTTTCAAAATAATTTTTTTCTCTCCAAAAACATTAGCTTGTAAAACTTTTATACAAGTCTAATATGTGGAAAATTTTTTATAGATATCACCCCAGTATACAAGGAATAACAAAATATAAAGCTAAAATGAATCTTATTGAGAAACAATTATGAAGGAAAAAGGCAAAAGAAAAAAAAAAATTTACAATAGGATAATACATCTAAAAATAATGTTCATTTTATGAGAGAATCAGATAAAAAAAAATAGAATCTGGAATCTTTGAATATCTGATTTAGAATCCCCCACACATACATTTGATATGTGATTTACTAACCCTGCCCTTTATTTTGTGGCACCCTGCTTGGCATGTGTTGATCTTATCTATTACATTCCATTTTCAAATGCTCAGAAAAACAAAAATCAAAACTGTATTTCCAAGTAGACAATCTACTTGAAAAATTACCATTCTAAAGCTCCAAGAAAAGACTTTTATTTTTATTTTCTCTTATTCCTTCATTCATATTCATTTCTGTATTTTTTTTAACCATTTTCTGGAAATGGTATTCAGAATGAAATTTAAAAATGAAATCAGCATTTACTTCTTTCACAAATGGTCTTTGACTCTGATCGAATATTTTTCTTTCTGTGCTGAAACATTCATTTAATGTCACTGACTTCAATTAAAATAACATTAATTGAAATCAAGATGATATTTATGTGGTGTTTCTAATAGAAAACAAAGGCACTTGAGTTTTATTTTACGGTTTTATTTAGTCATTACTTTTGGTACATGCTTCCTTCTCTTTTGAGTTCATATAAATCTAGGTCAGGGTGCTTTAAGCGGTGTAATGGTTAGCCATCTTGTCCCGCTAGATCAATTACAACTAAATAGTGAGTTTGATCCTTACTGGGTGCCCCATACTTTCAGCCTTATGCCACATCTAAGCTACACTTAGAAAATAATCATAAATCTAGGTTGAGTTTAGAATTTATAAGAATGAGCAGCATCAACCACTTGTTAGCCAAATGGTTGATGCTTTAAACTGTTTTGTAACAAGGATGTTGTTACATGTCCTTCCAAAGGGATACATGCTTACTATGAGGAATCGCTTGGGCCAGAATTGCCTGATATCTTCCAGTTAATATGTCTATTGTTTTTCATACATTATAGTTTATTTACATAGAAACCCTTGATGAGTTGCATATAACTTGTAATTTTCTTGAAGTTAATAAAGTAACCATCATGCTATATTTTGATTGGGTCTTGTCAAGATTGAGTATAAGAAAATCACCATTTGCTGCTACTTCATGACCAGGAACTTATAGTTCTCTGAAATGACCTGCCTATAACTCTTTGCCACTTATTACAAACTTATTCAGATATCAAGCTTACTTCTTTAACTTCTATGCATACCTATTCAACTAGCCTTGTATATTAACCTCTAGTGTATTTCTTAACTTTAATCTTATATTATAATATTGCTTCTAATTATATCTAAATCACAGTTTCTGGCCATATCATGTTGAAACACCAGTTTTCGTACAATGACTGAAATTAAGTAATGTTGAGCCTGGTCAGTACCTAGATGGGTGGCTGCTTGCGAATGCCAGATACTGTAAGCTGGGATGTATGAGTCGGGTAATGGTTAATGATTTGGAATTGGAAATCGCAGAGCCGAGTTCCAATTCCAGCCAGGTTCATTATCTTCACTTATGTCCAAATAACCTTGGGAAAGGTATGAATCCACCTCTACTCCCCTGAATTTATTAGTAGGACTTGTATCAGTAAATCATTATTATCTCCAAAAACAATTCTTACAATCGAAAAATATTTTCTGGCTTTAAATAACCCGCAAAAGTTGATAAGTCATAAATAAACAAATCAATCAATATATCTAAATCAATGTTGCTTGCTTGTGTTAATTGCCAAAAGTAATTGTATTTATACATAGGAGCACTTATTATACTTGCAAAAATATCACAAAATATTCTCAGCCCTACCAAGAGATTAAAAAAGTTGTGATGTCTGATCATTTAGCTAGATTTTGGGAAGTGGGTTGGTCCAACATCTTTTTAGCCATGTATAACAAATTTCATTTGGATGCCTCACTGTGGAGTAATGTTTTGCAAATTAATTTCACTGACCATTACTTATTCTATGTTAAGTGTCCTTTCAGGATGTGGGCGATCATGACTCTCCACAACTTCCTATCCTTTGTAGCTCTTAGCAATGTTTTTTTTTTTTTACTATCCTTCCCTGTTCTACCATCCATTTATACAAGCTCATTATCTATGTCACTTGTTGTTTCCCTCTGTCCCTCTTGCCTTCAATTGTGTTGATTTAAACCTACACTTGGTTTTCTCAGCTTGTGGCTTTGTACTAGACTGTTTAGTAAATATTTATACTTGAGCACCTTACAATAGGGTAATGTTACTAAGATAGTCTAGGAGACTATTACTACTGTGTAGTGGATTCAGTCTGCAATGAGATCCCTCTCACTTGTAGCCTTGTACCAGACAAAGCAAAATTTAGTAAGCATTCATTCAGAAGCTTAGACCTGAGGTGATGGTCAGTGAGCTAGTCTAGGAGATCATTAGTTATGTTCAGTTAGCTTGATCCTGATTAGGTATCTACACTCATCTCATGGCCTTGTACCAGACAAAGCTAAACTTATATATACCTATAACACATTTCTTTTTCAGCTGTGGTTTTTCCTGTAACTATTTCTTTCTTTCTTTCTTTCTTTCTTTTGTGCACTTTGTCTTTCTTAATTTTTCTTTTCTTTTTTTCTCTTTTCACAATGTCCCCAACCCCCATGTTTATTATTCCTAATTTTCATTTTGATTCAATTGCTTTAATTCTTACAATTTGAAAAATTTTGAATCTAAAAGAGGCAATATAAAGTTATATTATTCAATGCGACTTGTGATCATTCCATTTCAAATGTGAGCCTTATTTATTGTTATATAGTAGTATAGAAATGTAACATGACAATAAAAAATGTTTCTGAATCAGTAAGATAACAGTAAACTCAATATAAGATATATATATAAGATGGTCAGGTGTTAGAGTAGTGATACTAGCATACTTTATAGGTATTTATTAAGTTCAGCTTAGTATGGCACAATGATATGTATGAGGCAACTAATGAGGATCAAACTCACTTCACTGCAGTGATAGTCACTAGACAAGCTTGCTTTTAAATACTCTATGTCAAGGATCACTAAACTAGTTAATATCAACACTTGGAGATCGACAGAATGATCCAGGGGTGGGATTCTAAATCCCTGGGAGCTCAAAAGAAGTTAATAAATGCCTGGGAGCCAAAAGTTGATTGATAAATTACTTGTGGTGACTTACATCTAAAACTCACTAATTTCCACCCAAATACCAATGCCCTTGTAACTGCTCATCAAAAATATTGTTCCCATTAATGATGCCAACCAAATCAATAAAAAGGTATATTAATTTATTTTTAATGTATTTATTATTACTTATATTATTTATGAATTTAATTTCATTATTATTCTTAATTATTATTATTATTATTATTATTCAAACAAACATGTCTATTATATGAAAAGAAATAGAAACTGAAAAGGGAATAACAAAATAAAAAGCAAAAATAAATCTTATTGAGAAACAATAATAAAGGAAAAAGGAAAAGGAATTTCTATATTATTGATATTTTTTGCCTGGAGGTACATGCCTGGAGGCTGATGAAGGATCAAGGATTCCATGTCGGGATCAATAGTTTAAAAGGTTTAAGGACTCCTGCTCTATGGCAAGGCAGCTATCTATATACATCAATATTTTATTTGGAAAAAGATCTGTTTTGCACACCATAGGAACATAGCTATAATCTATCTTGTCAATATATTTATGAAGAGTGCTGCACATAACATAGATAGGTAGGTATGAATAAATATAAAAATCTGTGTTGAGAAATCATTTGATATATATAAAAAAATTATCAGCTCAAACATTAATCCTAATATAACATGTTTTGGTCGGCCTATTCTCTGATCAACATTAAACAACAGAGCTGAGCTTGAATAAGTGTGTCTACATGTTCCTTGCATGAAGAGAATGGGAAGTTGGTGCATTTTGATTTTTATCTATAAGTCATAGTTACTATGGCAATAGGAAGTTACTGTTACTGAGACTATGGGTAATTAACATGATTGTTGGTTGTTACTATGACAACCAGTCATCACCAAAAGATCCAGCATCAGATGAGAGGAATATGTTATTAGCGTGAATATATATGCATTTTAACTGCAGACTGTTTTATCAACCATATATATATATGTATGTGTGAAAGTATATACTTTAAACACAGGCTTATAGTTATACACATGTACCTTTTACTTTCTTTCTCTCTCTCTCTCTCTCTATATATATATATATATATTCTGTGCTTGTGCACATATATGTAGACATATTTATTCAACTTTGCTTAGTCTGAAAGAAAGCCTCAGTAATGAAGTACCCAATGAGTATTAAAGAGAGCACATTAATGAAAGGTCTATGCACCTAATCTACTAACCATCACTTTAAAGTGTGTGTTTATGTTTATATACACACATATATAGGGTTATTAACTGGAAATAATTGGAGACCAGGATCCATTTTTTTGGCTTTTCTAGTGTTGTTTGTTAACTTTTTATTTATTATTGATTGTTTTATTGTCATTTGTTATTATTACATTTACTTTTGTTTATGTGTGTGTTCTTGGTTTGTTAATTTGTTTATTATTTACTTAATTTATTTACTTATTTATTGGTTTGGATTAATTTATTTTACTTATTTTTGTTTATTTATTTAATTTTATTTATTTATTTGTTTTTAATTTTTAAGTAACGTACTAAAAATTTGTTTTTTGTGTCTGCATTTTGAGATATGTTCTGATCATTTATTTAGTAGTTTGTGTTGGTCTGGGAAGGTAATTATACCTCTTTTCTCCCCCAGACAGCTTTGACACTTTTTGGATTTATTGTTGTTGTGAGTTTTAATTCTGTACAATTTTTAAATATTATCTTTTGTGCATTTTTATCCTATCATAGATACCAGAGAGAAGCAAGTGATGCATAATTTGTCTACTAGTGACTTATAAGTGTGACTTAATAAGCTTTTAGAAATTATGAAATTTGCAACTCTACTCAAGTTTGTTCATTTTGTGCATACAAACTGCTTTTCTTATTCATTTTTGGGTAATATTTATCTCATCTTATTTCTGTTGCTTTTTAACACAACTCTCAAATCCTTATTAAATAAACAATTAAATAGGCATCATAGATGAAAAATAAAGTATAAGCCTGCACAGAATTATTTTCTGAGTGTTAAGGGGGAAAAAGATGAAAGAAATACTACTAATCAGAAATGAATAAGAACTGATAATTCTTCATCTAAGAAATTAAAAATATTCCTACTAGCAAATTTACTTTTCTGTTTCACAATTTTTTTTTTTTTTTGCATATTAATCTCTGTTGCTTTTATTGCAATATTTCAACCTGGTTGCATATCTGGTAAATTTCATCAGACAATAACCTGGTTGATAATCATTGAGTCAGCTGGCAGTCATCCATTACCAGTCTTTTCCATAAATTACAGTCTTCCAATGTGGCTTGCAGTTGCTCCTTTAATAAGTTGCTATCTTCAATCAGTTGGTCGATGAAGGTATATGCTGGTCTTCCACTAGATTGTTTCGTATGTGTAGGTTTAGAGAGTAAAACTTTGTGAATGATTTCCTTCTAGCTTCTCCAGCAATGTCCACTGAATCTTACTCTCCTTGCAGTCATCACTGCTCAAGACTCTGCACATCCAGACTTGGCCTGTACAGCCACCTCTAGACCTTCTTATAAATTGCAAAACAAAGTTTTCTTTTGACCCAAAGGACAACCATGAATGTTGCTGTCAAGTAACATTTTATTACCACTCGCATCAACTTGGTGTAAGTCTCATCAAGTTTCTTGTTCAATGTCTTTGTTAGAGTCCATCTATTGGAGTCATGCAAAAGGAATGTTTCCATTGCTGTTCTAAAGAATTTAACTTTGTTGAAAAAAATACTAATTTTCTGTTTATCCTGTTGATTTGAATTTCATATTCAGTCCCCACTATAGACAGCGTTGAAGTGCGCCAACCTCAGAGAAATATCAAGATAAGAAGAACAGATTGGCAGAAAGAAAGTGTTCTGAGCTCAAATCTCTCAAAAAAGACATTAGAGATGACAAAATGGGAAGGATGCTTCCACCACAATCACACTCAAACAATATAAAGGCTTGATATCATTTCCCTGTTCGTTACTAGAGCAGTCATACACCGGAGAGTGAAAGGCAATTACACGGAATAAAATGTGATAAAAACAACAAAGGTGAAGATACTCATCTAAAAAAGTCAATAATTAAAAGCAAAGCTGTATGCAAAAAGAACAAACTCACAGCAGTAGTGATGGTTTGTAAGTTTAACTCGTTAACCATTGCTACACAGGAAGACATATATGCATTTACTAAGCTCATCTTAGTCTGGTATAAAGCCAAATGTTGAGTGTAAATAGAAGATTGCATTGCACCAATCTTCCAAGTTAAATAGGCCTTCTTTCTGCCTTGAAAATAAGTATTTAAAATATTGGCTCTTACATGGACTCACCAAATTATATTGCATTTATTTTATTAATTAAATATTCACTGTACTTCCAATGAACTGAACCTAAACAAAATTAGAGGTAACAAATTTTTCAAAATTAGCATTTAAATAAAATTTGAATATGCAATTAGTGAGCTATACAAAGATTTTTTAAAATGTTTTCAGGACATAAGCAATCATGGCTCTCCATTGATTTTCTTTATTATCTATGAAGTGCCATACATTCTTGGAAAAGATAGTGGAGTTTCTCATTGTGTTCTCTACAGTTTGGAATTCAGAGTTTTCCTTCTCTTAGACTTGTTGTCAAGGCTAGAGAAGTAATTCTATCTATATAGGTGGTGGCTGGCAGAAGAGATGAATTCCTGACTTCCTAAAAGCATATGTGTGAAAATGAATGCAACAGACGAACCCAGAATTTGAATTCAGTTTACAAATTCCACTCTCAGTGCTAATATCTATTACACTACCTGCACATTCTATACTGAGATAGAAATCTTGAAAGAAAGTTAAGTAGAATTTAATCAAAGTATCAATGGTTGACTGAATGAGCTTTTTGAAAAATTGATTTTTTTTCAAACTACAATTTTTTTGTATAGGCAGATTCAATTTCTTAATGGTTTTAAGATTTTTTATCATTAAAAAGGAGTGCCAACATAGTTAAGGATTTAATGTTTACGATGTTGGTTGTATCTGTAGTGTAAAGATTTGTTTTGTCGTTCTTTTAGGTGGTTATGGCTGCTGCTTATGGGAAATTTGAAACGGAGATAGGATAGAGGTGAGGGTGGCATTTCCTTACAGTCAGTGAGGAATAATAATCTTTAGTATAAAATGTAGGGAGAATTGATTTTGTATTGAAATTTTATGGATGAAATAAAAAAAATGATAGGAAAAACAGAAAAAATAAAATTGGGAGAATTTTCTGGAAATGAAAGAGTTGAGAAAAATGCATGAAAATAAAATGCAAAAGAAAGGCAAAATGTATGAAAAGAACAAATGAAAGAAAGATTGCATGAAAATTAAAAGAGAAAAAGTGAATGAAAAGTTTAAAGAAAGAGTGCATGGAAATAAAAATCAGAAAGAAAGGAAAAAATAAATGGAAAGAAAGAGTATATAAAAAATTGAAAAAGTAAGTGAGACAAAATGAATGGAAAGAAAGATAAAGTACATGGAAATAAAGAAGAAAGAAGGGAAAACAAAATGAATAGAAAGATGAAGAAAGAAAGAAACGAAGAAAGAAAGAAAGAGTGCATTAAAATAAAAATGAGAAAGAAAATGAATAGAAAGAAGAAAAAAAAATAAAATAAAAAGAGAAAGAAAGAGAAAACAAATAGAAAGAAAGGAGTGAATGAAAATAAAAAGGTGAATATTAAAACATGAAGAAATTCAAACAATGAAGCATTCTATGAAATACTGACTTTAAATGCTTGCTCATTTCAAATTGGCTCCCCCTATCAGAAAGACCAACACAAAACAATCTTCCTAACCCCTCCATTACTCTACCCCCACTATCTGATTTTTTACCTTATGCCATACTAAGCTAAATTAAGTAGTATTAACAAAACAAAAATAGAGATAAGCATACTAATCCCTGAAGCACAGTACATTTTACATTCACAGACAGTTTGGTAAATTTGAAAAGATTGATAAATCTGTTCATGTCTTTTATTACTTAGCGTGCCTTCCCAGAGATTAAAATCATCTTTCAAAATCACTCTACCAAGAAAAAATAATCTCATTTTTATCATTCTTTGAGGAAGATATTTCAAACATTAAGTTCCTTAAACTTAAAATTGTGTCAAAATATTAAACCATAACATATACATCTTTTTAGATATTCTTTAAAATACAAATTTATATCTATACTTGGATCTTGAATAAGCAGTGGGGTTGAAATTTTTTTTAAAATTTAAAAAAATAACAATTAGAAGAGTTTAGTGTAGAATTTAATTTATTTGAATGAAAGAATAATATATAAACATACATCAAATTATTTCAAGAGTTAACAACTGAATTGCCATGATTTCTTGGTAAAGATAGTGAAGTGGTTTCCAATTGCCTTTTTTATGGTTTTGAATTCAGAGTTCTCTTTTCTTAGACTAGCACTTTACTCTACTATTTAACCAATAGCTGGGGTAGGGGAGAAATGGGTTAATTCTTTTCCCAAGTGCAATTGTGAAAAGTGAATGCAACAGGCTAGGCTGAAACTTGAACCCAGCTTCCTCATTCTATTTTCAGAACTGATAACCACTAAAATACATGCAGTCAGATTTGACAATGATATAACAATAATTCATTTAATTCATCTATACCTTATTTATATAATTATATGAAGGCTTTTTATTAATTGCAATCATCTTGGAAAATACAGGAATGCAATAAAATGTTTAAGGTTGTTGTCTTTGTCTTCATTGTAGCAAGAACTATTAAATATGGTGGAAAGAAAGAATGGTACAATTCTGACAATGAAAAAAATAAAAATAAAATTCAAAGACAGTTCCAGAAGAAATGAAAAACAAGGAAAATAAAGTAGAAAAAGAATAAGTAAATGAAAAAAAGAATGGATAAAAAAAAGAATGAAAAATGATTTTCCTTTAATGGGGATAAGCAAAATAATGAAAAGAAGAAAAAGAAAGAAATAATATAAAAGAATAAAAAAAGAGGACAGATGAATAAATGTTAAAGAAAAACTGTTACTAAATGAAAATTAATTAAAAAAGTAATGAATAAAATGAAAGAAAGAAAGAAATGAATGACAAAGTAAGAAAGGAAAGATTGAAGAATGTGTGAGTGAATTAGAAAAGTTAAATATAAATCAGAAAAAATGAAATGAAACAGGAATTAAATTAAAACACAAAAAGATGATGAGTAAAAAGAAAAGGGGATTAAATAACACAAATAAATGATTCCAATTATACTTAGCAAAGAAGAAAGAAAAAAAAACATTCAGAGATAAGTCATTATGAAAAACAACAAAACAACTAAAGAAACAATGCAAAACATTTAAACAAAAAAATATATAAAATAAAAAAAACTGCATGAATCTTTTCCAGCCTTTTTACTCTATTTCCATACCTGTCTCCCCTGCTTTCACCACAAACTGTCACTATTGAATTTATTTTTACTAAAAATCAACATATAGAGTGAATTTTTTTCTTTGTTTCATACTGCTGTCTCGTCTTGCTTTTCCGACTTCCTAATGTAAGCTTTTGCTGGAAACTGGTTTCAAAAGAAAACAGCCGACTCGATTTACTTCCGACAGACACTGAGCAATTTCTTTTTTCATGAAAGAAACAGAGAACTAAAGAAAAATGGTAGAGACGTGTGAATGAACTGATGAGAAAGGTGTTCATTTCTAAAATTTCAGCTCAAAGTTACTACAAACACTACACAATAAATGTTTTTAGGCTGTAATGTTATTATCAGAGGTTATATTTGAAAGGGTAGTTAGTTGTGCAATGTGCATTATTTGAAACCTAAACCAAGAAGAGAATGGGGTGGGGGTGACTGAAGAAAAAATATTGAAACTATAAATTTGCATTAAAAATAATTAAAAAAAAAACGCAAGATTAAAATAAACATATGCCATTTTAGGAAGGTGATCAGGTGTAGCCCAGAGAAACGAAAATGCTTTTCTTCAACAGGACAATATTTCTTTATTAAATTCTGATATCCGTTCAAAATGCACAAAAAATATCTCCAAAACTGAATGTGCAATGATATGAGGAACATATTTTACAAATACATTTGGCAAAATCTTTACTCCCGTATAAAATATAACCTAGAACTTTAAATTAAAATTATCCATTTTTATTTTTTATATCTGGAACAAAGTATGAATTTACTTTAAACATTTATTAATTCTAAAAAATTTTTTTTTAAAATCTTAAACCAAGCCAAAGCTGGAATCCATTGCATTTTCTTAAAATGCTATGAGACACAAATGCTCAGATATAGCGTTTTACAAAAGGAAGGATCTTTTTTTAAAATTCAACAAAATATCAAAATATCAAAATTTCAATAAAATTATATTTTATCATTTGTACAAGGAGTAATTGATATTGTATTTAAAATTCAATAATTTTACAAGTAAAATTTAAATAAATTTAAATAATATTTAACAGATTATAAGTAAAAATTAAATTTAAATATTTAAAATTTAATAAAATCAATTTAAATTAGGTGATAAATAAGCCAAGTCTATAGTTATATAGCATGGTGGAGTAATGGATAGTAGCTCTAATTGAGGAATCGGAGAGCCGAGTTCGAATTCCAATCAAATCCATTA
The DNA here is from genome assembly GCA_964036315.1 of Acanthosepion esculentum. NCBI lineage: Eukaryota > Metazoa > Mollusca > Cephalopoda > Sepiida > Sepiidae > Acanthosepion > Acanthosepion esculentum. Next base: position 54,236,567 of record OZ038480.1, read on the forward strand.
CATTCACTTACATGCTAATACCCTTGGGAAAAGTTTGAATCCTCTTCTTCTCCCCCCGGCTATGGGTAAATAGCGGAATGGACCAGGTTCTATAGCCTTGGATGGCAACTGGTCTACTGCAGAAAGAAATGGCAACCTACTGCGGGAAAAAAATCTGCCTTATCAGTTATGTATCAAAAGATACATGATCACCTAAGCGTATATTATGCATGGCACATAACTGATTGACTGATATCTATATGGCACAGTGAGGATTGAACTCATTTCACTAGTGAATAGGTCTGTGAGACCAGTAGCTGCTCTAGCCACATGATTATTTACTAAAGTTATCTGAGTTTGGAACAAGGGTAATGGTGTACTCAGTAAGGCTTGAACACGCTACTACCATGCATTTGTCTGCAAGACATTTTTAAAGCTCAACAATATGGTAAGAAACATGTAGGAGTTTAAAAATGATAATTTAAATTTAATACAATATTTAATGGGAGAACATGACATACAAATTCTATATCAGACTAATATTGGGTAATTGAATGACAAAATGGAAAAAATTTGTTTACATGTTTTGTCCTTCAAAAGAATTTCTTCAAGCCAAACAAAATGATTCCATCGATAAAAACATTACTTAGTCTGAAGAAATCCTTGCAAAGGATGAAATGCATAACAAGATTTTCTTTCATTTTGTCATTCAATTACCGACAATATTTAATATAACAAATAATTGTGGGAATTCAATTTTATCTTAAAAAGTGAAATAAGAAATCCATACTATAATTCTGTTTATATTAATTAAATCTGAAATTGTTTCTGTGCATACTAAAAAAATAATACTGAGATTATCTTCACTTATTGTTAATTGTATCAATAAAATAAAAATAATAAAATACACATATAGCATTTGGCAAACTGTGGATACAGAATTATATCACACACATGATAAGTACAAAATAACCTTGTGACATTCTCATATAAAAAGCCTACTTGATAAATTCAAGCATTTCTCTTTCTGGTTGTGTCTGCAACAAAATAAGCTACTTACGTAAATGCTTCTGCTATAAATTATCTCTTCCTGGTATGTACACACATATGCAAAGTTGCTGCTTACAGTGTTTCTCCAAAACTATTGAAAAACTCTTAATTTGTTGAAAGACTGTAGCTTTAAAAGCAAAATATATTTCTTATTTTAAAACACTGAACTACAAGTTGAGCGGCAACTTTTTATCCATCTTTGATATTTTCATTAAGCATTGGCACATGTGTATCAATGAACTTATTGGTAATATTCCATAGTATGGATAACAATAACTTATCCTATATATTCAAGTGTTGAAAATTATTGTTTTTATTGACATTTTCTGTACTGCCACCTACAGTACATTACATAAACATTTTTTTTTTCAAAGACAGTTTCCTTAGTAGTCACAAGTTCTTTTTTTAATACTAAAAATCATTCAATACAAGGCTCGTGAGCCACTCAAAGTAAAGGGTTATTGTTAAAACTGTTATGATGAATGAAGTGAATGAATACAAAAGAAATAGAAGTGAAGATCATGAAGATAAATAATGGTTGATCCTTGATTTGAAGTGGTTAAGATTTTAGTGTTCACAGAAGCACTCATGCAGGAGTCTGTTCCACAAAGTAGCAGATCTTCGATAAAAGCTGTTTGAGTGGAAATTTCTTCTTAAATTTGGAATACAAATGAAATGAGGGTGGTTTAACTGTGAAAGTAGCATGGTGTGTCCTAGCTACATTGTCTGCTCATTAACTATCTATCTATATATATATATATATATATATATATATATATATATATATATATATGTATATATATATATATATATATATATATATATATATATGTATATATATATATATATGTATATATATATATATATATATATATATATATATGTATATATATGTATATATATGTATATATATATATATATGTATATATATATATATATATGTATATATATATATATATATGTATATATATATATATATATGTATATATATATATATATATGTATATATATATATATATATATATGTATATATATATATATATATATATGTATATATATATATATATATATATGTATATATATATATATATATATATGTATATATCTATATATATGTATATATATATGTATATATATATATATATATATATATGTATATATATATATATGTATATATCTATATATATGTATATATATATATATATATATATCTATATATATGTATATATATATATATATATATATCTATATATATATATATATATCTATATATCTTTCTATGCTCATATCTAATCCTGTTCATTATCTATCTGTCTGTCTATATAATGTGTATATCTAAGTTTATCTATAATAATGTAAATCAATAACACATATCAACATAAGTAAAAATTACTAGAATTTAATATATTTTAAGGCTAGCAAAATTTTTTCAAGAAAGTTCACAATAAATAACTAAAATGACAATAGCCAACAAATTAATAAATGTTTAAACAACTTATCATTTGACTGACACGAACATTTTAACTGATTCTGAATATTTAAATGTTGTCACATTCTTTACAGACTATCATAGCACATATTTCAAATTTGAAACATAGAGTCTTTGATTAGTGTTTATTTTTGTAGAGTATCAGGTAATAATTCAAAAAATTTATTGGGCACTCTGACCATGATGAGTGGTGTTATTTGAAACTGTATCAAGAGATGTTGATTGAACATTTATTAATTTATTATCTATTGATCTATCTCAGTTTATTCATATAAATATATCTATCTATGGCATAAGATGAATACTATAATTTGGCCTGCTGCATTTTAATAAATTTTAAATTATTTATCTCTTCATTCTTATCAATAATTTTCTTCTGCGAATCTCTTTTTATTTTATTGGAAAGCAAATGAATGTCTAGGTTTAATTACTCATGTCCAGAATATATGCCATTTAATTTGTTTGATAATCTTGACTCGTTAAGGAATCTACTTGTCCGGGGAAAGGCTGTAGAGCAACTGGTTAAAGTTTTCATTATTTGATCAATTCATTAGATTATGAAACTGTTATATACTGTACTTATGAACACTAATGGGTATATCCCAATCCTCATAAATACGTTGGACACTATTGTAAGTGAGGGTAATATGCTGTCTGAGTAGTCCACCACTAGTAGTGGTTTATCTACTTCACGCCTCTGGCGAGTATTGTATTTTGTTGATGTCATAAGTATTACCATTTCTATTCCAACCTCCATTTTGGTTATTCCTCATTCAATAATCCTTCCTAGGTAACAACAGAAACTGAGCAAGCATACAGATTGAGGCAAGTTATTTTATTCCCAGTGTGATCAAGTGATCAATCCGTGATTGTGATGCTTAACATTTTTTAACCTGAAGGGAATTTGCTTTCAGTCAGGTTGGATCTGAGTTTTCCATCTTGGTATCTGTTCAACCATTACATATTGTATAGTAGGACTTTTGTAGCAATATGAGTCAAGCTGATGGCTTGTTAAATTTAAAACAGTGGGACCTGTGCACAACTCAATTATGGAACATTTACTTTCAGCCAATGGCTATCAGTAAATGGAGTCAACTTCAAAGTAGAATAGCAAGAGGCTCAGACTGAGAGAAAGTCACAGGAGGAAGATTAATTACTTTTTTAGATGAAGAAGACAAGACAAAGAAAACTGTTGTCTATAAAACTAACCATCCTGTGAAAAGGCAAACAGAAGGAACAAAGTGGGCCTCGCAAAACGGACGTAGACAACAGCCATTGAAACTGCACACCTCTCACTTAAACCTCAACCCTAACTCACTTGCTTTTAGCAGTAAGTTACTACCTAAGAATAAAATCTGGTTTACTACTGGAAATTGTTTTGTTCTTCACGTGTGGGTAATAATCTGGCTGAAGGGTTATTTTTAAGCAACAAGCATTTGACTGAAAGAAACTTCACTCTGTCAATGACCCTGGTGTCTGGTCTAAGTTGCAATGCAACACTTTTCAGGCACAGGCTTTCGAGTATTAGGTTTTAATTATTTTTAAGTCTTAATTCTACTGTGTCATATACTTACAAAGATCAAATGAATTATTTATGACAAAAAGGATGTGTGGGTGGTCTAATGGATAATGGCTTGGAATGAGAAATCAAAGAGCCGAATTTGAATCACAGTCAAGTTCATTGCATCCACTTATGCAAAAATAGCCTAATACAAAGGTATGAATTTATCTCTTTCCCCCCAGCTATGGGTTAAACAGTAGGTCTAGTACATGAGAAAAATCATTTCTATCTTCAAAAGGTTGGTAATTGTTTTTATTATCAATTTTTGGTATCTAAAATTAACATTAATTATGGCTGTATTGATGTCTGCCAATAGAAAAATTTAAACTCTGTAATTAAAAATTTTCAAAAAATAAAGTAGCCATTATAGAAATATAGGATTTGGTGAAAATTAGTTAATATATTGATGTAATGGAATAACCTGTCACCCCCATGAGTGACTAGACTACAGGTTATAACTACCTATAAGTATCTGTAAGTCTACTTACTTCTCTGTAAGACTACAGAGACTAGCTGGGATCTGTTGGGTATGACTCAGACTTACGCGAGAACTACTGACCTTCCAATAGTAGCACTCACTACTTGATTGACTTGCGATAAACTTGTGTATAACTGTTACCTTTATTCTTATTGTACTAGTTTTGTACAATAAACCTCTACTTATTTTATCCACCTTGTTTTTCAAGTATATATTCCTATTAGCACGGATTATAACATGTATTGATTAAATTGATTTTGAAAAAATATTACTTACTTTTTATTAAAATTTATACATTGTTTACATTGTGTGCCTGTCATCTGTCAACTCAGTTCCAAAGTCAAATGGATACTGATTCAGTTTATCTTGTGATAAAATCCTGCTTAAAATGTTTTATGGGACAGCTGAAGTATGGATGGCCAGAAATGACAAAGTCTGATATTAGCAATAATAGTTAAAGTATATTCCCAACATTAAAACATATAATGGGCAGCATTATAGTTTAGAGTAATAATCACAAAAACAATTTTGTCCAAACAAAATTGAATGATTTTAGAAAAAATAGGGTACATTCTTTAAGGAATGGTAAATTCAGAAAAAATGTAATTTAAAATACCTGATTTTGTCATGGCAATGCCACATGGCATATTAAAGCAAAGTTTTCCTTTTCCCCTCTTTCCAAACCGACGAATAAGTTTGGTGTGTTCAGTGCCACTCTCTTGGCTAGCTTTGTAGTTCTCCATGTGTAGGAAGCGTCGTAGTAAGTACATGACCACCTTCAAACTGCATCCAACCCTTTCGCTACTGGGCATTAGCTTTACTTAGGGAATAAAAGCAACAAGTATGTGGGCTGAATACACAAAAGAAGAGTTCTGTTTGCTGCTTTTATGTCTTTGTAAACTGCAAATAATAAAAAGGAAAGGATTAGTTCATTTTAATTCATATTTTAAGACTATCATATCATAAAAAATCAACATAGAAAAAAAAAGAATGACACAAAAAAGATTATTAAAGGTAAGGAGTTTTGCCATTATTTTTAGCAATAAATAAAATATTAGATGTAAAAGATTTTCACAAAAAAAAAAATTGGTTTTCAACTTTATATTCAGTCTGTAGTTTTCAAAAAAGATTACTGAGAACCTTTACCTGTGCCTAATAAATTAAGGAAATAATATTTCAAAGTTCTATCAGGATCCTTTTGTTAGAAAATCAGTTTTATCTCAAACATCTAATCATTATTATTTTAGGAAAATCTATGACAAAGTGGTAAAAGATTTTGTGTGACACATTTCATTCTTTAGGACTGCATCAGACAAAAGGATGAAATATATCACCACAAAAATGTTTTTACCAGGTGCAAATGAATGCAAACTCCATCAGACAATCAGCTTAATGAGCTTCATAATGAAACTTAAGATCCAAATTCTGATGAATAGACCATGTAGCAGAATTAGACCAGAAATAGGACAATAACAGTACTATTTTGTTAAAGACACTGGAACAAGGAATATAATATTTATGCTATCAGAAAGAACAATACAAATGTAGAAGGATGTATATCTATGTTTTATAGATTATGCAAAAGTATTTGATAAAATACAATAAAAAGAACTATTTGAACTGATAGGTAAATGTGATTTATTTTGAGAAGATATTAGAATAATCCAAAAACTTAAAAGAATATAACAAGAATGTATCTTCTCACCAGACTTATATAACCTTTACAGTGAGGTGGTCTTGAGAGAATTAGAAGTCCTACCAGGATTCATTATTGGAAGCCACAATCTTAATGGCATAAGATATACAGATAACATAATATTGATGGCAGAAATAAAAAGAAAACTCCTACAGAAGGTACTAAAGGAAATCAAGAAGAAAAAACTAAACATTAATTGTAAGAAAAAAGAATGTATGTTTGTCAGCAAAAGGAAAGATGTGTGGAAAAACTTATCACAAAAATATTAGTTTTCAACTTTGTATTCAGTCTGTGCACATGCCTAATACATTAAGGAAATAATGCTTCAAGTTCTGCCAGGTTGAAAATCAGTTTTATCTCAAACTTCTAATCATTATCATCCAATTATTTTATAGATCCACAAATTAGAAAATATATATATATTTGCCAGCATTGAAGATAAACCTATAAGCATACAGAAGGAAACTTTATGGTGGAGTAGGAAGAAATTTGCCATGAACTTTCTCTCAGTCTGAGCCTCTTGCTGATTGTCTGCTTTTATCCTAAAAATGTACAATTCTTTTGACTTGAGCACCCCGACATCCCTGCCTCATACACCTATGGCACTACACATAAATTTAAAGATCTATACAAATAATACATTTGTACAATGACAAGGTCTGTTAAGTGGAGCTTGAAATAAGCAGTAATATGGCAGCTTGGAAGAGTTGCAGGGAATATATACTTGTAAGACTTAAAAACCAGAAAAGACAGTAAGCCAAGAAAAATTATTTCTTAAATCCTTTGGATGAGTATCTTCACTTTTTTAAAGTTTTGTGATAAGTATTTTCCTTATTTCACATAGTTTTGGACTAATATTTTTATCTTTGTTATTATTGACCTAACATTTTGGCAGATATATTCTTCTGCATTTCATCTGGTGATCCTTAGAAGCTATTTAATGCTTTTGAATTATACAGATGCTTTGTACATTTTCATTAGTCATAAGTTGCATACTCTTTTTTTTAAAACCTAAAATGCTTAGTACTTTTTCTGTTAATATTAAAATATTTGTCCCTCCAGTAGTACCATGATGTTTAATCTTTTGTCCCTTAGTACTAAATTTGTCAAATACTGGCACTACTTCAACTACAGAAATTCAGATAACGATACTAAAAATGTTTATTTTAGAAGATGTTTTAAAATGACAAAGAACCCAGATGCAAATGAATGTAAACTCCATCAGACAATCAGCCTAATGAGTCACATAATGAAACTTATGATCTGAATTATGATGGATAGTGTGTATAGCAGAATTAGAATAGAAATAGGACAAGGACAGTGTGGTTTCATCAAAGATACTGGGACAAGGAAAGCATGATATCAGAAAGAGCAATACAAATACAGAAGGATATATACCTATGTTTTATAGATTATGTAAAAACGTTTGATGAAGTATGACAAAGAATTGCTTGAACTACTAGGTAAGCTTGATTTATTTTGGAAATTAGATATAATTTGGATATTAGAATAATCCAGAACTTATACTGGGAGCAAACTGCCTTCATGCAGATAGAAAATGATTTCAGTAAATACATAAAAATAGAAAGAAACATAAGACAAAGATGTGTCTTCTCACCAGACTTATACAACCTTTACAGTGAGGTGATTCTGGTAGAAGTTCTACAAGAATTCATTATTAGAGGCCATAATCTTAACATATGATATACAAGTGATACAGTGTTGATAACAGATGCAGAAAGGAGATGAAAGGAACTCCTGCAGAAGGTACTGAAGGAAAGCAATAAGCAAGGATTAAACATTAATTATAAGAAAACAGAATGTATGGTTGTCAGCAAAAGGAACAATCCAAGATATGAACTACGAATTGGAAACACCAAAATCAAGCATGTACAAAAATTAAAATATCTAGGAAGTGTTTTAACAGAGGTCAAAAAGTGTGACACCAACATTCGATGAGCATTGAAATAGTGAAATATGCTTTTCGAAAGCTAAGCAAAGTATTAAGAAACAGGAAAATTTCACTAGAAACAAAGAAAAGAGTAATATTGATCTGCCTATATGGCAGTGAATGCTGGATACTCCTCACATGAAGAAGAGATTTCAGATAACAGAAATTTGGTTCTATAGAAGGATGTTGAGAATATCATGGGCTGAACGTGCGAGTAATGAGGATGTTTTTGGAAAAATGAAAAAAATTACACTTATACTTAGAATCAGAAAGAGACAGTTAAAATGTCTAGGGCACATAATTATGAAAGAGGGCTTGGAGAATTTAACACTTACAGGACATAATAAAGGCAAGAGAAACAGAAAAAAGTATAGAATAACCTACCCAACAAGCTTGTGTAAGTGGTTGGCTAACAGGGATTAGGAGAGATAGCAAAAAGACAAACCTTACTAAGAGCTACAAAGAACAGGAGGTTGTGAAGATCCATGATTTCCCACATCCTGAAGTGATATAGCACATAGAAGTTTCAGAATTTTATCTTAACTACTTAGGAATGACTGACAAGATACAAGAAATATGTTAATCCTGGAGTGGCTGACAAGATAGTCAGCTGATATAATATCATATAACATTGATTATATTGAAATTTCAGAGCAATAGCAATATTTTTCATTGATATTTAAAAAACACAAATCCCAATCTCCAATAGTTAAAGGGTCACCTTGCCATGATGGACTGATTAGTAAGCTTGTTTTACAGATAGTTACAACTATAATGTGTATAATCCTCAATGGTTATCTGACTACTGTAGACATAGTATGCTGTATTAGGTTTTCCAGATTTACTAAATGCAAATACATATTCTATTCAAATTTAAAATGATTTTTAATTGCTGAAACCAAAAAGTCTCAGAGTTTCATAACTGAACCTTTTTTGTAATTGTTTGGTTCATTCGTCAGAAGATATCAGCACTTTTTATTGGTGTTACATTGGATTTTTTCTTTGTGTGTGTGCATACATGTTTGTATGTGTATGTCTGTATGGATGTGTATGTGGGCATGTGTAGAATGTCATAGTTATTTCTCCTTTTCATAATTATCCTGTCTCCTTATAATCTCTCCATATTCATTTTAAAAGCCAACTACTCACTACTAGACAGTACCTATTACAGATGCCTGCTCAAGCACATTTGTCTTTGTTCAACATCCAAAGCCACCTATGGTTTATACTGCAACTATGTTGAGCAGACCATAATGTTTCTGGGACAAAGTGCTTAATCTAGCATGATCAATGGTTTGAACAAAGCTAGTATGCACAAACCCTTAATCATGATGACTTACAACTTTGTGTTAGCACAACCATATAGTTCTGTTTGCCCAATTTCACTTAAGTCTTGAGTCAAACTATGATATAGTTTTCAGGCACTTCCCAATGACACTGCATGTTGAAACCATTTCCCCAAGTCAATAACATGAAAAGTCACCTCCCTTAAAGATTGAATTCAAACCCAGATTTCATGGTTGGAAAGTGAAGATTCTAACCATCAAGCCATATAACAATATACATATATAAACTGAGATAAGACAATATTTGTTATAGTTTTCTATTTTGCAACTAAACTATTTTAGTCAAAAAGAATGAAACATAGATAAAAATCTGTTACAAGCCTTTATTTACCTATGTCTATTTCAGGGACCAGTAAAGGTAAAACAATAAAACTCATTAGCAACATGACTTATAAACTAACAATAGAAGTGTCTATTTTACTATACAACAGGGAAGAGATGAGTCCATTTTATTATACAATATTAATACATGAAACAAACTTATCTACTAAAAAGATATTAAAAATCATATGAATTTAAATTTGAACAGATTGTTCTGCATTTCTGTTTGGCCAATCTGGCAAAATTATGTTTCCTAAATTGGGGTGCCTCACCATAAAGCAATGGGTAGTAAGTTATTCTTGTAGATCATTACTATTGTAGTAAGTTTAGTCCTCATTTGAGTGCCTCTAATTTGCATCCATGTGCCATACTAATCTGTGCTTAGTAAATAAAGCTACTTGGTCATGAAATAGCATTTATCAAGCTAATTTCACAGATCATTACTATTGTCATTAGTTCAATCCTCACTGAGTGCCCCACAGATGTTACTATGTGCTAACCAAAGGTGTGCTTTGCAAGTAGGGATATCTGATCAAGTAGCAAGATAGTCTTGAAGACTATTACTACTACATATTGGGCATCACCAATCTGGCAATCAGTTATCCAGTTCATTCAGTAATCCAGCACTAATTTCCACAAGAGAAATTTCAGATTTCAGATCTCAGGTTGCTGCACAGCCCTGCTTCTATTGTTTAGCATTAGCTGCTGCATTAGCTGTTTTTGAGCACTTTCAAACAATAGCAAGGCATTTCTACTTGTCTTGTGTGCATTTTTATTATAACCTGCTGATGTTTAGTTCTAGTCACAGCTCTAATGAATACAGGAAGTACTTCTTGTGGCAGGAAGCATAAACACCATGTGTTGTCTATAACAGATAGGGTAGAAATTATCTAAGTCAACAGAATTACTTTAACATTTATCTTGTCTGTTTTTCATTGAATTTCACTTGGTTTTCATTTAATTTTTGTTTCTTTTGTTAACCAACATGTACTGATTTACATGGTATTTTAAAGATAGGATGAAGTGATTAGCTGTTGGGTTAAGTGGTATTTCTAATGTAACCATCAGTAATCTGACAAAATCACATATCGGGCACTCTGCAGGTTCTAATAATGGTGGATTAGTAATGGTCAATTTGTACTATGAGTTTGGTCCTCAATGTGACCTAGTGCCAGACTAAGCTGAACGTAGTAAATAATTATCATTTCTCACTGTGGCATAATGGTTAGCATTTTGTGGTATATAAAATTCATTTTTTTCTTTAGATATTTGTATTTTCTTAATTAGCAATAAATGTATAAAAGGAACATTTTTTAGAACTGTGTTAAATAAAGGACATGGATGAACTTTCAGCCACATCCAATGTACCATATGATAATGTGTTTCTTAATATTCTCTTTTGAAATGGAGAGAGTTTTATATGTCATCTAACTTGGCAGCCAATTAGAGGAGACTTAATGTGAATGTATGAATCAACATTCTTCCATATGCTTAGACAGTTGGCAAAGAGACATCACTGTGAGTTTGTGTACTGTATAACCACTACATTTACACAGAACAAATAGATTCTTCATATCTCATGCAGGGCTTTTTGGCACAACACCACATAATCCAGGTTTGTCAAACCATTATAGTCCAAATATAACTTCACATAACTTTTGGCTTTTTTTCCCCCAAAACTAAAAATTCTGTTGAAATGCTATGGATGAAATCAAGAACATGACTAAGCAACTGATAATGATGTCTAAAGAAACTTTGGAAAAGTGGAAAAGAAACTGGGGTTATTGTATGAGGTCCTAAGGAATAGTTGACACTATTGGTGTTTAATATTAAATAATTTCTAGATAAACCCTATACTCTAAATAAGATAAAAATTATTTTCACCAAAATTCTTTCAGACTGAATTAGTGTTTAATAAAAATGATTAAATTTAGAATTTACTGTCTGTCAGATAGAATCTTAGAAACCATTTAAATGTGTAAATATTTACTAATCTGGGATGACTTAGTGGTTAAAATTGCTGCATATTTCCTCCTGGTGCCACTTGTTTCATTTCAAGTCAGAATTTTACAGAGACAAGCTTGCCTTTCCCTCTGTTGCAAGTCTCAATTGGTGTAACATCATTTTTCTAATCCACCTTGATATTTATTCAGCTAAGCAGGCAACAAGGCGACCATTATTTATCACTTAGAGAAGATTGAATTATATATGTTAACATCATTTAATACTAAGTTCTCTTCTAATAACATTTAATTGTATTTAATTGCAAAAAAAAACGTATTTTATACATGAAGAATATGATATAAAAAAGTATATATCAGAATAATAGTGAGCAAATGATGGGAAAATTGTGTATTGAAGCATTTCATTCTGAAAACGAACTTCTTTAGATAAAAATAATGGTTTTATTGATAGAATCACTGTTATGTATAAAATGGAAAAAAGTGGGTGGAAAGAAATGCAACAATACAGCTTCAAATTTACATAAAAATGTTAAAACTGCAAAAAGACTTGTTATATACTGTCTGTATATGGTTGCATGAGTAACAAGCAAAAACAATAAAGTATTGCTGCTGAGGCAGAAAGAAAAGGAGACAAGATATGTTAAAGTAAAATTATCTGTAATGCCAGTATAATGGATCATGGCAGAATGCCTCCTTGGGGGTGAAGGAAAATGGCAAAGTTGGTTGTGTACAGGCCTGGCATTGAAGCTTGTGTCAGGTCAGTTGAACATGAGGCCACTGATGAACTCTGTGAACAGCCTGTGTACTGCTTTGAGTGTCGGAAAGTGGGTCCTTTTAAGCAGTCAGGATGGATACAGGAGTCAGCGTTTTTTGAGTTTTAAATTTTGGCATCCACTGTATCTAAATTTTAAACTTAGCCTATCTAATTTAGCTTTTTATCATTTTTATTTTTATTGTTTTTAATTATTCCATTGTAGTAATACTGCAAAAGGCTAGTGATATTATTAAAGGCTTTATTTGCTTAACAAAGAATACAGAAATTAAAAAGAAATATATTAAAGTGGAACAGTCCATCTGAGATGGCATAGGGGGTTTAAATAGTTCATTCTCCCCCTCCTTTATTTTATAAACATATATTTATTTATTATTTTTTTTATGTTTCATAGCCTATGTAACAGAGAGGCTTTTGATACTCTCAAGTAGACCACAGCACTGGTCCCGGGGTAGAATGTTCTACTTCAAGTTGGTTCTCTCTAGACTCTGGCACAGGAGAAGGTGAAAATCGACTAGTTTTGATAACACACTGCTGGTGGCATAGGCAGCAAACCACAAGGGTACTCAGAGACAGAAGAGAGTGGTTCCTTAGAATCTGAATCTAAATTCACTTCAGTTGAAGGGTTTTGGCACCAATCTTTCGTGACAGAGAGACAGTTGCTTCTCATCCGTCAGCCAATTGTACATGAGTGCACTGAGAATTAGTCTCACTTGAATCTGCTTCATCAACCAGTGGGTCATGCTTACTATTACGGACATGACAGCACCATAAGACAGGGTCAGAGATGGTTAGCCAAGTGAATAAACAGTGGCCACTGGGGGACCGGTGTTGGTATTGGAATAGTCTCTCAGTGGCATTTGTGGCAGTACATAGTAGTGACTTGATTGAATTCAGTACTTCAGGTTATACCATTTCCCACTGTGAGGTCCCAAATTTTCTGGAAGTTAATGCCAGGGTAATAGCTTTGCATATTATCCTGTTATACCACTTGCATTGTTCATTACCTCACAGATTATAGGGAATTGTCTGGCTAGTTGCAATGCTAATGTTAGCCAGGTATTCTTTCATCTTTCTGAATTGAAATGAGAGTCCACACTCCAAATGGATGTGAATAGGGGGTCCCAAATACTGTGAAAATATGGTTCAGATATCTCATGACCAAGCCAATTGCCAAATCCAGATAGGTGAAAGTGAATACGAAACAGGAATATTTGTTCACAATAGTCAGTAGATAATAGTCTCTAGAGGAGGAGGAGGAGGGAAGTGGCCCTTTGAAGTCTATGCTAAGTCACTCCATAAGTTGAGTAGTTTTAATAAAGATGGAAGAATCTGGAGAATAAAATCTAGGCTTCAAATGCGAACACTCAGGGCACTCTTGACATACTTTTCATATTTCTTCAATGGAGTACAGAAAATTTCTTATTTTAATGAAATGGGTGGACCTTGTTGCACCAGGATGACAAAGGCGACATGTAGTTCCTGCTGCAATTTCTTATCATCAATATCAGCTCCACAATGAGCATGAGGGAATATGTAAGCAGAAATGTTGTTTTTGCCATGTTGGTATACAATGTCATAATTGTAACATCCAAAATTCCATTCGCCACTGTTGGATTTTGTCATTCTTTATTTTGCCCAGTCCTTTCGAATTAAAAATATAGTTTACAGCTTGCTGGTCAGTAAGGATAGTAAAATGCCTCCCAGTTAAGAGGTGAGACCATTTTTGCTTCTATGATAGTGCAAGCTTCTTTCTCAACAGCAGAGTGTTTATGTTCGGTATGAGAGAGGGTCCTTGTAAAGAAAGCAACCACTTGGCCTGTTTGGTTCAGTGCAGCAGCAGCTATAGCAGTATTGGAGGTATCAGATTTGATGATTAAGGGAAGGTTTTCATCAATAGAATGTAGTAGGGGCTTTTCAATCTCCTCTTTAATGTAATTGAATGCTTTCTCAGAATTAGAGTTGTAAAAGAGCAAAATAGTTGTTATTAAGAGTTTAATCTGGTGGGAGAATTTTGGTACCCATTGGGAATAATAAGAAAATAGTCTGATTACTCACTGCAATGCTAACCTTATCTTGAGGGATTGGAAGACTCTTAGGGAGAGGTAAACGTTCTGGGTCAAGTCTAATTGATTCTTGGCTGATCAGATAGATGAGCAGGCTGACAGTGTCAGCTGCCAAAGTGCTTTCTTTCTCATTCAAGGTTAGATGGTACTTTTGAACAAACCTCATGAATTTATTTAAGTTGGTATCATGCTCCTCTCTCATTTTATGATTAGCTCCTGAAGTGGCCAGAACTTGAGTTCTCCAAGGGGAGTCACATGATTCTGTGACTCCTTCTTGTAACAATCTCTTTGTTTCCAAAGCAATGAAGATTTTATTGGTATCTGAAAAGTGCCCAGGATTTTACATCTATAGGCTTACAGAGAAGGTTGGTAAACAAGGAAGGAGGTTGAATACCTATGGTGACAAGGCCACTCATGGTCAGTTCGGGTAAAGGTCCTCCAAATGAGATGGAAATGGAAGAGTGTTGTCGTAAGAAATCATGGCCCAATAATATATCACAACACAAGTTATATAGGTGGCCAGTTTTATATTAGAGTAAATCTTGTTACCCACCAGTAGGTCAACCAAGCAAACGAGGGATGAAGGAATTATGCTAACAATTCCATCTGTAGGAGAGACAGGAAGCCCAAGTTGTTGTATGACACAGTGATTTATGAAGCTTTCAATACTCCCTGTGTTTATCAAGGCATTGACTGGGATATTATTAATCCTCATGTCCATAATGACCTGTGATAAATGAGTGACCTTAGTAATCAAAAGGAGGATCATTGTATCAGTAGTAATTTTGTGAGGAAAGAAAATATGTTGTGGGATACTGAGCATGAATTTAAGGTAGACGATACCGGAATTAGTACACTTTCAATACTTTTTCACTTTAATAAATTACTTTCCACTTTAATTAAAACAAAATTGTAGTCAGACCTAATATCATCAATTGAGTGTATTGTTTTGCAAAATATCCCTTTTATGGTCATATGATTTGTGTGTCTATAGAAACATCAATGAATTCAGAGTTATCATTTTCCTAGATTGGTTGTCAATCAAGACTAGAAAGCCTACACTGCTCTTCTATTTTGTCCAAAGCTGAGGGGGCAGAAAAAATGGATTCATGCCTTTCTTTCCCAAGATAAATGCAAACTGAAATAGTCAGAATTTGAATTCAGCTTGCTGATTCCATTTTCCCTGCTATTAAACCTTTTACACTTCTGGATTCAAACCAGGTGGAGTCCTCTGAGATGGTTTGATGTCAACTTTGACTTCCTTTTAGCAGCTCCTGTAACCAAGCTGATACCAATCTGAAATATTAAGTTGACAGGACACTGGGGAAAGTTCAATGGACCAAGCAAGCTGGAAGCAAATTGAATAAAGTTTTCAATATTACAAAAGGAGAAACAAAAAAGAAACTTATAGAAGCAACAAACAATATAGCTTAATTTTGGAATTTGGCAATAGAAAATGTTTTTTATGATTAAACACATTTTTGTATTTTGAATTTGAAATAGAGTATAATAAACTTGGTATAAATATTACTGGTTTGAGTTTAAGTCTACATGTACCAAATTTTTGAATGGGGAGGGCCTGAATGCCTTCAAACTCAGCATGCAGAATCCTAGTGCTGATGGGAAATTTATATCTATCTCAGCCATAAGGGCTAATTTTTTCAATGAATCTTCTTGGTTATTAATCTGTTAGTAAAATAAAAAAATAGGAATAAATTGCTAGTGTTTTTTTCATAGACTCTGTATTGATTGGAATTAAATTTATTCTCTTCATTTTTATTTATTTATTCTTTCTCCTAATATTTTGATTGTTATCTATGTTTCATTGTGAAATAACCAAACTAATTTAGCATAGGATAAAAATTTCACCAAAAGAAATACAATAAAAATAAGGATATTCTTTGGAGCCTATGAAGGATGCAAGGTTAAGATCTTGCTGAAGGCTAATTCTTTATTTCAAATCCATGCTACTTGCTTTATGGTTATAGAATGTCCAAATAACTCAAGAGTCATGGCAAAAAGCAATAAAATAAGGTGAATGTAAAAAAGAACAGTAAAAAAATTAGTAATGGCAATAGTTCATCCAAGAAACTCAGACAACTTAAAAGATAAAAAGGACCAAGAGCTTTAAAAAATTGTCAGCATTGTTTAAAGTTTTAAAATAGTTGCACTTTAAATATAAAATCAGGCAAAATATTGCCAAAAAAAAAAAAAAAAAATGATCAAAATTAAATAATCAGATAATGAAAGAGATAAACATCTCTTACAAATTACTCATTTTTAGTAACCTTTTAATCCGATAAAACATGTCCAAAAAATTACTGTCAAGATGAGAAAGCAAAGTGAAAAATGGTTTTAAAAAGAAAAGAATAAAGAAAGAGAAAAGTGTGAGCATTGCGGAGAATGGCAGATGAAGATGCACTTTTCCTTTCGTTATTCTTTGCAATGAATGAAATTGATTTGTGAAACCAGCAAATATAAATGCAGCAGTATCAGGCTGGAATCAAGTGCAGAGCTGACATTTTGACTTGGAACTCACTTAACGAATGGAATATATGAAAGAATGAAGAGTTATGTCTAATCAATAAAGAAGTAAAAATATCAACTCCAAAGTATATACAAAAATAAATAAATATATGTACATCAATGAATCAGAAAATTGTAATTTTTCTCTAATGAAATGCATCTCCGAGCTGCATCTGTAATAGTAAGCAGAGATCTTAATGATTTCCAGTAGTATATCTAAAGATAGGTTCATAGACTGAAAGTATCTATTTGCATAAAAGTAAGTACATTCATAAAGAAAGACATGTATATATGATAATATACTCTTATATCTTATTGTTATACATATGTTTTTGTCCTGGTTTTATAATGTTAACATTAACAACTCAAAAGCAATTAATTGAAGACTAATTCAAATACCTTATTCACAAACTGTAATTAATGGTCCTTGAAAGTGTATGTTTCCTCTCCAATTTCGTTATTTATCTGCCTTGTATGTATTTTGTGAAAGGGAGTAATCATTTGAATTAGATTATATAGTATATACATTGGGTTGAGACATACTCAAAGGAAGCTTATTATTACATATAGAAGGGGGCGTTGAAAAGTTCTCAGTATGACAAAAAGCACTTTAAAAAATAACTGATATTTGAGACTTAGAATGAGAACTTTTCAGCACCCCCTTATAAATAAATTTGTTTAAAGTGTCTTGCCATGAAACAATGGTTAGCAAACTCATCTTGCCAATCATTGCTTCTGTAGTGAATACTGGATGTTATTTACTTTCAGTTAGTAGCATGGTATAAAAGAAGACTCTCTCGCCAAATCAGGATTCAGTTAGTTGTAAGACTGTCATAAAGGAGGGATATCAAGTTATAGTTAATTGTATCAGCTTATCAGTACAGTCATGTGAATCCTAGAGTTGCATTTAGCATGTGAATATGCCACCAAAGATAAGACACATGACCACTTATCAGAGCTTAGCATTTCTCTTAGTATGTATAATATAAATGTGTAAAGTGCTACTTAAATGATGGAGGAATTTGACACAAAATGGCTTCTTCTTCGCATTTAGTTTCCACCGTCTCCTTTAAAGTAAAATTTTAAAGGAAAATTTTAAAGGAAATTGTGAAAAACCAGGATTTAGTATGGGTACTACTCACTAAAGGTTAATTCTAGACTCTCATATGGATGTCATACATGGCATCCAGCCCATTCAGTAATGTTTAAACTATCATCTATATACAACTGTTTTCTTAGATCAATGATTAAAAATGGCTTCAAGTAAATAAATCCTTTAGGTGTTAAAGACAGATTAGCACCATAGAATTACAAATAATAGAACCCATATCCCTTGAATACTTTCAACAACAATAACAAAAATGGGTACCACATCTAACAAGTAGAGAAAATAATGATATAATCAACATGTTAACTGATGTAATGGAATAACCCGTCACCTCCATGAGTGACTACACTATAGGTAGTACTTACTACCTATAGTGTAGTCACTCATAAGTAGCTTTAAGTCAACGGACTACAGAGACTAGCTGGAATCTGTTCCAGCTAGACAGTTGAACTCTCTGCCTTTGAGCAGAGAGGACCTGGACGAGGCTCCACTGAAGGGCAGAGTCCCGTTCGGGGAGGTAGACTGTCCCTGAACCCGTTTTTACGGGTTCCAATAGGGAATATTTTTGGCCGAGCATATGAGCATTTAACCCACGTTAAACCTGGCCTTGTGTCACATGCAACCCTCGTGTGTGTGTGTGTGGGGGGTAGCTAGATATACTAGTTGGAATTTGTTCCAGCTGTGCTGTTGAACTCTCTGCCTATGGGCAGAGAGAAACCCAGATGAGGCTATGTCGAAGGGCAGAGTCTCGTCTGGGGAGGTATACCCAAACCCGTTTATGCGGGTTCTACGGGGAATTTTGGGCTGAGCCTACGGACTCGGATGACCCACGTTAAACTCGGCCTTGTACCACATCTACCCTCATGGGGGGGGGGGGCTAGTAAATATTGACTAGCTGGGATCTGTTGAGTACGACTCAGACTTATGCAAGAACTACTGACCTTCCAATAGTAGCCCTCACTACTGGATTGACTTGCGACGACCTTGTGCATAACTGTTAACTTTATTCTTATTGTACTGGTTTTTTTACAATAAACCATTACTTATTTTATCCACCTTGTTTTTCAAGTATATATTCTTATGAGCACAGAATATAACATTAACTTTCCACACTACCTTAAACAAAAGGTTTAGAAGTATACTTCTAACATTTATTGAACTTAGAAATCTAAGTTCTTTGAAAACTGCTTTAAGAAAATGATTTTATAAATTTCAGCTAACAGTAATGCTAATGATTTGGTTAGTGAATGCTGGAGGTTTCCTGTATGGAAATGGCTATTTTTTTCATTACCATTACATTTAGTTTGCAAGCACTGCATAAATTTCCTGAATATCTGGATAGAAGACTTCTGAGCATACAGATGCAGACATGGACACACATATTTAGGCAGCAGTCTTTTCTTAACAGACAAGGAATATGTTTTTAATTTTTAAGCTAACTTTTCTAATTAACTTACAAGTGAGCATATATTTGAGTTCAATGAATGTATGAGGGTAGGCTGAAAAGTTCATAGGCTGACTATGAAGGAGTGATGCTAGAACTGTAAAATCTTGCATGCATTAATTTTAACTCTTCTATGCATGCAAGATTTCACATCTCTAGCATCACTCCTTCATAGTCAGCCTATGAACTTTTCAGCCTAACCTTAAATATTGTCTCAATGTTTATGACTGAGTGCTTTCAATCAGTAGTTATTATCAAAATTCAAGGGTTCAGTGAATGTGTCCAACTCTCGCACATTCAATTAGTAAAATGACTTATCTGCTGAGATATATATATATATATATATATATATATATATATATATATATATATATATATGAAACACACATATACACAAAGGCAAAAGCAGAATAAGGGTAAAGTTACCAATAGAAGAAGATGCAAAAAATTTCAGTCCTAAAGTTCAGTTTTTTTTTATCAGTCTTGTACATATTAAATCTATGAATCTTAACTGCTTTAGACATTTAATTAAAAAACTCAATTGATGAAGGTAAATTATCGCTTAATCAGATTGGATTAAGAGATAAACTGAGAGTTGCTTTTATGGATTAATGAATAATATATCAACTGAGATGAGTAAATGACAAGAAGCTAATATTACAAAGTGAGACAAATAAAAATGTATGAGAAAATATTAAACTTCCACTGACTCAGAGTAAAATATGATTCAGAAAATAATTCAAATGTAAATAATATAGAAAATACAGGTTAAAGAAAGTATTGTTCTTATTAATTTTTGGACAGTATTTCTCTTTCAAAGAGAATCACAGAAAAGAAAAAGAAAAGCATAAAAAAGTATTATTTAAACCAACAAATATATATAAAAGCCAACTTGGTAATTTAGTTTGTTGTATATTTCTCTCTAGTTTGTGTTTAAGCCCAGAAAAAGAAAGATAATTTTGAATGCTGATTTTCAAACCATGCAGATCCTCCTTGCTAAAAAGAATAAAACAACCTCATTTGTCACAGTTAGACTAAGCTTAGTATATATATATATATATATATGTGTGTGTGTGTGTGTGTGTGTAGAGAGAAAGGAAAAGGGAAAGAGAGACTGCTGATTGTCTGAATAATAATTGGTACATGGTTTGGTTTTTGATTTGCTGGACATGCAGCAAGCAAATTTTTGGCAGTAGTTTTCTGTTTTTCATTAGTACTTGGTAATTTATTTTATGTTCTGCGGGGAGAGGAATTATTTGGTTGAAAATTTACACAAACTTCTTAAAAGTGAGATAAGAATAATAATTTATGGCCTGAAATATTTGCACATCCTCCACAAATGCTAGAGGTATGTGTTCAAGTCCAAGTAAAGCAAAGATTTCAAGTCATGATTTTCTAGATAGACACGCCCTCCTTACTGGCAAAATGGATATCACTTAATCATCCCACCTTCACTCCCTCCTCAAGCCTTGTGCCATACGAAATAAAGTAATCAAAAAGAATAGTTGAACTACAACTTCCAGGGAACCAGATATGTTTTAACAAATGCTTTAGTTCATTATGCAATGTTTCATCCTATTTTTGATAGTAGTGTTTTTTATTAAGATGTTTAGGAAACCAAAATTTGAAAAGATTAATGCAGTGAAAGGAAAGAACAAGCTGCAACAATAATTGAAATAATTTGAAGACATATATGAAAACTGTCTCTTTAATAGTAAGGCTTTAACAAAGTATATTACGGATAAATAATGTGTGGGTGAAAATTTTATTAAGGCTTTAAAAACAGACATTTTAAATGTATATATAAATATATACACAAATATATTAAAACAAAGAGGGAAAAGAGCAAGGAAAAGGAAGAAATATATTACTCACTGTAAAGTGAATATTTTTAACAGAAAAAAGAAAAAATACAAAAGGAGTAACCAGTTATTGTTCCTCACTCTTCAGAGCTCAACAGAGTACAAAATATGCAAATATATGCTCGAAAAGAAAAGGGGAAAGAGAAAATACTACCATAAAATCAGCTGTATAAATCACAGGCAGGCTAAATTTAGCCCAGCAACTGTTCTTTCTGCTTTGACAATATAAAAGGTTTCAAACACAATATAAATGGTTATCTGACTGCACTCTGCTGACTCTCAAATGGTTATCTGAATGCACTCTGCTGATGATTGTGAAAAAAATCTCTGGTAAAAGATGAGGCACAAGTCAGATTATTTATTATGTGTTCTGTGAGTTATTTCTTTTTTTGCTATATTATTCAATCCAATATGTTATGGTGAATAATAATATTATTTTTATCTTTGCTTTTCTTCACCATTTGTTTATATATATATATATATATATATATATATATATATATACACTTTAAAAATGTCTATTTTGAAATCCCTAATAACTTGAATAGAAATAAATATGCAAAAGAGTAAATAAAGTAAATACCAAAGAACAGTTCATGTAGATGAAGGCTAAACTAAAATTTGATTTTAAAATAAAGATTTAAAAATTTGAGTATCAGAATAGAATTTTAAATCTATTAACTGCTATATCTATCTGTATGATTATCTCCCCAAAATTGAAGATTAATGAGTTTTTACCATAAATTAAAATTCATAAGAGTAAAATATAAATACAAGTAGAACATTGATATTTTGGTAACCAGTAGTTTGTCATCTCTTTTAGTACAGGCAAATAATGAAAGAGTACTTGTAATTCTCGATATGGAAAGACTATATGATATAGAACCACGAATATAACACATATTCTTTTGAAAGTTCTTGCCACTCATAATTGCTCAGTTTAGATAAATTTTTTCCTTTGTGCTTTTATTTGATATTAATAATGGTTCCTGAAAAAAATATAAGTGTCAAAAGTTAAAAATATATTGATTGAGGAGAATATTATTTTAAATAAAATTAAGGAAGAAAGCTTCCAATGTTTGTTGATAATGAAATGGTGGGTCAGAGCTCTGGAAAAAAATTGTAATTGCTAGACTTCTTGCAAAATCACTAATCTTTGATGCTGTAAAAACCAGTAATGTATATTTTGTAAGTGTATGCATACGTTAGCCAATGTTGCAAGAAAATTCAATCTTTATCAAAACTTTTTCAGATATTCTCCTTGATATATTTTTATGAAAAATCTCTGCTTTTCACTTGAAGTTTCAACATAACAGTATTGGAAATTAATATTTCTTTTTTTTTTAGCCAAAAAGTCATTTATATAAAATATATTTGAATTCAAAGAACAAGCATAAAGCAGTTAAAAAAAAAAAAGAAAAAATATGAATGGTAGTTTTAGAGTTTTGAAAATTTTTAATGATATCTGTACAAAATAATTCTTTGGTAAACCAGTCCAACCATGTTGCTTTCTGGCTTCACAGATCTTAACTTGTTTGGACATCTCAGATCTTATTAATTTTATAATATTTTATCTCTAATAATTTATTCTTATATTATAATATTTGATCTAACTGGAAACAATCCAGCCATTTAATATTAATGAAAAGATAACCTACCTCAGGCAATGACACCTTAATTCTCTTAAAGTAGTTCCTTTGAGACCTCACATATTTATCTAGCATCATTTCAACTTTTCAAAACAGTCTGCAAAGTAATCTCTTCCAGGTTCATCATCAGCAGCAGCCTTATTGTGTTCTTTTTAATTTCATACATGGCCCTAAATCTCTTTCATTTAATCAATGATAGCCAGAAGTCACAAGGGAGAGAAATCTGGCTGACAGATATGTGTCATGCCATGTTTTATTAAATACCCTTTATAAAAATCTTTACCAATCTACTCACTTGGTCATTGTGAATGCAACAGTATTTAAATACTGAATGAAACAGTATTTAAACACTGACTATTGTTTGTTTCCATGAGTTCATGTGAAACATATACTCTTCACTTTAGAATTTTTCTAAGGTTTGTAAATGATATACACTTGACTCATAAACACTTCTAAAATAAAGATGAATGGACACTTCTAAAATTTTTCTAACATTGTGCAAAAAATATCACTGGAATTTTGCATCACCCTATTGATCTATGTAATAATGATTTGTGTTAGTTTCATTGCTATCATAACAGCAAAAATGGGACATCTTTGTTCTATTTTAGTTAGTGTGGGGGAATAAACTTAAAATGCTCTGGTTTAAAGAATAAAGCAATTTCCAGTCTAATTGGGCCACCAATTCCCGAGTCATTTTTAATTAATTAATAAATATAAATTTTAAAAAATTGTCCAAAGGAAATAACGCCATGTGTATTAACTGCTAATTACAGAGATGTAATTTTCTTTGAGGAGTTTGCACACTTTTGATCAATTATAGTAGCATACAAAAGATGTTACTTTAATAATAATTAAGCTTAGTAATAATCAGCATTTGTAAATAATTAGAATATAAATTCTATACACTTACATTATTAGTCACTACTTGTTTTACTGAGAGAAAAAACTTATTAGAACTTGAAAGTTTATCTGCTGAATGATGACAACTTCAATCCATCCAGCTAGGAAGAAAGCCAGTTTGCCAATTTGTTTTTATGCACAACAATGCTTCATCACATTCAGCAAAAACAAAAAACAAAAAAAAACAACTAATTAATATCTGAATAGATTGGATTTCAAAGACACTCTTTTGAAGAAATGGCTGATATTTTTCTTTATACTATAAGCCAACTGAAAATTTTTGGAACATTCTGAAGAAGGTTTACATTGGTAGATTGTAATTTATGACTAAAGACTAATGCTGCACAGTGTTTTTCATATAAAGAAATACAACTCATGAAATCATTGGATAAACAACTTCTGAAATTAGTTTCAGAACATAGAGCATACATTTTGCACTAATGTTGTTTTAATAACTTTGTTGTAACTACAATGAGACTATTTTTAATATTTGTTCAAAACATTTATTATTGTAGACGTTGAACACATTCTGCAATTAGAATTTTTACTTAGACCATCATAGATCATTTTACTTAGACCATAAAATTCATAAAACTGATACCATGTGATAAGAATAGTCTACAATAATTGATGCATATCATGTGAAATATCTTGCTCTTTATTAGTGTAAATATTTTTGTAATTCATTAATTTTCTAAAAATTAAGAAAAATTAAAAGTGGCTAATGATGTGAAACACAGTGTAAATAGGTAATGACTTGATACTGAGTGGAGACTACCAAAGAAAGCATTTAACGTAGTTTATTATAAATCTTAATTTATAATATTATAAATTAATATTTCTGCTTTTCTTGTCCGTGATATTAGAACCATTTAATCTGGTGGTAGGAACTTAAGTCAATAAGTAATTCTTTTAATGCTGACTTAAAGTTACTAAAGATTTGCAAAAACAAGAAAAAAGTAATCAATTCAGAGATTTTACAATATCCAACCTAATACTCTTAGAATTAAACAATACCCTAGAAAAATTCAGTATTAATCAAATTGTAAAAACTGATACCAGTGGACCTGAAATGAAATCTATTGACTTGTTACTAATGAATCAAATCACAGGCATGTGATTATAAAAAGTAAATCTTTTTGAAAATTAAGAATTAAATTTTGAGAATATTTTTTTCATAATTAGTCAGAATGAATCAAATATGGCTACCATTAATATTTGGTTTTGATCTGACTGGACTGAACCTCAAAGTCAATTTATTTTTTTAATTATTTTAATGACATAGAAATGAATGAATCATGTTGTCCTTATAATATTAAAATAATCTCATAATAAAAATTATTTATCAAAGATATTAAAAAACCTCTTTCCTTTTTATTTGATAATACAATTTAACCCCAAAGTGAATAATATATCCTTTTTAATTTCAAATGTTTTCTTTAACTAGTTTCTTTTGGTTCAAGTAACCAAATTTATTGAATATTGAAATCACATACAATAACCCCCAGGAACCTGCCATAATGCAATATTTAAGAAACTACCTTTGCTGACCATTCTTATATTGTGACCCTGTTCTACAATAAATAAATCTTAGTAAATATCTTTATATATAAACACAAGTGTCCTTTATTTTGTAGTGTTAGGCTATGATTTCATTTATATCTAAGCATACAGATGAAATACAGATTTCATGTTTTGCATGCATCCCAAAATGTGTTTGTATAAAACAGCATAATTAATCAGTTTCTCACCTTGACTATGTATAATCAAAAACATTGCAAATGATAATAATAATAATAGATTATTTTATAAAATTTAAAAAAATTGAATTAATCTAACTTTGAGGATTTTATTCTGGTTGTCAGAAAATAACTTAAATTTTGCTTTGAAAAACAAATACAAATTATGTTTGTATACTCAAAGCATGTTTCAAATAGTTTTTAATGTCAATTTTTATAATCCAAAATTAACTTCACTTATGCCAAGTTTGATGTATGCCAACAGAAAAAATTAAATGCTTTAATTAAAAATCTTTCAGAAATAAAGTAATCAGTGTAGAAATATGGGATTTGGTGAAAATTAGTTAATTTAATATTTACTTAACTGGATTTTGAAACATTATTTTTTAATTAAAATATAATAAAAAATTAATTTTTTAGATTGAGTGTCTGTTACCTGTTAACTCAGTTAAAAGGTCAAATTCATATTGAGTTAGTTTTCCTTACCCATATGTAATGAAAGCCTGTTTAAATTTATGAGTGTCTCATGAGACAGTTACAGTATAGATAACTAAAATGATAAAACCTCTCATTATCTTCAATAGTAAATGTATACTTCCAATATTAAAACACCATCAGATGACAGGTAACTCTTGTATTTATAATAATTATCAGGCAAAACATAAAATAAAAAAGTTGTCTTCTGTGCAGGGTCTCCAAGTATCACATCCAGTTCACAAAACAAATCCTTGCAATAAAACACTATAGCCAATCATGGATGCTCCCGTTGAAAAAAAAGATGACCACCAGATTTGCCTAAAAGAAAGCCTCTCAAAAATGACTGACAGTCCAGTTTCAACACCACCGGACCCCTGATGCCACTACCATGATTTCTAACACTTCAACATCTTTACTATCCAGCTCCAGGCCTCCTTTGTCATCACCACCAGGACCCTGTTTTGTTGATAACACATTTGAACAGAATCCAATGGAGACATTCTGCTTGATCAACCCTCATTATCCACTTCAAGCCTCCCTTGATGTCATTCTGTGACCCTGTTTTGTTGATACCACATTCAACCAGAATCCAACAGAAATTTCCAAACTATCAACCTTCACTATCCACTCTGGGGCTCTCATGTCACCACCACTGTAACCTTGGCAACCAACCTCACAATGAATCAACCCACAAATGTGACCTCAATCAACCAGCACCTCACAGTTGTGACTTTCAATCGTGAAGAAGGGTGTATGTCAAACCCCACCAACAGCTAATCCATTCCAGAACTATCCTCTGATCCCAACTGTGACCTCAACCAACTAAACCAAAAAATCTGTCAACTCTTGGGTTTACCAACAACACTCTTACACCTAATTGCTTTTCTTACCAACAGCAACTGAAGAACCACACAGGAACAATTTTTGCTAAATTTCAAACAACTATGTATATATATGAAATTTGATGAATATATGCTGTTGAAAATGTAATCCTTGTTTGTTCCTTTCTTTGCAACCAAATGCTCATTATAACAGGCATGTAGTGTAGAACAAGCTAGTATTGAAGCAAATTATGACTTGTGACTTTAATCCTCACTGATTGTAACACACATGTGGTCTTGTATAACACTAAGCTAGCTTCTTAATTTTTACAGTAATGATTTCAGTTCTAATTACTGTGGTCCGATGTCAGATGAAACTAGTAAATACTAATATACAATATTCCCCTGCATCTGAAAGCTATACAATATAGAAAAAAAACTCATTGCAGATATTTTTATTGCATTTATAGTTTGTGCATGTAAAGCATTTAGTCAGGATGTTAATGTAAACCAAAAATCCCTGAAGTAGTACATGAGTGCCATTCTTGATTGATATTTCAACATATTTTGCTTATCATTATAGTGCAGGGTTATTGACTCACAGGAAGTACTATGCACTCATCTGCCCATGGGTAACAGCTATAGCTATTCATAGTCTTTGTGACTTCCTATGTAAATGAGTCACCCCATCTCCCTGTACCAAAGAGGTTTTATCCCCTTATTTTCCCTGGTATTTTTTCTGGGGACTTTTGCCACCTCACTATCTTCCTCCTTTTCCCTAAGAGATTGTCTAGATATGGGAGATCGTGATCCTTTTCTTTTTTCATAAGAGTGTTCTTCCAATGATTGTTCATTTTCAGAGTCTATATTGCTCTTGATTTCACTGTCATGTTTGTCTTGCCTTGGCATGACACTTTCACCATCATTACTTTCAGACTCACTGTACATTTCTTCATCACTATTGTGTTGCAATCTTGGTCTGCATGCGCTAATATCCCATTTCCAATTTTTTCTATTATTATAGTGTTCTATCCCCTTTGCATTATGAATCTTTCCTCTTGTATATTAGATTTACTATTCATTTCATACCAGTTTTTCATTGGTGGCATAGGGCATAGTTAATGGGGCTCTAATTTGTCTACCCATGAGGGCGGACAGGCTTTTCATTCTTCCAATATGCGGTATTGTCCAATAGCTTAACAACAATCTAGGAAGAAATGTTTCTATCTTTTCTTTCCATTGTACACATATCTTCAATCCATTTTTTATAGTTTGCACCATCCTTGCTGCTAATCCATTTGTTTGTAGATGGTGCAGTGGAGTTTTATATAGTTTGCATCCAATTTTGTTCAACCATTGACATAGTTTCCTTGTTACAGAACTCTGGGGCATTGTCAGACTAGTATTTTCTGAATTCCATTTCTTGAAAATATGATCCTTAATGCTTATTTCATGGTCAAACTTCTTTTGTTGGAAACCTGTATTATTTCTAGCCAGCCTGAATATTCATCTACCAGTATTAGTAATAACCCTACTCCATTAACATAGGCATGATCCATGTGTACTCTGTCCCAAGGTTGGAGCTCTTTAGGCCATGTATGTGTTTTTTTCTATCTGAATTTTCTTCTTTCAATGCATGTTTTACACCTTTTTACTGTAGAATAACCTGGCCACCATGACTCTAACCTTAATCTCTTTGTGTAGATGTTATTCCGCAATGAACATTGTCATGTATGCTTTTTATAATTTTGCTCCTTTGCATTGCTGGTGAAACCACTAAGTCTCCATTACAAATTATGCCCTTTTCTCTGGTTAACTTGTGTCTAACCTCTATAAAGTGCCTTTCTGCTCATGAACATTTATTTCACTTATTAATATTTTTTAACCTGAACAATATACTGTTCAATATGGGAAATCGCTTCATATCTTCAGCTAATTTGTCTATCGACAAAATATCAGTTTTGATTCAGTGTAAGAAAGTATCTTCAAATTTTTTCTCCTCTTTCTCACTTTCTGAAGTAATGAACCTCAATCTCAACAAAGCGTCTACATGCAGAATGGTATTGCTTTTCATGTACTCAGTATCAAAATCAAACACCATTAACATTAAGGCCCATCTTATAATTCTAGTAGACATCACCTTAGGAAGTTCTTTCCTAGAATTAAATATGAATTCTAAAGGTCTATGGTTAGACATTAGTATGAATTTCTTTCCAATCAGAAACTGACAAGCTCTATTTGTTGTTCATATTATGGTCAATGCTTTCTTAATATTTGAGTAGTTCATTTTTTCTCAAAAGATACATAATAGGATGACCTTCTTGAGCTAATATTCCTGAAATTGAGTGTTCACTTGTATCAGTTGTTACTCCTACTCCCTTTCTAGGGTTGAATATTTTTACTAGTGGCTTCTTTGACAAAACAGCTGTTAAATTTTCAAATGCCACTTGTTCTTTTATCCAAATAAATTCCACATTCTTTTTTCTTAAAGCAGCAAAAGGTTCTGTCAATATCTACATATCATCTGTAGAAATTTATAAATCCTAAGAAAGAATTCATTTCTTTTTTGTTCTTAAGTACTTCAACTTTTAATATTTTGTCAATTAACAATTGGTCTGGTGACAGGCCTTCGTTAGATATGGAATATCCCAAGAATAATATTTTTTAGTGTTGTGCACACATTTTTTTCATTAATTGTTAATCCAGCATTTTTTAACTTATTCAATACCATACTGGTTTTCCATTTTAGTTCTTTGTTGTTAATAGCACCAACACAAATGTCATCCTGGTAGCATATTGTATTTTTTATATCACTACCAATAACTTGCTCTATAGCCCTGAAAAAAAAAAAAAAAAAAAAAAAAAAAAAAATCGCACTTTTCCATCTTAATAAGTCTAGTATTAGTGTGTTTATTGTTGTGACTTTAAAAGTCTTCATGAATAGGTATTTGATGATACGCCAACTTTAGATCAATTTTAGACAACGTTTTCAGGCCCACAAAGGAGTTCAAAGCCCATTTTACATAGGGGATAGGATATAAATCTGCACATATATTGTTCACATAGTTCCACCAGGAGGGAGTAAATGGGTCAGTAATTTTTTTAGTTTTTCCACAACTATAGATGGACTGTCACTTTTTGTGCTTGAAAATATGAGGAGGAAAACATTTTCCTTTAGTCTTAAGTTTGCTTCATAGTTTTTAACATTCCAGTTTCTTCTGCCTTTACTTTACTAATTTTGGTGAATTTATGTTCAATACTTTTTACAATTTCCTATTAGAACATGATTCTTTTCACAGTTTGTCATGATAATTGGTGAAAAAAAAAAAAAAATTACCCCTCTTCCCGTTTCGTAGTTTTTTTATAATCTAAAAATTTAAAATTTTATTTTCGATAGATTAAGGGTTTATTGTTTGTTTTTTTTTGTTTTTTACACGTCAATATATTTTAAACGATTTTATTAATTATATCTATTTGTACTCTCGGTTTAACTCATTGTAATTTATTTATTTATTTTATTTGTAAATAAGTTTTTTTAAGTCCTTTTAAGGTCGTATTCTCTTTTATTTTTGTAAAAAGCAATATATTAGATGTAAAAAGAATCCTACTGGGATGTGGGTAAAAACAGAGAACATAATTACCTTCTAAGTATCCGATGAAAGTGTGTCCACTTAAAAAAAACAAAGAAGAAAAATTCCCCGCAAACAACTTAAATAGAGCACACACCATTGTGATTGGCTATTGATCAACTACCAATCAAATGCGTGATGACGGGGTATATTATAGAAGTTAGTGTCTGTAAGCATTTTTAGAGGGCGTATCAGAGTCCGATCAGCTATGATGGGGGCGATTTGGTGAGGTCAGTATGATGTTTGAAAGACCCGAAACTGCCCAATGATCCAAATCAGAACATCACTGACGACGCCCTCTAGTGCTAAAGAGCATATATTCAAAGAAATCAAAGTAATACGTCAAACTTATTTTTTAGTTCCATGTAAGCTTAAAAATACCCTAATGTTTTTATTACAGATCTGTTGAACTGATTCAATTGGAAAAGGCTTTTCTTTAATTTTCTGAAATTTCTGGGTATCAACGTCATGTCCAATAAAACATTATTGATTCAAATTTTTAAGAATTCCTTTTTCATTTCTTTTTTAATGAAAAGATGTCCATAGATATTTCCTCTTCATTTTGTTAGACCATCTCTACATTTCCCTTTTGGGATTTACACATACATTTAAAATGATTCATTTTGAAACACTTTTCACATTTTTTTTTATATGCTGGACATTTTTGTTTTTCTCTTTGATGTTGATAACCTCAAAAAGTACACATTATACTGTCTTTTCTCTTTATCATGTATGTGTCCATTTCCTCTACCAGATCTGTAACTTTTGTTGTATTAAAACTTTCAAATCAGTTCTTGTTGCTGAATGAATTCAACACACTGGTCTAGTGGCAACTTTAGTGCATTACAGCCATTTGCTGATATTCCTCATTTTGAAGGCTATTTACCAATTTCATTTGGAGCAAATCCTCTTCAACTGACTGGTTTTCTGATCCCATTATTTAGCAGACTGTTTCAAATGAAAAACATATTCAATAACTGGTTCATTCACTTTTTGAGAAATGTCCATGAACTTAGCTCTCTCTGCATTCACTAGTTTTTTCTTGGGCCCTATATTTCTCACTATTCGTTGATTTATATTGTCAAACATCATTTCCTCCAACTGTCTTAGATGTGCAATTGCTGATAATTTTATAGTAGCTTCACAAACAGCAGTTGCCAAGAAGAGATCAGTTATCTGGTTTTTCCCCACAACTGATTTCAAATCCTTCAGCATTTTTGTTCTAACTTTAGCTGCTAGAATCCTAAGCCAGGCTTGTGCATACTCATAATTATCCAATGATAATTGTTCACTTGGGTTTTTTAGATATCGGCGATGCCATTGTAGTGTTACTGACTCACAGGAAGTAGTATGCCTTCATCTGCCCATGGTCAATAGCTGTACCTATCTACAGTCTTTGTGATTTCCTATATAACTGAGTCACCTCACAGAGTCAATATATTTAAATAATTTTTTATTCTGCCTCAATCACGATCACTGGGTCCTCAATCATGCACTGCTGTTCATTATGAACTCCATAATCTTTTTAATGGTTATGTAGTATGTACCTCATCAAAGCTACATAGGGTTTTGGATTCAGAGTTATCCTTCTCTAGTTTAGACATTCTTGATCAATATTTCAATATATTTAACAGTATCTTAATCCATTTAAATACTTTTAAAAAAATTCTACCTCAGTCAAGATCAGAGTCCACGACTATGCACTGCAGTTAATTATGGTGATTTTCTAAGCATAGCTTAGATGTGGCACAAGGCCAAAAGCATTGGTCACCTACTGAAGATTGAACTCACTATTCAGTCATAACTGATTTAGCAAGACAAGCTTGCTAACCATTGCCCACTGCAGGTAATTATGATCGCAATAACCTTTTTAATAACTATATAGTATGTATCTCACCTGAGCTACACACGGTTTTGATTTCAGAATTGTCCTTCTCCAAGTTTGTTTTCCAACCATGACTAAAAAGGCCAATCTGCTCTATCATTTAATCCATAGCTTGGGGGAGAAGAGATGAATTCATACCTTTCTCAACGCTATTTGTGTAAAAGTGAATATAATGAACTCAGTTGAAATTTGAACATAGGTTGCTGATTTCTCTTCCCAACTCACTGTTACACTATCCACACATCCATTTAAATGCTAAACAGAAATAAAATAAAGAAATCCTATTAGGAACCTGAGGTTATTTACTGTCTAATCATAAGCCATCATTTCTTAGTAAATTTATCTATGGTCCTATAATGATAATATATAGCAGAAAAGCAGAAAATGGAAGAAAGGTAATGTTGTGTTTGATCAAATATTCACTCACTTTATTTCCCAGTAACCATTGTGGCATACCAGTGACAAGACATTTTCTTAAAGTATTTGGAGACAAAATTTCCAAACCAGCTACATTCAATAAGTAATGGCATAATGATAACTTAGTAGGTTGAGCACTGAATAATAACATGAAAATTTCATGCTTCAATTTCTACTACCAGATAGGTGAGGTTTATAAACTGTTATTCTTCTAAAATGAATTATTTGATTTCAATTTCATTCTTTTCTTTCAGATAACAACCAATATAGAATAGACAATAGCAAATTACTTAACACTAACATATTTATTAAGAGTCTGAGTGAGAAAATAAATGTTTTCTGATTGTAAAATTGTTGAAGTTACAGTCATAATAAACAGTAAATATCATTAAACTATTTGTGAAAATTTCTTCATTGTTGTACTTCATAAACAATATGCATATTGGTCTTTGCCAAGGTTGTCAATGGGAATGATAGCATTTCTGAGAAGGTGCAGTAATTATAGGAAAGAAGTTTGATCAAATATTCACTCACTTTATTTCCCAGTAGCCATTATGGCATACCAGTGACAAGACATTTTCTTAAAGTATTTAGTGACAAGAAGAAAAAAAGAAATATTAAGTTGAGTTATAAGTAATTACTGTTTTTAGAAACCAATTGTTATGACAAATATATCATCCTAACTACTAATCATATATGGCAGTTAAGAATAGATTTGGAGTACACTAACATACTACAATGTTCAATGCAAAAAGCAGTGAATTAACAAGGATAAATCTCTACAACTGACACTAAAAGCAGAAAATGGAAGAAAGGTAATGTTGTGTGTGTGTGCTAGAATCATCATTTAGAATTCTTAAAAAGCAATGAGACTAAATGTATGTCTATATGTCCAACAGTTGCAATGTGTACATAAAAGTTTGGTCGAAAAGCCCCCTGCACTGATCAATAGGAAAAAATATTGTTCTTTATAACAATGCAAAGCCACATACAGCAAGAATAAGATAGGAAAAATTTTGGAGTTTTGTTGATATGTTCTACTCCACCTGCGATATTCACATGGAATTGCACCAACCTTTTACAATCACTGCAAAACACTTTGATTAGGTAACATAAACTACTTTAGTTTACAGTGTTAACATGTGTCAAAGTAGGGAAATTTTTCCAATTCAATTGATGATATCTTGTTTATTTTCAATGCTATTTTGATAAAATGTGTATGTAAACAAAATTTATTGTTTTCTCTTTCTAAAGATACAATTCTTTTTCATGTGTGATGATTAGTTTTTATTCCATGTCTCATTAAATTATGTCACTATTTCAATGATGAACAGTGATTTTGTGTATTATCAAAGTTGATGATTTCACAGTGGTGTTTTTCGAATTAGTTGTGCTCCAATTTGTGTTAACCTACACATATCAAAATAGTTTCATCATAAAGAAAAAAAGATGCTCATCAATTTGGTGGGTGAACTATAAGTTTCAAATTTTTTTTTCACAAAAAATTTCCAAGTTGAAAAATTTAGAGCAAGGGTTCTCAACCAGGAGGGAGTTCTCCTCTTCCCAGGTAGGAATTTCAGAGTTTCCGGTAAGGGAGGGAAAAATCTTTTACTATTTCTTGTTTTTTATTTACAGAATTTGGAGCCCATCATGATTGTCAAAAACATGATATGATGAATCTTATATTCAATATGAATCCACATCTATCATCATCAATAGAAAAGAAAGGCCTATTTTGTTGCAAAGCTTTGTGAAAGGACAAAAACTTTTTTGAATGTCATAGAAAGGCTCTCAAAAAGATCAAGCTGGATTCAACAGGAGCATTCCAAGAAATGAACCAAAAGGCTAGTGAAGCTTCTTATGTTGTAGCACTGGAAATAGCAAAGCAGAAAAAACATATACAATTGAGGTAACTCTCATCAAACCTTGAGCTCTCAAAATGGTGTCAGTTGTTTTGGGAAATAGATTGGAGAAAAAACTTGCATCAGTTCCACTATCAAACAGTACTGTTCAAAGGAAGATCAGTAATATGGCCATTGGCATAAAAAATAAAATAGTGCAGGAGATCAAGGCACAGAATTTGGCTTATTTTCAATTCAACTCGATGAATCAACTGATATGGCATCATGTTTTCAGTTGCTGGTGTTTGCATGGTATGTTCACTCAGGTTCATTTAAAGAGGAGTTTATGTTTTGTTCTCTTGAAACAACTACCAAAGCCTCTGATATTATAGAAAAGGTTTCATCTTTTTTTGAATCTGTAAATCTTTTGTAGGATATTGTCTGTGAATGCTGTACAGATGGAGCACCAACTATGGTGGGGACAAAATCTGGATTTCAAGTTTGTGTGGAAAAGCAAGCACCAAAAAGGAAATGCATTTATTGTATGCGCTATCATCAGGTTCTGACCTCAAAAACACTTCCAGCTCCACTTGGAAAGGTTTTGGATTAAAAAATTCAAATTGTGAATTTATTTTGTTACAAGAGGAGTTCTCAACTCACAACTCTTCAAACAATTGTGAATTGACATGGATACAGGCCATCATTTGCTTCTTTTTCACACAAATGTTCAATGGCTTTCAAGAGGAAATGTAGTTGAATGAGTATTTGAGCTCAGAGATGAACTCAACTTATTTTTTGAAGTTCAGGGTAAGATTACCTTTTTACCTGGCTGCCTGATGAAGAATGGATTATGCACCTTGCCTATTTGGTTGACATTTTTGTGCAAATGCAAGTAAGGAATACAAACATTGAAAAAATTATGGATTCATTGAAAGTTTTCATGAGCAAGCTGGAAAATTGGGAAGAGAAAGATCAATATAAAAAAATCTTGCAATGTTTGATAAACTGTCATCAGTTCTTGTTGCTAGTAGTGAAGACCAACTGCTACTACAATTTGAAAATATTAAATTTTACAGTAGTTAACAAGACTGAAAAATGAATTTAACTGATATATTTCCAGAACTCAGTGGTAATTAGTTGAATTTAGTTTTGTCAGTTGAAAAAATTCCTGATGAATTTCTAGAGCTGAAGGCTGATTTGAGAGCAAGAGATATGTTTGATGAGAAAACAATCACAGCATTTTGGCCTTTGATTTGCAATTCCTAGCCAAAAGTAGCAGAAGGAGCTATCCATGCATTGCTTTCATTTGTGTCAAAATGTCATTGAGTCAAGGTTTTCAACTTTGTTGCAAATAAAAACAAAGCAATAAAATAGATTGGAAGTTGAAAATAACCTGAGTTGTGACCTTTCAAGCACTCTTCCATGTATCCTAGAATTGGCAAAGAAAAAACAATCACAAATTTCTCATTGACTGTAATCTTCATTAGAATAAAATTGATTTAATTAACCTGATCTTTTGTTGAAATTTAGTTTATTGAATTCCAATACCCTGACATTCTATTGAACTTTTTGTTTATTTATTTAATAATTAATTATGAAATAAAACAAATTACTGTACATGTATTCAAGTTTTAAAATCTGTGAACATTTTCTATGGCTATTAAATTTGTAAAAGTCCTCTATAAAAATAATTCATGTAAATGTATATGTACTAATATGGAGTAGAATGAAGATTTTCAAAAAATATGCATATTTTTAGGAATGTACCTTTTGAGTCAGACAATCTTAGAAAGGGGGTGACATTCTGAGATATGGTAAAAAGGGTATTGGGCAAAAATGGTTGAGAAAAAATGCTAGTGAGAATTTTTTCTTTGTTCCAACAAATTCAACACATAAAAAAATGTAATTTACATCTTCATCTGCAACAAAGACACAAGCAACAAAATATACTTTTGAAACTTCATATACAGGAAAGGATTGCTAAAAATGAGAGGCAACAGAAGGAAAAAGTGTCAAACTGATGCTGAGAAACAAAGAATCATTAATTTGATCATCAAGCATAGTGATCCTGTGAAAGATGTACAACAAGCAGTGGTTTGGAGGCACTGAAAAATCAACTTCAAATTTGGGAAAATTTAAGCTGTAATGATGATTTTTGATATCATTGCTGATTTAAACCTCTAAACCAGTTCAGATTCTTGCAGGAATTCACTAATTGAAAAACAGCCAAGAATATTTTGTTTTACAACTGAGATTCAGTATTGTAATTTACATAACAAAATAATTTTATCTTTGACTTTAAAATATTTACTTCTTTACCTTGCAGAGATAAAATAAACTAATTCAACCTTGCATAACTATTGTTTTTTTTTAAGTATGTATCGTAATTCTAATGTAATTTTTGAGTTGTGCCATATTTGTCAATCTGTCAGATATATTGAAATTTATGATCAATATGCAAATAATTCTTTCTGCAATTTTTTACACGGATATTACTTCACTATAGTCATCTAACTTTAGTGTGTTGAGTTAAGATGACCACTGATATTTTGACATAAGGCTTAAAAAAATAAAAGACGACTGCAATGGCTGAAATTTAATAATCCGCATTGCTTCGTCTAAAACCAATTTTAATGATTTTTTTTCTAACTACTGCATGTCGATGAAAAATGCAGTAATTACTGTTATAATTTTTTTTTCTGTAACATTCTTAATTCGTGTTCCAGTACCCACCATTTTTCTATCATCGCGTTTGAAAGTTTTACAGTATTGGAACTATTTCTACTTGAATTTTAAATTTAGGTCGAGATTATTTAAAAGATCTCTGTTGATTGGTTAATTGCTAACCAATAAAAACAATTTTTTAATTTAAAATTGGCGCTCATAAAAGTCTTCTTTTGCGTCGTCTGCTTTTTGCAATTTATTCTTAGTAGCAATAGGTCCTAACTAAAAACCACAAGGAAGTTCGTTCCCCCACCCCCGGAAAAAAAACGTGTGTGTCTTACCCACTGCGAAAATCTGGTACATGTTCGGACTGAATGGAGAGGGATACTGATTGTTGCGTCATTTGTTATGGTGAACGGGCTATGAATCAGAGTAGGCGAGAGACACTTTTATACATATTTCTGAAAGATTATTTGAAGAAAATTTGCAAATTTAAAAGTTAATTTGATTTGAAACAAATATTACTTATACTACAAGCATTTCTTAACCATGGGGTCTTGTTTTTCTGACGTGTTAATCGATAATTTATTGACGACTGATTGACCGCCGAACATGTTCATAAGTATGATGTACCAGACGATAACTTCATTAGGGTTTTGTTTTGTTTTTTCCATAAGGCGCCGGGGGGGGGGGTACAATCATTAAAAGACTTGACCTTTTAAGAATAGATTTATCAGTTTGTACATCCATACTTCAGAAATTCTGTATATCAAATATGTGGTGCAGTTCAATTTAATGAATCATTCATACAAAAAGTAGATTAGTAAAAAAAAGTTAATGATGGCGAAAACTCTTCGCAAACAAAATTTTCAAGTTGCATTAACCTACGAACCACTCGATGAATGTTATGATCCTTGTTTTTAATAACTACAAGCTGTATAAGGTCTTTTTTTTAATCTGCTAGTACTTTCAACTGTACATACAAATTATTTTGTTTTTAGTAGCATTGGAGACGAAAAATGCAAATCGAAATATGTTTTTTTTAGAAATGTTTAGCTCATGCCACATTAGAATATATCAAATTCAAATTTCTCCCCAAAAAAGTTTTAACATACTTAATCCTGGTTTGAATTGTTAATTCATTTGGCTTCTTTTGTTACCAACTTTCACATTAAAACAAACTTTCACTTTTTTTCTTCAAATAAAGACAAGTCAAATTGTCAATCCAGCAACGTCTGGGGAATGATTATGGGTAAAAAAAAAGCTACAAAGACGTGTCACATCTATTTAAAATGGTGAACTCAGTTCTACTTTCATGTTATTGGCAATTTAATTGATACAGTAATGTTGGAAAGAAGGAGGCACGGTGAAGTAATGGATTGAGGAATTGGAGTTCGAATTCCAGTCAAATCCATTACATTCACTTACGTGCTAATAATACCCTGGGGTAAGGTATAAATCCTCTTCTGCCCCCCCCCCCCGGCTATGTGTAAATAGCATGGCAAACTACTGCAGGAAAAAATCTACCTCGTCAGTCATGTATCGAAAGATACATGATTGCCTAAGCGTGTATCACACATGGCACATAACTGACAATGTTGGAAAGAGACACAAGTAAGTTCAACCTTTTTTTTTTTTTTTTTTCAAAAGACCAGATCTTACACTAAGACTTGAGAGCAAAAAAACACTGACAACACAAGTCACTACCATGTTTTATGACAATTGTTGCATTTTCGTTTGAAATAGAAAAAGGAGAATTCACAGAAACATCATTATCTTTTGAGTAGGAGGGTTTATTTCCCAATGTTGCTGTAATTTTGCTGCTAATAATTTATTACAAAATAAACAAAAAGCAGCTGGAGCTTCTTCATCAGCAACTCAAATGACAAATAATTTGTATAAATTTTTTTTTGTCTTCTTCACAAGAAAAAAAGTAAAGTAAAGTATGTTATGTATTTTTGGAAATTCAACAATTTTGAGAAAAACTAATAATTTAAATAAGATCTTATTTTATGGATTGAAAATACAAGAAAAAAGTATCTCTTCGTTTGCGAAAAGATTGTTTTTCATCAGAATGTTTTTTTGTTTTTTTTTTAAATAAAGTTTTGACATATTTATGTTTTTATTAAATTTTGATAACTAATTTCTTAAAAAGGTTTCGCTAAAGAAAAATGATGTAATTGTACGTCATGAGATAGTACTGGGTGGTCCGAAAGTCTTGTTACCTCTACATAATATAATTTTCTATTTCAAAGCTCTTTGGGGTATTATCAAGGAGAGAGTTTTTCACATGTATGATACCAGAATACTCATCAGTTGAAGGACATCATTCAGAGAGCCTTTGCAACAATCAACAAAGCACTGCTTCGTAAAATACCACATGGGACATGGTGCCACATCATTTTTTTGTGCCATGAAAATGATGGTGTTCGTATATAGACCTTCTTGATGTGTGACAGTGTCAATGAAAGTGAATAAACTGAATCCAGTACATGTTTGAAAAAATATTTTTTCTTAAAGGCCAGGAAAAATCTTTGCATTTAGTTAAGCGCATTAAATGCTCTTCTCAAACAAATTTTTCAAGGTAGGTTTCTTTGTCATAGAAAATCTAGCTATTAGTGTACAGTAAGAGAAGGTAAAAACAAATGTTTGTTGAGATGTGTTTTAAAAGGTTTCAATAAAACGTCAGTAAAAAGTGGAAAAATGTTAACAATCATGATTAATAGTGAATGACAAAGCAGCCGCTAATTTTAAATCATTTCTTTCATCGTAATTTTAGTTGCTTTTCATTGCAACTTGAAAGAGTAAGTGTTAGGCAAGATTTGAATTTGCATCTCTCTTCCATTGAGAACCTGTCTATGACATCTACTCTACTAAATGAAATAACAAGAGATATATAGTTGGCAGATAAAATCTCCTCTTTGATTTTTTTCCCTTGATCACGGCTATATTATTGTTTTCACATATAGTATTGAAATATTATCATTTGTTTATTTGAAGCATTGTTAACCATTATTAATTTTTAACTAGCATTTCTTTTATCTTTTATTTTACTTGTTTTTTTATTGCAGCTACTTAAAACATCAGCCTGCAAAACTGCTTGGAGATTCAAGGAAGGGTTAAAATTGTTCAGACCATGGTAATGCAGGAGTCTGAAAATTTGTTGGGGAATGTGTTTGAAATTTGAGGAGATTTGCTGTTACTTCATCTCCACTGACAGACATCCAGTGTGAACAATTAAATGCATGAATATTGATAAAAGAAAGATAAGAAACCCACACTTCTTGCACTTTATTCCATTGTCGGTCATCTTGTTACTGTCATATAAAAGTAATCAGGGAAGATAGAATGAGGCGATGCTGGTAAAAATCTCATTAACAATAATCCAAGCCTCAATCCTAAAAATGTAGATTGAAGTCATATTTGAAAATTATAAGAGGTAGTGTGAAAAAGCAAAGTCATGGGCTTTTTATGGAGGGTGATTTTAATTTCTTAGATGAAGCACTGTTAATTATTAATCATTTTTGACTGATATTTCTTTAATTCTATTCTATTCTGGTGGCTTATTCTTGATAGTCTAAGAGTTGCAATAAGAAGCAATAAATAGAAATCAGATGGTAGAATGGTTAAAAAATTGTTAATAATTAACAATAAATTGACAAAATTAATATTTTCATCTAAAAACTTGAATACTATTGGTGCAAATTGTATGTGTAAACAAAGATGGTGGTATATCAGGCATTCAGGGAAAATAATGAATGAAAGCAATATGGTTAGATTTGAGCTTCTGTAACTAGTTGGTTTTATTTATTTATGATCCATGCCATTTACTAACAATTCATTTAAGAAAGTGTTATATCCAATACAAACTAAGGGTGAAGAACCAAAAATAAGAATGAAAGACATAAATCAAAAATGTCTAATAAGCTTTAGGTTTTGCTCTTAAAAGTTGATTGTTGAGACAAGTTATTAAAATTTCTCTTTTGAGAAATCAACACTTTTCAAAACAATCTAATAAAGACTTTTCCTCAGCAGTTACATTCTTACTTGTAAAATCATGAATATCTTTCTATTGCTTATGAAACATTACTTACCAGTGATTTTCAAGCTGGATATTATTACAGTTGCATGTGCCACAGGCAGTGGTTGATGGAGTCACAAGAAAGTTAAATTCAAAAATAGATGAAAAATGTCAAAGTGTGAATAAACTGAATTTTAAAGGGGGGTCCATGCTTTAACTAAGCTTTAATTTTTCACTAATGTACATTTAGAGCAATACAGTTATGCACACAAAGAGTATTAGTATATTTAGATTATTTGTCAATACCATAGATGCATTATGACAAAGATGTTATTAACCCATCAGCTGTAATATCATAGATACTTCCATTCACTCTAATAGTTACATACATCATGACACAGCAGATCCAGGAGGTAGTGGAAATAATGAAAACTATCACATTTTAGTGCTGACTACATATAAAAACCTGTATCTGTAGATAGTTTCAACTATTTACATTTTTTTAATGAAGTTCCACAGTTCTCAACTATCCTAGTGACAATAGTCATTTTTTTGCATTGAGAAACATTTCTGGTGGTCAAGGAAAATTAATAAGTACTAAGTATTGC
Source organism: Acanthosepion esculentum (assembly GCA_964036315.1). NCBI lineage: Eukaryota > Metazoa > Mollusca > Cephalopoda > Sepiida > Sepiidae > Acanthosepion > Acanthosepion esculentum. Next base: position 54,278,834 of record OZ038480.1, read on the forward strand.
ATGTATGAACTAAAATCTGTTCAAACCACTTTAGGCCCTTGATATGTGTGTGTGTGCGTTGTATAGAAAGACTACACTAATTGTTGAATATGGACTCATCCATCCACTATAAGTAGAATGTCTGCTCATAGGAACAGTTGTTAAAGTGAGATGCAAGGCATAGCATTTGAGTTGTATACATTGCTACACTGAACTACAGTATTCTTTATTACTGCATTAATCCATGTCTCTCATGTGATGAAACCTGTTTTCACTCAATCTTTTGTTCCAGTGTTTCTTTACAGTATTATTAACCAGAACAGTGAGTGCTATATTAACTTTATAACAGTTGTGCATTGAAAATCAAGAAAAAATGGATTGTTAATGGTAAGGAATTAATGTAAGCATTACTGACAGAATAGTGATATTATGACTATAATGAAAATTTTCATTTTATTGATAATGCATTATTATCCTATTTATCTCCAGTATTTGCACAAAAGTATCATATACCTACAAAATAGGGACTTATGAAAATATCACAAACTTTTTACACACATAGAAATTAAATATATAAACCAATTAATGGGTAAGAATATGCAAAGCAAAAAATATAAGCACTAAGTGCTCAATGTCAAAAGGTACAGAATAACTTACTAGCTAATCGGTTTTCACTACAAAAGACCTTCAGTGCTAAATTGCATGTGTACAAATAATTGAAACAAAACTAGTATTTTAGACTGACTCAATATAGATAACTATACTTCTTTTGACCACATGGAAGAATGAAAACACATTGATTTATTCCAAGAGGTATACATAAATAATTAAAATGTTTAACCAAAGTTGTTAAAATGGCAAATGCTTCAAGATTTCTTGCTGAATAAAATGTGGAGATGAAATAATGAATTTCATCTCCACATGTATGAACACACACACACACACACACACACACACACACACACACACACACACACACACACACAAATGTTAAGTTCTTGACCCAAGAGCAAAATGTCACATGAGACTAGGTCTGGGGAATCCTGTACTTGGACAAAACTGCTTCACACTCTACACCCGTTCCTTCCAAGCATTGCCATAAACAATGGAAGTGAGCAAGAATATTATAACTTAGTGTGTATGCACAACAGACTTCAAGGGCAATCTGTGCCAAGCAGCTTCACTTTGCATACTTTAGCTTTGTTATCATCACCAGTCCTAATACTTTTTGATCAGACCTTGTATTTTGACAACATAATATTGCACTTAGCTTTTGTATTTAAATTTATATCCTTTAAAATGTCAAACTGCACTGTAAATGCATAAATAAAACAAAAAATGGCTCTTATAACCATTGTTAACAATTTAGGAAGAATTTTAGAGAACCAGTTCCTAAGTTCATAAACTGAAAAGATAAGATGTAAAAGAACTTGTTTCCATAAAAATAAAAAATTGAATCCCACTATTGAATAGGAGGAGTTGAGATATAAAGTAAAGATTAATGCAGATATAAACCAAAGATTAATGATAACATATGAAGAAAATAAGTGGAAGGAAGAGAAAATGTTGGATATAAAAGGAGTAAGATAAAAGAGAAATTAAGATACAAAGAAAAAACTGTAAAAGGTAAAATGGAAGGAAGGAAGGATAAAAGAGAAGAAAAAAGAATGATATGAAATATATAAACAAGAGATGAATGAAAAGAAAAATGATGTTGAAGGGACTTAAAGGAGAAAGGAAAAAAGAAAACAAGAATGAAAGAGAAGAGAAAGAATGAAAGGTAAAAATGAGATAATGACAAATAGGAGAGAGATAAGAAAAACATTGAAAGAGAAAAAATAAGGAAAAAAGAGCTAGAATAAAATAGGAGAAAAAGAAAAAATATATGGAAGGAGAAAAGTAAAGAAAAATTAAATCAAAGAAACTGGAGAAAAAATAGAAAGAATGATGAAAAAACAAAGAAAAAAGACAATGAAAGAAAAAGAGTAGATAAATGCAGGAAAAAGAAGAAAAGGTAGAGTAAAACATTACTTGACAAAGAGACCAAATGGGAGAGACAACTTGGAAGAAAAAAAAAACAGAAAAGAAGAAGAGGAGTGAATGAAAGAAAAAAAGAAAAGGTGGAGAGAACAGTAGTGAAAGAGAGCGAGGCAGATAAATTGAAAGACACACAATGGTTTTCAATTGACATTATTAGTAATTCATGTCCATTTGAATGTGGAGATAAGAAAAAATACTTCTGTAAATTTTTCTTCCCCTCTTTCTCACTTTTTGTTAATGAAGAAAATGTACCAGTAATTCATCATAAAAAAGCATGGTGTTTTACAAATCATTTCTATGATTTGTACATACTTTTTCAAAGAGATGAAATTAAACAAAGAGATAAGATAATGGAGTGGATGAGCAAAGAAATGTAAAGGTGAAGAGAAAAAGACAGGTATTTTTGAAAAATATACAGTTGAACTAAATTAGAAGTGCTTAACTAGCTGAACTTGTAGATACTGTAGTGATTTTTATCTTCATTGGGTACATCATACAATTGGTCTTCTACCAGATTAAGCTTAGTAAATACCTCCACATTTCCCTGTGGAGCAATGGCTAACTAGTTTGATCCTCACTGCCGCCTTACACAACTGGTCCTTTGGTGGATCAAAATAACTTAATAAATACCTTAGTTCCCACACTATTGTGTAATAGCTATCAAGTTTGATGAGCAAACACCATTATTCATATTATAGGTTTAATCCTCACTGGTTTCCATACAATTTTACCCTAGTGCTAAGGTAAGCTTAGTAAGTATTGATAAATAAAACAAAAAATGCTTCATTTTACAAGGCAAAGCATGAAGAAATTTTTACTTTTGATTTTGATATCAAAATAAAAAAGGACTTGTGCCTATATTTCTGAGATGAGGTATTATGTACAGTATTTACATTTGTCGGACTATTGTCCTCATCTTTGTCGCCATTTTTGTCACAACGTTTCGACCGTTGTACGCTCCGGCCTTCTTCAGGTGGTTGGAATTTCGAACCGAACCCTTTATTTCGATCACTGGGGTAGACTGTTCTAGTTCCACGAGCCATGTTTGATGGATGTCAGTTATCAGTTATCTCCTGGTAATTTTCCCTCTGAAAGTTCTCCACTGCCTGAACCAGGTATTGAACTCACACTCTTTGGGTCTGTCACTGGATCTAACCAACGCCTTTATCCACTGTGCCATGTGTCCTTGAGGACAGTGAGGCAGTGGAGAACTTTCAGAGGGAAAATTAGCAGGAGATAACTGATAACTGACATCCATCAAACATGGCTCGTGGAACTAGAACAGTCTACCCCAGTGATCGAAATAAAGGGTTCGGTTCGAAATTCCAACCACCTGAAGAAGGCCGGAGTGTACAATGGCCGAAACGTTGTGACAAATATGGCGACAAAGATGAGGACAATAGTCCGACTAATGTAAATACTGTAAAAAAGGACTTGTTTTGCCTACTTAGAATGTAATATATGTTGTTAATGTCTATGTATTAACACTTGTGGGTAGTTCCTATGTATGGCCGTAGTGTTATAAATATTTATCATTATTTCCTCAGTTTAATCTTGTACAAAACTAAAAGTGGAGAAGTAAGGATTGAACTCATTACAGTAGTAAGTCTGCTAGATTAGCTTTTTATTCGTGTTCCTATATTGAGAGAATCAATTTAGCTTTTTGTATATTGCATAAATGATAGTGAAGTAACTAATAGCTTAATTTTATTTAGATACATTTCTTTTCTATACAGTGTTAAATAGTAAAGACAGATGAAAGAACTAAAGGAAAAGAGGAAAGATTTTCCATCAGACATTACAAAGTGAATTTTGAGTGCAATGAAAACTGAAGATAATTATGAAGGAAAAATAAGTAATGAAAGAAACACTTGAAAATTAAATTATAGTTAAACCTCTTGAATCCAGGAACCTTGGGACCTGACAATTGCTGGAAAACAGAAGTTGACTTTGTAAGGAAAGTCACTATATAAACATATTTTTAATATAAATTTTATTATAATAAATGAAAATTACAGAGGGCAACAAAACAACTTTTTGTGCTACCCAAACAAACGTAGACTGATTCTGAATCTGTACATCACTGGAATTGTCCATGCAGGTTTTTTTAAAGATATACAGATAGCATATATGTTCAAAACAAATAGTAAATAGTACATTTCATTTTCAGTATCCCATTCTTTGATATACTGTTATTCACATATTGTTTAGTAAATTGGTAGTTTTCAGCTCTGAGAATTAAAGTTGTGTATAACTAACATAAACGAAATCTATGCCATCAGCTCAAATTAGATAGTAATATAATATTAATGATTTTTACCTTGTATATGCAAGAATAATTTTGAATCCAGAATTTTTTTATTGCTCAGTGTATTTAATATATGCAAGGTTTCTCTAATCATTTGCATGTATATAATGCAAAAATTTGATGTGTTAGAACAATCAGCAGACTTCATTTTTGCCCCCCCCCCAATATTTATCATGGAGACAATTTTTTTTTGACCAGTGTTATTTATGCATATGCTTTTTAAATTGTATTAAAAATAGCTTAAAAGATTCTAAAGTCTAATTTGTAGGCTAAAATAAGCAAAAAAAAATTGTTCAATTTAGATTTTCAGATCATAGTCTTTTATACATTTAGTTTAATGTGTAGGCTTATAAACTGCTAAATTACAGTTCTAACTGCAATTTGAAATTGAATCAAAAAATGTGCCTGACCTTGAAAGTTGCCAACACCTTCCTGATTACAGAGTGCTGGATTAGAGAGGTACAACTTGTAAAGAAGAAAAATCATCTCCACTAAAACCGAATAAACCAGGAATGGAATTCAAGAAAGAACAAGTAAAATGGCAAAGAGCATCATAAAGAATTAATAGAAGAAAAACCTGTAAAAAAAACAAAAAAAAATCATGATATGAAAAACAGTGGCATTTCCAAGAGAATTCAGAAATGTCAAGTAGAAGTACTGACATAATGCTGAAGAATGTCAACTAGGCAATGCCATGACAAAGTTCTGGTCTTTGGGATAAAGGCAGATAGTGTATTTGTCTCATAATTTACAATTTCTGTATTGAAATTGAAAGCATTGAATTTGTAAGCACTTTAATAAGAATTTTAAGATCTACTATGAAAATGGTAAATAGTTATGGAAGGTTTTTTTTTTTTAAGGAAAATATTAAAAAAAAATTTATTAGATAAAAATTCTAAACTGTTAAAGGTTTTATTTTATAGTCATAACCCATACATACAGGGTGCGGTGGGTAAATTATCACCATTTTATATTTTTAATTTTGCACATATGTAATGTTTTTGTTTTGGATTTTGTAAACTGCACAGTATAGTAGGGTCAGTTGGCACCGTCTGTGGAAAAAAATAAGCACCATGATATAATTCACTCTACCAGAAATTTGGAAATGGCATGCTGTACTGCTTGGAATTCTTGCTGGAAGCTCCAATATGAACATTTCAAAGTGTTGGGCGTCAATCTAAGGATAGTGCAGAGGATGCTGTTTCCCCAAAAGATGTACCGAGAGTCATGAAAACCAAGTATCCAGTCAGCATCAGGGTGTTTGGAATGATCACTACTGACAGTGATGTTATGCAGTCATTCATCTTCCCACAGTGTATTAGACTCAATGGAGACCTACATCAAATGCTTTGAGGAGGTAGTACTGCCCTAGGTCAAGAGTGTGGCTCCTGGAAGACCCTATGTCTGGCAACAGGACTCTGCACCATGCCACACAAGCAGTAGAACCCAGTCATGGCTGTCAGATAATTTCTGTGACCACATTACCCCTTACATATGGCCACTTAACTTCCCAGAGACCAACAAAACTTATTGTAACACCAAAGATGAACGGAAGGCAAGGATTATGACAGCATTTACCAACTTAAACAAAGAGACCATCCAGAAGAGATGCAGGAGATTCGGAAGCTTTCTGGAGGCCGTAGTTGAAGTCAGTGTTGATTTTATTGAATAGAGTTACTCTTTAATATTTCAAGATATTTTTGTGTAATTTTTGGTAAATATATGTTAAAATGAGATGTCAGTGTTATTTTCATTTTTGCATAATTTAGATGACAATTTATCCATCGCACCCTGTACATACACACCTATAACTGGACTGCATGGTACCAGTTTCACACTTGCAGCAGTATCAGAGCATGTGATCCAACTCGAGCAATTATATAGTTTGTTTATTTTAATTATTTATTTGATTTATTTTTGTGTATACTTTTTTTGGTTCTAAATTATGTATTTAAAATAAAGTTTAGTAGATTTAGAGGGATATCATTTAATTAGCTTTATCTCTGTGAGTACATTTCCTCCAATAAATATAGAAAATTTTAAGCAATTACATGTACATAAATATTAATGATGGTTACTAGCTCATCAGTGTTATTTGGGCTGAGTACTAATATTTTTAACAAAATTTAGTAGTAGATATACAGTTTAGGATACCATATTGAGTAGAAGAATTTAAGAATGTAATTACAATCTAATCTAACTACAATTGTATGAAGATCAGTATCATTATTTCCTTTTATCTACAGAATGTTTCCAAAATAAAATGACTATACAAGAGCTTTGTGGTTTGACAAGTTATCTGATTAACTTTTTAACCTGCAATATTACATTCAAATTAAAGACAATTTTTGTAAATGATTTTTGCAGTATTTTGAATATGTTGGATGTCTTACATGACCTATAATTTACATTTATTTCCAGATACAGCAAACAAATTTTCAAAGCATTTCTATTATAAAATCTTGAGGCTTTTTCTATAGTAAAATCAAATGCATTTACATACTATGGGTACTGTAATAATACATTAGAGGTAAAAATGCATACACCTTTATAAGAAATAAATACTTCATTTAAACATGAATTACATGCATCTTAGTTTTATTCCTCTAATATCCCATCATGTAATTCTTATTTTCATTCTAAATCAACAAATATCTGTTCCACAATGGAAATACAAGCTAGTAAAGACAACCTTTCTTAAGACATTGTGCTACTTAAGAATGATCAAATTCCATCCACAGTTAAGAAGCCTCTTTAATTTGTAATTAAAATTGCAAGGATGATAAGGAAAAGTTTTAGATATAGCAAACAAGAAAACCCAATTTATGACATAACTCTGAGATAACACTACTTGACTTGCACCTTTTAAAGTCACTGTCAAATTAAAAATACTTGAACTCATTTACTAAGGGTTTATAATCATATATATATTAAGGTGTATGTGTTGCAAAGAATGTATATATTATACAGGGAATGTATGTCATTAAAATTTGATTTTTGTTTAAATAATGAAATATGAGTTTTTGAAAGAAGAAATATATTAAATTATTTAATATGAATTATTTTTTTTAATTTGCATGAATAAAGGGTTTTTGTTTTTTAGATAATTTAGTGTGTCATCTAGACTAAATAGTAATTAGTGGGGACTAACTAGTTTAAGTTATTAACTTTGTTGAAAATATTCCAAGGCATTTTATTGATAAAATATAAGTATATTTTAATTCATTTAATTTATAGTAAAAATAACTTTAAAAAGGAAATAACATTTTAGTGAAGTAAATGTTATTAAATCATAATTTTGTCACATATCATATGTGAAATGTATATTTTTTTAAATTAGAGGTAATAATGCTTAAAATACTACACAATTCTTATGCACACACACACACACACACACACACACACACACACAATAAAGTGTCACAGACTAAATACAAGAATAAAAACAGGAAAAGTTGTTTACATTTGCAGCTGTTTAGTAAATATTATTTATTTGAACAATAAATAATATTTACTAAACAGCTTTGTTATAGGTCAGGCTGACAGTTTGGGTAGAAATTTGTTATTAGAATGGTGAATGAAAACTTGTTTATAAGTTTTACCAGATTTGAACTGAATTTGCCCAAGCTATTCACAATTTTTTAATATAACATTATTATAATTATGAGCAGTAAATATTTAATTCAATATTTGAAGTTATAAGTGGAAACAAAGCTATATTCTTTGAAAAATAGTGAATAAAAACCACTTGATATGTTTTTATTCTTAATAGTTTGGATGTCTTCCAGAAACTAATCAAAATATTGAGATAAGAAAATGTAATTAGAAACAAAGAAAAAAAAGAAAAAAGAAAAGAAGTCCGCTGAACTGCTATGTAATAGTTAATCTCCAATATAAGCAGTGAATGCTGGACAATTTCCTCACAGATGAAGGAGAGATTCGAAGTGACAGGGATATGGTTCTACCAATAAATGCAGAGAATACCATGTATAGAATGTTTTAAGGAAAACGGGATCTACAATTGATACTTACAATAAGGATATAAATTTCTGGGATATAACAAGGAAAGGGGATCTAGAGAACTTAACACTCACAAGACATACACAAGGCAACAGAAGTAAGGGGAAAGAGCGAGTAACCCACTTAATCAGTTTGTGTGAATGGACAGCACAAGAACAAAGGAGTAGCAAAGAGTAACAAAAGATAAGTAGTTTTGGATAGTCATGATTGCCCACATCCTGAAAGGACACACCTCATAAAAGATAAAGTACAGAGTTCACTTAAAGGTAGTTTCAACACTGGGTTTTTTTTTTTTTTATTATTAATGTATACTGACTTTATCACTACTCCCTAGCAAATGATTTAAATATTATTGGGAACCCAGCTGATTTAACAAATATTACTGGAAATTCTGAATCATTATTTCATAAGTTGCTCAAACTCATATTCTCATCTTTATGGATGAGAATAATTTTGGTATATTAATAACTGTTTGTAGCTGCTAATAAAAGCCATATCATGGGCATGATTTATTAAACAAATGTGCCAAAATATTCATTTACTCTAATGATAACATAGTGACAGCAAATTCTGGTGATAGGTGAAAACTGAAGCAAGAATAACATTTGTATTTCTTGTAAGACTTCTTTATAGTTGTTTCAGGAGAATCATTAATTTCCTCATCTATTGTCTTGAATCATTGTTCAATTCACTGCCAGAGTAAGAAGACTTATGAAAAAGAAATCAAAATATTGCATCAGCCACTCTCAAGTGATTATGAACAATGAACATATGTTTAGTCTTCATTTCTATGATAAAGCCCTGGAACGAGGATCACTGACTTAAAGCAATTTCTGATATGAAGTCAGGGCACTGTGACCTTTTCTTTTTTTTCTTTTTATTATGGCTGAATTTAGCACTTGTAAAATCAGTTTGAAAATATAACCAATAATGATCATAATAATGCTGATGATAATTAAGATTAACTTCTCAACTGATTAATAAAAAACATTACAAAATATTTTTTTTTCATTTTATAAAAAGTTTTTTTTTTATTTTCAATCAACAAAGTGACATCCTACAAACTCTTAATACTGATTGCACATTATAAAATCCTGTTGAAAGTTATTAACTGCCAATTTTCAGGAGAAGAAAATCTAATTGAGACAGGAAATTAAAACATTTTATGACGACTTAACAAGAAATGAAACCAGATACATTTATGAGACATAGCCAAATCTGTTTATAGCCCATCCAATAAAATAGTTTAATATCATCATTGCTTCCTGGGCAAATTATGTCTTTTCCTACTAGATACTTTTGGGGATGCAATCTGAATGAATATTGAAAACAAAAAAATGATATTTTTGTAAACAAATTTGATTTTCATTTAGAGAGTTGCAACTTTGCAAACATTAAAATATCTTTGAAAATCACTACATAAAAGTTTATATGCATATGTGTGCTTTTGGTTTGATGCTTGAAAATTTTTTCAGATTACTTTTTTTAGTGGCTGCTAAAGTAATCTCAACTGTATACTAGTTAGGAAATATTTCCTTACTAGATATGATCACTTGTTCTATTTCTTTCTTAATTATTAGACATATTTCAACATGTTACAACAATACTCGCATCAGGATGAAAACATTAAAATATTGTTTGAGAGTGGCCAGTAAAGCAGTAGACATTGGCAAATCTCTCAAATTTTTTTTATTTGAGAGCGCATGAAAATCCTTTGAAGTCTAAGGTGGTAATCACAGAGCTTTCCTAACTTTCCCTTCTTATCAAGCCTAACCTACATAACATTCAAAAGTGAACAATAAAACAAGGTTTTTTGTTAATTTAATAAACTAGTCTTCTTAATGCAATATATATTAAAGGGTTAGTCTGTCACAAGGCTATAATAATGGAGCACCCAATAAGAATTGAAATTTGTCTGCAAGGCTAACTGCACTTCTTACACTAGCAAATGTATTGTGAGACTAACTTAGCCATTTTTCTAAATTGATTAAACTTAGTTTAGAACCAAAGCATAGTCCATCTAAAGAATGCTTTTTGTTATTCTGAAATACATTATCATCAGTCCAAGAGATAGTTGGATAACTGGTCTCATTCTTTTTGTTCATTCATTCTACTCTCTGGTATCATATAACAGGAAACATTGCTGGAGGGTGACAACATTGAAAGAAACTGTATAGTAGTCTTGTTGATTAATGTGTGTTAGACCAAAGACAGAACTGGACATCAACCTTCAGTCATAAAATATGGAAAAATCTGTATTACATCCATTGCTGTAAGGTTTAGCAAAATGGGTTGGTCTGATTAGTTTATTTGCTTCCAATTACCTATTTTAAATTATTGGTAGATACTCCATGAGAAAAATGGCATTGAAACCTCTTGATGTGGATTATACATCTAAGAAACACTATAAGTTGGATAAACTGAAACATTGTGGTAACATCAAGAAGAAACACACACACACATATATATATATATATATATATATATATATATATATGGTGTAAATTTAACTTGTTAATCATTATTCTACAGCAGGCGTCCTTAGCCTAAGTATAGTCAAAGTAAATTTGACACAAACATACAAAAGTAAGAAAAGAAAATAATAAAGGAAATGTTTTATTTGAATGTCATTTTTTTAAAAGAGTGGGTGGAGTTATAAAAAAAAAGCAAGAAAGGTGGATCTGGATATGGAAATCATGTAGGATGGCAAGAGATGTCATGGTTTCTTTTTAAAAGCTGTTGCCAAGTGGCTTGAAAAGATGAGGAAAAGAGGAATTGGTCCAGGTTTAGCATTGCTGGACAAAAATCAATTCTTAATCTTCAAGAGATCCAAGAAAATTGGTTTCTAGATGTTGTCATAGCATCAGCACTTATTATTCCTTTACTATAAATATACCCACATACACACACTATTGAATCAGTATCAGTATCTATAGCATGCATGTATACTCATTTGCATATAACAAACCATTAATAAAATAAAATATACATATATACCCATGAGTGTGTGTCATGAAGATGTATTAGAATTTATACATATAAGCAAAAATGTTTTTTGTGCCTTCAAGCATGCCTCAGAAAAGCATTACTCCACAAACTCCAGTATTTACACACATATATACATCATTAGAATATAATGCAAATATTGTATAATATTAACCTATATACATCTATTCATTTAGATAAGTATATATACTTATGTTAATAAGTAAAAAAAAAAAGAAGATATATATATAATATTGTTCAATGTACAAGTATAAACATGCATATACAGTAAATATACAGTCTATATATCCTAGAGGATGTGTTGGTAACACAGTAGTCATTGACACAGAAAGTGTAATCATTGGGTTGTGTTTAAATTCTGCTCTAGCCTATTGTATTCACATTCACAGAAATGTCATTGGGAAAGGCATGAAGCCATCTATTCTCTCTTCAGATATGGGTTAAACAGGGTAAACTTAGTTCCCTAGCCTTGGGCAACAATCTGTTTAATAACAGAAAGAAAGCTTTGAATTCCAAACTGAAGAAGTCAATGAAAAAACATTCTCCTGTCTTACAAGAAGTCATGGCAATTTATAGATAATAAAGAAAAGTAATCTGTCAAGAGCCATGATTGCCTGCATCCTAAAGGGAAATTTCATTTTAAAAAATTTTATATGTACATCCTAGAATTAATCAGTATCCTTATATTTCTATGAAAACACTTATTTTATTTTTTCTGTGAAGTTTTATTGGATAAATGTTATGAAGATGAATATTTAGTGTCTGTCAAGAAAAGACAAATATAGCTTTCAATATTACTTCTCCACCTCTTTTTTTCCTTTGTGTGTATTTTGTTTAACTATTGGTAGTTGTTGAGAATAGATTTTTCATAGCAATGTCTGAATGGTTTTTAAAGCTGGAGGGTCATTACACAGGGATGATCTCACTCACAGCCTCCAGAGTTGGGTTTTTTTTCTAGAGTTTTCAAAAATACATAAAAAGGCAACTTTTTTTGCTGCAGGGGTTGCCTGTAAAGAGGTAGAATTTATCTGATCTTAGGGTCTTCATTCCTGGTTTAGAATCAGTTAACCATCTTCTAGACTGGTTGACAATCAAAATTTAGTGGACCCAGTATGCACTGCATTTTATCCATTGCTGTGAAGAGAAGTGCATTCATATTTTTCCCCAAGGATATAAGCATGAAGGGAATGAAAGCAACTTTGGCCAAAACTGAAACCTAATTTTGCCAATTTTATGCAAGAACCTGTTACATAAATTCACTCCATCTGTTATTTTTATGGGTATGCTAGTATATGTAAATATATAGTGGTTACTAAGGCAACAATCTTTCCTGAATATAAGTTTGATAAAAGGCCATAAACGTATGTTTTGAATTTGTCATTAAAAGTTCATGTTTCCATGTAAGTAAATGCAGGTTAGTAGATAGTGTATGTAAGAACTGCTCACTTTGTAACCCTTTGGATTCTTCCTCAAAATTTTATATGACCCACATAGAAAATAAAATATTCAACAAGTTTTCTCCAGTCATTATAAATGGTGGGGCTCTCAATAAGGCTCCGTGACTGGAACATTTCTCGAGACTCAAACTTACACCAGACCTCAAGTGGAATTTGTATATAATACATCACCAAGAATGCTGCAAAAATGATCAGCTCCATGTACTATTCAAGAAAGTACCTGACTCCTGCAATGCTCTATCTTTACAAGAGCCAGATCAGACCAAAAAGTGAGAATCATTGTAGCATCTGGGCCGGAGCTGCTCAACCCTCACTTTCCGGCCTCAACTAAGTTCAAAAATTTATTTTCCATCCTACAACCATTTTCCCACAGATGAGATATTGCTAGCCTTTTACTGCTCTACCAATATTTTTATGGAAAATGTTTGGGTGAACTACATTCCTTGGTTTCACCAGTCCAGTTTTTCACAGCTAGCAAACCTAGCCAGAGGTTGACTGCTTGGGAATACTAGGTGCTGTAAGCGTGGATGTGTGGGTGGTATAATGGATAATGGCTTGGAATTGCTAATTGGAAAGCCAGTATCCAATAACCATTGGGTTTGTTATATTCTCTTGCATGCAAATACACTTGAGAAAGGTATAAAGCCATCTCTTCTCCCCCAGCTATGAGTTAATTAGTAAGACTATTATCACTGAACCATTATTATCTTCCCACCAAAAATTCTTACAATCTAAAAATATTTTCTCACTTTAAATAACCTGCAAAGGGTTGATAAGCTGTAGAAAATGAATCAATGAAAAAGAAATTCACAGCTAGGGCTTGCCATGCCACATACACTGAGTTGACTCATCCTCATTCTCTTCATATTCCATTGATAAGGAGGAAGTTCCATTCTGATGGCTTCTTCATCAGAAATATTGCAATGTGGAACACACTCCCGAGAAGGTACTTCCATAATCACTACAATCTTAACTTCAAGTCAAGGGTAAACTGTTCACTATTTACATTGTTGCCATATTTATCACTATGGCAACAAAGAGGAGGATAATAGTCTGAACAATGTAAATAGTATACATAATACCTCATCTCAGAAATATAGACAGATACTGAAGGGTAAACTGTTATGTCCTTCCCTAACTTCATAATATGTAACACTTGCTTCTTTCATATATATGCCATTACAGCATCCCCATTAAGTAACCTTGAGTGGCACTTGAACCTTGTATTGGGTGAAAAATAGTAAAAAAAAGAAAATCAACCCTACACACCTGATACATTGATGTTTTCCCCTTCCTGAATGTCCTTATCCATTCTATTGAAGTCATAATTTTATTACCTTCCAGTATTAAAAAAAAAAATAAAAATAAAAATTTACTTAATAGAGCAAAATTAATTTCTCCTAAAAAAATGTTCTACAAAGTAACACTAAACACTCTTTAATAATGGTTTTATGAATTATATCATTAATGAATAAAATATTATTGAAGGGAGAAAATAACTTATATAAGTGATGAACATAGAAGGAACAACAACCACAATATCAATTTATTTTATTATAATTAGATGTATTTAAGCTACAAAAAAATAAATTAGCAAATAAAAATAATTCATAGATACATAAACTTTGCAGATAGTAATAAACATTACAGATTCATTATCTATTAGAAAAAAAATTTAAATGAATAAAAAGACTTTGAAATTATATTGTTTAGAAATTTATTTGCCCAGAAACATAAAATTGCAATAAGACAGCTCCTTGTGAATAATATAATAATACTCCACAAAACAAATTGTAAATAAAGATGAAAACTTTTAGAAGCTCTCTAAGTCAACACAATGTGATTCAGTATTTTAAAATGTGTCTAAATTCCTAGAATACACACTGTCACCAGTTTCAAAACTCAAAATAATGCCACATTTGTGCAGCAACACATTCAAAACTGAAACTCATCCCAAAGATGCAAACTATGGCAAACGTTAAATTTCATCTTATTTCTTTCTTAATAACTGAAGCCAGTTGAACCTTAAGAGCTAATAGAAACTGTGGACAATTCTATTATATCTTCAGTATCAAGATACAGAAGCTAAACTTCCAACAAGGAAAACATTAAAAATATTAGATATACTTCATCTGTTATTTTCAACAAAACTTGTTTAAATACACATACATACATACATGCACATACATGCATGTGTGTGTATTTGTGCCAGTATGTATATATGCATGAAAGTTTATGTAATTTTTTAAATGCCTTTATTCATATAATTGTATTGAAAATTTTTTGCATGAAATTTATGTATGCATATAATTTTAAAATACATTAAGATACTTATGTTTAGAAGCATGTAGTAATATGTGTGTGTGTGTGTGTGTGTGTGTGTGTGTGTGTGTGTGTGTGTGTGCAAAAGGGATAGACAAACAGAAAATTGTGGAAAAGAATAATAATGAATATTTATTTCTGTATCCTTGTTTCTCTGTTACAGCAAGTATGTTGTAACTGTTATTGGTATGGCTTAGTATGGTTTCTTGAAGAAACATAACATTAACAAAAAAACCTGATACCTACCAAGCAAAAAGGATTTTAATAGATTATTTTCTCTTCTCATAAAAATTATCCTTACTGCCAGTTTGGCTAAATAAAATGGGACTTAATAATGTAAAAGGTTTTTTTTATTAGTTGAGCATATACAATCTGTTTTATTTTTTTACAACAGTACATCATGATAAAAGTAAACCATTTGATAAAATTTACGGATGCCATGTCAATTAAAATCTATAAAAAACTTGTATCAAAAATATGGTTTCACCTGTAAAATTTAAGAATTTGATTGGTCTGATATCCACATCTTTGCTATTTTATCACTGTATTGATTCATTCTTTAGTTTTCTTCAGAGTGTGAAATTCTGCAATGAGTTATTTCAGTAATTGGTTCAGTTTAATATTCTGTTTTGGTTTTATCACTGTGCTCCCCTCACTGTGTTGATCTTTGGTGTATAAATCATTCAGTAGGACAGGGTTCTAACTATAGACTGCATGCATTGTAAAGATGAAAATATTAGTTCAAAGAACTGTGGTTTAATATTTGTAATTATAAATGGTTGTTACACAACAGGAATTAGCTTTTACCTGAAATACAAAGAATATTGTTTTTTGCTAAATCTGCTCTACTCATCAAAATTCAGTTTTATTTTCAACATTTATTATCTTTTCCTCAGATTGATTTCAATGTTTTCTCTCTCTTATTTTTTCATTTTACTGTATAACAGCATTTTATTTTTTATTTATCAATTTATTGTAAACTTTCATCATAAGAGTGATATATATTACTCCCAGCCACAATATTTTGAAGATAAGAATAAACTGCTATAGTAACAAAATTGTCTACAATCTCATTTGTTAATCAAATATTCAACATTTACAATGTTTTTCAGAATCATTTTCATCTTTCACATAACAATGACACTTATTAAATCTAAAAATAATGCAAACAAATGAAATAGAATGAAAGAGAAAGTGAGCAAGACAACAGCTTGCATCTTGTTTGTTTATAGAATTTGTTTAATCTATTACATCAAAGAACTACTGATGATATTTCAGTCATAAAGAAATATTTAATGAATCAGTTTATTTTTATTTTTGTAAAGAACTGTTAACAAATTGACTGACTATAACCTTTTGTTAAATTAGTCCCTGATGAATGAACTGACTTGGAAAACTGGACAAGAGGACTATAAGAGGAACTGTAATTTATGTAGATAGATGAATACATTACATAAGAAGAGGGATCAATAAGTCAGTAGGTCAATTTAATGTGTGATCTATTTGATTAATGGAAAAATGTTGTGTTAAGTGAAATGACAAACAAGGTGATTATCTTGAAAAATATTTGTATCCATTAAATTATTCTTTTCATTCTTGAGGTATGGACTAATATGTGCTTGCAAACACATACATACACACATTTTGAAATAAATGTGACCCCTATTATGGTTGATAATGGGTGTAACAGTTGTTATTATTATTATTGAGATGTTTAATTGATATATGAAAGTGTTTTACCCAAGTATGTCTGCGTATATGTATCTTATGCATACAGATATATATAATTACTGTACACATACACACATATACATAAATGCATATGTATGTATTTACTTGTATCTGTCATGATTCTTATTTTAAATATATTCAATTGAAAATGTGACTGATCTTCTTCATCGATTTTATTTAGAAATTCAATGCTTTTAACATCTTTTTGAATTGTTTATAAAATAAACAGATGCACAACAGATGAAAGAAAATACAAGTAGGTATGTTGATGCATATGTATGAATGGAATGTCTGCGTTTTGCATGGAATCCAGACTAGCAGTAGCAGCAGATTAAGAATCAACCTGCAATAAATTCCTCATTTTTTGCTGCTACATTTTGCATTGGAGCAATTCCAACCATTCTGCAGAATGCAGACAATCATCTGGTGAAGATCTTCCCAACAATAGAGCATCCTTTTTGTAATTTCAAAGTATTTTCAGCTGGAATCAACATTGACATTGCAATCACTCATTCATTTCTGCATTCCACCAACCATTTAGGAAACATAATCAATATTTGTAAGATTGAGGTCTGAAAGCTTAAGAATGTGACTAATGCAAGCATGGCCGTATATGTATGTACTCAGGTATCATCCGTGTATGCTTGAGTAAGCTTTACATTTGGGTGGGGGTGTATAATTCTGTGTGTAAAGGATTTATATAACTTTAAATGATTTATATACATACATCACACACACACACATATATATGCATCTCTGGTGAAAGCAAATGGGATCTTTGTGTAAATATTGAATATATGAGTTTGATTAATATGTATGTGTGTATCTTCTGCATATATTCAAGTGGTGTATATATGTAGAGAAATAGAATACAACTCTTGTAAGAGTATATATGCAAATTTAAATGTGCATATGCACTTAACATTGTGTGGTGTATGTATAAATGGAATCTGCTTAAGTATAAATGATATTTGTAGGAGATTGAATTGTTAATATGTGCATGTGTGTAAACTTTTTAGATAATGATTTTAGGTAGCATGTAAATATTTTAGGTGAATATTTAAATTATTAATGTGTGTTTATGTACACTTTTTATATAGTAGTATATATGTGTAAATATTGCAAGATTAGGTTTAATTACTGATGTACATGCATTTTCTATGTATATATTTAAGTAGTATGCATATACATGTAATCTTTTAGGTAAAGTTTTAGATATACTTATACTTTGTGTGTGTACACGTTGTGGTGGTAAGACTAGGATATAGCTATCCATAAATATATATAAATATAACATCTGATAGATGTACAAATGTATTTTGTATGAATGTCCTCTGTGTATATTTAATTGATGTATGCACTAGTTTATAATTTGTATATGTTTACATAAAATATGTGTAAAATTAGAAATCCAGTCACCTGCCTAGTGTATAAGTCTACACATAAATAGTAAAATAATCAGTTAATGTAAGTATGCAATTTGTGTACCTACCTAGCTACATACATGCATACACATGCACACACACATATATATATATATGTGTGTGTTTTATAGTTATGGGAGAGTGATTTACCAAAGTGCTTACTTCTCAACTGTCATGGAATGGTAGAAACAATACGTTTTTGTCAACAGAATGGTGAAGCTTGGGCTGTTGTTTTCGATATCTCAAAAGTGTTTGACAGGGTTTGGCATACTGGTCTTCTTCACAAGAATTCTTGAACTGATTCAGTCTTTCTTATCAAATCATGAAATGAAAGCTGAACCACACTTCTAGATTTTTCTGTACTAATGCAGGTGTTCCCCAGGGCTCTATCCTTGGTCCACTGTTCATTAACAACCTTCCTGATGACATCAACTCTCAACTAGGTATCTACGCTGATGACAACCATTTACTTCTGTTTTATCAGTACTCGTCTGCAGTCGCTCTCTCACAGACGCGATGTTGCATCGCTCTGCCTTTTCTACAAGTACTTCCACGGTAATTGCTCCGAGGAGTTGCTTTCGCTTGTCCCTAAGCCTCATGAATTTAAGCGTCCTACGAGGCTAGCATCCCGTTCCCACCCTTTCACAGTTGATACTGTTAGATGTAGATGTCTCTTCTACTCCAATAGCTTCATGTCTCGCACATCTCGCCTATGGAACTCCCTTCCCTATTACTGATTCCCTGACAAATACAATCTCCAACGGTTTAAGTGTAGCGTCAATCGTCATCTCCAGTTGCCTTGATCTATCCACTTCCCTTCTCCATTCAATCCTATCTGTTCTCGCTCTAAATCTCCTGTAACCCCCTTGCCTTGATCGACCCTCCGTCTTTCTCTTTCTCCACCCTTTCTGTAACCCCATGCGTGATAGTGGCCACCAGCCTTGCTTGGGGTGATACGCTTAAAAAAAAAAAAAAAAAAAAAAAGTCTGATCAGTTTGATACGGTTAAATTGGCGGTGATATTAAAAGCAACCTACAGCTGTTGTTAACTGATGCAAAGAATGGCTTCTTAATTTTAATGCCTCTAAAACAAAACTGCTCTCTATTAATCACCTGAAAGACCCCTTTCTGCCTTCCATCAGCATGGCTGATGCTAATCTCCAAGAGAGTGACTCATTGCGCCTTCTCTGGTTAACATTCTCAGCTGACATGAAGTGGAAAGACAACATTGAATCCATTTCTAGGTCAGCTGCTAAGAAAGTTGGTTTACTGTGTTGTGCTAGACAAGTTTTCTCTTCAGAATTTATCTTACATATCTATAAGTTTACCATTCATCCATGGTTAGAATATTGCTGCCACATACTGTCAGGTGCTCCTGGTATTTATTTAGAGATTCTTGATAAAATCCAAAGAAGAATCAGTAATATTAATGGTCCTGACCTGGTGTCTTAACTTCAGTCACTTTCCCACTACCATAAAGTTGCTTCCCTGTACCTTTTCTATAAATACTTTCATGGTAATTATTCAGTTGAATTTTTCACTAGGGTACTTAGACTTTATGAATTTAAGTGCAATACTAGATTAACAACAAGGTTTCATCAATTTACAGTTTCTTTTCTCACACTCTCTTCTGGTTCCATGCTTTCTGGCCAACTTTGATCTTTAAAAATTTAAATGCAATATCAATCATTATCTACTGTCTCCCTGATTACTCTTCTATTGTTCTTGCTCCTTCAAATATTTTCTAATTCTTTCACATCCAGTAATTCCTTGTGTCTCAGGGGCTTTACTGCCTTGCATGAGGTAAATTCGATAAAGAAAATAGATCTGACACTGAGACAGGGAAAAGTAAATTCAATCCTTTCTCAGAGGTATAAGTAATAAGAGAAAATTCACTACCTCAGTTGAACTCAGTTTGCTGATTACAATTTCTTTGCAATGGCACAGGTACTGATAGAAGTGCAAGGTTAAATAAAAAAAACTTATGTATAGAGGTGCAAAATTAAGTATACCAGTGATGACACTGGGGGTCGAGCTTGTTGGGTTCATTCAAGTATATCTATTTCAAAGCAAAAAAATCTTTTGTAGTGTGCTGTTTTCATTCTTGGCTTCAGCTGGGTTCAAAAGTAATTGTTTTAACTCGGTGCCTCAAAATATTGACCCAATACATTTCATTGATATTGTTCATAATAAAAAAGAAGAAAGAAAGAAAAAAAACAAAGAAAGTAAAAAAAGAATGAAATAAAATTAAAGTGGCTAGCCGGGCTGTGTAGATCTGAGCGCTTTCAAGCTGGAAACATACTTAATAGGAAATGTATTTCTTGCTTTAATTTTATAAATAAAAACCTTTAATGACTTGTATGCCCTATTTTTCAAAGAACACATTTTTATTTCAACTTATTGTTTTCAAATGTCCATTTTAAATAATTTATTTCATACAGTGTAAATTTTTTTAGCAGAATGTATCAGTTGAAAAAGGGCAAATTAAATTTAGCCCTACTTAAAGTCAGTGAAAATCAAAGAAAGTGACAGCCTTAACTTGTCAAGTGGAGGGTTGGGGTAAGGAGTGTGACTGAGGTAGTGTTGAGGAAATATAATATCAGCTGTACTGATCATAAATGTATAATAAATTAAACTAAAAATTCACAGATAAATATAAACACACTAACACATAGACATATATACAAACACACACTTGAGATATACACATGATTTACATTTCCAGAAAATTAAAAAAAAATTACAATTAATATTAAAATACCAAAATGTATTATTTTTAATTCCATGCACAGAGATTTTTTAAAATTATATATTTTTAGAGTAAAGGAATCATTTTAGCATCTAAGTTATACTAATAGTATATTTTGTTAAAGATTGTAATGAGCCTAACCTAGACTTGTCACTGGACTATACAAACTAGTTTAAAGTAAGAGCTAGTTTCGATAAACTTAGATGTTTGAGAGCTGTAAGATATAAACAGGATTTACATACAGTGTAACCCGGATATAAGAGACCCGAATATAAGAGAGATTTTCTCTGGTCCCAAATTAGAGCCTGTGTTAATGTATATATAATAGACCAAACCCGGATATAAGAGACTTCTTCTCCGGTCCCGACAACTCTCTTATATCCGGGTTACACTGTATATGATTTTATTGTTACAGGCACATTTTATTACAAAAGTTTTATTGAATATTAAATAAATGTGTACAATATTTCTTTGTGTGCATTTTTAAAAAATTTAATTGATATTAATTTCATTAATACAAAATCCACATATATAACAAATGTTTAAAAGTTATTTTAGCTGATTGTTTTAGCTATACTTAGTGTATATAACATAGTAATGAATAACATCAATAGCTAATAAAAATATGAAAATCTATATTTTAGCTATATTAGAATGTCAAAAATAATAAATATGCAAAAAGGAGCTTAACTAACATATTTATGCAAGCTGCAAAGTTCTTGTCACACTATTTCCTTAAATCTGACCAAACATATTTTGTGTGAGGGGGCTTCTTGGTATTCTGTTGTTTGTTCATTAAATACTGAATTGAGCTGGACTAAGAACTTTTTAACACCCCCTCATATGTGTGTGCATGTAGGTGTGTGTATTTAAACTTTCACACAGGAAATAATATCCAAAAATAGTTTATGTGTTGGAATGAGACAGCTCTATTTATTGCTCAGTCAATCACTCACTCACTCACTCTCTCATATATACAATATATATGCTCCTGAAAAATTTATTTCAGTTGAGCTCTCTGGGGAGGATGTGTGGGTTTGTAAACAGTGACTATTACGGCTAATAATGCAAGACTCTTCGGTAAATCGAATCGAGTTCTCTCAGTCACTGTGTGTTTATCTAAAAATAAATATGCATGCTTAAATTCACCTTCTTCTCTGCCGTGCGCCAACGGCTTCAGGGTAAAATTTCCGACTGACGCGAATTCAGCCGGTTTTCGATTCTAGCCAGAGGAAAACCGGACGTCTAGCCACACTGATGAGCTGTGATTCAGCGAAACAGTCTGTCTGTGGATGACAATATATATATATATATATATATATATATATATATATATATATAAAAAAGGTGGGATGTGTAAATTGTCGCAATTTTATATTTTTAATTTCACACGCACATGCGTTGTTTATTTTTGATTTTGTCAACTGTCTTGTAGGGTCAATTGAGTACTGTCTGGGAGGAAAAGAGCACCATGATGCAAATTACTCCGCCAGAAATTTTCAAACGGCATGTTGTACTGCTTGGCATTTGTACCAGAAGCTCCAATACAAACATTTCCGTATTTGTGTGTCAATCTGAGGTCAGTGCAGAGGATTCAGAAAGAGTTTTATGAGTCTAATGGTGATTATGAAGGTATGGCAGCCCAGAAAACACACTCTGCTTGTTTTAATAAGAGAAGAATTCCCAAATTTGCTAGTGAGGGCCTCAGACTAAACACAGAGGTTTACATCAAGTGCCTTTAGGAGGTAGTGCTGCCCTTGGTCAAGAGGGTGGCTGTTGGGTGACCCTATGTCTGGCAACAGGACTCTGCCACACAAGCAGGAAAACCCAGTCATGGCTGCCAGACAATTTATGTGAGTACATCACCCCTTACATCTGACCATCTAATTTCCCAGACTGCAACCCCCTAGATTATCATGAATAGGGTGCAGTTGAGCAAGAACATCAAAGATGAACTGAAGGCAAGGATAATGGCAGCTTTCACCAAATTAAACAAGGAGACTGTCCAGAAATGTTTCAGAAGATTCTGAAGTCATCTTGAGCCTGTGGTTGAAGCAAATGGCAATTTTATTGAATAAATTTACTCTTTAGTATTTCAAGATATTTTTGTGTAATTTTGGTAAATATATCTGTTAAAATGAGATGTCAGTATTATTTTCATTTTTGTGTAATTTAGATGACAATTTATCCATCGCACCCTGTATATACATCTAGGATAGATAGATAGATGAGCAGAATGGTTGATGTGAGAAAGCTTAGATAGCTAGCAAACTAGCTGAGTATGAAAAGATTAAGAAAGCTGGATGCATATACTTTGAAATAATAAGTAATAACAAAACTGTTTATATGTTTCAATCACCACTTGATCAAAAATTCATTAGCAAACTTTATAATTTTCTGACATCCATTTTGTAGATAATTTTCTAAGTTCACTTCCTTCATGTTCATATTTTTCCTGTTATCTTATGTTGACTAGCAATCATGAAAAATAAAAAAATGCTAAATGAAGATTTTTGATTACAGGCACTCTGAAAAACAACAAAAATAGTTTTGTTATCCAGTAGTAATGATGAAAGGAGAAGATGAATAGAGCTAAAAGAGAGTACAAGAGAAAATGGGAGAATGACTGGGGCTGCAGGAAAATATAAAGTGAGAATATAAAGAAAGTAGATACAGTATGAGTGATATGTTAATTAGATGGGAAGTACAGTTCCTCTCTATCCTAGCTATCTGAAAGTAGAGTATTCCAATGAAATCTTTCATAAATTAAAATAGCATAGAGTAAAAAGAATAATTATCATTAATTTATATATGAAAATTGTTGAGCCTTTCCAGACCACCAAGATAATATTACACTGTACTTTATATATAAGGTGTGTGTGTTTGTGCTTGTGTGTGACCAAGGAACTACTCCACTCCAACTGGTCTGATTTCAATGATTCATAGCTCATTCAAAAGCCCTAGAAAAGTTAGGTGCAGGGAATGATTTTTGTTGAGCTCAGATTCAGGGTTGCCATATTATGTGAGGTTAAAAATATATATTAATATATTATACTAGCCATTATCATTGCTTTCATGGTTCAAGGGGAGTAACTCTTATTTTCCTTTTGTAACCAAAATTGCAGCTAGCAAAAATTTTAAGCTAGCTTAAAAGCTGCCCTATCGGGAGGAGTAGATGCAATAGGCATCAATAAACTACAGAACTCAAAATTGATCACTACATTTAAGTATTGAATTAATGTTTAAGCTTATCTTTTAATAGTTCACTGATAATTCTTCTGCTGACACTTAATTTAAAGATGGTTTGATGTATGTAGATACTTATTTTCTGTACAAACAATTATTTTTATTTCAATGGTTACAGAACAGGGGACAATATATAAGATAAATTTAATATAGGGTAAAGGTGGGAAAATAGAAATTAGAATTAGTTATACATTCAACATTTGAAGAGTTAGAGAAACATAATATCTAATTAAGTAAAACCTATATTATGGAATCTATATAAATAAATGCAGAATTGGAGTTCAATTCTCCCACGAATTCTGAGATTAAAAAGCCCCAGCACTACTTTATTGTAATTTGGTATTTACTCGACTCCCCACAAAGTTGTGTTGTGACACAAGGTCAGTTTAATGTGGGGAGCCTGAGCACATACACCCAGGTTAAAAACAAAAATTGTGCAAGCCACCACAACCATTGGTTGCACTGGCCTCAGTGCGAGCACCGATCCCTCTTTCTGGTAAAATGAGAGGGTGTGGCCTCAGGCAGCTGTTCCCCAGGGCTGGGCGCCTCTCAGTATAATTTTGCTCAGTTGCAACTGTACCTTGACAAAGCCGCCCCTGAGTGCACTCTGCCCAAAGACAGAGATGCAACTGAGGGATGATAAATAAATGTGTTACAAACTACTTTAGAGTAATTTGTATTTACTTAACCCCCCCCAACAAGGTTTGTTTAATGTAGGGAACTTTAGTGCGTACACCTGGTACAGGAACAAAGATCACCAGAGTTCCTGATCCCCCTCTCTGGTGTAATGAGAGGGCACAGCTTTGGGCAGCTGTTCCCCAGGTCTGGGCACCTCTCAGTATAATTTTCCTCATTTGCGACTCTTTTCTTTGATGGAGCTGCCTGTGCGCACTCTGCCTAAAGAAAGAGATGTGACTAAGAGATGATAAACATGTTACAAACCACTTTAGAGTAATTAACATGCTAAAAGTGCAATATCTGTATTATATATTATCTACTTCTAGGCAATATCACTCTTCATGTTTAACTAATTTGCATATTGATTTTAAAAAAGTTTATTTCATTAATTAACTGTCCTTCATTAGTGTTCTTTTATTCAAGGATTGTTTTGATTTTCATATCACAAATAGTTCTGTTTAGGAATATTGTCTTAAATAGTGCAGAAAAGTGTTTGAAATTTGCATTTTACTTGGCATTTCAACAAATTGGCATCTATTTGTAAAACTTTCCTTAACTATAACAAGCTAATTTCTGAATGAAATGTTCACTTAAAATTTTTGTTTCAAAGATTTCAAGTAATGAATATATCTTACTTTGCGAAACAATAGTGACTGTGCGAAGCCTCCTAGTGAGATGTTATGATTGAAAGTGCTAGAATGTCTGCAGAAGTGATGATTTTAATTTTGAAAGGCAGGTTTTCAGAGTGCTTTGCATGTCTGTAAGAACTGTGTGATAGAAAAATGCTTGAGGTTAAGCAGTCAAGCATATCAGATTGCAAGCCTTCCATATCAGCCATAGTAGTTAAGCCTTGACTTGACATCAAAACAGGTAGCTATGGAAGGTTATTTTATTTTCCTATATAAATTAATGGTAACTACTTCTTAACTTTAGACCATTTCAGATAGTGGAAAGACTTGTACTAATGTAGGGCTTTTATAAAAGTAGAGTGGCCTAACTTTTTTAAAAAGTTGGAAATACCTGTCATACTGATATTTTGGAGAAGGCAAATGAGTTATCAAGTAATATCATATTAGGTTGAAAAAAATTTCTAAGGGCATGCTTTTGTACAGTATTCAAAAAATTTTAGAAGTGTCTTTGAAGGCTACTCAGCTCTTTATTGCCTCTTAATCAGTCAACTATAGTACATTGTCAAAAAGCCATAAGAAAATTTTTGAAGCTATAGAAATGGATTCCACAGTCAGTCAGCTTTTAAACACTCATTTCTCTCTCCTTGCTTAACATAAAAAAGTAATTTTTTTTATGTGAGTAATGTATTTATTACAAGAATCCAAAATAAAGAGAATCATGTTGAGTGTAGATTTATAATGTTGTGGTGAAATCTGGAACAGTCTCCAATATCTTAGTATAAATGGAATCTGCCAGAGAAAAAAAAAATTTGTTTGTAGTTGAGAGGATTCAAAAGGAATTTTTTATGATGCATTGCTCGAACCTGGCCAGACTGTAACTGTACAATGATACAGTAAGATATTGACTTGTTTGAATGATGCATCGGATGAGAAAAGGATTTTTTTGGCCAAGTGATTTTGTTACATAACAATATCTGTCATGCTGCAAATTGCATATTTGAGATAGGAAGTCCTATTACATACCATATATTCTGTAGACCTATCAGTTATAAACTCTTGTTTTACTCTCTGTAACATGTTTTGTCTGGTCAAGCAGTTTGAAGTTCAAAATATTGAAAAATTTCTTGAATTGAATTAAAACTATACATTATTTACCTGAAAATGAAATTGTGTATTCAATAATCATGTGGGAACCTGATGAAGACTGAACTCACTATACAGTAGTGTCTGCTGGATTAGTTCTCTAACCATTATCTCAGTATGAGGTACTCATTTTTGGTGATTTTATGAAAAAGAAAGTATTCTTTTCTTGACATTTAGATAACTTATCAAGAAATCTAGTAAGTAAAGTTTGAAATCTGACAGCTTTCAACAAAATTATATTGTTTTTATCAAATACCTAAATGATAATACATGCTAGTATGTGTTTGTGTGGTTTTAAATGAACACATTATATTATCAGCATATGATTCTACTAACTTAGCTACCAAACTGGACATTTTAAATATGGATGTGCCTGTAGAGCATGTAGTGTTTTAGGAGTTTAGAAAAAGCAAAAATGCTTCACACACATTCTGTTAATAGATTCCTTAAATATGATTTGGGAAAAATGACCGCAGCTTAAAAGATATGCTACAAAGAGGTCATCTCGTTGAGTTTAATGATGACTTACTTTTGCCTGAACTTTATAAAATTGTCGTTGTTGGAGTTGAAGAATTAGCTTAAGAACTAAAAACGGGTTCCCTATGATTTGACAGAAGTCAGCCATAAAGCACATCTGTGCTCACATCAATGCATTTTTGGACAGATTAGTAATGTGATGATAAATGGATATTTTGCAAAAATATAAAATGATGAAGAAAATAGCTTGGTGGAGGTAAACAAGGTAAAATACAAACCAAAATAGATCCAAATGCAAAGAAAGGTTGGTCAGTACTTGATGCTATTGCATTGGTGTTGCTACCAGTCAATGTTACAATTACAGTAGTCATCTATTGTCAGCTATTAGGGTGTTTAAACACTGCTTTAAAAGGAAAAGAAACAAAAGTGTAGTGTTTCCTCATTATAAGGCACAGCCTTGTACTGCAAAGATAACACCTGAAAGGTCAGAAGATCTCAGCCAGAAAAAAGTCAACATTCTACTTATTCTCCAGATGTTTGCTCCCTCTAATTACCACCATTTTTTGTTTTTTTTAAATTTACAGTGCCAATTTGATAGATGAGTTATTAAATATGTTATTCTCTGGCTAATGTTTTCTGCTGATCTGAAGTGGAATGATTATATAGAATCAATTGTGAGGTCTCTGCAAGGAATGTTTGTTCACTGCATAATGCTAGACCTTTTTAAGTCTACCATTTGTCCATGTATTGAAGATTGTTGCCACATCTGGTCTGGTGCTTCTGCTGTGTATTTAGAGATTTCTGATTATCATTATTATGCTACATAGAAGAAGCCGAATAGTGAGGAAATATATTTTTTGTATTTCCCTTTGTTTGTCTTATTTTATTGAAACACAAATTGCCATTCTCAACTTTTGGGAGGGAACAATGATATCTGATTGATTATATAACCATCAGCAAAAGATTCAGGAATGCAATGATTTACTGCAAAACCTACCCAGGTGCCGACTGTGGAAGTGATCATCACCCTCTTATATGTAAACTGAAGAAGCCGAATGCAGCACCCAAACTGCAATACAACAAACTCCTGAGCGATCCTAACCCAAAAGAAAAGTATATGGACAACGTGAAGAGAAGATACGATGCATGCAATGGAAACTCAAAATGAGATGAACTAAGAGATGCTTTAGATTGGATGACTGATGAGATTCTCGACATGATGAAAAGGAGACAGAAGACCCTGCCAAGATATGGGACAGAGTACAGAAAATTACACAATGAAATAAGGACCAAATGTAGGCAAGCTAAAGAAGAATGGCTAAATGAAAAATGTGCAGAAATAGAAAGATTGAGTACTACCAATAAAAGAGACATGCACAAATAAGACAACAGGACTGAAGACATGCTCATCAACAGGCAGCCTAAAATCAAAGGATGGAACACTCATATTAGAGAAGGAAATAAATTCTTCAACGCTAGAGCGAGTATATTGGAGAACTCTTCCACGATGAAAGGGAACAACCAGCAATACACAGAACTACTGATGGACCTGGGATTCTGAAAACCGAAGTAAAAGCTGCACTGGCCAAATTGAACAGCAACAAGATAGCTGGGCCAGATGGAATTGTAGCGGAAATGCTGACAGACTTAGATGACTTTGGCATAGACAAGATCACTGAAATAACAAATGAAATCTACAATAGCAGGGATATACTGGGAGACCTCAGCAGATCTATCTTCATAGCTATGCCTAAGCAACCAGTCACAAACGAATGTGACCTCCAACGAACAATAACCCTGATGAGCCACATGACAAAACTCATCATCCGTATTCTGTTGAATAGAGCATGCAGCAGAATCAGGCCAGAGATAGGACAAGAACAGTGCAGGTTTGTTAAAGACACCTGAACAAGGAATGCGATATTCATGTTCATAATGTTATCAGAAACAGCGATACAGATGCAGAAGGATGTATACCTATGTTTCATAGACTATGCAAAGGCCTATGCATAGGGAATGAGTTCAGTGAATATATGAAAATAGAAAGAGGCATAAGGCAAGGATGCATCTTTTCACTGTTCAATCTATACAGCAAGGCAATTCTGAGAGAATTGGAAACCCAACTGGGATTTAGCATTGGCAGCCACAACCTTAACAACATAAGATATGCAGACGACATAGTACTGATAGCAGACACTGAAGAGAAACTACAAAATCTCCTACAGAAGGTAGCGACAGAGAATGAGAAGAAAGGACTAAGCATAAACTGCAAGAAGACAGAATGCATGGTTATCGGCAAGAGGAAGAGCCTGAAATGCGATTTGCAGGTTGGGAACACCAGAATCAAGCAAATGCAGAAGATTAAATATCTGGGAAGTGTCTTGACAGAGGGCGGTAAGTGCAACACCGAGATCCATATACATATTGGGATAGCCAAGGACACATTCCAAAAGCTGAGCAGAGTATTGCAAGACAGGAGGATTTCTTTGGTATCAAAGAATACCGAGCTGTTACATGACATCTGTTCTCTTTTACGGCAGCGAATGTTGGACAATTTCCTCAAAGATGAAAAAGAGACTCGAGGCAATTGAGATGTGGTTCTACAGAAGGATGCTAAGGATATCATGGGCTGAGCATGTGAGCAACGATGAGGTCTTAGGTTACAAACAAGGAGAAGGCTTATACTTAACATCAGAAAGAGGCAGCTGAATTTTCTGTGAAACATAATGAGGAAGGTGAGCCTGGAGGATCTGATACGCATGGGTCGAATAGAGGGAAACAGAGACAAGGGAAAGCAGCATGTGACATACCTGACAAACTTGAGCAGGTGGATGACAGAATGTGGTCTGGGGGAGGAAGTACAAGGAAGACGCTTGCTGAGAGCTGCAAAGGATAGAGGGAGGTGGAGAGCCATGATTGCCTACGTTCTGAAAGAATATGGCACATAAAAAGATAAAATTTTAAGAATCTGCAATGTTATTGGTCCTGATCTGACATCTCAGTGTCAGTTACTTTCCCACGGCTGTAACATAGCTTCCCTGTGCCTTTTCTATAAATATTTTCATGGTAATTGTTCTGATGAGCTTTCCTCTTCGGTACCTAGACTTGATGAATTTAAGTGTACTACCAGATTGCTGGCAAGGTCTTACCATTTTGCAGCCGAAATGGCTGCCAGATGGAACCGTAAGTTCTATGCTAACAGTTTCTTCTCTAGTATTTCTCACTTGTGGAATTTTCTTCCAGCTTCTTGCTTTCCAGTCAACTTTGATCTTCAAAAATTCAAATGCAATGTTAATCATTATCTTCTGCTATCTTAATTCTTGTTCTTTTATTGTTCTCTCTCCTTAATAATGTTTCTTTTTCTGATATTCTTTCACACTCACTAATCCCTTGTGTCTTAGTGGCTTTATTGCCTCGCTTGGGATGAAATGATTAAAAATAGCAAAAACAAATATGAAGAAGTGGAAACTACCTTCTCTACATTCTTTTCATCCAAACCAAAAGACATTTAGCAATCACTGGAAGGAGAGACTTGATAATGACAATAATGTGTTAATGAATAAGTAAAACAAATTTTTGTTATTTTTTCAGCCTTTACTTATAAGATGACTATATTTTAATTATTAAGAAAAGCAGAACAAATATATGATATGTTATTCTTTATAGAATTCAGCTAAGAAAAAAAGCTGAGAATATTATTAATTTACTTACTAACTCAAAAACAAATAAGAAGTTTATTTCAAATACTGATTTTTCAATCAGATATGCTAATCTTTCAAGTAGAGAAGGCCTAACAAATTCTTCCTCTTCAACCATTTTTGAATGAAACCAATTACCATAAATACTATGTGACTAATTGTACCACCTTATTTTTCATCTCGTTCATTAACTTTGAACATAAAAGGGAAGAAATGCAAAATTAATTATAATAACTATCTTTATAACTGTAATGAGATTAACAAATAAAAAGAATCCTGAATCAGATCTCATCCTGACTTTACCTGACTCACATTGAGATGTAATGGGCATGCCCTGGCCGATCCTAGGTTGAACCTAGTCAGCAGTGACCAGATGATATGACCCTTGCTACATATTGCCTATACCAGAAGATGACTTGATCTTCAGGATTGTAGGAAGATGAGTTGATTACAGGGTCAATCCCACACTAGTTGATACTGTTACTGGTCAATGGGCCATTGGTTGCCCTGGTTCACACTTTGCTTTGCTTGTGTTGTGTTTCTTGAACACAGAGCAGTGGTGAAGCTGTGTTATGATGGGAAAAAAAAAGAAATGTTCTTGCAGACAAAATAAAAAAAAAAATGAAAGATTCTTTGGTTTAATTTTTTTTATTTGATTTATGTAGTTCATTCTATAACAAAATTAACCCTTCCCACTAAAATCTCTATAGTGACACTTTGTCTATTGGAACAGGGCTCAAAGTCGGGGGTTCCCTTGGCAGCAAATCATGAAGCTTTCAGTAGCACCTTTATCAGCTCTTTGCCACTTGCCTCTCCCTGGGTCACTTAAGCGCACTGCTTATAGTGACTTTGACCCAAGACTGGTGTGTGGCTGATGGTACTTAGGAATCTGGTGATTCTCCAGGTTTCTGTATCAATTTGCCCAAGAGTTCTTTGTTGTCTGGTTCACATTATTAATTATCTTTCCAAATTTGGGAGAACCATTCGTCCTACAGGTGGTGGTTGCAGGTATCGCCCCACTCTTATAAATCTTATTTATGCCTCGCACCATTACTTCAAAATGGGCAGAGGTAATTTCTTCTTCCTTCTCCTCCTCTCTTAGTATTTCATCTAAGCCTATTGCTCCGACTATCGTTTTGACAAATTTTATTTTTAAACTGGATGGGTAAAAGGGAGTTTTTTTTACCTTTAATCATTAGTTGTAATTATCTTAATTTTCAACAATGAATTTTCTCAGTTCCTGGTCTTATCATAAGCAGACATTTACCAGCTGTTCCCCCCGACCTGCTATTAGCAAAACTTGTCTTCATATCTTTTTGCTTAATTGTAATCATGACCCCGTACAGGTCCATTTTATATTTCAATTTCTTTAAGTGAAGGAGAAAATCCTATTTCTCAACTTGTTTACATTTCCAGAATCAGTGAAGCTATTTCTGCTCGTTAACAGGTAGGCATAAATCAGTTTCTTGATTCTGCCTTTGTTTTCAAAATTACCAAATATTATAACTCAAGTGACCTCTTCTTCTGCCTGGTAATCATGAGACATGTTTTTGTAACTTCCACTTTAAATCAATTTCTTAATTTCTGTTTTCATTTCCAAAACTCAATTAACCTCAAATATACTTTCACTATTCCTTTTCAGACCTAGTGGGTTGAAGCCTTCCACATGACCTCTGATAATATCTTTCCCAAAACCAATAAAGTCATTCTTTTCAGGTCTGTTTTTTCTTCAAGCTAGATTTTTGATAGGAAACCATTTTGTTCCTTCTTTCAGTCTATATGTCATTCCATACTTTTAACCCTCTTTGTCTGTTCCAGTTCATATTTTAAATTAACCCTTTTCCTTTACCAGTGTCACATGGTGTCACAGAGAGATATTGTTAGCACATCTTACTGGTAGTGCATTGAACAAATTTTGAGTTTTGTAGTGAGCTTGAGTAAATGGATAGCAAAATAGGGCTTAGGAAAAATTTCTCCTAAGTCCTGTTCTACCATCTATTTAAGAAAAAAACAAAGTTTAATTAAGAGTTGTAAAGGACAGGAAGTTGTGGAAAGCTATGATCACCTATATCTTGAGGGGACACAGCACATAAAGAAGACGATGACAACAGTGGTGAACAGGTGAGGTTAATGATCATTACTATGGATGAAGAGGTAAATTTAGTTTTAACCTGACAAAAACTTATTAGCCAAAGCAAAATATTTGTATACTTATATTATGGCCACAGTCTTTTTCTCATATTTTAGAAAATTAGCATTGACTTATTTTAATAAGAGAAAAAAAATGACCTTGAAAGTAGAGAGGAAATTTTAATGAGATGCTGCAGAGGATATTTCAGTTAAGTGCCTTGCTGTAGCTAAAAATGATTTATTTTTTTAGTTTTTCAATATTACAAGTAATATTTAAATTTGTTTATAGTTATTTTTTATAAGCCACAAAAGATCATTAACCCATTAACTGCAAATGATGGGATTTTCTGTCATTGCAGTTTTATGGCTAAAAGATCTACCTTGGAAACTTGCTGTTAATGCTGTCAAAGAAATCTTCCAAATTTCTGTTCAGAAACTTCAATATTAAATAAGAAATTTCTAAATATTGTATTTTATAAGAATAATTTCTCAGACGATAACACTTTGAATTAGTTTTTGAACATGCTATAAACATGCATGCAGGCACAAATAGAGATATTTTAGACAGACATGCACACACATATCTTTCTTATATAACATTAAATTACTTCTAGTTATATGTTCATTATCATAGAAATTGTATAAATTTTCATATAAGCTATTATTAATAAAGTTTTTATATATCTATCTATCTATATATATCAGAAAGAGATGCATAGATACAGATACATCCTAAGTCCAAACCTCATGATGGAAAAGCATTTGTTTTACTCAAAAAATATTTTTCAACATATTCTTCTTCCTTGTTAATGCAGTTAATTTAGTGGTGAGTATATTAATTACACTCAATGAACATTATAGAGCAAAAGATTTTAGATAAAAGCTCGGCTAATAATTTTCACACTGGGGATTTATTTAAGCACTTTCATCTATATATCTATGTCTTTCTCTCTCTCTCATATTTGGTGTTACCAGGAGTTTTGTTGGTCTCTTGCTCAACTGTGCCCCATACATAATCAAGAAGGTTGCAGTCTAGGAAGTTAGGTGGCCAGATGTAAGGGGTGATGTGGTCACAGAAATTGTCTGGCAGCCATGACTGGGTTCTCCTGCTTGTGTGGCATGGTGCAGAGTTCTGTTGTCAGACATAGGGTTTGCCAGCAGCCACCCTCTTGACCGAGGGCAGCACTGTCTCCTCAAGGCATGATGTAGGCCTCCGTGTTCAGTCTTGAGGCCCTGGGGGAAGATAGAGGCATAAAATCACCATCACTAGTGATCCCTTCAAATGATGTTGACTGGAGATATCATCCAACTCTTTCCAAACCTTCTGCACTGTCCTCAGATTGACACCCAAATAACTCTGAAATGTTTGCATTGGAGCTTCAGGTGTGAATGCCAAGCAGTACAGCATACCGTTTCCAAATTTCTGGCAAAGTGAATTGTGTCATGGTGTACTTTTTCTCACAGATAGTGCCCAAAGAAACAAAGGGCTTACACAAAATTATAAGTATAAAACTGTGACAATTAACCCATTCGTATAAATACCCAATTGATATAACTATACTATCATTGTAACAATTTCAGAATATTCCAGAGCATGGGAATTCTTGAATTTTGAAAGGAGCCACATTGTTGGTTAGTGTGAGGTGAAACGAGCCAGCATCAAGTACCATTGACAGTGGAATATTCACTTTCAGTTGTACATTGAATAATTATTCATTTCACTCATAAAGGATGGTTTATTTATGTTGGCTTGAGCCATCCAAATGATGTCTTTGTGCAATAAAGAAAAAAACTGGAAAACATCCTAGTTGCAAAGTAGTAAACCTGGTAAAGTATCCCCAAGTCTGGCAAGGAATGGTAGTAGAGTATCTTAATGGTAGAGCATCTAGAACAAAACCATTTTTTAAACTTAGCATTCAATAATGAAAGTTGTAGGTATTTATTTTCAGTTCAGAAAAATATGTCCATTCTACAGGAAGAATTTTTTTTCTACATTCACTGATGGCTATTTGAACATAACACTGTTTTTATGGAGCCCATAAATGGAAAAAGACTTGAAAAATGGCAGGCTCAAAAGGTGTCAGTGACTCATAGTCAAATCCTTCTCTTGACATAATTCCAACTGAACACATCTGAATTATTTGGATCGTGAAATAAAGAGAATGTTGAGAAAACCTTTTACAAAAGATTTGCTTTGTGTTTTGAAAAGCAATCTGATCATTTATTCCATGAGATAATAGTAGATTTAATAAATCTTATACTTGAAATAAATACTTTAAAATCTGCCTATAGGAAATTCACCAAATTTAAAATTGTATAAAAATGATTCTTGAATTACTTGGATTAGTGAATAAAGGTCCTTGTTTAAACATCAATAGGTCTACTTACTTTTGTTATATTTCTTTATGTAACAGTTGGGCTTAGTGGCTAGAGTAATAGAATGATTGTGGTGAACAATTACATAGAAGCAAGTGAGTCGGAGTGGCTTGCATCTGGTGCAAAGGGAAATAAGTTCCTTAACTCAATACACAACATGTAGCAGTGGAATTTTGTTCCTTGAAAATGGCATGAATCTCCCCTCCTCATGTTGGATTATTCCAAAAGTGTATATTCTGTAATGGTGGCTTTTGTACAGCTTAGCGTGGTTCAACCAATAGCAAGTCGTGTGCTGATTAGTTGGACTGGAGGATGCCATTTGCCTGGGTAATTGAGGACGGAAACGAAGCTGACTAATCGGTCAGTCAGACATGGTGTTGGTATGATAAAAGAGGGCTGAAACAGTGAGAAGGGATGATTTTTACACTGGTGACGTGTGCAGGAACTCAAAAACAGTGGATTGAAAAAGAAGTATTTAGTGTTGTACAAGCGACATCAGAGGAACACAAGCTCATTTACGCTACAATGATAGTTGAAGAATTTGAGGATTCTTTGTGAAAAGTGGATTCCCTACAAGAATGATCAATGTTTAAACCCTTGTGGTCTCTGTGGATATGATAATTTTGTAGCTTTGAGTTGAAACCAATGAACATGCTTGAAAACATTTAATCACATAAAACAGGCTTGTACATGGTGAATTCATGTTAACACTGAATAGAAACCAACAGAAAATCAATTATCTAATATGCTAAGATAATCATGGAACTGACTAAATTAATTTGCAGAGTTGGGGTGGGACTCTTATCACCAATCTAAGAAGTTTATTGTTGGATACAACTGTGGTGCATTGGCAATCAAAAATATTCTGAAGAGACAAATAGAGGCAGCAATATATTAGTTATACACAACACATTGCTAATATTTCCAATATTTAAGTTCTTTCACTTTGTCAGTTTTGGATCATGATTGAAGGCATTTGTTACGTTGCATTAGATATCTTTGTTTGGATAATACAATTTATAATCAGTGATTGTGATGTTTCAGTTAAATCTGACCATCATTAGGTAACAGTATATTATTTATCAATTTACTTTCACAGCTCCAAATTCGAATACTACCAACAAGGTTCTTTCTGTGCATCCTTAAGTTATCAGGTAAATATTGCAAAGAGAGATTTTTAAAGGAGAGTAGTTGATTTTGGATTCAACAAGTATTTTATATTTTTTTATATAATATTTTATTTATACTTAATAGTATTTTTATAGATTAGATATTTTATATACATTTAAACAGAGATTAAATAGATATCTATATTACAAGACACATGTTTGTATCTGCTTACTGCATATATAATGCAGTCAGTATGCAGACAGAACAACATTATAGGAAATATTCCAAATATATTTATTTTTTTACTTTTGAAAAATCAGCTGATCCATAACTGTTAAATGCAGAGTTCTCTCTTGGCACACTACAATGCACACTTCCACTGCAATGGGATTGATTTTGAAGAAAATTTACTCAATGTATTTTGAGTGTAAAATTTAAAATGACTTTCTTGAATCTTTTTTTATGAATGGCTCCTTGTTATTGTTGATACTTGTATTACAATCTCTTGCATTAATGCTCTCTTCATTATTACTTTACTAAGTATTATCCCATTTTACTGATTTTATCACAATACACTGGCCTAATATATACTATTCATTATTACTATAACAGTATAATAAAATGTTTATTCACCCAGTGTTGGGATAAAAAACAATACTAATACCTGGCAACAAAAATCTTTATACTGAGATAAACATATTTTTTAGACTAAAATGAATGTGCTGATTCCAAATCTGACTTCTGTTACTATTTAAGCAACAAGGCAGATTAGATGTGGCTAAGTTAGCCTAGTACAATACCACAGAAGTGTGAAAACCGGTGAGGACCAAAATGAGTAAACTAATGAAATGGACTGCCAGATGATGTTGCTAATCATTTGGTACTTAGTAAGTGCTCAGTTAATCTCAGCTCTTTAATCTGTTTGCTGGTATGGATGAGATAAATCATCTTAGCAAATTGTCTATTCAGTAACACAGATGAAATAATTCATCTCATAAATGTGTTATTCTTTTGCAAAGTGGTAAAACCCCACAAGAAAATATGAAGTATGTTTGCAAAATGGTATGGGTTGATATGAATGGTCTTATGTGAAATCCATGTTTTAAGATATTTTATACCTGTTTAAATTTCTAAAAATATTTCAACACATAGATACTCTGTCTTGCATAATAAAATCTGACAATGTTTTTACCATAAAATTGGTATCAACCAACTGATGTTTAGTATTTACATTAGTCGAACTATTGTTCTCATCTTTGTCGCCATATTTGTCACAACGTTTCGGCCGTTGTACGCTCCGGCCTTCTTCAGGTGGTTGGAATTTCGAACCGAACCCTTTATTTCGATCACTGGGGTAGACTGTTCTAGTTCCACAAGCCATGTTTGATGGATGTCAGTTATCAGTTATCTCCTGCTAATTTTCCCTCTGAAAGTTCTTTACTGCCTTAACCGGGTATTGAACTCACACTCTTTGGGTCTGTCACTGGATCTAACCAACGCCTTTATCCACTGTGCCATGTGTCCTTGAAATATAGACAGACTCCAACTGATGTTTGTAAATTATCTGGATGTACTTACATGATAAACATGTCATGTGAATTTCAGTTTATAATGTGTTATTTATTATAAATATTTGCAATAACTTATTTAGTGTAAGATTTTATTATCTAAATTGATAGCTGTTCAGCATAGTTATTGATATTTACTTTTTAATTTTATGTATGG
This sequence comes from Acanthosepion esculentum, assembly GCA_964036315.1. NCBI lineage: Eukaryota > Metazoa > Mollusca > Cephalopoda > Sepiida > Sepiidae > Acanthosepion > Acanthosepion esculentum. Next base: position 54,317,081 of record OZ038480.1, read on the forward strand.
GTCATAAGAGCTAACCTCAGAAGAGAAACTGAATATTGTAAAATTATTAAGTGAAAATACCACAACATTGAAAATTACAAAAGAAGTTGAATAGATTACAGAGCAAATCAAAAAAGAAATTGAAAAAAGAATATCACAAAAGATTTTGAGAAAGTTGTAAACTAATAATAAGTAAAATGTGAGAACTGACCAGCAACAAAATATTTGAAGAATAAGGTGTTTAAAAGTCAACAAAGAGAAAAGATGCAGACCCTAAATAATATTGCCTAAAGACATGAAAGTAACCAAATTACCATCTTTTAGCATCACAAAGAGAAACATGTAAATTGGAGGAAATGATATGTGAAAATTGATTTCTTGATAGTAATTTTTAATGATGAATGTAGAGCTACATTGGAGGAACTTGCTGTTAGAAGTTTAGTCCTTCATTAAAATAGTCAACCAAAACTAAAACTTTAATTAAAATCCAACAATTATTTGATTTTTGCTCGAATTTCTAAAACAATGTGATTTTACCTGAAAAAAATGGGTAAATGCTAAAAATTTCCATACTAAACTGGTCCTGCCACTAAGAAAAACAATGTTTTTAACCAAAATTTTGAACATGCCAAAAAGGATTTAATAAAATAATAAAAAATAATCCTTTGATCTTTCCTCTTAATAATAACATACATTTTGACAATAAAACCTTATTTTTATTCAGTTTGTCGCTTTTTTCATTATGGTATGCTCTCTTTTAGAAACTTTTTGGAGGTACCTAAGCTATTGTGTATATTCTTTTTAAGACTTGGTTTTCTCCTTTGTTGCCATATCATGCAGAAGAATTCTTTTTCACATTCTTCAAAGCTGGCTATTGTCCACTTCGTCAAAACAGAATTCAATGCCACCAAGTTAACAGAACATTGCCCACACTCTTGATATTAATGTAATATAAAACTTGTGATCCAATATTAAATTAGATGTGTACAAGAATGGAAACCAATATTTAAACAAAAACTCTGGAAGAAATAAAAACCACTGCAGTGAAAAGAGTAGAAAAGTTAACAGAATAAATAAGACTGATGAATGTTATAGAATGTTAAGTTTATATTAATATGTACAATAATGCCAATAATGACTTATTGTTATATATGATATCATGTTAATCCCATGTTTCTATTGCTTATTTCTTTTAGATTTATTTATAAATAAAAATTTGAACTACACTTGGTTTTTATAAAATCTGCTACCTCCCAAACAAGTTATTAATATTTATAATAAAGACATATTATAAACTGAAACTTGGGTAATATATTGTTTGTATGAATAAATTTAACCAATATCAGTTAGTTTAATACCATTATTATCGTGAAAACATTGATTTGCATAAGAAAAATCAGATATAGTGTACAAAGTTAAAAAGTTTTGATCTTGAATCTGATCCTTTTTGTACCGATTCCAAATTATTGCTTTAATTGATTTATTATACTATATTTGCTTATACACATTGTTTTCACAAGATTTGAATATTTTCATTGCTTTTGATGTTTTCTTGTGCTTCTTCAGAAGTAATAAAAAATGACAATGATTGACAAAATTCAGAATCAGAAATGAAACTATCATGCTATTATTGAATTTTTGAGTCTGGAACAGACTTCAGTGCAGGGAAATTATGAACCCATGTAAAATGTTGACTATGATGACTGTCCTTCATATGCAACAGTCAGGTTGCTGAGTTTTATCAGGGGAGGAATCCATTGGAGAATAACTCCAGTCAAAATAGCCTGTAGATCAAACCTTAGTTGAAAAGTAAAATAAAAATAAGACAAAATTATTCTTTTTCTGTTGTCATGTTGGATTCAAAAACTTTGAATACCTTGCATATATTATGGGGTGGCACTAAAAAGTTATTTGCCTCACCAACAAGGAATTCCAAAAGAATTCTGATGTTTGGTCCGATTTTGGGAAGTGGGCCAGGCTGAGAATCTTTCAGCACCCACTCATACATTTATTAGATATTTTGTTGATTTGCAGGAAAAAATTGCAATAAAGACTTTCAATGTTCATGAAGTTTTTATGAGGAAAACCTGGCACTGAAATTATGTTGATAATACTTGTCCTTGAACAAGACATAACCATAGAAAAATTTTTTTTTCTTAAGACAATAGTGTCCATAATATATCTTATTCATAAAAGCAATGAAAATCTTCTCTAATTAAATGCCTTAGTTTTATTGCATTTTATTTTACAGTTCAGAGCAGTTTTTCAGTAACTGGGGGTTCAATTTTAGAAAAAAATTGATTTAAATTCTCCAAAGATTTCTGCTTAGGACTATTTAAACATTAAGCTATACAAAAAAGAATTTCTCAAAATTTCATAACATGAAATGAGGGGTAACAGATGTAAAAAAAAAAAAAAAGAAAAGATTTTTTAAAAAAGAAACTTCGAGAATAATTTTATACAATTGTGAATAAGTCCTGAAGGTTTCATTAAAATGACAATTATTTGATATTTGCAAGAATTTCCAAATTGTGTTTTTCAGTGCAAAAAAGATGCTAAAATTTCCTATACTAATTTATGGTCACCTGCTGACACAAGAAAAAAACATTTTTAACCAAAATTATGAACATTCTAAAAAGGATTTAAAAATATAATTTAATAGTCAAAAAATTCTTTGGCTTTTCCTCTTTATAATGAAAATTTTGACAGTAAAACTTTGTTTTTATTAAATTTGGAGCATTTTTTCATCATGCTTGCTCATTTTTTTAATGAATTTTTGGTCGGTACCTACTTATATTCAAATTTTGCAATTTTATCTGATCACCATTGACCTCTGGAACTAGTGAGGAATGTGTAAATTATCTCGCTCACCAAGTAGACTATAAAATGCAAACCACACTTTTATAATAAAATCATTAATTAATTATAGTGTGACTTTATGGTAGTACACATAGTCAAATGAGTGCAGATCACAAAATTGTTTTTTGAATTATAATTATGTGACTTTAACAATTTTGAAAATGCATCTTTAAAAAAAAGTGAGCAATTAGCCAGAAAAGGAGTTCATCTGTTGCTCAACTTCTCATTATATCTCTAATCAACATTTCAAATGAAGCAGGAATGTTCCAACAAAAGAACAAAATACATGTTGCCTAAATGGAATAATTTATGGTGGGCATGGTTGGTTAATGTTTTTTGGAGTGGGTTTTCTATAAGTGCAGACATTTTATTTTACATTGTTGTAAGTTTTTAGTACAAGAATTGAAAAAAAATAGATAGAAAATAAAGAAATTTACTGCAGAATCAGTAAAAATAGTTTTTATTTAGAAGGACGACATCTACCATTTAGAAGAAAAACAAAATAATTCAATTCTTAAGGTTATTTATTGAATTTTTTATCATAAATTAATTTAGCTTGAAGAAAATAGTTTTGCGGTTTGCCTGAACAGTGATAATGGTGTCCAGCTAGCTAGCCCTTTTAGTTCAATGTTTGATTAAAAATGTGACAAATGTGACAATCAGTGTTCGTTTTGATTTTTTTTAAAACTGAACACATTATTAAAAAAATTAAAAAGGTTTTCACAGACGGTACAAATAAATGTAATAATACTCCCCTTTTTAATACTATCATTTTAAAAAACAAAAATCAGCTGAATCGTTGTTTGTGTTTTTTCTTTCATTTCCTAACCACATTTTCTTAATCAAAGTCCATGTCAAACGTGTAAACGTGTGTCAGGAAAACAATCATTGAAAATCAAAATAAATTAGACGTGTCTGTCGTGTGCAGATTCTGGTATTATTACCTTTTTTTCTTGAAAAATAAATTGAAGAAAATAACCGTTTATTATTTTTTGTAAAATATCCCGGATTTAAAAAAGAAAAAAGAGCAAAGTGTTTTTTTAGTCACGAGGTTTAATCTTCGGATATTTTTTTTTCAGTTAGAAAGTTTGTAAGAACAGTACCAAAAAAGGTAGGAGTTGTTTTGTTTTTTAGACACGAAGCAATAATCGATATAATTTAATTAAAAATAATACAAAACTACATGATTCAAAAAAGCAAATTAAAGAAATGTAAGTCTTAACGAGAAAATTAAATGCGGTTTTAAATGAAAAGGAAAACATTTTTTCAGAGGAATGAATGCTATATTTTTTTTATTTCCCTTCTTGTCTGTCAGGTGAGATTTCTCTGTGTAAGTGTGTTGTTTTCATTAAAATAATGTACGCAATAAATAAATAAACAGAAAAATAGAATAAAATTAAAAATAAAGTAAAATGAACAGTTCCCTCTTTCTTTTTTAATTAATTAATATCTTAGGTTTAGATTTCTAGTTTAGGAGATCCTAAGAGAAATAGTCAGATGACAGATCAGCGACTAAAGAAATGATCATTTCAAAATTGATTCAATTATTACATTGTTGACTTAATGTTGGTTAAGTTAAAATTTCTCGCATAATATGATAAAACAATGTCATCAAACAAGAAGACCCAACAAACAACATGTGGGTTTTTGCTTTTTTTTCGTTAGCGTTCGTTAGAGAGAAAAAAAATCGATTATCCAAAGAATATTTTTTCAAAATTCTAAAAATGGAAGTGAACTGTTTTGAGAGATTAAAACACTAATTTATTAGCGTCATTACATTACTGATCAAATTTACAATTCTTATTAAAATCAGAAATTAGGGAATGGAAAGCATTTCATAAGCTTTTTTAGTTTCCTCTGGCACAAGGTCGTGGAAGAGAGATACAAAAAAAATCTGAAGAAATTAAAAATGGAAAAGTTGATAACACAATTTGCAAAAATCTCGAAATAGATTAAAATGAATTTAAATGATTATAAAGTACCCGTGCACATCGAATGCAACTACACGAGGAACATTTTGTTTTCTGACTAGCATGCCATCAACGTTGCCTTTTCCACTTAGGCTTATTTCCCTTCCTCGTGGCTTGTTGGCATGACACTCCACCAGAAATAGGGTTGGGGGATGGAGGGATAAAATAAAACCAGGAGAAAGAGGAAGTATTTTTTTAATTTTCATTTTCTTTCCTGATGTCGTTTTCTTTCTTACCTTGGTTGAGTCAACTAGTCACGTGGTGTAAAAAATCGAAACAAATAATCTTTTTTTATTTTTTAATCGTATAAATTACCTTAAGGCTCCGCAAAATAGTAATGTGGTGGGAAAGAAAGACAGTTGAGTAAAAACATCACTACGGAAATTTCAAATTTATGTGGGAAAGGAAATCGACTCTTAATAATAATAAAAAAAAAAAAAAAAAAAAACTTATCTCCGGATGAACAGGATGAAATAAAATTGATATCAGTTTTTATTTTTTATTTTTAAAAATTTTAATCAATATTCCTTCCCTGAGAATTATCGAGTTAAAAAAAAATTAATTACTCAATATAATCGTGATTATGTAGTACACTTGTACAATAATTGATGTAATGTACAATTACAAATTCGTGTTGTAGACTCTCTGTCAGTTTGTGTTGCTAATGTGCACTCATGGAAGAAAGAAAAATTCCTCCTTACTTGAACATCGGCGTTCGTAAGTCGATAGGCGTTCGTGTATGCATGCAGCATAACATAACACGCACGCGCTCATTTGACGATCATTCGCACAAGAAGATTAATCACTTCTTCACAATGTCTCTTTTTACAGTTTTACTGATGAGAGAAGTTTCTAAAAAAAATTCAAGAGGAAAAACTGTTTAAAAAGATGTTCGTCACATGAAAGTCGAGGAATGTATGCGTCTCTCGTCTGTCATTGTTTGATGGTGGATCAATTTAAACGGAAACATTTAGGAGGCTGACATGGTTTTGAAATTTTAATTGAAATTTTGATAAAGATAAAGAATGAAATACTAACAAAAATAGGAATAAACATTTGTTGTGTAAAAAATGAAATAAATGCTTGTTTTTATTATTCCTGGACTTACAGTAAGAATTAGTACAGGTTTCGAATTTTAAAGTGGTTGTAAAAAAATGACTTTCAGTTTTTCTACTTTTTAATTTTTATTTAAATTCACCATATCCTATGTTGTGTATGTAAAACACGCACACATACATGTCGTACGTGCGAATATAAACAGATAAGAAAATTCTGTTAAAATATTCTTGGTGTTGACAATGCATTTGTATTTTAACTTAAATATTTTTGTGAAAAAAAAAGATTTTTTTGACTGACGTGTTTTAAAATACGTCTTCCTTTAAACTCGAAAAAACTGGTACTGACAAGTTGTTAATTATCCTGACCGGAGTGTTAATAATTTAATTTTTTTGCATTACAGTGTAACCCGGATATAAGAGAGTTGTCGGGACCGGAGAAGTAGTATCTTATACCCGGGTTTCTCTTATATCCGGGTTTGGTCTATTTTGTTTTATTAACACAGGCTCTAATTTGGGACCAGAGAAAATCTATCTTATATCCGGGTTTCTCTTATATCCGGTTTACACTGTACTTATTAACAATTTTTTTAATTGACAGTTTTTTATTTAAATTGGTCAAGCAAGATTTTAAATTTCTGTCCTTGAGAAAGAAAGATTTGAAATTCAAAAAGCAAGTTCATTCCCTTTTATAATATTGAATATAGAACACGTGTCATCAAAGGGTGACTGACACTATGTCAAACTCCAACAACAGAAAAGCCAGAAATTGAAATTCGCCTACAGGTTCATAATCTGTTGTGTTAAAGTTAACTGAAACTCTTTTTGTGCGAAGAGTCTCATTTCGCAAGTGAGATTTTTCGGATTTCAACAATAAATGTTCGCAATTAAGCAGGTTGTTTTATTTCTAAAGAAATAGGGGACTGTTTACGATACTGTTGATTTATTTAAAATGAAATGATCCATGACAATGACATGATTGACATGTCTCTAAGACTAAGTCTACTCTACTCTACTCTAGTTTGTATGTAAAATTTATTTTCAATTTTTCTACTTGAATTGTTCACCTGAGCCTATTCATTGCATATGAATTGAATAGAATCATAATTGTAGATAATTTAGGTTAGACTAAAAAATGAAATTTATATTTTATGAAAATTGAGATGTAATAGAGAGGACTTGGAACGAAACCCTTGCACCGGCCCTGTCCGTCACACACTATCTGCGTTTAACTTTGTAATGCGTGTGTAATGTTGATGAATTGGAGGGGTGCATGCGCAATTTCACTGGTAACAAAGTTTAGAACGTGTTGAAATGCGTTAATTCAAGATAAACAATACTTATTTTAAAAAAATTAAAATAACTTGATACGTTAACATTTTCGAATTATATTTTTTAATAAAATTGTTTATTGGTTATCAATGTATGATTTAAAATTTTATTTATTATTCTTTCCTTAACAGCCTGTAAAAGTTACAAAATAAATCAATTTTTTTACTTATTTGTCATAAGGGCCGAATCAGTTGATAACTTTTTCTTTTACGCATGCAACCACATTTTTAAAATTTTATTTTGCCTTTTCTTGAGCTTGTTTTTTTTTTGGGGGGGGGGACAAAAGGTGTCTTTTCCTTAAATAAATTCTTCTGAGCTATCCAAGAAAAGATGGATCTCACTCCTCACTGCTTTTTGTTTAGTTTTTTTTAGACTTTTTACTTTTCTACATTTTGTCTGAGGTTTTCCCCTCAAATTCTCATCACTTAACGGTCGGGTAACTCATAAATTTGTACAATGGACATATTTCCTGTTGAAATGGGTTCCATCGGAAAAAAAAACGGTATGATAGGTGACATCGAAAGAATGCGAGCGACTGATGAGTTCTTTACCTTGTAAATTTAAGGAACAATGTGTGTGTCTGAGACTGGAAAAGAATTAACTAAAAAAAGGTAAGGAAGTTTGAAAACCAACTTTTGACACCAATTCCTTCATCCGCCTCGTGCCATTTTTTTTTTATACAGGCGAGTTCAAGTTCCATCAGTTGATTTTGATCAGTTCTAAATGGGTGAAAATATTTTTGACAATTGTGCTTACACAAAAAATGAGAACAAATTTTCATTTGATATCGGCTAGAAAAGAGAATTAAAAAAAAGGCCCAATTTACTATTCCATTTCCAACGAACTTGTCAAAGAACTATTTATGAAGATTCTACCAAGCTGTCCAAGCATATCACGAGGTAAGCGGAAGACGTAAGCGTAGCGAGTAGTACTCTAATTAGTTACTATTCTGTTGTGAGACTGACCCTCACTGGATGCTCCACACTCGTGGCCTGGTACCAGACAAGGCTAAGCTAATATTTATTTTTTTTAGCCACTTTTGTCTAAAAAAAAGAAAGACGTTGACCTATTGTAAAAAAAAATAGCTTATATTTTTTTCTAGGGTCCAATAACAATTACTGTTGACTATAGTATTGATTGAATATTGAAAAAAAGAAAAGAAAAAAAACAAAAAACGAAATGGTTCTTTTCCAGCAACACAGCTTTGGGGTTAATGAGGATAAATAACTGGACAAGTCAAAAAATACTTTTACGGACTTTAAAAAGTAGTTCCCAGGCTTCTTAGCTTATCTAAAACCTGATCTTATTTTCTGAAAAGTTTTAATCAATCCTCAGTTCACAATTGTTTCATGAACCGATAGCAATGAAGATGATGGCACATGAGGCCCCCACCTGTTTACAATTTAATTTACATTCAATTCAGTACTATGGAGTTAGGCTGGGTACAATTAACTGAATAATTAGCCTATATTCCAACTTTGCATATCAGACCTGGAAGATATTTTGTGAGCATTTTCTCTTTTCTTTTTCTTTCTAGGAAAAAAGTATGTGAGTGGATCTCAGAAGTAATTCTGACTTGAACACGCACACTAATAATGATTCCTGTTGAATGATTATATACAAAAATAATCAATTCTACAAAATTAAAAACAGATTTGTTTTTTCTCAGAAAGAGCTTGTAACAATCAAACTGAAAAAAAAAAAAAGATAAGTTTGAAAAAAAAAATTCCATGAGTACCCCGTCAATAAGATCATGGGGTAATTAGTTTATCTTAAAATTAAAACAAAATTAAAAATTTAGAATATTGAATATATTCTGAAGACTTCATTATGAGTTCTTTAAAACTTTAACTTGGAGAACAATCCATTTGTAAATGAAAGTAATAAGAATAAAAAATGACAAAGTGAAAGTGAAATGAATCCAACAGAAATATTAGGCTTCATTCTTGCTAAATAAATTCATCTCTAGCTAACACCTAACAACAGTTGTTAGAATAATTTATATTCCATGCGGGTTCTCTACAAGCACATATGACTGAGAAAAGATCAAGTTGAAAGATGGTAAGAGAAGAGATTGATGATTTTTTAAAAAATCAGTAAACTAACTACATTATTAGAAGAAAAATGCATTCGTTTCGCTCTCTCTCTCTCCCTCCCTCCCTCAACATGAATACGTTTTCGTTCGTGGAACACGAGTTGATTTAAAAAGAGGGTTAATCTTGCAAACCATTTGAAGCTTTATGCTAGAGATTGTTGATTTTTGTCAAAGAATACGAGACTTTTTTTTAATGATAGACAAACACAAAACAGCATTCATATCTATTATTATCTAACAACAGTGTGTACTACAATTACATAGGATCTTTTTGTGTTTTATTGTGTACGTTATTGTGCCCGAAGTGTTCACATACGTTTGTTTGCTCGTAGTCTATTTTTTGTATATACATACAATATGACTCATGTTGTATGCATACACTATGAGTAGAGTATGGTATGTAATTCAGGCATTCCTGAGTGTGTATATGATGACGATGGTCGTCTCTCCCGTTACTGCGATGGGTGACAAGTGCGTCTTTCAGTCTCATATCAATTCGTAGTGAATTCAATCCACACTGGTACTTTCTATGACTTTGGGCCTGACCCAACTTATCTCCTTAAATTAAAAATAAATATACAAATAAATAAAACCAATCTCATGACTGAGTGAAATAGTTGCGTACTTTTCATCTGCACCAGTAGTAGCCGGAATTGGGGTCTAAAAAAGCTAGATCTTCGAATGCTGATTTTCAAGGCAGGTAAAAACAGGTTCTCATTTGGGAGATTCACAAACAATTCAACCTTCTTTACCGTACGTCGTATTTTTGTGGGAGTCTTGTTGCCATGTTAAGCTTCTTAATTCTTAAAACAATGAAGAAGAATAAGAACATTGTCCACTGTCCAGTCACATGCTGCACTGTGAGTGTTCTGTGCACACTGTAAAACTGAAAACAATGCGCGCGAAGAAATACCGTGGCGTACACCACTTTTTACCTGAGCAGGTGTGACGCAGACAGCGTGAGATAAATTTTTGTCCAGTTTTCAAAACTGCGCTAGTAGTCGAGTGCAGTAAGCAACGTAGTGTCATTGACTCATTCTTTAAGTCCAGTCCCTTAAAAAATGCACTAACTAATCTTAAACAGTGCATCAGTCACACGCACATAAAGCTTAGCATGTTCGAAGTAGTAGTAAGTGTATTAGTAGTCATTATTTTAGTTTTTTAATAGTTAATTTACTTAACCTACATATGAAACTGACATTTAATATTTTATTCTCGTGTCAATTGTTAAAAATATATAAATGAACAAATTAATTTAAAAAAAAATAGTCACTTTTTGGGACAGTCGTCACTTGTCATCTCCCTTGCGTTCTGCATCCAATTTACTGTTTCCCTAATCCTTTACTTTTACAAGCTACTTATCTGTGTGCTACAATTAACTCTCACTTATGACTACAATAATTTATATTGTCCCTCGAAATATTACTTGTCTTTTGAAGTCATATGGTGCAGTTACTGTGTAGGGACCCACGTCTTAATTTTCATTTTTTACACTACAACTACATCATAAAAATAAAACAACCTGGGACAATACAATACTGTGTAAGTAAACTGTAATAATTTGTAATGGTTAGGTTTGGACAAATGATAAAATCAGAAGCGGTAGAATTCCTAGGCTATGAACAGCAACAGTTAAAGAAAGCACATGATAAAAATAAAATAATACTCTTTCAATTGATCAATTTCTAATGTTAATTAACAGATTGTTTGATTGTCAGCTTTCTAAGTTCTTCATTGTATCGTATGAAATTTAGAAGATTATTATATTGATTGAACTTACCTTGTATTTTAGGAACGATTTGGTAACGGTAAACACAGAAATGGGAATTTTGGCTTCCATGTCTTCATTTGGTAATTATAACAAAAACTGTCAGTCATAAAAATAGAAACGAAACATTTGCCGGAAAAAAGGTAATGATTTTTTTTTTTGGCAAGTAGGTGTTTGTGTGATAAAGTAAAGATAAAAAAACGTAAAGCCAACGTTAAATGTTAACTAAAACGAAGGTTGGTTAAAAAACAAAAGTGATATTCTTTTTTAACCGTTAACGTTTCGACAAAGACCTACAGTTGTTAATTTATCTCTGGAATGAAAGCATGCAAGCAATACAGTGATTTTATCCCCCTCTTTCTGTTCTAGTAGTAGTCGTCCTATGGGGCTCCTCATGAACTTTGAATGTCTCCAGCTGTTATCCCCCTCCTCTTGCTGCTCCTCGTGTCACTTATGTACTATCCGCAACATCTCGTTCACATGCATTACCATCACCAACCTCCTCACTTGGAAAACATCCTACTACTCACAGATGCACACATACATATTTGTTACTTGCACGATCAAAAAACCCCAAGCAACAGCATCGCACACGCCCACAAAATCGATCAAGTAGTGGGAAAAGGGTTTTGGTGAGAGTAGAGAAAAGAAAGCTAACGCCTCGTGCACAATAATAATAATAAAACTGGAGTAGGAGTAAACAAGAGTTGTAAATTTCATTCATTCATTCATTCATTCATTCATTCTTTTCCGTGCGTTTCGTCATTGATAATAAGAAGAATAAAATAGTGGCGCCATTGGATTTCAATGCTGATGAGATTTCCAAGTTTTATTTCTTCTCTCTCTTTTTTACCCAATCGGTCCTGTCAGTGTTTTAAATCGGTCAATATATGTCTTTCTTGAATTCTTCTCATCCAAAAGATGACTGAACGGAGTGCGTGAGTTGGTACAAACAAGAAGTTTAGTAGAGTAAAAAAGTGAAAGTGTCTTGTCTTGTTTTTGTATTCGTTTTTTATTTTTTTTAGCAACTAACTTACAAACGGAAAGGTTCTTCTCAGCGTGGGATAATAGTTAACATCCTAATCTGGTTGACTAAATGGCTACAAGTAGTGAGTTCGATCCCCACTAGGTGCTCCATAGGTGTAACCTTGCCAGACAACTTAGTAAATAAGAACCCCCCCCTAAACACCCCCCCAGAAAAGATTGAATTTATTAGGATCCATTGCATCATTTATTTTATTTTTATAAAAGTGCGTAATTAGTTGAGATTTTTCAATATCTTCATTTAAAAAGGGATGTTATATTCCAAACCCTACTTATTATTATTATTATTATTATTATTATTATTATTATTATTATTATTATTATTATTTATTGTAGGATTTAATTATTTCTTTCTCTTTAATTTCTGTAAATGTCTCTAAAATGAACTTTTTTGTTTGCAATCCTTTCTTTTGTTTTTTTTTGTATCAGACGGAAAAAAGATAAAGTAATATTACAAATTTAAATGAAGCGAAGAAAACACTTAATTCTCAAGCTCAACTTACACTTTCTGGTTTATACCAGTCTTTCTTTACTTTTTTACGACCAATAGCCCTGTTGTGTGGCAAAAAAATAAAATTATTATTTTGTTTTTAGTTTAGTATTCTAAAAAACAGCAACCTTTCAGTAACTGAAACTATTTTAATTGTAAAATTTGAATTGGTACCTGTTTTTAAAGTTACAATCGGCAAATTATAAGTCTTTAAGACCTGTTGCATGTGGTGTGATGACGTCATTTGAATCCAAAATGGCCCTTAGCAATACAGATGTCAGTTTTATTTTCAGAATAAAAAACGAAATAGTTCTTCTGAGTTCATCACTATTTTTTAGAAACAACTTTACAAAGAAAAAAAATAACAAAGTTCGGTTAACTTTCCACACGAGAGATTCTTCTTTTTCTCTTCTGTGCCTCTTTAGGACGTGGAGGATCATAGATCTCCACAATTTCCTATCCTTTGTAGTTCTTAGTACAGTTTGTCTTTTTGCTATCTCTCCTAATCTTTGTTCGGCCAGCCAATTTAAACAATCTTGTTATGCACAGCTTTCCTCTTAGAAATGTTTTTTGTCTCAGCCCAAGAAGTCCTAAGGACTAGGTTAGCATCAGCCATGCTGATGAAGGCAAAAAGGTTCTCCCATATAATTAAAAGAAAACAGTTTTGTTTTGGAGTCCTCAATGTTAACAAGCCATTTCTTGCCCCAGTTAATAGATTATAGGTCATTTTCATAGCCCCTTTCTATTTTTGTGTATTTACAGAATTAATTTTCTCACTGCATACAGGCTGTTCGGGATTATTCAATTATCCTTCCCAAATATATCACGTTTACCTAGCAGTTCTAACAGTTCTTTGTGATGTATTTTATCAAATGCTTTTAGTTTGCATAATCTATAAAACATAAGTATACATCCTTCTGCATTTGTATTGCTCTTTATAATTCTGAGCATAAATATCGCATTTCTTATTCCAGTGTCATTAACAAAACTGCACAGTTCTTCTATTTTTAGTCTCATTCTGCTGCATGCTCTATTCAGCAGAATTCAAATGATGAGTTTTGTCATGTGATTCATTAGGCTGATTATCCAATTAGCTAATTTTCCTCAAATTTAAATTTGATTTGAAATACACTAAAGTATTTTGCTTATTGGGAATATTAAATTTAATCTATGAGCTTGGAATTAAAACTAACATTAAAGTTTCAAGAAAGATTTTTCATTTTTTAAAATGAATTTTAAACTTTTTTTTTAAGGTACCTAATTTTACTTTCTTTTTCTTAATAAATTTGAAAACGTGTAAATTATGTGTTTTTTTTATATTTTATTCTTTGAAAAATCTATATAATAAATATGAATGTCAATGTGTCACACTTTTTCAACTTTACTCCTAGAGGCCATAGCCCAACATATCATACCATTTTGGAATCAGGCTGAATTTGTACGCAAATTAAAAACATTCTGGGCCATATCCGGACCCACACTCCTGAAATTTTGGATTTTCAAGTTTTCGTTACTGCGATTGTTTTTGACAATTTTTTTATGTGACTTTTTGCAACAAATTTTTTTGTACGATAACAATTTTTATAACTTGGAAATAAATTTGGGAATAATCAAAATTAATTGTGAAATCTAGTGAAAGTCATCCGTAAAATAAAAATAATTGTTTGTATGGAAAGTAAAGACCTACGTACATCAAATTGTCTTTAAATTAAGTGGCAGCAGAAGAATTATCGTTGAACTTTTAAAAGGTCAGCTTAAATATTAATGCAATACTTAGATGCAGTGATCAATTTTGAGTTCTTCTGTAGTTTATTGTTGCCTATCACATCTACTCCTCTATTGTGATGAAGGCCAAATCAAGCACCCTAAGCAGGAGCTAATTTAAATGCTGCCCAATAGGGTGGCTTTTAAGCTAGTAATTAATATTTGTAAAAGTTTTTAAACTGAATTGTTGATAAGTGTTTAAAATGAATAGTTACAGAATTTAAATACCTAAGTATTTATAATGTCTTTAGACAAAGTACAGCAATTTCTATTCTCTCCAAATAACTGAAATGTCAACAGAAATTCATAAATGCCTATTTTATCTCACATTTTAAAAATTATAAATGTTTATTGATAATTCAAGTCTACTGTGATCATTAAAGTAAACTAAGGATGACTGAACTGCTATTTAATACCAATCTTCCTGCATGACAATGAATACTGGACAATCCCCTCACAGATGAAGAGGAGACTTGAGGCAATAGAAATGTGATTCTACAGATGGATGCTGAGAATACCATGGACAGAACAACAAAGAAATTTTAATAAAAATAATAACAAAAAGGACACTTGTATTTAGAATCAGAAAGAGACAGTTGAAATTTCTGTGATATATACAATCTGTCTGAAATGGTTATGCAAATCACATAAATCTCAATAACTTGAATTTGCTTTGAACAATTTTTAAACAATTAATTTAAATGTCAAAACAAAGCTTGAGTTAAATTTTTAGATAGTTTCAATATGCTTTATTAAAGTTAATAAACTGTAATGAAGAAAGAGTATTTGATACTCAGAGGATGTATGGAAGACAATAGGAGCAGTGGGAAAGAGTGAACTTGTGTAAATAAATTGTAGAACAGAAAGTGTGAGGGATAGTAAGGAAACAAACATTAATTAGAGCAACAAAGGATAGGAAGTTGTAGTGAGTGATTATCACCCATGTCCTGAAGGAACATGGCACATAAAAGAATATCTGAAATTATTTACTAATGTTATTTCTTGACTTACCTCAAATATACTATAATCACAGTCATTCTAAACTGTTATATTTCTAATGGGCTATTTCCCTTCATTAAATAAATATTTTACAGGGCATTTTCAAGGGTTTGGAAATATTCTAACATTAACACAAATTTAGCTCAGATCAGTCTAAATATATTGGTAAATAAATGCTTGTTCAATAATTCAAGCAGCAGTAAATGGATTATATTAATGAAGCTTAGCTTAGTCTGACACAAAGCCCCCAAGTGTATGCATCCAGTGAGAACTGAACTTACTATATAGGAATAATGATTGCTAACTCTTATCTGATGATATATTCTCAATAGATGGATTATATCCCAGCTCACAATTCAGAGTTTATAAAAATGTTAATTCAAAAGTTACCTTGATGCATTACGTTGGACATAAACACTTGTCAAAAATGCTTACAACTACCAGAAGGCAAAAGTCAAAAATACTTACTTTTCTGTGCTTTTTTCTGCTGAGATTTTAGTTATTTGGTATACTAATCTTCTAGAGAATGGAAGTAGCTTGGAGTTTGTTTTTTTTATACTTGTATATTTAAATTTGTTTTTTTAAATTTTTCCAGTATTCAAAGCATAAAATATAAAAGTCCACACTAAATAAAAATATGAAAAAACAGTTTGCAATATGCATAATTCATGCTGTAACTGAATATTTGACTTTAATTTGAATGTAAGTTTTAAGCCAATTAGATCAACTGAAAATGAATATTCCATATTTTTTATTTATTTGGAAAATAGGAAAAAATTGTCAATGAATTAATTATATTTTCAAAGAAACTTTTTGATTCAACCATTAATATTTTGGTAGTGTATAATTATTTATTTCTTTACTTCAACTCCAAATCAGTGATTAAAGAGAAAATAAATAAATAAAAAAAGTGAGTTTTATTTTTTATTTTTTCAATTTTCATTGTTGTACTTTGCTCTTCCTTGAACTCACTCGTTTTACCTCCAGTTTTTATAAACATTTTTGAGCAGTTTGTCAGTGCCATAAAGACACTGCCACCTGCAGCTTCCAGTGCAAGGGAGATAACTTTAGTACAACAAAATGTTACAGATAATAATATACATACATGCACATGATATATACAGGGCATATCAAAAATACTTTTACAAACTTTGGGGGTGGGTTCCAAAACTAGGACAAAAGTCAAATATAAACATATGTCTGCAAATATGTTTCTGCTCAATGCATATTTTCTATAAAGTTTCTCAGACATTCAGGCCAGTAAATGTCGTTAATACTGTTTATTGTAAACAGAGCATTTACTTAAATATTTGTATGTATAAAAATAGCGTATAAACAGAAAATATATTAAAATAATTGTCGGATTTAGTCCATTTCATAATATATGTTGTCATTTTTTTTACGTTGATACTCTTTGAGCAGATATGATTGAGAAAAATCATGGAAAATTTGATTAAAAACAGCAATTTGACTTTGCTAAACGGATACTTCCTCTGTAGCTAAATGGTATAGCATGTCAGGCCAAATGATAGTTCCATGTAGAATACAGGTTTGATTTCAGTTGGAGGACTCATATTTTCTATAAAGTTTCTCAGACATTCAGGCCAGTAAATGTAGTTAATACTGTTTATTGTAAACAGAGCATTTACTTAAATATTTGTATGTATAAAAATAGCGTATAAACAGAAAATATATTAAAATAATTGTCGGATTTAGTCCATTTCATAATATATGTTGTCATTTGTTTACGTTGATACTCTTTGAGCAGATATGATTGAGAAAAATCATGGGAAATTTGTTGTTTAAAAACAGTAATTTGACTTTGCTAACCAGATGCTTCTTCTGTAGCTAAATGGCATAGCATGTCATATATGTGGAAAAAAAAAAGATAAAATTTAAAATATTCATTTTTTATATTATGCATAAAGGGAGATTAGGCAAAAAACAAACTAATTTATATTAAATTTACATTCGACTTTAAGCAATATAAAATACAAAAATAGCACTACTCACTATAAATATTTTTGGCAATTGAAGAATGATGGTAATACACCTTTTATCACCGGGGATATTATATCATGGGCCAAAGCTTATAACAGGAAAGGAAATAGCTGTAACTCATGTCTTGTTGAAAAATTGGTTATCTTAAAACACTTAACAAGAGAAATGAATTGATGGTTACATTTAAATTATGTACTGGTCAGTTTATACTAAGCACCTGAAGATTGTGTTGTGCATGAAACTCTGAGTTGTGGTATCGGTATGGGATAATATGTATATTCATTAATATATACTTAATAGCTCTGTTGTATAACATTAAGCACTGATTTATTAACACCAGCATTGTATATGTGATATATTATAATTATATATACTCATCAGTCACTTTATTAGTTATACTCTTCTAGTAACCCTTTTGCCTTTAAAACCACCTCAATTCTTGATATACTGGAAGCATTCTATTGAAATTTGGGTCCATGCTGTTATTATGACATCTTCTAGAATTGTTGGCTGCACATCCAGGATTTGAATCTCCTGTTCTACGACATCCTAAAGGTGCGTTCTATGATTGAGATCCAGTGACTGTGGAGGCTATTTTAATACAGAATACTCATTGCTGTATTTCATGAACTAATCTGTCAATATTTTTGATTTGTGACATAGTATGTTGTCCTGGCTACCAGAGGATGGATGCACCATAATTATAAATTGAGGCACATGGTCAGCTGCAGCATTTAAATGATCTTTTATTGGTATCAAGTGTTCCAATAAATACCAAGAAAATATTCCCATATCATTAAATCACAAACACCAGCCTGAATGGTTGATAAAAGGCAAGATGGATCCATACTTTCATGTTGTTTATATAAAATTCTGGCTTTGCCATCTTAATGTTGCAGCAAAAATTGAGACTCATCAGGTCAGGCCACATTTTTCCAGTATTCTCTTGTCCAATTTTTGTGATCCTTAGCAAATTTCTTGTTCTTATCTGACAAGAGTAGCAGCACCCAGCGTGGTTTTCTACTGCTGTAGTCTATCTGTTTCACAGTTTGATGTGTTATGCATTCAGAAATGCTTCTGGTTGTTTGAGCTATTGTTGCCTTTCTATCAGTTTTAACCAGTCTCACCTCTTTCATCAACAATAGATTTCCATACACAGATTTTCCACTTACTGGAATTTTTTTTTTCTAATCATTCTCTGTAAATCCTAGAGCTGGTATGTGTGAAAATCCTAGTCGATCAGCAGGTTTTGAAATACTCAGACCTAGCCATCTGTCACTGATAACCATGCAGTACTGAAAGTCACTTAACGCACCATTCTTTTTTATATTAATGCATGAAATAAAATTCAGCAGGTTTAAATGCCTATATCTATTAAATTGCTGCAACATCATTGGTTGATTATAAATTTGCATAAGATCATTTGTTTAATTCAGTGGCTAGTGAATATATATATATATATATATATATATATATATATATGTGTGTGTGTATGTATAATTTGCCTACACACAATTTCTTTTATTGACTTTAACCCCTATTTAGAGTGGATAATTTTTCTTTTGTTTTTTGTTAGGAAATCTTGTTATAAGTTATATGAATTTTATTGGTTAAAAACACTGATTTTTATTATTCAACTGTTTATTCTGGCACAAGGCTACACACTGCTTACAATATTGATCATGTTCAACACTGCTTAACTTTAATGATCAGACAAGAAATTATTTACTTAGCTTTGCTTAACCTAGGATACAAGAAAAAGTCACATTGGAACTATTTATTTCCTCCTTCGTGCTGGTTCTACTTGTGCCTAAAGACTATATTTGTCTACAGTAATATAATAGCAATATGATGGACTAAAACTAATCATTAATATAATAAAATAATAGTAATAATGAAAAATATATCAACCCAGAATGTTATAATAAAAAATTGGTGCAGAACTATATTTATTTATAATAATGTTCACTCTGAACAAGGCCCAAGAGCTATTCATGGTGGTGGTTTACAGAGTAAGATGTAAGGGGCACAGTTTATGGGGATATGTGCAGAAGATAATGGTTAACCCTTGACATGAACAGGTTAAGATTGAAGTGATCAGTGAAACATCTTGGGAGTTGGTTCCACAAAGTAGTAGTTCATGGAGAGAAGCTGTGAAACTTACATCTTATGAAGGGAATGAGGGCAGTTTGCTACAAAGTGTGTGGCATTGCAGGTCTTAGCTGTATAGGTTAAAACTAGTGGAACTAAGGAATGTAGTTTGTCTGAATACTTTCCTTGGAAATATCAATAGAGTAGTGAGAGGCTTATTCTGTGGGGAAAGAGTTGTAAAGTGGAAAATAATTTATCATTCAAAAGAGTAATAATAACAAGTGTATTGACCCAACGTGCTATAAAAAAATAATAAGATGGGGTAAAACTAGTAATAAAATAATAATAATAAAAATGCTTAATCTGAAAAGCAACAATAGTAAACTACACTATATAACAATAATATATACTACACACTATATTTATAACAATATTAAAATTATACTCTATCTGATTTCATATAATGTTATAACAATAGTAACTACACTACAGTGTAACCCGGATATAAGAGACCCTGATATAAGAGAAACCCGGATATAAGAGAGTTTTTCTCTGGTTCACAATTAGAGCCTGTGTTAATGTATATATAATAAACCAATATCTAATTTTATTATGCAAATCATAGTTTGCACAATAAATTGGTATTAAACAACTGATGTTGGAAAAATTGACAGTTTCAGCTTTCTTTTTTTTATCATTTCCTCCCAAGCAATGTCATAATACCACTAAGATGAAAGGGGTTACTGGGAGTAAAAGAAAATGAGAAGATGTTAGTGAGGAGATAGGACAATAGCAGAACAGGATTTAGGAAGGCAGAAGATGGCAATCAACATTGCATTTACATTTTTGAAAATCATAGTTGGTAGGGACAAATGATAGACTTATAAATGTGCAAGGTGGATTTTGATGAGAAAAATTGTCTGGTATGAGACAGTTACCTAACATTCTTAATAGCAGATTTAGCAGTTGATTCAATATAATCGGTCCACTTCACATGAGCGGAAAATGTGAGACCAAGAAGGTGCAATGAATTGGTCTCCTGGAGGTTAGCATCAACCATGCTAATGGAAAGAAAAAAATAGTTTCTGATGACTAAAAGATAGTAGTTTCATTTTGGAGGCGTCAAAATTTACAAGTCATTTCTTACTCCAGTTAACAACTGTTTGGAGGTCATTTTCAAGATCAGCTACCAATTTTACTTTATTAGACATGTAAGACTGGAGTAAATAGTTATATCATCAGCATGAATACCTAGTTGAGAACTGAAGACATCAAGAAGGTTGTAGATGAAGAACAGAAGCAATGTAAGTCCAAAAATAGAGCCCTTGGAGATCCCCCCACATTAATGTGAAAGGAACTAGAAGAGTGGCCATTCAACATGACTCACATTACATAATTTCCTAAGAAAAATTGGATCAAGTTAAATATTTTGCCAGAGACGCCATAGCGCTTGAGCTTGTAAAGAAGGCCAGCATGCCAAACTGTATCAAATGCCTCCAAGATATCTAAAGACTCAACCCACACCTCATTGTTCTTATCTAATAACTTGATAGACAAACTCAGTAATGACTGATAATACATCAGTAGTTGATCTAGAAAAGTGAAAGCCATATTGTTTATCTGAAAGAAGGCCATTTAAATTAAGATGCTTAACCAATTTGGAGTTGACTAGAGCCTCTAGTACTTTAAATAAATATTGATAATAACTTGGTTGATGCTTGTCAGATCTTATTATACAAAGTGCAACATAGATATTTTTTTATAACTCCAAAAGAAATAGGCCATAGAAATATATAGTTGATTAACACAGTATCCCATCTGCTTGAATAAATAATTATTTTATTATTTTACATGTCAATATAGATTACTGACATTCTATAACCTTCAGTTTTTAAACATTTCTACTGTTTCAACTTTCATATGACTTACAGCAATTTGTATTGCTTCTTAGAAATATTTTTTGCATGAATATTATTTTCCATTCTCATATGCATCTCTTAATGTTGGATCACAAATTTTCTCTTGGATTAATAACTAGAGAAGTTGCAGGCTATTCCATTGGTGACATTTTAGACAAGGTGGAAAATAGTTTGCTGCATGAATATACTTTTTAGCTTAAAGCTTCTTCGTTGTGATTTGTGCCACTCAAAAAATGTCTTATTTTTGAACTTACAATAATTCTCTGCATTTATTCTAACATCATCAACTTTGAAGGGACCTAAAATATAACACTAACTGAAAATATTACTCCAACTTCCTCTTGTTTTTTCTAAGTTTGTTTTGATTGACTATTTCCATGAAGGATCTAACTTTTAAATCAGCCATTAGGTCCATCCTGAGTAGCTTTTCATCACCAAAAATTACTGTTGAAAAATTGCTTTGTATTGCTATTTCATCTAACTTACATGTTTAAAAAAAACATGTGATGCTTACAAAATTTTTAATTCTCAAATCTCTTTTTGTTACATTCTTAAAACCAGTGTTTTCAATTTCCTTTTTGACTGTTCTGTGATCTCTTAAGTTTCCAATATTGTATTGTCCTCACTCAACTTTGCATATCTTGTTTCTCTTTTGAGCTGGCATTTTTCTTATAATCCAAGATAATCTTTATATATCTGAAATTTTAAAAATCAAATATCAATAACAATGCTATTACAGGGGTTGGACAAAATAATTGGAACGGGTGCAAATTCCACTCCTATATTTCAAAGACCTATTATATTAAGAACTTTAACTAAAACTTTGTAATTGCAGGTTATATCTATTGTAAATACATTTATTTATCTAATTTACTCATTTATTTTTAGAATTTAGTCAAATTTAAGCTAAATGCATGACCTCTCTGAGTTCGAAAAAGGGCAAATTGTTGGAGCTCACATGGCAGAAGCCTTGATCAGTAAGGTTGCTGTTTTGGTTTTTCAAGAGCTACTATATCAAGAACTATGACACAATTCAAGAAACAGGGCAAAACCTCTAGAAATCATAATTCGAACCGGACTTGCAAACGTACTGACAGGGACCGACATGCATTGCAATGCAATGTGGCAAAAAATCATCGGACTACTGCGGCCAAAGTTACAGCTGAGTTGAATAATCATCTGAATAGTCCAGTTTCTACTAAAACTGTTTGTCGTGAGCTCCATAAGTCTGCATATCATGGAAAAGCCGCCATAAGGAAACCTCTTCTCTCCACTCGCAACATTCAGAAGAGGTTGAAGTGGTGTAGAGATCACAATGCCTGGTCTGCAGACCAATGGAAGAAAGTCATATTCTCAGACGAGTCCAGTTTTTCTCTTTTCCCAACTTCAGGGCGAGTTTATGTGTGGAGGCAGCCCAAAGAAGTTTACAACCCTGACTGCCTTCTTCCAACAGTGAAGCATGAAGGTGGATCAGTGATAGTTTGGGCCGCCATATCATGGAAATGCCTCGGTTCACTAGTTGCCCTGCATGGTAGAATCAACAGCAAAGATTACCTGAACATATTGGGAAATCATATTCATCCAATGGCCCAGACTTTATTCCCTGATAGTGACTGCATCTTCCAAGATGATAATGCTCCAATACATACCGCTCGAGTGGTCAAGAATTGGTATGAAGAGCATGAAAGTGAGCTAGAACACATGGAGTGGCCTCCCCAATCTCCAGATATCAATATTATTGAACATTTGTGGTGCATTTTGGAGCGACAAGTTAGGAGCCGCTATCCTCCACCGTCGTGTCTTAAAGAGCAGGCGTTAATGGAAGAATAGCTGAAAATTCCTCTGGATGAAGTCAGGAAGCTGTATGATTTGATTCCTAGATGTATTAAAGCTGTATGTAAGGCTAAAGGAGGACCAACTCCGTATTAAATAAATTTTCTTTGAATTTAACAAGTGTTTCAATTATATTGTCCATCCCCTGTATATATATTTATTTACAATGCTATGAACAACATGGTATGTTTAGCACAAATATAAACATGTTCTGAAAATTGTGTGGACATCTCATTCTATTATGAACACATTGACTTCCATTGTAAAATCTGACGTAGTAGTAGTAGTAGTAGTAGTAGTAGTAGTAGTATAATAATAATAATAATAAGAAGAAGAAGAAGCAGAAGCAGAAGCAGAAGAAGCAGAAGAAGAAGCAGCTACCCAAAATTAAAATGATGTACATTTTTGTCCACTAAATCTTGTTTATTTTAGTGTACCTTTGATTTAAAGAATTAAAGACTTTTTTGTTGAAATGGAACTATGGTTAGATTAAACTGATTGGCTGTTCTGAATTGAGCTAATTTAGCTCAGGGCTATATCACATTGAAACACTAATTCTCATTCACTTACTGAAGTTAAACAATGTTGAGCCTGGTCAGTACCTAGATGAGTAACCATTTGGGAATACCAGCTGCTGTAACCCTGGATGTGCAGGTGGTGTGATGGATAACAGTTTGGAATGAGAAATAGGAGAGCTGAGTTTAAATTCCACTTATGTTCATTATATTCACTAATGCACAAATACCCTTGGAAAAGGTATGAATCCATCTTTTCTCCCTCTAGCTATAGGCTAAATAACAAGACAGACTGGGTCATATAGCCTTGGTTGGCAACTAGCCTACTTCAGAAAGTAATGACAATTTACTGCAGGAATTCTTCTGCCAAGTCAGTTATGAATTGAAAAGAGACATGATCACCCAAGTGTGCATCACACATGGCAGCTCAGGAAGGAAGTTCTGAATTGCCTTCATTTCATTGAGCAATGTGGGTGGAATGTACTAGAATATTGTTTTACTTGTTCTCAGTACTTCTGTGCGAAGAAAGAGGAAAAAAAGCAAACTGCCAACCTGAGAGATCAATGTTCTGTTTCTTCATCTCTTTTTGGATATTCTCTCAGCAGGCATTACTTTTTGTAGGAATTTGGGGAGTAAGGAGGGTAAAAAAAAGAAAAAAGAAAAAAAAAGAGTAATGGTGACCAAGACTTAAGTCTTCTTTTCTTTTGACTCATATCTATTTTAAGGTGATTTCTTACTATAATCTTATTATCTAAATTCTCTTAGATAGTTTCTACTAAAACATGGTAGCTTTTATTGATTCATAGAATGAGTGGTAGCACACTGGTTGAAGCAATTGATTACAGCCTTCTATTTAACTGTGATGCTCATTCATTTAATTAAATTCATTTGACTCAATAAGAAAACATCTTTTTTGTTTTTTAAGAGTCCCAAATCAAAAACTATTTTATAAACTGGTTAACTGATGATATTCTAAAAAGAATAAAATATAACAAATGCCTATAGTTGGGATAATCCATTAGGGGGTTAATTATTTTTGCTAGAATTTATAAACATCATAGAAAAACAAGCATATAGAGTATTTTTTGTCTTTTTTTTGTTTGTCTTCTGACATTGTCATTATAATGAGTTATTTGAAATAGAGTTCTTATCTTCAATTTTTATACAGGTTATAATTGAGACAATATTTCAGTTAAGTTCCTTTTGGTCATCTTCAAGTATCCATTATTTTGGTTGATAAGATATCCTGTATGAGGTGATTAATTTTATTTTTGTTCTTGTTATGCTGAACACAGGAACAAATAAGAAATGTCATCACAGGGAAAAATAATACAATAATCAGTTCATACAAAGTATTTCCTACCAACCAAAATAAGGAACACGTGAAGATGACCAGAAGGTCAAATTATACAAAAAGATCTATTTCTTAAATGAAACGATGTGATAGTATTGCCATAAGTAATAATATTTAAAACCAGTTTTTGTCATCAATTTTTTTCTTTATAATGTTTTCTTTTTAAAGTACTCAGAAACTTGTAAAATTTTAAAAACTTGCTTTTCAGAATAAAATAACATGTAATCTCTAGCAAATTTGAAATTTTTTAAACGGAACATATACATTTGATGATGACTAGTCAACATTTTTTGTAGGTTATAATGGAATATATATACATTGGGTTGTAAAAAAGTTTGTAATGTTTTTAATAGCTGGCATTTAAGAACAATTTTGTTTCGTATGTAACAGAAATTTATTCATATGCCTATTCTGAAAGGTGACATTTAAATGCATCCTTCTGTATGATTCATATGTGGATTGTAAATTTTAAATGCTTTTATGTTAAAAGTGAAAATGGGGGAAAATGAGATGCATTTTTGTGATTTTCCAGAAAGTTAAAAATGCTGTACAAACAGCAAAAAAGATGTATGCCATTTACAGAGATGGTAACATAGCTGACTACTGTTCATAAGTGGTTTTCTAGGTTCGGAATTAGAAATTTTGATCTGGAAAACCTGCAGTCATTGATGATGACTAAATTGAAACACTGATTAAAAATAATTCAAATAACATAACATGAGACATCACATAAATACTCCACATATCTCATCTGATCATAGTCCTACTTAAAAACACTTGGATATGTGAGTTGTTACAATGTTTGGGTGACTAATGGTTTAAGTAAAAAAAAAATAATGGGCCATATTTCCATCTGTTATTCTCTGCTCAAATGTAACAAAAATAACCCATTTTTGAAAAGAACAATCACAGTTGATGAAAAATGTTTTCTTTAGAATAATGTGGAGCAAAAGAGGTCATGGAAAAAAATGAAATAAGTCATTGTTAACCACTATAAAAACAAGTCTGCATCCAAAGAAGGTGATGCTTTGTGGCTGGTGGAATTGGAAGGGCATTGTGTGTTATGCGCTCATCCCAAAAATAAAAATATGTACTGTTCTCAGCTGAACTGATTAGAGGCAGAAATTCATGAAAAGTGTTGGAATTGGCCAATTGGAAGGGTGTTGTCTTCTATAAGGACAATGCCAGACCTAACATCTCTTTACAGATCTGGCAGAAATTAGTACAGCTTGTCTGGGATGTCTTACTAAACCTGCCATATTCACATGACATTATACATTGAGATAATCACATTTTGATTCCAACAAAATTCTCTTAATGGAAAGAACTGTAATTCTTTGGAAGCTTGCAAAAACAGCTTAGACCAATTCATCACCTAGATAGATGTCAAGTTCTACTTGACTACTCTTTCTACTGACGATTCTCAGTGTCAGTCCATATGTATTTGGATGAGTCTAAGTCCTCTTCTGGAGAGGTGTGTTCATCTCCACAACAGTTTTGCAGTACTCTAAAATAATTTGAGAAAACCACTGAAACTTGCCAACTAAAAACTATAAAATGAACTCAGACCTGCCTTTTCTATATAGGCCCCTTCTATTTAGATGATTGGCACAACACACTCTTTTTCCTTCACAAGCCATTAATTTTGGATGTTATTCAAAATGGAATAAAAAGTGGATCTGCATGGATCTGGAATTTTCAAATTGTGACAGAAATCCAACTCAGTTTGGTAATATTGTGAGGTATTGTTAGGGGTTGCTAAATTAGTGGTTTCAGTTCTGAGAACCACATGTTTGACCTTAGAGTCATCATCTGATGATGACTTTGTTCAAAGCGCAATTGTAGTTTAAACAGCAAATATAAGGATTGATATAGATAAATAGATTACTTAGTACCCTTGCAGTATGCATGCTTCTAACAATTTTATCATGAACCATAGCTTGTAGGATGAAATAAGAGCCATAATATATTTTAATATATCAATTGTTGATAAAAATTCAAAACACTAAATTATTTAACATAATATCAATTTAAAATAAAATTTATTTTAAAGGAGCATCTTTACAAGATAAAAACATCAGTTTATTAACTGATTAATTTGTTACTGTCAAATGATAATAATGCTTTTCTGTAATTCTGAGATGAGTCATTATCATTCCAAGAATTGTCCAGACTATTGATTTCATTCTTTTTGTTGTGTGTGTTGTTTCCACAGTGTTTTTCCAAATCCATACTGTGATATAGAAATAATGAGTTTATGTGTTTTCCACCATTTTCTTTTCTGTTTTCAATGATAAAATGAGAAATTAATAGATGCTACCTCCTTTCATATGGATTATACATACAAGAAAGGCCAAAAAATGAATTGGTCAAAATATTGTGGTAATAACAAAAAGAATGTGACTAATAGTTTGAATAACTTTTTATTAAAAAAAAATCAATGTCAGTCTAAACAATGTCCCACATGTTTTAAAAAATTTTTGTGTTCTTTTTTTTACTTCATTTGTGGATTTAAAAAAAAATTATATTCTTCACAGCTACAGTGTCACCAGTGGCATGTTGTTAGGATGAGATAGTCAGTATACAAGGAGTTGCAGCAAAGTTTGTAGTTTAATCAAGAATCCATTCCAAAAACAAATTCTTATGTTTGGTCATTTGATGAAATTGCTATTTGCTATTCCTTTCTTTTGAATTTTGTATCTGCTTTGGAGGAACAGAGTCAAAAAGGCTTTAAAAACAGGAAAGACAGCAAAAAGGTAAGTGGTGAAGGAAAAGTAAAGGAAAAAAGAAACAGAGTAAAATGGTTAAAAAATAAAAGCACAGAAAAGAAGAAAAAGAAGAAAATCAATAGAATAAAAGAGGAATAAGCAAACAGAGAAGTGAATAAAGATGTTTTAAAAAATGATAAAAACTAGAGGTCAAGGAAAACAAAAGTGATGGAAGAAGGAAAAAAAACAACAATAAAAGGAATAAAAGATGAAGAGGAAAGCAAAAAGTGATGGAAAGAAACAAGAGATTAATAATTTAAGAAGAAAAAAGAACAGTAAAAGGAATAAAAGAGCATAAAAACCACAAAGGAAGAGGAAATTGGAGAAGAAAAGAGAAGCCAGAAATTGAGAGTGTTGAAAAAATATAAGACAAGTTGAAGAAAGGAAGGAGGCAAGGGAAACAAGGGGACAATTTCTATATGTATAAATATGCATGTAAATCTTTTTAATTATAATAGCAATTTCATGTTCAAAGTGGCAAGGCTTCAGCAGGCACCTGATAGAAAAACTGAGAAAGAATTTGGTAGAGCTTAAATACAGCTCCAGGATTGAACCACTTTTAACCAGCAAGGGTGCCAAACCTGCTGCTGATTTAAATGCAAATATCCTCTATGTAGATCTAAAAACCTCTTTCTCTGTTCTTCCAAAGCCTTTTATAGAACCCTCAAATACTGAATCCCCTAATAATCCATATCTTTAATACTGAAACCTTTAGAATGACAACAGGAATAGATGTTTTCTTTGTCAGATGCAAGTGTTAAAATTGTTGTAAAATATTGCCAGTGTTCTTTTCAATTATTTTAAATTTCAGGAAAAGGAAGCCAATAAACTGCAGGTTATAAAATGCTAGGATTCCTGTTTGAATATTGATATTGAAAATTAGATGTAAACAAAACAAATAATAAATAAATAACAATGTATGTCAAGAATTGTCTTATGAAATTGTTAGAGAAAAATTACTGTTTATAACCTATGGAAGATTCCAGTTGTGCAAGTTAATCATTAGTTTAGCCTACCCTACCACATGTTAGATCATGAGAGCATCAATAAAAATTAAAATAAACAAATAAAGCATCCTCACCTTAAAACCTCTTTTGCCATAAAGGAAAGGTTTTCTTTATTATCAAGCTTTTTTGATTAATGATAAATTGATATAAAATTTACAAACTTGTCACTACGTCCTTTTCAAAAATGGTATATCAAAAATTTCCATGTCTTATCTTTGATAAATACTAATATTTTTTAACTAGCAGTTTCAAAAAACAATTACAAACACACAATGATGTTTCTTTATGATCATTTTGCTTTGTGGGCATATTTTTATACAGACAGCATCTACTTTACTGAAAATTTATTACTTTTATTTCTCTGAAATAACTGAACTATGAACTTTCATTTACCCATGGAACATCATCTATGCTTATCCCTAAGAACTACTGTTACTCTTAACTATGGTTTTGTTTTCTGCTGTTTCAGTTATGATTAACTCAGAAATAATTTGTAAGTTTTACTTAATAATAGCCCCAAAGCACAAGATTAGTGGTGCTTACAATTCACATATAGCAAGGAAAAGCTGTAAAGGGATTCTTTTAAGTGAAAAGATGAAAGTTCTCCATTTCATAAGGAAGGGAAAAATAATATGTTTAGGTTGAGAAGATCAACAGTAAAAACAAATTTATTTGTCATATAACTTTTATTACAGTATATTTCTATAATTGTTCTATTTTACTATTACTTATTGTTGTTAATTTTATTGTACCTAATTTATAAAATAAACATTATTATAGGTATATGCAGGATGGGTAAGCAAAGGATTCAAATTTACTGCAAAGTTCAAGACTTGCTTATTATGCATAAATAAGCCTATTAATAAAAGAGGATATTAATAAAGGTCATAGATAGTATGAAAAGGAATAATTTATTCAATGTAACTACCATTATTTTCAATTACAGCTTCAAAACAGCCTTGACATCTTGGCCTACTCCTCTATGATAGCAGCCTTCAGGGTATGGATGTTAGGTTGGGGAATTTTATTGGTGGCCTGCTCTAAAATGCCCCCCCCCTTGCCACCATCAGCATAATCTAGCAGGTTTAGGTCTATAAATCTACAGGCCAGAAATCAGCAGATTTAACTTTGCAGAACCTGCATCTTCTTGGTTGTGTGGCTTAGAGCAGTTCCTTGTGTGTTCATACATAGATCTCCCCTGTGTAGCTGACCTTGAGCCAAGGCAAAACATATTGTTGTATCATCACCCATTTTTTTCCAAGTTTATATATCTTTTTCCTGTCAGAGGCCACAAAATCCAAGGCCATGACATGGAGTGGATGTTTTTTCTGAAGTTTACCATAGTATCAACTGTTGAATCTATGAGGTACTGATTATTTTGATAATTCAAAACTGTTCATTATGAAGATTTTCTTGTCAGAGAATGATTTAACAGTGGATCTAGGTATCTTGATATACCTGTGCACTTTCTTTTTTTTACAGCCTCATAGCTTTCACTGACTAAAGATTAGGTGTCTTGGCATCTTGGTGTAAGATTTAAAGCTCATCTGTTTTGATGGTCTTCGGGTACACTTTTAGCTCAATGGCTATCTTAAATATGGATATTGTTGAGGATGTTGCAGTTTTGATTTTGAGTATTAATGAAGTCTTAATTTCACTTGTTGACTCCATCATTGCTGGCTTCCTCTGGATGCTGTTGGCTATATCTGTTATCTTCTTGACAGTGTAGACAGTGTGCAAAGGCACAATAGCTATGTTTGTGAATGCTTTTAGGGTTGATTTGGGCAAGAAGCATATCTGACACTCTTTTTTTATTTGTATTTGTGCAAAGCCATTTTCCATGATATTCCTGAAAAATAGTATATATAACTAAATCACAGTATACTGTTTGTTCTGCATTTGGTTTCACATCATTTGGTATCATGGTTGGTGCAAAATTTTACTGTAAATTTTCCTTCCCACCTTGTATATATATATATTACAATGAATCATTTAATCTATTAGCTTGAAATTAAAACTAAAATAAAAGCTTCAAAGATTTTTCATTTTTGAAAATGTATTTTAAAATCCAGTATTTTTCTTTTT
Organism: Acanthosepion esculentum; assembly: GCA_964036315.1. Lineage (NCBI taxonomy): Eukaryota > Metazoa > Mollusca > Cephalopoda > Sepiida > Sepiidae > Acanthosepion > Acanthosepion esculentum. The sequence goes on from OZ038480.1 coordinate 54,348,009, forward strand.
ACTGGATTTTAAAATTAAATACATATAAACTAGGGTAAAATAAAGACTTGGGTATTTTAAATCTTTATAAATATTTCAATAGTTAAACAAAAAATTTTTGTTAGATATAGTTAAAAATTTTTTTAAACAACATCTAAAATATTACTACAGTTAGATTTACATTAGAAATATTTACAGTTGCATTCCATATCACGTGACGTCCGCGTCTCGCGACGGATGCTACTTAATGTAAACAAACTTCTGAAAACAGCCATTTCTGATGAAAGATCAGGGCCGATCTGAAATAAAAATATAAATAAATACTTTCACAAAAAAAACATTCAATTTTTTTAATTTTTAATTTGCTACTTTTCAGTTGTTTTTTTCTATATTATATACATATTAAGAAAGTATACACAGCTTCTCATTATTACAACAATGAATCATTCATACAAAAAGCACATTAGTAAAGTTAATGGGATAAAATAATGAAAATTATAAACACAGTCTACCTTTTGCCTTGCAATTTAGTTAAACTTTGGAATTTGACAATGTTTTTTCTTAGATTTTACTTGAACTGTGTTGCACTATGTATCGCTTATCTTTCTATTTGTATGATTAATTTGGGTTTAATTTAGTTCTCTATTGATCTCCTGGTAGTATTATTAACATCTTATATGGATGTATTGGTATTTAGTTTGTATTTTTGACATTTTACTTTGATTGGTTGATATTATTAACATCTGATATGGATGATATTTATTTAACTGTTGAATATTATTTACCAAATAATTCTATATATTTAGATTATTTACTAGTTTCTTAAAGAGGCCTCTTATTTGTCAACTACAAAAATATTTTTATGCAGGAAATCTACAATGCTTATAACTAATTGGGCATTCAGCTAAATTATTTCTCTACCCCTCCCCCCACATTTATTTCTTATGAAAGTTGACTGTTTAACATGTACATTTATTGTAACCATTTGTATCAGTCTTTAAGTTAATGTCTGGCTGTTGTTAGATATCAAATCTTGGCTATGACACATTTGTAAGATAATAATTTCTAATTTTTTCTTTTTTACTTAGTTTGAATTTAACGTAGGTCATATTCAATTGGTTGATCAGGGTAAAGCCTTCAAGCCTTTATTTTATTTTATTTATTTATTTTTTCTAAAAATGAGGATGTATTTTGCTTTTGAAACCAAATTAATCGTTCACTTGCCAGTAATTTACAATCGCCCAAGGAGATGCAGCATTATGTGTTGAAACATGATTTCAATTGTGTAGCGATTCTTATATGTTTTTGTTGTAATATCCTAAAATAAATAATATTGCTCTACTATGTATTGAGTCCTCTTTTAAATTAAAAGTTACTGACATTGGAAGTGTACAGTATTCATTCTCATTGTAACTGGAGATAAATATATAGTTTTATCATATGCTATATGTATGGGTTAAAGTGCTCAATATTAGGGATAGAGCATATGTAAATATAAAAGTGGACATTGAGATCTACATCTAGTGGCAGGAATCATTTCCATGTTTAAATGGAGACTTCAGGTGTGAAGATTGCACTTAAGCATGAAACAGTCTATCACTCCTGGATGTTAACATCAATGTCTACTTTCATGCATACATACATTTATACGAGCTGGTATTAAAAAGCTTCCGGACTAGTTCTGTAGTGTGCCACAGTGAGACTAGCAGTGACCTTCATGCACCAGTGTGCTGAGTGACATCACTGTGTTCACTTAACAAGTTGTGAAATTTGTGTTTTTGTTATTAGGTGTATGCTGTAGTCTGCGGTTTTGTTATGAACAGGAAGTTGGAACAAAGAGCCGACATGAAATTTTATGTTCAACTTGGGAAGTCTGCTACAGAGATATTGAGCAAGCTTATGCCAATGAGGCAATGAGTTGTGTGCAATGTTTCAAGTGGCACAGGTGCTTCAAAAGTGGAAGAATGTCCCTGGAAGATGACAAGTGATCTGGAAGACCTACAACAAGTGGAAATGTAGAAAAGATTAATCAGCTTGTGCATGAGAATCATTGGAGAACAATATTGCTAATGTTGTTGGTCTGTTGTATAGGTCAGTGCAGGCAACCCTAATGTCTGAATTGAACATGCAGCATTTCACTGCTAAATTTGTCCCCTGCCTGCTGACCACTGAGCAGAAAGAACATCACATTGAAGTAAGTCAAGATCTCTGTCAGCGTACTGCTGATGAACCATTCTTCATGTCGTGGATCATCTCTGGTGATGAGAGTTGGATCTACAGGTATGGCCCTAAGATGAAGCAGCAGTTGACACAGTGCAAGAGCCCTTCATCTCCATGACTGAAGAAGGCACAACAGAGCCACAGCTCAATCCAAAGTATACTCATTATTTTTTTGACATCTGTGGTAATGTGCATTGAGTGCCAGACCATCAATTGGGAGTTCTACTGCAACATTTTAAGCTGTTTGAGGGATGACATTCAGTGAAAAGTGACCGGAGCTGTGGAGCGCTAAGAATTGGATTCTTCATGGCGACAATGCACCTTGTCACTTGTGAGTTTCTAGTCAAAAAACAACATTCTGTCACTTCTGCACTCACTCTATTTGTCAGATTTAGCACCGTCTTCCATGTCTTCTCCTAGCTGAAAATTCAGCTCAAAGGTCATCGTTTTAACACCATTGCTGAGATCCAGAGTGAATTGCAGAAGGTCTTCAACTTGATTATGGAAAACTACTTCCAGGCAGGAACACTGGGGCTGGTGTATTTCTGCACAAGGTGACTATTTCGAAGAAGATAATGTTAAAACTTAGATAAACATATTAGTTCTTTTTAAACATAATTAGCCAGGGAACTTTTTGATACCACCTCCTGTATATATATATATATATATATATATATATATATATATATATAAGTGTATATATATATATAGAATTTGGTACTATTTGAAAATTCAGGCCTCCACTAAGTTCTTGAAACACATCCCTCATATATAAAGGCGATAACTGTACAAGTATAAACAGAAAATTCAGAAAAGAAAACTGACTGTGTGGTGGAACCATAAAATACAATGCTGTCCTAGTTTCATATTACACATGAGTACCATTGGTTGGTGTTCAAGCATATAAAGAGGTCATTGCTGCTCGGGAACAACAGTCATGAAGAAAGCCTTGCAGCCCATTCCTGAGAGAATCAATTAATTATTTATTTCAGTCTGTTTATAATTTTAATTTTTACATGTAGATATATATATATATATGTGAAAATATATACATACATACACACATATACAATGTTTATATATATATATATATATATATATATATATATATATATATATTGTTAAATATAAAAGACAATGAATGTCTATTATGTTTGAGCATGAGCCATTCTAAGCTTTGTATAGTTGCTTTAATTTCAATTTACATGCCTATTCAGAGATTGTATCTCTGATCCTAATAATAAACCCACTACATATATTAGTTTTACTACAACCACACTCTCCTGTAGACTTACCTGTCACTTTTCGGATCTTACTTCTATTAAACAACATTTCTTAGAAAACATAGCCATATACATAATATTAAACAGATATTAGTCGATAACACAACAATACTCACACATACACAGAGTAAAAAGAACCTTTAGATATTGGAGGCCATCTACAAACAAAGCAACCCACACTCAACAAAATTACATTTCAAACTAGTCACAACACATTACATTGTAATCTAATCATATGTTCTATTAATATTTCATTCTCTCACATGGTACAATGTCATAGAACTGCATCTTGAATTTACAACCTGCATCTGCTATTCTGTGACCATTATCGTCGCATAGCAATCTTCTATGTCAATATAACAGAATATCATCTTTGATGGTGAATATCTTTGTTTAAATGTCCATATAACCACTCTGAAAATGTCTCATGTGAGCCAAAAGCTTAGATCAAGGAATAGCATAACAAAAAATATCCATATCTTGGACAGTTTTTGTCCAAAAAATTAAAGCAACTATACAAAGTTTAGAACGGCTCATGATCAAACATAATAGACAGTCATTGTCTGTTATATTTAACAATATATGTTTGAATAATGATCTGCTGTCCAAATACAATATATATATATATATATATATATATATATATATATATATATATATATATATATATATATATATAAATAAATAAAAACAATTCTGTGTGTATCTCTTTATATCTGTTTTCATTTTTCTGACAGAATCCTCTGTTTTCTTCACCACTTCACTTTGTTTTGATTCTAATTCTTTTTTATTTTTTCCTTTCATTTTCTCTCAATTTCTCTATCTTCATTCTCTGATTATTCCTGATGTTTTATATCTAATAAGCTTAGATTTATCCAAAACAAGAATAAACAGACTAAATGGTATATAGGAAGATTGAATTGCACCAATCTTCTTGCTTTCAAAATTACCCTTTAAAATTTTACATTTTACCTGGGCTTGAATACTGACCAGTTAAAAATATCCTATAATATAAACTATAAGCCAATTTTCTTATTTTATTTTTCAAAGATATTTTCCTTTTTTGTTTATTTCTAATCTTTTTTGTTGAAACTTCACATTTTAGACTTCACTTTTTCAACTACAATATTTTCTTTGTAATATTTTACAAAGACCCTAAATCGATATTTTTAAAAATTATTTTCAAACTTAATTTTTCTGGCTTTATTGTTAGATATGCAAATTTAATTTTGAATACTATCAATATTCTATAATGATTTTTCCATTTTTCTCCCTAAACTGATATATTTTGATAACTACTCTTTTGCTAAAAAACCTTTTCTTCTCCTATTTTAGATCTTGTCAGCTGCTTCATCAATCTCAGTGTAAATGACATAACAGGAAGGATATATTTTATATTATTTCCTCGGTGAAAAGGTGTAAACTAAATTTTTCTGATACTGAAATCTTTTATGCTTATTGCATATAATTGATTGCCTGTGATATATATTTTTGTTTTTTTACTTATTTCACTTGTCATCATGATTTTAAATTATTCATACTATAACATTATTATTTCTACTATTATAACTATGTATTTGTTAGGCAATAAATATGAATTGTTCAGAATCTGTTTACCTGATTGAAAGTCATTTATTATTTGTGAATTTCCCCTTTGACTGCTTATATTTATTTTGCACAGTTGTGCTTGAGAAAGACATTCATCAACGTTTCCCTTTGACCTGTCATATTGCTCAACATTTTAACACAGAATCTCATTGCTATCCGGCTATAATTGATAAAAAAGAGAGAGTGACTGAGTTAATGCTTATATAGAACACTTTCTTTATAACTATTTTTGGTACATATTGGAACTTATTAGAATTATCTGTCTATATTTCTGAGATAGGGTATTGTAACTATTTACACTATTTACATCGTTCAAACTGTTGTCCTCATCTTTATTGCCATATTCATAATATTTTGGCCATTGTATGCTCCAGCCTTCTTCAGGTGATATACGTTAGAATTTTGAACAAAAGTTCATGGTGGTAGATTATTCAAATTCAGCATGCCATGCCACTGGATATCTCAGTTTCAGTTAATTCCTATTAGTAACTCAACTCTCTAAGTTTTTTTCCCTTTGCTGTGGCCAGGTATTGAACTCACAGCTCTTTGCATTAGGTCCCTTTTTGAATTACTCAAGCAATGCTTTAAAAGAGTTGTGAGTTCAGTTCCTGGCCACAGCATGTAAATAGTGTAAATTATTAGAATTAGTATTTTAAGATTAATTTATATAGAACAGTTTTAGCTATAAATTCTAAGTTTTTTGTTTTCAGCTGTAAAAAATGTTGTGATGTAGGATTACTTATCATGAATGGATCAGTCCATTCTTGATAGTAAGGAGGGTAACTGGCTCTTATCACAACAAAAAGAAAACACCAAAATACAAATATTTAATACTAATTTCATTTGTTATTACAGTATTTATTAAGAGTCATTGGGCTAAATATTCTTATTCTGATTGTTTGTATCCCTATATATCAAGTAAAATGAAGTGATTAAAAATAAGGATAGAAAATGTTAACCAACTAATAGATTATTCATGTCAGATATTTTAGATAATGAAGAAGGCAAAAAAACATACTGGCCAAAAATATGGTAATAAAGAATCAAAGATGAAAAGACTAGATCAACTAACTAATTAAGGATTAATATCAGAACTGTTTGAAATGTAGTAATAAAGAAAGAAGAAATGAAAAAAATAGCCCAATCATAAGGATGAAAAAAACAAAAAAAAACTAAATCTACTAATGGAATAAAGATAATAATTTACCTTAGTATTTTATATAATGAGGAAGGCAAAAAAAACACACTGGCTAAAAATGTGGTGATAATGAAGCAAAGGTGAAAAGGTTTTTCACTTTTTGATTCTTTATTACCACATTTTAACCAGTGTATTTTTTGCTTTCCTCGTTGTCTAAAATTCTGACATTAATCAATGATTATATTCCATTAGTTAGTGGGTCTAATTTTTTCATCTTTGGTTCTTTATTACCACATCTTGGATAATGAGAAAGCTTGCCCAATTAATTAATGTAATAAAGATAATGATTCACCTCAAAATTTTAACAATGAGGAAAGTGAATGATCACATTAATCAAAATGTAGTAATAAAAATTAAAGATGAATAAAACTTTCCCAAATAAGTAATGGAATAAAGATTATGATTCATGTAAGAATTTTAGACAATAAGGAAGCTAAATAACACACTGACAAAAATGTAGGAATAAAGAATGAATGTTGAAAAGATTCACCTAACAAACAAATAGAATGATTCACTTGAGTATTTTAGATAATGAGAGAAGCCAATGAATATATCAGTCAAAATGTAATAATAAAGAGTCAAAAATGAGAAACTCATCCAACTACCAAATGGAATAAATGTCTTAGACTAATGTATACAGTGGGTTTAACTCATAAACAAAGCAAGGCTAAGGAAACACGTTTGAATAACTTGTGGTGTAAAGACAAAGGATACTAGAAATAAAAAGATAGAAAATAAATGGCTTGTCTCAGGATTTCAGATAATTTCACATCTTTCATAAAATTTGCTTTAATTGAACAAATATCTCCATATAGGCTTTGCACAATATTTGCTTAAGGCAGAATCAAACTGATACAAACTAAAGCAATGCAATTAGAATAATATCTACTTTTTCTTTGTTTAAATGTTAAAATTCTAAAGACCAAATTATTGATTTTCAAATCCAAACGAACCATATTAAGACACCTGTTTTAAATCAGCATGATATCATACCAGTTGTCTCTCATTTCTTACTTGAAACCTTGGTACTAGTTGGTTCATGCAAATGTCTTAGAAATCTTAGAAGTGTCTTTGAATTTTACTCAGCCATTTATTTGTGTGTATCTAGTCTTTAAGAAAATTATAATTTTACATGAACTTATTGAAAATCATGGTTGAATATAAAAAGAATAATCAATACTGTTTGTTCTTCATCTGATAAAAATTGCAGCAGAAGTGAAGCAATGAATTACTGAAGTTAAGGAAGCAATTGGTGCAAGCGTGTGTTGAATAGTTTGCAAAATTTAAAAAGGAGCTTGAAACTTTAAGGACAATGAATACTCTGGAAGTTGAAATGGCTAGATGTAACCATAAGTTCTATGCTAACAGTTTCTTCTATCACACTTCTCACTTGTGGAACTCTCTTCTGGTTTCTTGCTTCCCAGTCAACTTTGATCTTCAAAAATTTAAATACAATGTCAATCATTATCTTCTATCTTCTGAATTCTTATTCTTTTATTGTACCGTCTCCTTAATAGTAGTTTTTCTCATATTCTCTAACACTCAGTAACCCTTTGCATCATAGTGACTTTATTGCTTTGCTTGAAGTGAAATAATTTTTTTAAAAAAAGAAGAAAAAAGCTCTTGTAACTTGAAAAGTATTAAATTCAGTGAACTTTTGAAGGAAGGTGCAGCAAAAGCAAAATGTGAATTTACAGATAAATTAGATGAGAATCTGTCAATTCATTTGAATGACAATCTTTGAATGGCAAAGTGAATCAGTGATTTTTGCCTCATACTAATGCTAAACTTTGTCTTGCAAATGTGACATAGCAAATAATCAGGGAGCTTGAACAGTAAGTTCTTCTACATGTGCCAAATTCTGTAGAACTTCCACCTTCAAATTATCCCTTGTTATATACAACACTCTTTGACTGGATATCAGTTCTAACCAAATCAAGTGGTAATCTGAAGATTCAAGGTCAGGTGAATATGGTGGGTATAGTTGGATATCCCAATCAAGCTGAGCTAACTTAATTTCCACTAGGTCTACAAAGAAATGGGAGATTTGGCATTGTCCTGATGTTAAGATGACACTTTTCCAGTTGGCCAGTTCTGGTTATGTTTTATCAATTGCTGTATTTAATTGGTTTCATTGGGAAGAATACTTATTTGAATCCAATAACTGATTTTGCAGAAGGAGCAACACCATTTCAATCCCACCTACACAGTATCACTTTCTACAGGCTGACTTTTGGAGTTGTTAATGGTTCATTTTTTTCCTCAGTACTTCTTTTATTCCATATTATTGTAACCAATCCTTTTTTCATTACCTGTGATTGTTCTTTTCAAAGATGTTTCATTTTTGTTAAATTTGAACAGAGAATTGCAGATAGAAATGCAATCCATTAATATTTTTTCAGTTAAATCATGAAACACCCAGATATTATAGTAATTCATATATCCAAGTGTTTTCAAATGCCTGACAATGCTCATGGAATATGTGAAGTATCTCTGCAATATCTTGTCATGTGACCTGGATTATTTTTAATCAGCATTTCAATTTGGTCACTAATAATGACTAGTATTGTTAGCAGAACAGAGTTTAGGAGAGATAGTAAAAAGATAAAATTTACAAAGAGCTATAAAGGACAGAAAATTATGGAGAGCTATGATTGCCAATGTCCTGAAAAGACATTGCATATAGAAGAACCAACCAAACCACTTATGAATAATCCTCTTAAATATAGCACATATCTTCTTTGTTTTTTATCTGTTTGTACAGTGTTTTTCTCTTTCTAGAAATAAAGGAACACCAAATAATGAAATTTTCTGCTATATTCATGGTTTATGTAAAAGCATTTAAAATTCACAAACCATGTACAACTCTTTTAGAATGATGCATTGAAATGTCACCTTTCAAAATATGTCATAAATTTCATTCATGTGTGAAACAAAATCACACATTCAAACAAAACCTGTTGAAAAATACTACACAATTTCATGGCTCATTTCTGTACAGTGGATTCTTCAAGTGATGTAGTAGAAATGTTACAATATGTTTATACTAGAAATAATATGTTTAAAGATAAACTTTCTAAACATTGTAGATAAATAAACTTTTAAAGTAAGATATTGTATATATGTATGTATTGGGCTTTTATTTCATTTATTATTGTTGTTTTCATTTGTAACATGGGAACAAAACAGGATCAATTATTATTTTAATTTTACTATAAGTTTAGTTTAATATTCAGGAATTATAGAACATGAACAAGAAAATGCAGAGTAACATAAAATTTATGATATTATATAAGTATAATTTCAAAATTACTTATTTTCTAACACTTTTTAGAGAATAGCTGAATTAGTATTTCTATTATGATTGACTACTTTTCCTGTAGCTCTAGAAATACTTACTTAACAAAGACTTGTGAAGGAAGATTATGTTGTCCCAATTCTCTCAATGGAAGGAGCTTCTCTCCTTTGAAAACTACTGTATTTGATAGCATTTAAAATTATTATTTACCTCAAATTTTAGAATTTCATAAATTTGTAATAAATGCCTGAAAAGAAATTTGTTTTGAACTTTGCCAAGATGGATACATGGATGAAGTTTCAATGACATTTGATGTGCTATTAAATCATTTTTTTTCATAATATTCCATGCCGAAATTTGGGGATGAGATGGTCTTATATGCTTGTGGGTCTTAGATGCTATTAAATACAGTAATATTGTAGATATTTTTTTGGACTTGAAAACCAATCAATGACACTGTTGATGCATATAGATCAATAAGTTTGAACGAGTTTGTTTTCTTAACAAATATACATGAAGCTTTAAAATGGTGCATGTTAGAAACATGAAACTTAAAATAGCTTAAGAGGATTTTGATATTGACCAAACTTTTTATTAATTGGTGTATTTTAATTGGTTAAAATTAAGTTTTAGTTTTGTTATTTTTTAATAATTTTTCTTGCAATTAGTATGTAATAAGTATGGAACTTTTTTATGAATTATCACTGTTCAGAATATATCTTTACTTTGAGCAAATAATATATATATAATTTTAGGAAAGCAAATGCAACACTTCCATATTAATCAGAGAGGGAAAATAAAAAAGGAAGCTGTCACTACACACTGAGTATTATTTCAACATATATTCATATAAAAAGAGTAAAAACACATGTCACAGATTTGTTAAATGTTTTTTCTGCTTTTGTAATCTATTATAATTTATATGCCACCTTATAAAATCATAAATCTTTAACTTTGATTTTAATTATGACTTGTATGGACCACTTGTCATAGACATTTTATTTTTCTATTTAAGTTCATTTCATACCTTTTTATTTTTAGTATCCATAATACAAGCCATACGAATTTATATCTGAAAATTATAACTACTACAAGTCCCTTTATCAAATCATACTTTTTTGTAGATATCATTATAAATAAGTATTGTTTCAACAATACTTATAGAATAATAATAACTCATCTTTTCAAAGATGAGTTATTATTATTCTATATAGTGTTCAAATTAATATTCTCATCCTTATTGATCTTTTTCAGAAGCTAAAGAAGGCATTAGCTGAAAAACCAACAAAGATGAAAATATTAGTCCAAATAACTTATTGAACCATTTTAATTAGTTCACATCACCATATATGATATCTGATTTAAAAATGATGGCTACATTTCTTTTATTGTCATTGTTTTTAAGTTTTTATTGTGAAATTTTTTAAGCATTTCACCGCAAACAAAGCAGCAGGCCACTAGTATGCAAGGGGTTACAGAGAGTAAAAGCAAGAGAAAAGGACTGGGTATCGGGGGGGGGGGGATTGAGGAAAGGATAAAAGGAAGAATGGGGATCAAGGCATCAGAGGATATTGATTGACATTACATTTAAACTTTTGAAGATTATAGTTATCAGGGAAGCAAGTAAGAGGAAGGGAGTTCTACTATCAAGGGTGAAGGAAGCTGTTGGAATAGAAGAGGTGGTTACAATTTCATTTCTTTCAACAGTAAAAGGTTGGGACTGAGATGCCTACCTAGTAGCATGCTTAAATTCATGCAGTTGGGGCACCAGTGAAAATAGCTCATCAGAGTAGATGCCATGAAAATATTTGTAGAAAAGACAGAGGGAAGCCACATCACGTCTGTGAGAATGTGACTGGAGTTGAGATGCCAAGTCAGGATCGATCATATTGCATATCTGTCTTTGGATTTTGTCAAGAACCTTGAGATGAACAGTGGGGGGCACCACACCATATATGGCAACAGTATTCAATGCATGAATGAATGGTAGATTTGTAGATGTGAAGGATGAACTCAGATGAAAAAAAATCTTCTAGCACAATGCAGAGCTCCAACTTTCCTTGTGGTAGATGCAGATAATGATTCAATGTAGTTGTTCCACTTCAGGTCAGTGAAAAACGTGAGACCAAGTAGGTGCAGTGAGATGCTCTTGTGAAGTTGAGCATCAAGCATGCTGATAGGAGCCAGGGAGGTTTCTCTATGGTGGTTAAATGAGAGCAGTTTCATTTTAGAAACATTAAAATTTACAAGCCATTTCCTGCCCCAGTAAACCACAGATTGGAGGTATTTTTTGAGGCCAAAGGCCAGGTTAATTTTATCAGCAATGCCAGATTTGCTATTCAGACAGGAGTAAATGTTAGTGTCATCTGTGTAGATGCCTACCTGAGAACTGATGACATCAGGAAGATTATTAATGAATATCAGAAACAGTGTAGGACCCAGGATAGAGCCTTGGGAAACACCGGTGTTCATATGAAAGGAACTGGAAGAGAACCTGTTCAGGATGACCTTCATTTCACAATTTGATAGGAATGATTGGATTAAGTCAAATAATTGTCTTGTAATACTATATTTATAGTGAGATGATTTTAATGGGTTGTGCTAATATATGTTGCCCTATGACATACCATTTTTGCTGTGTTGTGGTAACAAATACATAAACATCAAAAACTTGGATTTTTCTAATATAGAATTCATAATAAACATAGACTGAGTTGGCCTGCTTTGTGCTTTGAACAGTTATGCATTCTCATCAGTGCTCTGTAAATATCATGCCGGCCTTCTACATAATACTTATGTAGAAGGCCGGCATGATATTTACCGTAGCAGACTATTTATCTTGGCTGACCAAAACATTAGATTATTTATTTGAAGAAAAGCATCTTCAATTGATCCAGAACTGAAATAACAGCTGACTTACAGAATAAATTGTCAAGAATAATTTTTTTCCAGTTGGATAATGTCCAAATAAAGAAATCCTTTTCTTGGACTCTACTGTATAACAGCTGGATAGACTGGCAACGATTGGCATTATTACTATATAGATTTCATAATAAATTTGCATAAAATAAGCATTTCACAATCTAAGATATTCAAGTGCATGGTTAATGTTATTAATTAATATTATTACGTCTATCATTTTAATTATGCTAATTATTAATTAATATGTAAGTATCTGTGAAGACATTTCATGATAGCTGTTTTAGTCACTGAATACATTCTTAACATTATCTTATATTTTTTCTATTCAGTGAGGCTGATATCATCTCAAAGACAAAAGATGAACATGCAGCAATGATTTAACAGGAAAGGTGGAAAGGAAGAACTTTCTCCAGACTGCTGCTTTGTTCAGATGTATTAACACAAAGTCTGTTTGATTCTATAAGAATGAGTCTATATGATTCTGCTAACTGGTCAATGATGAAATGCATTGCCAACAGACTGAAACAACTAAACAAACATTTGCCTCTTTCTGTTCAGATTAATATGGAAATATATGGAATAGTAGCAGCTTTAACTAGTTGATTGATTTAATTTGTTGACTCCACATGGAAGTAAACTACTGCTTTTTATTATGATTTTGTGGACAAAATGCCTTCAAACCATTTACTATAGAATAAATAAATCAAAGCACAAGTATCTACTAAGCCTTTGCATCATAGGATCCAACTCACAATTTTAAGTGTTATAGACTTGACCAAATAGACCGTACAAATAAATATATATATATGTTTGGATTAAAAAAACCCTTTTGCCTGATTTTGTTATTAGTTGAATTTGACCTGAAATGTTCACTTCTCAGATTGCAAACAACTATTATAAAAGTTTACATTTTCTGAGGAAATCAACTCTTATGATAATTTTCCAAGTAAAACACTGATGATAGCATTTTTCAGTTACTCAGCATTACCTTTGCTCTACTGGCTGTCTATATATTGTCAAATTTTCTACTGGATAGTGGCAAAAAACAGTAAGAATGAAAATATTAATTTAATTCATGCAATAATGGCATTGACCCCCCAACACAAGGAATTTTGAAGAATGCTTTAGCTAAGGCAGCAAGGATGAGAATAGTAATATGATTAACTTATAAAAATGGTTGAAGTAAATTTCTATCTACCAGTTACTGAGTTTGAGACAAAAAGGAATTAGTGGAAAGTTATAGATAACTTTGTAAAGCTAAAACAAGAGAAAATGGAAAACTTGTAGAAAAGAATAGTTTTATGGCACAGACATTTAGAAGAGATTAAAAAAGCCAGAAGAGAAGAAAGATGTCTCAGTAGTTTCTCATGTACAGACATCAGTCTAGAGCAGGAAATGAAAGAAAGCAAGACAAAGTATCACGGAAAGATGTATCAGATTGGAATAAACAATACTGGGAAAAATATTCAGAAAGTACAAGTGGGTGCTGAAAATTTGACTAAATAACAAAATATAAGAATTTTCAGCACCTTTGCCCGTGAAGCCTTCTTATGTAAGGCATAAAGTATGTTTATATTGGACTCTCATTTCATACCTTCATCTATGATGTTGACTCTTTATCTGTATTTATATCTATCTCTCTCTGTTCAAATCTAGCTCTCAGTTTGTTCATCTCTTTTTTTCTCAATCTGTTCATATATTTCTAAATCTATTCCTCTCTCTCTGTTTCTATCTATCTATCAGTGTTATATTTAGTGAGTATTAAAGATACATCTCTCTTTTTTTTAATAAGACTTTCACTATACATGCCAGTAGGCATAAGTTTCAGTTTAAAAAATGTGTTTACTCAAATGTATACTCACTAAATATAATGTTGATTGTAATAAGAAGTAATATTGGATTAAGAAATCCATTAATTGCTGAAAAAAATTACTATATCAGCCTTTTCATATGTATGTATCCTATATATTCTTATTTTTTATAGATAATTAATAGAATTTGGACAGTCTATCATAAAGCAAAAGGTCACAAGTAATTTAATTCCACACTGAGACAGTGAGTGAAGATTAATCTTACTATATCAACCACGGCCTGTAAAACTATTATTCCATGACAGTTACCATAGTGATTTTTTTGAACATGGTATGATAATTTAATTCCTGGAATGCCCCAGTGAAAGCAGTTTGCTCATCTGGTTACTATTTGCTGGTTGGACCCAGAACTTTCATCAAATGCGATAAATAGATGTTTCCTCGGGGACGCCTCAAGACTTAAACTCAGGCCAGACCTAAAGGGGAACTTGTACATATGATCCATCGCTAAAGATGCCGGAAAATAGTCAATTCCCTGTCCCACTGAGGCAAGTACCTCACTCTTCCTCCTATCCTCGACCTTTACAAGAGTTAGATCAGGCTGAAAATGGAGTACTGCTGCCATATATAGGCAGGAACTTCCCTGTCTTCACTTTCTACTCTTGATAGAGTTCAAAAGTGTCTCTGAATCCCTGTGGGTGATAAATTATTTCCCACCCTACAAACCCTTTCTTACAGATGAGATGTTGGAAGCCTCTCACTTCATGGCTAGTGTTCAGATAAACTACTCTCCTTAGTTCCACTAACCTTCATGGCTAGTGTTCAGATGAACTACTCTCCTTAGTTCCACTAACCTCCATGGCTAGTGTTCAGATGAACTACTCTCCTTAGTTCCACTAACCTTCATGGCTAGTGTTCAGATGAACTACTCTCCTTAGTTCCACTAACCTTCATGGCTAGTGTTCAGATGAACTACTCTCCTTAGTTCCACTAACCTTCATGGCTAGTGTTCAGATGAACTACTCTCCTTAGTTCCACTAACCTTCATGGCTAAGGCCCACCATGCCATGCACATTGTAACAAACCATTCTCATTCTCTTCGTATTCCTTTGGTGAGATGTAAGTTCCACTCAAGTAGCAGCTTCCCATGAACTACTGCCTTGTAGAATCAACTCTCAAGAGGTCGCTTCCCTGGTCACCACAATCTGAACCTGTTCAAGTCTAGAGTTAAATATTATCTCCCCCACATATATGCAAAAGCTGTGCTTCTTACTCTGTAACCCTCTACCTTGAGTGGCCCTCGGGCCTTGCACAGGGTGAACATCATTGTTAAAAAACAAAACAAAAAAAAAACTCTTCTTAAAGTACTCCCCTTTCTGAAGCTATACACTTCTGTTGATTGGAATATTCTAGGAACTTGTTTTCCAAGATATCTTTCAGTAATGTAGTGATGTTGCTGGATGCCAGTAATATTTGCAAATTTTTGTTCTTTCAGACCATTTTTAAAAATTTTGAATATCACTGAGATTTAATTATTTGGTGAATAAGGTGAGTGGCCCATGTTTGTAAGGTATTTCTTAAACTCTATTAGAATCTGCTGTATTCTTTACTCTATTCATACTCAGTTCTTTTGCTATCAGTTACAAACTTTGATTTGCAATCTGTCCATATTTGCATGTGTTTTTGGCTGCCAACTTCTTGCATCATTAGATATATCTCACCCTTCCTTGAATCATCTGTGCCACTTTAAAAACAATTTCTTCATAGCATGTTCACCATAAGCCATTTTTAATAGGGCTGATGTTTCACTCGCACTTTTACCAATATTCACACAAAACTTGATGTTAAACTGTTGCTTCAGATTCCTTTCACTCATTTTCCACCAACATTATAACAAGAACACATACCACTTTCTTTACTGCTTCATAGCAAATGACTCATCTGGTCTGCGTCTCAAGATGTGGAACATTTTTGGATATGTTCAGGTTCAAATATTTAGGATTCATATCCTAGTGACGTACTGGATATTCTGAGAATTAAACTCTCACATCTTGTATGTGTGTGTGTGTGTGTGTGTGTGTGTGTGTGTGTGTGTGTGTGTGTATCTATAAGTAAAAGTTTGTCACTTAGCTGATTGATGATACTTTCAGTATCCTGACTTCAAAGTTTTGTAGGCAGATCTGTCCACTCTTCAGGGGGTATCAGCAATTTACTGCTTATATTTTTTAAAATTTTTTATGCACTTTGTGTAAGTTTTTTCCATATTGTTTGTGTTTGTGTGTGCTTTTGTGTCCGTGCAGCCATGTATCCATCTGTGCAGATGTGTTTTTGTACATGTGCACCCGTCTGCACATACATGTAGGGTGTTGTGATCATTTGTCCTTTTCTTTGTTTATTTATTTTTTCACTTCACTTACTCTTTAGCCATTACTCTTTTCTCTTTTTTCCTCTTTTCTTTCAACAGTTGCCATTTGTGGTGAATTATTACATTCTCTAGACATGCCATTGTTTTTAATTTTTTGTGTGTTCTAATTTTTGGGTTTTTTTGCTAGAGAAGTTGTATTTCGTTTTTTACATAAATAATTGATATTAATGCTTAAATAATAAATACTGTTGTGGAGTAAATAACACACCCTGGGTGACACAAATGAACTAGGCATAATGCCTGAAATAAAGAACTCCGAGTCAGGGTAGTCCATTGGAGTCAGTCAAGTGAATTTTTAAAAGATGTCACAGTGAGTAGCCTAAGCATGACATAAAGTTATAACCACAGTGATGAGGGATCAAAACTCATACAAATAGGAAAAAAATCCTTTTTTTTTTTTTTGCTTTGGTGCACATGCAAAGAGTTATGATGAGAAATTAGAACCACATTAGTTAATTTTTTTCTCTTTGGTGTGTGTAAAAAAGAAAGAAGAAAAAAATTCTTCAAATATGGAAGAATTATTAGCTCAAGTGGTAAAAATACCACATCAACAACAGTAGTTGTTGGAACTCCAGAAGCAACAACAAAATTTAATTGAAATAATATGGAAAAAAACAGAAAATTCCCCAAGTCCTTTCACTCCTGACGTGGTGGCAAATGTCATATCTGAATTCACATACAATTTCCTTTTTTGCTTATTTTAGAAGATACAAGCAAATTTTCAAAGAAGAATGCAGCAACTGGGAAGACTAGAAAAGAACAAGACTTTTCTTGAGGAAGTTAGCACCGGTAGAACATGAAAAATATTGTAATTTTGTACTACTGTAAAAACAGGAGAAATTTGCTTTGAAGAAACAGTAAATATTCTGACTAAAACTTTTAGCAAGAAAAGTTTGTTATTCAATACTCGTTAGAAGTGTGTATAAATCTAACAAAAATTTTGTCACATATGCTGGAATTGTTAATAAGGAGTGTGAAAGATTCAAATTAAATGAACTGACACCAGATATGTTTAAACTAAAGGGTTAATTTTCATTCAAGGGTTAATAGCAAAATAAATGCAGAAATATGTGAGAAATCTAGCAAAACTTGAACAGAATCAAAAACTAATGTTACAAAATAATTTGGAAAAATGTCAGAGAATCCTAAATCTGAGATGCAATGTCTTTAGAATTCTAAATCTGAGATGCAATACTGAAGAAATTGAAAAAAAAGAATGTGCATATATACAAGCTAAAGAAAAATGTGGAAAAAGAAAAATCCATGTTTCAGAATTGAAAGGTTACATCTCGTAGTTAATTTTTTCTTTAAGAATTCAAAGTGCTACAAGTGTGAAAAAGTAGGACATAAAAAAGTTACACTGTAAAACTAAAGCAACGAAAAGTTCTCATAGAAATTTCATATGCAGCGTTGTGACATAAAAAAAATGACAGGAAACCAAAGAAAATTTGTGTATGTGAAAATTAATAATGTGGATGTAAAAATGCAACTAGACACTGACAGCGATATCACAATAATCAACAAAGCCACATGGAAAGCAAACAGAAAACCTATATAAAAAAGAACTTAAAAAATTGCACATGGTGTGTCAGGTGAGAAATTATTTTTTATTGGTGAAATGACTTCTAACATCTCATTCCATAACAAGAGTGTAATAGCTAAGGCTTATGTGTTAAAAAATACTACAAATTTATTTGATATTAACTGGATGGAATTATTTCAACTGTGGGATTTAGCTGTAAATATTTATTGCAAAAATGTAAGTTGACAAGTGACCAATTAAAAAAAAACAGTGAAAATTTAAAGGAAGAATTGAAAAAATGCTTTCTGGATATTCTGCCAGATGAGTTGGGTTGGTGTTCCAAAGTGAAATTTTAAGTGAACAAAGAGTTGACACCAGTTTTTAAACCAAAACGTAGTGTACCATTTGCAGCATTGAATCAAGTCAATGAAGAATTAGACAGACTTGAAAAGATTGACCATTCAAAATGGGTAGGATCAGCCATGTATGTAAAAAAAAAAAAAATCATGTTTGTGCTGATTTTTGACAGGGTTAAACAAATGTTTAGAACCACATAACTGCCCATTACCAAATCCAGAGGAAGCTTTTGGGAATTTAAATGATGGTAAAATCTTTTTGAAGCTGTATCTTTCTGAAGCATATCTGCAAATCCAGGTTGAAGAAGAATGTTCAGAGTTAATAACTATAAATATGCACAAGGGATTGTATGAGTCCAATCAATTTCCTTTTGGGATAAAAGTGGCATAATCTATATTTCAACAAGCTATAGTATGCTTGCAGATTGTGATTTTGCACTTGCTTATCTAGGTGATATATTAATTAAAATGTATCTAAGGAACAATATATCGAGCATGTAAAAGGAGTTTTTGAAAGAATATGGGAGTACAGGTTCAAACTCAGTGAGGAAAAGTGCAAATTGTTTTTTGCCTAAAATCAGGTACCTAGGACAAATCATTGATAAAAATGGCCAGCAACCAGATCCTCTCTTCCTGGTGTAATGGAAGTATGTCTCTGCCTCAGCTTCTCTCTGCAAATCCCTTCCAAGCTAACACTTTTATGGGCCCTCGCCCAACATCAGGGTGGGGTCTGACATGATTTGGGGTTCTAGGATCTTCCAAATATCCAATCAGAATTCACTGCTGATGGTATTGTAGGAAGCAATTCACATGTCCAAATTTGGGGAATCCTTCCTCCAGAGAGTAGAGTTAGCAGGGCATCGGCTTGTCCCACTTACTCCCTCCTTCTCTTATTTGTACTTTTACCAACACCCTTCAATGGGTGTAGTCTGTTTTCCCCTACTCTCTCTTGTTCACCAATCAAGGTCCTTCGACTAGGTAGCATGACTAGCATATGTTCATTAATTAAAATTACCTGTTTCAATTTCACATCATCAGCAATGCCCTTTGTCATAAGGTTTTGATATTTTCCAGAATTCTCTCCTTGGACAATTATAATTCCTCCCTTCTCTTCAGAGGATGCTTTTTTTTTTTTTTTTTTTTTTAATCATATCACCCCAAGCAAGGCCGGAGGCCACTATCACGCAAGGGGTTAAAGAGGGGGTTGGAGGAAGAGCAGATAGGAGTGGCAAGGGAGGGGATGGGGAGAAAGAGAAAGACAGTGGGTCGATCAAGGCAAGGGGGCCACAAAAGATCCGGAGCGAGAGCAGATAGGAATGAGAAATGAAAGGATGTGGAGAAGGGAAGTGTATAGATCAAGGCAACTGGAGATGTCGATTGACGCTACACTTAAACCGTTGGAGATTGTATTTGTCAGGGAAACAGTAATAGGGAAGGGAGTTCCATAGGCGAGATGTGCGAGACATGAAGCTATTGGAGTAGAAGAGATGTCTACATCTAACAGTTTCCACGGTGTAGGGGTGGGAGCGGGATGCCAGCCTGGTGGGGTGTTTAAATTCACGAGGCCTGGGGACAAGCGAACGCAACTCCTCAGAGCAATTACCGTGGAAGTACTTGTAAAAAAGGCAGAGCGAGGCAACATCGCGTCTGTGGGAGAGCGACGGCAGACGAGATGACAGATCAGGGCCAATCACGTTGCCTATCCGTCTCTGGATCTTATCAAGAACCCCGAGGCAAACAGCAGGGGCCCCAGACCATATATGGCAGCAATACTCCATGCAAGGGCGAATGGTCAATTTATAGACTTGAAGGATCGATTCCGGGGAGAAAAATTTCCTGGCTCGGCACAGAGAACCAACTTTCTTAGCGGTGGCTGATGCAACTGACTTGATATATTTGTTCCATCTCAGATCAGCAGACAGCATGAGACCAAGCAGCCGCAGGGAGGAGCTCTCGAGAAGTTGGTCATCAGACATACTAATGGGATGCAGGGATAGATCCTTGTGGTGGTTGATAGAGAGCAGTTTTGTTTTAGAGGCGTTAAAGTTAACCATCCATTTCTCACCCCAGATCCCGACCGACTGGAGGTCCTTTTCAATTTGAGCTGCCAGGTTAGCTTTGACCACCTCACTAGATTTGTGTTTGAGGCAGGAGTAAATAGTGGTGTCGTCAGCGTAGATGCCGACTTGGGAGTCTATGGCGTCAGGAAGGTCGTTTATAAATATGAGGAACAGAGTAGGGCCTAGGATGGAGCCTTGAGGAACACCTGCGTTAGCGGGATAGGATCTGGAGATGAAACCACTAAGAACAACCTTCAAATCCCGGTTTGACAGGAATGATTGTATTAGGTCAAACAACTGACCTGTGATACCATAACCCCGGGGCTTGCAGAGAAGGCCGGCATGCCAGACTCTATCGAATGCTTTGGAGATGTCAAGGGCCACGGCACGAGCTTCACCGTTGTTGTGGATAGCTTGGCAGACAAATTCAGTGATGGCCGTAAGCACATCGACAGTAGATCGGGCAAAGCGGAAACCATACTGCTTGTCTGAGAGCAGATCGTGGGATATCAGGTGAAAAATCACTTCGGCGTTGATAATGGCCTCGAAGACTTTGCCGAAGATGGGTAGGAGACTGATAGGACGGTAATTGGAAGGGTTGGAGGGGTCACCAGAGTTCTTAAAGACAGGGACAATTCAAACTGTTATCTTACCAATAGACCAAATTCTTCATTTGAATGAGATTTTATTTCTTTAGTGATATATACATCTTCCACCCCTATCAACAAGTAAAATAGAATAATTTCCTTACTCTCTTCTCCTACTTATAGCCATAAAATTATTATCTGCAACTAACTTGGTGGTCTCAACTTAGAAATGCCAGCCTTAGTTGATTTGCAGATGTCACCACATTTCCCTACATCGTCCTTTGGGCCTCACTTTAACCAGATGCCTATGTGGATTTCATTGTTATCTTCTTGTGAGGCCCTTTATTCATGAAATGAGGTAAAAAAATAAAAGTATATTTTCTTTTGTTTTCAGTATGTCCGTCAGTCTATCTACTACTTTTGTTTTTGTATTCACTTTTGATTTAATTTAATCCATTTTTCTCTCTTCATTTTATTCGCATTCTTCCAGTGTCACACAGGGTAGTCTGTTGGAATCAGTCAGGAGAATTTCTAACAGATGTCATAATGAGTAGCTTAAGTAAGGCATAATATTATAACCACTAGGAGTGAGTTATAACATATACTTGTATAAAATAATAAAAAAGTTAATGGTCAGAGTTGAATTAGATCAGGAAACAGTAGTATTAAAAAGTGCTCAATACACATATAAAAAGATAAAAATTTAACATGTAATTTTTTTATACTATATATATATATATATATATATATATGCACACATCCACATATACTTATATATCTTCTCTAGGCTATTATTTCATTTTCTTATTTGGTTTGGTGGTATCATAAGTATTAATTGTAGGGGTTACATTTATAATTAAATTTTTATTTATTATTGTTTGAATTTATGTGCATATGTCTGTATTTATACACTTATGCATACATGCATGTGCACATTTGGGCATGCATGTATATAGGTATACATACGTGCACATATAAGTATGCACATGTACACTTCTGTTTGTGCTTTGTTATTAATAATCTAGTACTTAATGGTGAATTTATTTTTTCTACTTTTAGGGTATTACGGTTGGTTGGGTTAATAGAATTTGTTTGAATATTTATATATATTATATACTCTCTCTCTTTCTCTCTCTCTCTTTCTCCCCCCACCATACTACATGCACATATATGTAATTGTTAAATAGTGTATATGTATTAAAGTAAGTATTTGCCTATATCATATGTTATTGTTTAGCTAATGTTTCATTTTTATTTAATGGTTAGTAGTTTGTTTTTGCCTTGGTGTTACATATTGAGGTATTAATTATGGTGGTTAGGCATGTTTGATTGTGGGTGTGTATGTATATATTTATATGTACATGCACACACACACACACACACATGTATAGGTGTGTATGTTTATTTGTTTGCTTTTGTATATATATATATATATATAAGGAATATAAAATAGAATAAATAAGGAATATCTGTTGAACCTTTTGATGAATTTCTCCTGGTGTCAAATGGAAGCTTATAAAGTAACTTTCTGAAATTATGTACAATGTTCCAAGTACAGTCCAAAGTTTGAAATGGATGTGTGTTCACATCTTATGACTATGGACCCATATTCATTTCAAACATTAGGCTGTAAACAACACACACAATATTAGCTATTTCTCTCCTTTCTATTTTTCATTGAAAATAGCCAACAATGATTGATGATCAGTTAAAAATAATTGGCATGTAACATAAATTTTTTAATAAGTTTCTTTACAATTTTACACCTGATATTGGCTTATTGAACACTAGGAGAAATTCTCCAAAATCTTAACAGATATGCTATCTCATATATATATATATATATATATATATATATATATATATGTGTGTGTGTGTGTAATTTGGCAGCAACTTTTCTTTTAAACATGTAGTATAGAATGTTAAAGACAACATAGTCTTGCATATTTTCTTTTGAATTTTCTCATATTCTCTAATGAGACTTTTTATTTTAGAGAATATGAGAAAATTCAAAAGAAAATATGCAAGACTATGTTGTCTTTAACATTCAATACTACATGTTTAAAATATATATATATATATATATATATATGTATATATATAAAAGGATATGACCAAAAAATTAGAGATTATGTACATAGGTGTAGTGACATAATAGATTTAGTGTAGAAGTAGCACCCATATGATATGGACAGGATTTAACTGTTCAACTGTGGAATGATTGCTGGTGTCAGAAAGATAAAGTGCATTGTCTTCAAGATTACTTTTGTTCTTCATCTATTTTAGGTAACAACAGAAAGGGTATACTAGGAATATATTAATTTCAGACAGACATCAGTAGCATTTGATAACTGCCAACATGTAAAGATGATTAAAGAATCAGATCACTGCTAATTGGCAAAGATGGTAACCATACAACAAATGAGGATATTGTATCAACTCATATTTCTATTCAACACTGCTGTTGCTCATTTCACGTCAATGCACTGTCTAATAAATACTGCATTCCACTTGTTATCTGCTATCTTCTTGATTTCTCTTTATTGTTCTTGTTCCTTAATAATGTCTCTCTTTTACTTATTTTTTCATGCTCGGTAACCCCTTGTGTCTAGTGGCTTTACTGCCTTGCTTGGGGTGAAATGGTTAAAAAATAGTTTCATGTTACAAATCATGTAAAAAAACTTATAAGCAGGAATATATTCAGTGGTAGTGAGTCTCATTACTTTTTAAATTTAGATGTAAGCATTTTGAATATCAACTCATGCATTCTTACAGATATGAATATTTAAAAATTACCAGAAGGAAGCTGTTGAATAAAATCTTAAATTTATCATGTTTTGTAGACTTTATCAACATAGTGTATTTGTTTTGGTTTTAGCCATGTAACAATTTTAGGCAGGGAAGTAGCAATCATTTTTTTTGTCAACGGCCCTGGAAAAAAAAAGGTATTAGAAGTTCCCTTAAAGAACTCTAAGAAGTAGGTTTGAACCTGTTTAACTTCTAATTATTTTTGCTAAAACTGAGCACATTATCTTTTTTTGTTTTTTTTTGTTTTAATTTTTTTTGTTCTCATACCAACAGAAACCATCTCTTTAAAATATTTTACTATTTTGATTGGTTTGTTATTCCTATTCTCTAGTATCAAATCAAGTTAACATACTTAGCTGTCCATGGCATGCCTAGAGAAGCAGTTGGGCTTGTTATTTGATGGTATTGGTTGTTGGTTGGTCCCATGATCTTAGGCAGTGGTCTCCAAACTTTTCAGAAAAGAAAAAATCAGTTCTATAAATGAATGAATGAATACCTTATTTGGATATTTTTTTAGTAGTATTATTCAGAAAACAAGAAAAATGTTGGATGTGCACAATTTAATAATTGCATACAGGACAGAAATGATTAAAAAGAAGATGAAATAGGGAAGATAAAACAAATCACTGAAATAGTTTGATACAAAAAATGCAAAAAAATGGGGTGAAAGAGGCGAAAAAATTTGGAATGAATCCATTATCACTCCTACCTTTTCAGAACTCAATTTTAAAATAATTTTTGTGTGTAACTAATTAAAAAGAAACAGAGAATTTAATATCCCATGTTAGTAATATACTGAAAACAGAATATTTTACAAACAAACCACAAACCACAAATAGCAACTATTTCTTCTGCTTAAACAGTGAAGGCTGTCATGACTTAATGAATATTGTTTCTAAGCCCTACAAATGGTAACCTGCAAGTGACCTGCACAGAACTGAGAACATGTCCTCTTGGTACAACATAGCACACTCATGATTTTGTATAAGGTGCTCAGTGATTGCAGACCCAGATGTAATGGCAGACATGCAAATTATGTTGTTGGTCTTTCCTTATATATGCCAGAACATGCATAGTAATTCTCCTTTCAAGAAGCTGAGTAGTCCTGCCTATGTAGTCAGCATTGCATTGACATTTAAATAAGTAAATGATTGAATAAGCAGGCAGTCTGTACAGACAGATTTTAATATAGTCCAAGAAGAGCTGAAAACAAGCATTGTGAAACACTAGCAAAGATTTGCTTTCACCAATCCATGGCAGTCTTAGACAAACAGGATGTTTTGACTTATGAATTTGCACAACCTTAGCATTAATGCTTGATTACACATCATCTAATAGCCATTCTTACAAAATATTTTTCTTATAAATTCTAATACTTGTTCTATCCAATAGACTAAATTCTTTCTTTTGATTTATCTTGTCCTGATGTGCAGATTTACCTCTAAACACTGTCAGGCGATAGGTTATTGAACTTATATATATATATATAGGTAGTAATCCGTTGGTATAATCCAGGCAAGTCCTATTAACACAACATAGAATTTGAAATATGTTAAAACTGACTCACTGTGTTAGTATATATATATATATATATATATATATATATATATATATATATATATATATATATATACATACATACACACACACACACACACACACACATATATATATATATATATATATATATATATATATATATATATATATATATATATATATATATACTAACACACTACATCAGATTTTGTTATAATACCTTGTTTGGGAAATGGCAGGTTTTATACAAAGTGCAAAATAGTTGTTTATTTATAAATAAATTCAAAAGAAATAAACAATAGAAACATATACTTGATTAACACAGTAACATAGGCAGATGAATAAATTATTACATTATTTTACATGTTTATATTGTCCTCTTGACATTCTATAACCTTCACCAGTCACTTATTTATTGATTCTGTTAATTTTTCTACTCTTTTGACTAGCATTACTTGCAGTGATTTTTATTTCTTCCCAGGTTTTCTTTGAATATTGTTTTCTATTCTCATACACATCTCTTTTAATATTGAATCCCAAGTTTTCTATTGCATTAATATCGAAAGGAAGTGAACAACATTCTATTAATTTAATGTTGATGAGGCTTTTTTTTTTTTGACAAAATTGGCAATAGTCAACTTTGCATTCTCCCACATGAGTATACTTTTAAAGTTAAAGTTTCTTGGTTATGACCTGTACCACTCAAAAAACATCTTATCCAAGAACTTACAATTATTCTCTGCATTTATCTTGAAACCACCATTAACTTTGAATTTTACTGCTTACAATAGTAGGTAAAAACATTACTTTACCTCCCTGATTTCCAATCCTGTTGGGTGACTATTTTCATGAAAGATACATATTGGTACTCTTCTTTATTGTTTAGTAATTTTAATTGTAGTGTTACAAAACTTAATTATCTGCCCTTTACTTAGCTATGATATATATACATATCAAGGGACAAGAAATACATCATGTGACAGTCTAGGTAGAGGCATGGAATGTAAGTAACTTCACTAGATTGACCAATTCATCAGAATGACTGTATATATATTTCAGAACTCCATTTTCTCACAAGGTTCATGGCCTAGTCACATCATTGATGCAAGGTATAACCAAATCAGTTATCGAATAAGACCTTGAGTTTCTTTTCCATATCTGCTAATGTGTATCTGCTTGAACATAATATTGATCACTCTACATTTATATATGAAGATAAATTATACTCAAATAGGGAGCCACATTATACTCAAAGTATATTTAAGGCTTTGTATACAAGATATAAATAATGTAACTCCCATATTTGAAATAAAATAATAGAATAAAAACAAAATGAAATAAAAAGAAATATTTTTTATTAACAAATCAAACAATAAAGAAATATTTTGGGGGACACTGAACAACTCACAAAAACAATTGTTAATCTCATTCAAATCCAATGGTAAATTGGGTTGTCATCAGCTTTCTTCATTTTTCTACAACTCTCCAGAAATAGATAGCTATATTATATCATACAGAAAGATAAAATATATTCAATGCTTTTTTTATGTATAAAAATATGAGATCACATTATGCAGGAAGCTGAAGCATATTCAATGCTTTTTATATAAAAGCATGACACTGCTTTGTACACAAAGATATATATATATATATATATAATGCTTTTTTATATAAAAATAGAAGTCTCCATTATACTTGACAGTAAAGTAAAATAATGAACCATGTTATACAGAACAATGAAACAATTTCAGTATTTTTTATAGATAAAAATAGGTGGCTGTATTGTACAAGAAGAGATACTGTATTCTTGGGTTTTTATTAATAAGTAAATTTATTGTAGTTACAAAATTTTAATAAATTTACTCAATAAAAAAAGATCAGATTTTGAATATTATTTATTATTTCTAAATTCACGGCAATTATATTTGTCTTCTTCTTTGCTCTTCATTTTTCAATTACATTGTTTTTAATGTTTATTTTTACTGCAATAATACTTATAATTCTCAAGCATTTAGAATATCAACTCCATCTTTACAGATATAGATTTTCAGATAAGATTGTAGAAAACGGATTCTTAAAAAAAGTGTAGTAAAAAAAATAAATATGAAAGTGAATATAACTGTTTTACACAATTACCATATGAAAATTTAAACATAATATACTTATTTTTAAAAGGTTTTCAAGAAGTCGTTTTTGCAAAGTACATTTAACAGAAGTAAGTATTTACAGAAATGGTATATTAGAAATAAGATTTGGAAATCCTATTTCTTAGTCTTAAGTTATGGAGTAGAATTTTTTTTTAATTAGTAAATTTTCTACAATGACAAAATATGCAACTTATGAGATATTACCAAAATATTCTAACCTCAATCATTGAAGTCCATATTCCCAATAAACTAATACACCAGCATATTTTGTATTAAATCTGCTTTTATTAATGCCAGCTTAGGAAAAATCTAGACAGTTCTGAAAAAAAAAAAATTTTTGGCACACAATGCGATGAGGTATATTTCAATTTCATTATTTTATTTTTGTATTTTTTAAACATCTGTTTTATTTTATGCTTGCAAAAAGAATAAAAGCAAAAAAAAAAAAATGTCATTTTAAAATATGGTAAATTTGCAGATCAGTGACCAATTTAAAAAAAATGAATATTCCTGGTGTAAAAAGTAGCCTGATTTTTACAAAAATAGCAATAAAAATCGAAAAAACTACTGTTTAGGAGATATTGTCAATCTTAGTTGGGTCCCAGGTACAGCCAGGCTGCCTCATTATACCTATCTGAAGGTATAATGTAACCTTCTCTATTCCCCAAGGATGCGCAGCCATACAATTCAGACCCTATCTCTCATAGATATCTTCAGCTTGGGATGGCTGTAGGGTCAGGTTGGTTGGAACCAAAGTGTGTATTCTCAGACTTTTATTAGAGAATCAGTCATCGAGTTAAGTTCAGGTGGGGGTGAATTGCATGTGTGTTGATCAGCCAATTTTCGACGTATCTCTCCTGTTGATTCTCTTGGCTGACTTTTGGCTGTCTCTCTGCTGTTCACCAAAATGCTGTATATATAAGGTCCCATCTACTCAGGCATTTTCTCAATATCCTTTGGTCACAAGAGGGGTCGTTTCTTCTGGTTTGTTTTTAAATTATCCAGACTTTAAATATTGCCAACCTACAAGGCAATTTACATTTAAAATAACAACCTTTCATATTCATCTGATAAGCCTTTAGGTGAACGTAGACATATGTTGCCACCTGTCAAAATCTGCAATCTTTTGAACAACAGATGTTTTTGCAATTAAATTTACTGGGAAAATTTGATTCACCAAAAGAGTCAAACTTATAAATTTTTCTGTTCCACTTGCTACCAACAAAAAACAGAAATATAAAATACACTTCCCTAACAAATAAGTTACCTTGTTACAAAGGCACTCTGTATGGGAAGGGATTGAACTCAGGAACATAAATCGAGCTACATGATGCTTTAGGTGGCCAGGCTGTATCCAGGACCCAACTAAAATTGGCAATATCTCCTAAAAGGTAGCCTTTCCTTAATTTCTTTTGCTATTTTTATAATAATTAAGCTTTTTTACAACAGGAATAATGATTTTTTTAAAACATTTGTCACTAGGGCATTATTTGAACGTTCCTGTAAATGGGTAAACTTTTGCACAGTAATGGATTAATGGAAACTAGACAGTACCAGGGACCCAACTATGATTGGCAATATCTCCTAAACCAGGTGTGTGAAACTGGCGGCCCACGGGCCGCATGCAGCCTTTTACAAGCATCTTGGCAGCCTCACAAAGGTTTCTATAGCCGTGGTATATCAAGAATTTTGTCTATGTTGGTAATGCAAATTATTAAAATCAGTGAGATTTTTTTCAATTGGTATGATTAGATTGTTTATTCTATCTCAATGGTTTTTTGTTTTTGAATGTCAGTGACTATTTTTAACTTCCAGTTAATCATGTGATCATCCTTGACAACTAAATAAGAACAAATGTAAAATGAAAATGTTTGTAATTTTGTAATATTTTGCCTTAAAAATGTTGAATTCTACTCCATCTCGTAAAAAGAGAAAATTATCTGAAGAAGGACGTGTATTTCAAGAAAAGTGAGAATTACAGTACATTTGTACGACTGTTAATGGAAAGTAAAACTGTTTGATTTGCAACCACTGCATTGCGATGCCAAAAGAATATAATGTGAGAAGACATTATGAAACAAACCATCAATCTTGTGATAAATATGAAGGAGATATGTGTGTTTCCAAAGTGAAGGAATTCATGGTTAAGTTAACACAACAACAGAGTTGCTTTACAAAAATTCAGAAAGGCAATGTTAGTTCTGTTACTGCAAGCTTTGAACTCTGCAAAATGATTGCCATCAGTGGGAAATCTTATAGTGAAGGAGATTTCATAAAGCAATGTCTTGTAAAAACAGCTGAAATTGTATGTCCAGACAAGTCACACTTATTTCACAACATTTCATGAAGCAGGAACACTGTTACTGAATAAATTGATGAAATGGCAGGTGATTTGAGTCGACAGTTGAAGACTTTATTATCAAGTTTAGAACATTTTTCTATTGCTCTGGATGAGACTGGTGACATAGCTGGAATAGCACAGCTCACTGATTTCATCAGAGCTTGTGACAATGAATTTCAAATTTATGAAGAACTAATTGAACTGGTCCCAATGCATGATACTACAACAAGCCAGGACATTTTTGAGAAAGTTGAACAGCTTCTCTAGGAGTATGGCCTTGATTTGAGTAAACTGGTGTGTTTCTCTACTGATTGTGCTGCCAATATGGTTACGAGACATAATGGTGTTGCTGCCAAGTTAGGTACAAAAATAGAAAACATATATCCAGATTAAACATTCAAGCATTTTCACTGTATAATTCAACAGAACTTATGTTCTAAGATTTTAAAATTAGATCATGTGTTGAGTTTTCTCACAAAAACAGTGAACTATATCAGAGGTTGTGCTCTGCATCACCATCAGTTTAGCCAGTTATTGGAAGATGTGAATAATCAGTTCACAAATGTCCCATTCTACAAAGAAGTGTGGTGGCTTTCATGTTACAAGGTACTGAAACAATTTTTTTGTATTGCAATACGAAATTATGTTTTTGGAGATGAAGGGTCAAAGCACAGATGAATTGAAAGATGAAAGCTGACTCCAAGATCTAGCTTTTTCAGTGGCTATTACTGCCCAATTAAGTGACCTTAATTTGAAATTACAAGGTAAAAATAAGCACATCACTCAGTATGATGATATCAAGTGTTTCATTGCAAAATTAGTTTTATTGAAGTCCCAGTTGTCACATAAAAACTTGATTCATTTTTCTATGTGCAAGGAGTTGAAAAAACTGCCAATACTGAGTCTGTATTTATCTTTGCTGAGTACAACAATTACCTGGAATTGTTGTTAAAGGAATTTCAGTGAAGATTTTGTGATTTTTCATTTTGTGAAGATCAGTTTGCATTATTCTCAGCACCATTCACTTTTGATGTTACTCAGGCAGAAGAAAGTCTACTGATGGAGCTACTGGAAATGCAGACTGACTCAACACTCAAGGTAAAGTACCTAGAAGTTGAGGTACCTGGGTTTTTTTCATACCTTCCTCAGACATTTAAAAACTTCAGAAAATTTGCCACAAAAATTATGATGTTTGGTTCTACATATGTTTGTGAACAGTTATTTTCATTTATGAAGGCCACGAAAACGTCTTGTAGTGGGCCCTTAAACAACGAGGTTTCCAAATATGTTGTGGATGTGCATGTTTGTGGGTCGCACCATAATTATTTTATTTTTGTCTAGGAAAGGTGTGGAAAGGATTATGCCATTATGCTGGAGGTCGCTATCCAATGTGGTTGTCACAATGCAATTCATATTTGACATAAAATAGCACATGGTATAAAATACGACAGAACGTAATGATTCAAATCATAACAATTGAATTTATTAAGTGTTTCATGTACATGCATATAAACTGAAAGGTTTGGAAGAGTTATGTCTCTTAGATTTGGAAATATTTGTACCGGTGCTCATAAACTATTAAACTGTAGTTTATAAGAATGAGTATGTTGCATGTTAGAGATTGTCTATTGGATAAGCTGGTTAGAGTTCAGAAATTGTACTTGCGTGATTGTTATAAAGTTCTTTTATGTCTGACTGCATTAGTCAAGATGGGAGTTCTTTAAGGGTCACATTTTGGCAGCAGAGGTGAGACGTGAGAGTGATGAAGAAGAGAGCGAGAGAGAACGAGAATTACTCGTGTTTGTTTTTTATAATCTCTTGTATCACATGACAGGCTCAGACTTAGTTGGCGCAAAAACAGACCTGTCGCGTGTAGGTGATTTGATTGGTCGAAACTGACTCAATCAATGAGCTAGATTGGAGGTGATTGACCAATGAATGCTTGTTGTATATTTTGTAAGTATGATGGTGGTGAAAATCTCAACAGGAAGAGTGCATTTCCCAGCGGGGGTGGGTGACTGGCAGACGTGGAAGATTCCACAGTGTCACAGAACCATAATAACCGATGAACATTTGTCATCTTTGATCAAAGTGGGATCTACACAGGTATTCCAACCTGATCTATCGAGGATCATTTGTCTAAAGTGATGTCAATCATCAAGACAAAATAAAAATGATTAAATTGTACTATCTTGTATTGTAAGTATTTTGTATTTAAAGTTTAGGTACCAGTCGCTGTGATTAATGTAATACTAAGCAGGTGCGGCCCTCGAGCCTGCAGATATGGCCGATGCGGCCCTCCATATGCCCTGAGTTTGACATGCCTGTCCTAAACGGTAGAGTTTCCTCAATTTTTAATCAGGCTTTTTTTACACCAGGAATAATGCATTTTTTAAATTGGTCACTGAGGCATTATCTGCAAATTTACTTAAAATCTCGTTTTTTTACATTAGGACAGTTTATCAATTAGTAATAATCATTATCTCTACTTCTGGTGATTATCGAATTGTTGAACGCGATTTAATTCGAATGTCTACGCTTCAAAAGCGTTTTGAGATAAATGCTCATGTGAACTATCTCAAGGGAAACTACTTTTCTCAGAATAGTTAAGTATCTAAGGGAGGTCACTCTGATACCCACACTCATTATATATAATAAGAAATACATTTTATTTATATTTATATATAATATATATATATATATATATATATATATATATATATATATATATATATGTACACACACACGCACGCACACACACACACACACACACACACACACACACACACACACACACACACACATATTCTTTACTGGACAGAATATGTTATTTTTTGCAGTTTATACATACATACATACATACATACATATGCACATAGTCTCTCTCATATATGCACAGGCACAAGGTGCTTCCCAAAATTTCAATCAGTTGATCAGCCTGTTACTCTATTGAGTTAACCTATATTTCTCATGTCTTGCTAGTCAAAATCATTTCACCAGGAAATAATTAATCATTTTCTATCCGGTTTCCTTTTCTTATTTTAAAGAAGGCATTTTGCATGTATTTGTGTCAGTATACTTTAGGCAGAATCTCTCTTGCACACACACACACTATCTTTTTACTTAGTAGGAATAGGTAGGTTTTAGCACTTTATACATTCATTCATTTATCAATAAATCACATTTCTAGGCAGATGAGTTGAATAAATTCGTAATGTTGAATGCCTATTGCTTTCACTTTGTGACGATCTACATCACACACACACATACATACATACTTACACAAATACAAATCATACAACGACAAGCATTCCTTGGATAATAAATCAACACTACTTTGTAATAGGCAATTAACAAATCGCAGCAATGCGACAATTTTATAATCGTTCTATTTTCATGTAGTCGATTTTGTGCACTTTTGGGAGAAATGGATCCCAGAAGCTTTCTTGAGTCTCCCCAAAACTTGCTTGCTGATTGGTCAATACCAACCAATCAGATTGTCTGCACGTGAAGAACAATTCTTCCCGTGCAGCGATTTGGAGCTGATGATCATCTATATAAGCAAGAAATATTCTTAGATAATTAGTGAGATTTCAGCTGCCAAATGAATCCATGACAGTTAAAACCATGCACCAACCTTCTCACTCACCACCACTCACATGCTGAATATTCCTTACTCTCACATAATCTTTTCCTTACACAGCAAAACTGTTGAAAACATTTATTACTAGAAACTATCACAAACTTTCTTTCTTTCAGTGAACTTTGGAATACAAATAATAGCTAAAGAGAAATAACTCT
The DNA here is from genome assembly GCA_964036315.1 of Acanthosepion esculentum. Classification (NCBI taxonomy): domain Eukaryota; kingdom Metazoa; phylum Mollusca; class Cephalopoda; order Sepiida; family Sepiidae; genus Acanthosepion; species Acanthosepion esculentum. Next base: position 54,381,914 of record OZ038480.1, read on the forward strand.
TGTTTTACTCAATGCATGCCTTCTTTCACATCCTTGTTTGTACATCTTGTTAAATACATATTTTATGTGCAATGATGTCTTTGGCTTATCCTTTCTTCACCTCAGTTTGGTTTTCTAATCTAAGTTAAATTAATGTGGTGAAGTTCGCCACAACTTGATTTACAATGGAAAAGTGAAATAAATTTATACATAAAAACTAAATTCACTTTAAAATAAACACTAAACATATGTTAAAATAAATTTAAGCATAAACACTTAAATGCTTTTATTTTTAAATTTATTATCACATTCTTTCTTATGAAAGTGCTTAATTCACTTTCCTGCAATAATTGTAACTGATATTACCAATGTATCAATTTTTTCAGGCTGGCCTGTCTATTAATATATGTATTTATAGTTATTTATTAAGCTTACCTAAGACTGGCACAAGACTACAGGATTGAGAGACCTAGTGTCAGTTAAAGTAATGACTGGTTTGTGAGCTTACATGCTGTTCGTATTTACCTAAAAATTTGATACATGTTATCATTATATTAACATATTAATTACTATTATATTATCATTAAAAATAAAGAACAAATGCTTTATTGCTGTTCGTAAAACAAACTAATTTTAGAAATTGCAACCGTAAAAAAATAAAATAAATAAATAATTTATTTATTTTATTTTTTTACGGTTGCAATTTCTAAAAATAAATTAATCTATTTGCGTTTATTACAAATTTTAAACGGCTAACACTTTAATTCCAAGGGAGGTAACTCATCTCAAACTTAAAATATACGTAGAAGAAGACAAAGAGCTATGCGAATCAATAGACTTTTGTCTTAATTTCTAACCACAGAAAATCTGTTTTTACCATCACTTACAGAATTTTTTCTTTGGTAAACTTATTTTTAATGCTTTTCTATAGTAAAATAAAACAATCAGACGCATTAGAGCCTGAGTCTGTTAATACGTGTATTAATTCCTGAGCACTAAGAATCCAATGCAGTCTTCATAATTGCGGTGTATTTCTGTAGTAAAGTCATTTACAATGCATTACCGTCTTAAAGCACTACTATAAAATAATAAATATACATACAAGGGTAGATTAATAAGTTCATAGCTTGGCAGAGTTATTAGCTGGATTTTGATCTGAAATTTTCATAGTATATTATTTGATCTATGTGATAAATATTCATACCTGAATTCAGTGCATTTATAAAAAATATTTGTTGTATAAAAATAAAGGCTTTTTTATCACTAAGCTGAATTTGCTTGCAGATAAAATTTTTGTGAGATTTGTAGTCATTTTATTTTGCTTCAAGAGGTTAGCAAGAACTTAAAGGCAAAAGCTAATCTTTTTGGAACTTCACAGAGTTGTTTTACAAGCACTGATTGTTATTATTTCTTTACAGTAAATTTTATTGACTTCACATTTGTTCTATTCTTAGTATAGGAAACTTTCTTGACAACTGACAATCCCTTTCTTTCTGTTTTGCAATGTGCAATATACAGGTTGAATGCCATAGATTTTCTAAAACATTCTATGTAAAAGGTTATAAACCTCAGAAAATAATTATCAGTTTTTTCATAGTACCAGAATTTGCTATATTATTGTACGTGTATTATTTTGAGTGAATGAATGTTTTTGATGTATTTGTCTAATAAGCCCTACCTCTAATATCATGGTTTATGTAAACAACTAGTTAAGTTTTCAATTTGCATGCATTTCAGTTTTAACTATCTTTAACATTATGCATCCACACACACACATGCACATAGAGATAGTGTAGACATAGAAATCAACACTGTATAGTGACTATTAGTTTCACATTTTATAACAATCTTCAGACCATGTGTCACTATTCCTTGTACAGGCTCATTATATAGGTTATGGTGGACCTGTAGGAAGTGGAGAAAGGGGAAACTGGGCCTTTTTAATTTTTCTTTTTAGGAATTATTTTAGTTTGTTTATACTCCTAAACTTGAGTTTCTTTATTTACATTCAGTCTACTGTCCTCATCTTTTATTATCACAACCTTCCAGTCATTGTACTCTCTGGCCTAATTCATGTGTCTCTTGATCCTGAAAACTATCAGGGAATTTTGAATTGAACCCATTATCTAATCTATGGTGTTAACCTGTTCTTGTTCTTTTGTCCATGTCTAGGGATATCTCATTTTGTTTTTGTTTAGTACTGCTCAGTTATTGTTGCCCTGTTTCTACTGAGTCAAAGTCTGTATTATTCAACCTAGGGATTGAACTCACAAGTCACTGTCACCAAATTCATGAACAAATGCTTTCATCCACTAGGCTATTGCCCTAGTTCATGTGGGAAGCTCTTTTACACTTTTAAACCAAGATATAAAAACTAATCCACCAGCAAGAAAAACTGATTAAAAAAATATGAGCAATAATTTTAGTAATTTTGCAGTTTCAGTTTACTTATAAAGTATAAATCATTAGAAAGATAATTATGCATATGATATAACTTTTCTATCAGTAATACTCGCTTTAATTTTTATCACCCCCACATACATTTTTCCTGATTTCAGTTCATTTCTATAGTACCAATATTAGAAATTATGTGGGATGATGAAAAATCCTTGGCTGTACTAACTTTCTAAAATCTGACTAAATAACCAAATATCAGGATTTGATTTGGAATCCCTCTTGAACAAGTCATAAACTTCACAGTAACCTTTCATATACATATAATAGTCCTATTCTAAAAGTAATTTTTGTGTTAATTCCTGATCAGTGAGAATTGCTTTCTTCTAGATTTTGAATACCCAATATGCAAATTTGAATGTTGAAACTTGTAAAAAGAAATTTCAGATTAAAATAAGCAATATTTGATACTTTATCCCCATTTTTTTACCATTACAAGGATGACCTCTTATATTTAAAAGAGAGGAACATATTTTAAAATAGTGGAATGGTGGTGGGATCATTCAGTCTTTTTGTTTAATTTCAGATGATAGTAATTTCATTTTATTAGTCATTTTCATTCTAATCTGTAAAACCTATCAATGTGGCATTTTAATTTTTTTTTTCTTTCTAAAACCTTTATAATATTTTGAATATTTATTATTGGAAAAATGTTTTGTGAGAGTTGTAATCATTTTACTTTGGGTCAAGAGGTTCACAAGAACTTATAGGCACAAACTAATCTTTTTGGAACTTCACAGAGTTGTTTTACAAGCATTGTTTGTTATTATTTCCTTACAGTTAAGTTTATTGACTTTACATTTGTTCTATTCTTAGTATAGGAAAACTTCCTGGTCTGAAGTTTACTGACCTTTTATATAATTCATTGATATTAAAAGTTGTGGTATGTTTTTAAGGATAGGAATGAAAAACAGGAAGGAAGATGAACGACAGAAGAAGGAAAAATGATTGTGAGTAATGGAGGCTTGTTTTTTTTCTCCTTAAAATCTTCAAAGAATTTGTCCTCTAATTTCTGATTGTTGTATAAATTTGAATAGGTAGGAAAAACTGAAAATGACAAAGGGGACAATTTCTCTCTAGATTTTAGTCAATGACTAGATTTTGAATTATTTCCTCTTTTGTGGAAGAAAGCTCTTGTTCAGTCAGGACTGGATGGCTAACCAACACTGCCTCAAAGTTTATATCACTTTGTACTATTGACCTGGTGACCATTTTAAGCAAGCCATGTATTTTTAAATCTAATTTTGGCAAAATTTAACCTTTGTGCCCACAAAAAACTGTTTCAAAAAGGACAATTTTTCTCTTAACACCACTATTACTGCATACTACCTTGACTCCTTCAGCAATTAAGATTATAAAAATATGTGAACCAAGTACACTGTGATATTTATTATTTACCATTTCATAAAGATTTATCATTTTAGAAAAAAAGAAATTTCAAAAGAACTCTTTTTTGTTAAAAAATTTCTAAAAGTTTACAAATTTATCCATATATGTGAACCAACTACAATGCAATATTTATTATTTATCATTTTATAAATAAATATGAAAACAAGATTTTTTATTTATAATTTTATAAAAATATCTGAAGTAGAGAACAAGAAAAATGAAATAAACATGATTTTTCTGCACAGTATACATTTTCTTCTCAAATTATTTTATATTTCAGATTACTTCTTGTTTTAATTTTTCAATTTCTTTTATAATCATCGTCAAGGATGCCTAATTAACAGAAATTCAAAGCCTGAAACTTAAGCAATTATGAGTTACATACGTTCCTACACATTTTTAAAAACACATAATTTAAATCTTTTTTTAAAATCATTGCTAGTTTTTCTAGAAATGTCTAGAAAACCTCCCAATAGATTTATTATGTTGGCTATATCTCTCTAGTAGCAGTCTTAGCACAGTTCTCTACAGCATGTTAAGCAAATGGGTTCATTGAGTAATGTCTTGTTCACCAGTTGCTTTCCTTTTATGCTTGTCCTATCTCATTTGCATATGATACTACACCTCCTTGAATCAAAGAGGTTGTATACCCTTGTTTTTTCTTCTACTACTTCTGATTATTCTTGTACTTTGCTCTTGTCTTTCTCGTCTTCTTTTTAATGGTGATCTTGGTCTTTCTTCATTTTCTTCTTCACTCTTGTCCGTCTTTTCATTCTCACTTTCTTCCATTTCCTGCTCTGTTCCACTTTTATGACTTTCTGTCTCTTCTTGTTCTTGATCTTCCATTTCCATGTCATCCAGTTCATTTCTGCTTCTGAATTGATCCACATGTCGTAGTATATTTCTTCCCGTTTTTTCCAGTATAGCTGTGTTGTGTTCTTTTTGTATCAGGAAATTTGCTTCTTCTGGATCAACCTCATTGTTCTTTCTATACCATACCTTTTCTTTCGTTGAAAAGGATATAGTTATGAGGGCTCTGGTTTGCCCCATTGCATATTATGCCATTTTTATGGTCAGTTTGTGCTTTGTTTCGAATACTTGCTTTATACCTTTCAATAATCCAACTTCATTTTCTTGTGCCTCCATGGAATTGATTAACCTGGCTGTATTTACTTTTAATACATCAATTCCTAGTAATCCATGATCTCTTTTGCATTCTACAATTGTAATGGGAATTACTTCAAAATGCTTATCAGTTTCAAAACTGCCTTGAAATATACTCATTATTCCTATAGCCGATCCATCAAATTACTTTAATTGGATGTTGCTTTTTTTAATTTAGGTCATCCCAATTTGATCCAGAAATTTTTTGGTATCAAAGTGACTTTACTGCCTGTATCAACTTGCGTATTAAATATCTGATCATTTATCCTTATTTTCTCTCTCCTTTTTTTGCGTTTTCACTGTAAATATTTCAGCCTCTTCTTCAGAGGGGGTTTGTACTTTTTGTACTCTTTCTATTTTCTTTTTGTATTTGCATACATTCTGAAAATGATCTCTATTTTTGCAATTTGAGCATACTTTTCCTAAAGCTGAACATTTGTTCTTGTCTCTCTCATGATTTTTTCCACAGTATCTGCATTTAATTATGGACATGGTCGTGTTTGTCCTGTATGCCTCAAATTCCTCTTTTGGTTGATTAAATTCTCTAATCAACTCTAATTGTTGTAAAAACTCGGCCCTAGCTTCCAAACTCATGCTACTACTTTTTAAACTTTCCAGTATTTTTCATTTGTGGTTTTGGTCTTGCAAACCATCAAATATTCTGAGAAGAATTAACTCATCTTCTATAGTAATTTCCTGAGTTCCCAACTTTTCAAATTCACAATACTTGGCACGTTCTTTTAATCTATGTAAGTATTGTATAATGGACTCATTTGGTGCTTGTCTTGTTGCTAAAAACTTGGTTCTTTCAGCAATGAGCAATTTTTTCTCTGGTCTTATGTTCTTTTTTATAACTTTGACAATTTCTTCAAATGTCATTTCTTCTAATTTGCTCAGGTAACACACTGTTGAAAATTTCTTTACTGCTTCACACCCAACAGTAGCAAGAAATAAATATTATCTTGTTCTCTCCTCTTTTGGTCTTGGTGTCTCGTAATTTTTTTCTACTCTTGCAAATGCTGCAAAAGTTCTTATACACGTTTCCACATGTTCTGGGTCTTTCAGCACATTTAAGGATCTTATTGGTGGCACCGTTGTTATGTTGGGTATATCTCTCTGTAGTAGCAGTCTTAGCACAGTTCTCTGCATCACGTTAAGCAATCGGGTTCATTGAGTAATGCTGTCTTGTTCAACAGTTGCTTTCCTTTTATGCTTGTCCTATCTCATTTGCATATGATACTACAAGATTATTTATTGTTAGCCAGTGCTGACTGATAAACAAATTTTGGTTTACATTTTTTTATAATTTAGTAAATTTTTATAAATTTATCAATAAAAAAACTTGTTTTCATATTTATTTCTTTATAAATTGGTAAATGATAAACATTGCATTGTAGTTGGTTTGCATATTTTTTATAATGTTAATATAAAATTATTCTTGTAAATAAATAATTTAATAAATAAATAATGTTTAATATTTGTTATATAACAACAACTCTAGGTAGAAGCTTATGAAGCTTTTTGGGACTAATTCAGCTTTAGTGCTGAAAACGTTTATTTTATTATAGTAGATGGTTACAAGTTAGAGGAGAGATGGAATGTACTTATTTTATTACCATAATATTTTTGTTGTAAATTCTCAAGAACAAAGGAAATGTATAAATTCACCTTTGTTTGGGTGTCATAAAAAATTCTAATCATCACTTTTTAAAATAATACATTGCTGAACGAGTCATGTATACATTTATAGTGGTGCCAAGATAAAAAAAAAACTGTTCTTTTGACACCTTGTTTTTTGCAGGTTTTTATTTTATGAGGACTTATATGTCAGTTATAGTGACATGTGACATAAAATTTTAGGTACCCATATTCTTCTTACAGTTTATTTCTTCTAATTTATTTCATGAGTTAAACAATTTTTTTTATAGATAATTAATCTGATCATAGATAAAATTAAATAAAACAACCAAGTATTTAATTAAGCCGTTTTTTTTTTCAAAATACATTACTTGCTTCTTGATTATTAAGGATATTTTAGAAGAAAAGCTAACATGAATTATAGTTATCTTTTTTATGTGACATGACTTTTTGGGACATGGGCGATCATGGCTCTCCACAACTCCCTATCCCTTTAGCTTTAAATAATATTTATTGCCTTGATATTCCGCCAAATCCCTGTTCTACCATCCACCGTTGGATAGGTTACTCAGTAATACCCTCTATTCCTTTTGACTTCCATATGTCCTGTGAGTGTCAAATTTTTAAAAGCTGCTTTTCTCATTATATGTCTCAGAAATTGCAACCATCCCTATCTGATTCCTAGTACGAGTATCCTTTTGTCTCCATTTTCCTTAAAATGTTCTTAACATATTCCGTGCATGGTATACTCAGAACCACATTTCTGCTGTCTCAATTCTCTTTGTCTGTGAAGAAATAGGAGATTAGATATTAAGTAGCAATTCAGCATTCTTTCAATTTTCCTATATCTTAATGTTTTTAGAAAGCATTTTTTGCTATCCCAGTGATTTATTCAAAGTATTGTCATCATCTTGCTTTTGGACCATAAGCCTTCTTCAGGTACCTGTTGTACTAGCTATATTCTCAGAATTTAAAACAGTGGAGTGAGTAGAAGTGTCATCACAAAAAAATTAATAACAGGATAAAATAACAAAAAAATTAACTAATACAAGATATCCCATAGATTTTACAAGCAGATTGAGAACTCTCTGTAGATTGAATAATGTTTAGTTCAAAATTTCAAGAACATTACCAAATATGACAAGCATATTGTGTTCTGCATGGATATTATCTTATTACAATTAAAAACAGTTTTAATAAAATTTAAAAATTAATTTATGATTTGAATTCCTGAAGTTAATTCTTGTTCATTATTCAGTGAATTATTCAGATTAATATCCTTATCTTTGTTGTTTGAATTATTACATTTTAGCTAGCAAGCTCTTCCTATCTAGTATTATTATTTTGCTTTCCTCCTCTCTACCATCCTCATTTAAGTTTGTAGTAAAGTGATTTTTTTTAATTCTGTAAAATTTGTTTTCTTTGAAAAGCAGAATGAATGATTTTTACAATATTATTTTTTTAACTTTTTTTTTAAAGTTGGGTTTAAAATCAGTAGTTTTGGGGGCTTTTAAGATGTAATTTAAATACACACACAAAATACTAGTCATAGACAGTTATAAAACTTCTGTATGAACTTAATACAACAACAAAATTATGTAACAATACAAAGTTATTTATAAGATAGAAAAAATATTGATTTGTGTCTGCAAGAAAATGAAAATAAGAGTCAAATGAAAATTTTGAATTGATAAAAAAGGAATTTTTATCAGATAAGACCAAAACTAACCATTTATTACTTTACACGGAGAAGAAACATTGAAAATAATCAACCCGGCAAAATAGGGACAAAGCTTATTTAAATAATTTATTAAATAATCACAGAACTTCCTACAACATAAAATTCTTATCAAGAATCTATAAAAAAGAAAGAATTAATCCAGTAATTATACCCTTATATTTTGTTCTTGTCTTATTTGAAATATTTACTTTTGTTTAAACATGATTTAATAAATGCAGACTTAAATTCTATTCCAAACTTAAATTCTACTTCAAAACTTACATAATAACTAGATGAAAACCCATGCCATGAGGGTGATTTTAAATGCAGAAGGCCTAAATAGAACTTTTGGCTGCAATAAAAAGATCATGGATCTGAACTATGTATTTATTGAATGAAAACTGTCACCATCATGAACTCTTGAATCGCATTTAATTTAAATATCTGAGGGCATTTCATGAAAGATTTTAAGTACCCATATTTTATTATAAATTTATTTGACCCTCTTTTCACTGCACCAATAAGCACAAGCATAACACCAAACTATTTTATGAGGACTTATATGTTAATAAATGTCAAGATTTTAACATTTATGCACCCTCCCCCTGTGATCATTGCTTGTATTACAAATATAAACATAATATGGTTTTTTAAAACTAAAAGTAAGACTTAAAAAAATTTCTGGTGACCAAAAATGTCTTCAGAAAATGTCACAGAAAAAGTCATAATTTTGTACTCTGGTTTTGAAATTCTCAGTTGAATGTCTATTTTGTAAAGTTAATCACAAAGATTCGGTTTAGCTTATTTGACACAAATTAAGATTTGGTTTAGTATTTTATGCTTACATTGTAAATGAAACTTTTAGCTAAAAATTTAAAAGGTTTTGGAATTTTCAAAAACTAATATAATAAAACCATAATCCAACAAATTTGGTGGCCATACCTTCTAGTCTAAGTCTTACTGCTATGCAATAATAGAATGACGGAAGACATTGGTGAATTCTAGTTTGATATAAAAAAATTCTTTAAAAACATATGAATTACTTCCCTTGCACCATTAGTTTGCATTATTGTGTTTCTAAATTTGAACTTGACTTATTGATAATAGATTTGTATGCCACATCATCAACTGCTTTTGAGCGTTGTAGAAAATTCATAAAATATAGAGACCAATCCTCACTAGGTAACCAAAAAATTCCGACTCTATAATGCATTTCAATATTGTGGAGAAAAATTATGCATATCATCTTAAGTCTGTTCTGGATAGTCAAAACTGATAATGAGATAATTCTTGAAAGCATTTAAACAAAAAAAAAGGGAATGACTCCTATACAAAATATAGAAGGGAAAAAAAAATCTATCAGATCCTGATCCTCGGTTCTGAAGTCAAGTGGCTAACCAGACCCAGATACTTTTTGTTAATTAAATAAATTACTTTGCTTTATTTATGCTTTTGTAATTCTATCATAGATTTTGTTCATATGCAACAGTTCTTTAACAAAATAAAAATTTGTAATTAAAGTATTAGGTTGGTGCAAAAATAATGTTGTTTTCTCACATGAAGTTGAACGTCAAAAAACGACATTATTTTTGAACCAACCTAATATAAATTCCTTGATTTAGTCTTGAACATAAACACAGTAATTTAAAAACAATATTGGCAGTAGTGATAACATCACAGCATTTTAAATTAGACTTGTCCTAATATATATTATTATAAGAGTATGTATTTTAATAAGAATTTTTACATTCTGAATACATTATCCCCAAAAGATATGTAAGTTGCAAAAAGTGCAGTCTTTTGATCTACATTTTTTTCACACACTCATGTACTCCAAATTTTGACAGATGGATAAACTAATGTCCACCCAATGATGTCTTTAATTTGAAAATAGCCAAGTTAACACAGAGCCTTTTATCTTAAAATATAGTCAAGCAACTGTAAGTAGATAAAGAAAAATCAGAGCTAAATTTATCTGAAACCTCAAGGGGCAAATTAGAGAAGATATTTGCTTATTTTGAAAGTTGTTCTTTCTCAGTGCCTGACAAAAAGATAAAGTTTCTAATATTTTTAGAGATAGATTCCATGTGTTCATTGAGAAAGCCTTCATTTCAATCCTATTTTTTTATACAAGAATTCACCTAATACAAGGCTCGAGAGCTACTCAAGATAGAGGGTTACTGAATGAGGTATGATTATGAATTAAATTGGTGTCAGGAAGGGAAGATTATGAAGATAAGGAGAAGAGATAAAGATTGACACTTGACTTGAAGTTAAGATTGTAATTTTGTCTCCGCAAAAACATGACAAAGTTCCAGATTAAGTTTGAAATTCTATGATACCACATTTAATTCAAATTCTTTCTATACATTTCTTTTTTTTTTGTCTTTATCAGACAGAAACATAGATCTTTTTTAACCCAGAAATATCTAGTTCATTTAAAGGTGATTTAAAGTATCCTGGTAAATTAGTACCAGTTTATATCCTTGTTAGTTTCTACTAGTTTATAATATAATTTTATAATGTCATTTTGCACTAGTCCATACTATCCTGCTCTATTACTAATAGTTTATAGTTTCTGGATCATTATTACTATTTTAGAGGATTGTGGTCAAGCACCAGCTTATAAATAATCTGGTCAGTTAGTGCCAGTTGATAGTATTTTTTCAAATGTTCACCCAATACAAGCCTCAAGAGCCACTCAAGGTAGAGAGTTACTAAATGAGGTCGTTGTATTGATCTAGGAGAAGAAAAGGGAAGTAAGTGCAAATTATGAGGATACATATGATAGGTAATGGTAAACCTTTGACTTGAAGAGGTTAAGATTGTAATGTTCATGGAAACATCCTTTTAGGAGTCTGTTGTATAAAGTAGCAGCTCTTGGGAAGAAGCTGTCCAAATGAAACTTTCTTCTTGCCTATAAAATATGAAGGGAATGAGGCTGATTTACTCCTGTGTATATAGCATGGGGCACTTTAGATGTAAATGTCTGAACTGGTAAAACTAAAGAGTGTAGAATATCAGAACATTTTTCCATGGAAAGATCAAGAGAATAGTAATAGGCCTGCAATGTTGCATTTGTGGGAGAAGGTTTGTAGGGTGGAAAATAATTCCTCACCCACAAGGATACATAGATGCTTTTGAACCTTGTCAAGCCTGAGAAGAAGATTGGATGATTCCAGCTTAGATATGGCAGCAATACTCCATTTTTAGTCTTATCTGGTTCTTCTAAAGATAAAGCACCGCAGGAGTCGGGTACTCTCTGGATCAATAGAATGAGCTGGCCATTTTTCCAGTTTCTTTAACACTGGATCATATATAAAGAGTTCCACTTGAGGTCTGAGGTAAACTTGAGTCCTGAAAGATGATCAGAACAAGGAGCCTCATTGAGAGTGCAAGCCCTCATCGTGACTAGTGAGTATTTAGGGTTAGCTCAGTGATGATCCTAATTACTAGTATCCTAGTTAATTTGTGCTATTTTATAGTATCAGTTTATAATAACTTGTACAGTCAGTGTCAGTGTTTTTTGATCCATTAGTTTCTATTTATGGTGTCTTGGTAAGTTAGTACTAGGTTATAATATCCTGATCAATTTCTGACATAATATAGTATCCTGGTCAATTACTACTATTTTATAGTATCACAATTAATTAATACCAGTTTATAATGTCCTATTCAATTAATACCAGTTCATAGTACCCTAGTTAATTAATTCTAATTTATAGTAACATGTGCAATTAATGTTATTTAATAATATCCTTGTTATTAATACTATTTTAATGCTTTGGTCAGCTGGTACCAGTTTATAATAACTTGGTCAGTTAGTATGAGATTATAATACCCTATTGAATTGGTTCTAGTTTACAATATCCCAGTCAACTAGCACCACTTTATAATATCTTGGTCAATTAATACCTGGTGAGAGTAACCAACTCTATTACAGGTAATTAATAATATCCTGGTCATTATAATTTTTAATAGTATTGTAGTTAGTTTGTACTAATTTATAATATCCTTCTTAATTGGTACTCTTTTATAGTATCATGGTCAATTAGGACCAGCTGTATTATCTTGATCAATTAGTGTCAGTTATATTATCCTGGTCAGTTAGTTTCTGTTGATAGATTTTAGTCATTTACTGCCAGTTTATAATATCCTGGTCAGTTTACACCAATTTATAATATTCTCAGATCATTACTCTATGGCCTTTAAATACACAGAATGGATTGAAAATACATTTCTGGTGAGTAAGTGTAATGTTCATTTTATATGCATATATTGCACACCAGAATGCTTCCTCAGTGATGTCTATTCACTGAGCAAGCATTCTGATGTGCACAAGATAAGCTTATTTGAGTGATGCCATCATTGACCAAATAAACAGACATATAATCCTGCTTTAGCCAAGAGGTTATATTCATATCAGACATAATTTAGCTTTCATATCATTTTATAAATAAAAGTCTATGATCTATTACATGAATAGGAGTTTATATAGTTATAAAATCATAGTATTATTCTCAATGCATATAAAGGTTTCCAGATTTTTATATAAACAGATTTTTATTGGGTTTCAAGCAATCATTTTCTAAAAAGAAGTCACAAGGAACTTTTGCACACAAGTAATATAAATAGTTTCATATAGTTAATATATTAATATTAGTATAAGAAAATCTGTTAGATTGTGTATTAATATAATATTATAATATATATTTAATAGTATTTGAATTTTTTGGATGCAGGATCTTTGATTTCTTGTTACTTTTTTATCTTTCATTTTATTTCTCTTATTTTTTTTATTGTAACTCTTGTTTATGCATGACCATTAAGTAAGAAATGGAATAGAACAAAAAAAATTCACTTTTTGGTAATATTTATTTTTCCAACATTGTTCTGTATTTTTCTCTGAAAAATAAAAAAAGTTGCAATGTGTACATCCAAAGGAATTGTGATAAAATTTTAAAAGGCAAGTGTAATTTATATATTATAATTAAATACAGTGTAACCCGGATATAAGAGACCCTGATATAAGAGAAACCCGGATATAAGAGAGATTTTAACTGGTTCCAAATTAGAGCCTGTGTTAATGTATATAAAATAAACCCAGATATAAGAGAAACCCGGATATAAGATACTTCTTCTCCGGTCCCGACAACTCCCTTATATCCGGGTTACACTGTATATTGATTATATATTATCATACAATTAATTATATAACATGAAGTATACAAAATATTAAAAATTATATAATATGTTTTATTCATGTGATTAAGAAACAGGCGAGTGACTTGTGCCTTTTCAGGCTAACATTCTCGGCTGACATGAAGTGGAAAGACTATATTGAATCCATTGCTAGGCTAGCTGCTAAGAAAGTTGGTACACTGTGTCATGCGAGACAATCTTCTCTCCAGAATCTATCTTGCTTATCTATAAGTTTACCATTCATCCATGCTTGGAATATTGCTGCCACATATGGTCTGATGCTCCTGGTGCTATATATGTAAAGATCCTTGATAAAATCCAAAGAAGAATCAGAAATATTATTGATCCTGATCTGGTGTCTTGTCTTCAGTTACTTTCCCACCACCATAAGGCTGCCTCTCTGTGTCTTTTCTATAAATACTTTCATGGTAATTGTTATGGCACCTAGTCTTTTTGAATTTAAGTCCAGTACTAGACTGGCATCAAGATCTCATCAATTTAAATGAGCTGGCTAGATGTAGCTGTAAGATATATGCTAACAGCTTCTTTTCTTGCACTTCTTGCTTGTGGACTCCCTTCTGCCTTTATGCTTTCAAGCCAACTTTAAATTTAAATGTAATGTCAATTGCTAACTAGTGTCCTCCTGATTATTCTTTTCTTTTCCTGCTCATTATTAATGTTTCTGTGCCTAATTCTTCCACACCCAGTAACCCCTTGTGTCTTAGTGGTTTAATGCCTTGCATGGGGTGAGACTGATTTTAAAAAAAAAACAGAAAAAAGTTCCTGATATTTTTATTTGTAACATAAATTTGTATCTTTCAGCAATTTATAACTTTTTTTTCTAATTTTCTTCTTTATAAATTAAAATACTTTCATGCTAAATGTGAATTTTTGAGACTGACCAAAATTAAACTGGTTGCAGCAATGTCAACATGTCAGATTAACCTGGTATTCAGTTTCAAAAATAGTATTGACTATGTAATCATATGTCATGTTAGATCATCTTCCATTTATAGCCAATTGAATATGTCTTCTTAAAACCCTGGCACACTTTGTATATATTATTATGCAATTATACTATATATTCTAATGGAAAGTGTATAATATAAATATATAAAACATGTTATAACTTTGACATGTTTTACTACTGAACTGGCATCATCAGAAAGAATTCACAAAAACAAAATCTTCATTAGTGAGGCACAATATGATTCACATTAAATGTTTGAATACTTGATTTTTACGTTACTGTATTAGTATATTATTGTAGAAATTAAATTTTAACTATTTTCAACTTAGTTTTTAATTTTATTTATTTATCTTATTTTGATTTTATTTGTTTGTTTTATATTTTCTTTTTTTTTCATTTTCTTCAAGGTTTACATATAAATTATTTTGGTATTAATTTAGTAAGAACGGGGAATAAAACAAAGTAGTCCAGCCATATATTATTGCAGGCGATTCATAGATCATGACACTTTCAATGGATCTTTGTTTGAGTAAATTATATTCACCTTTTATTAAAATGACATTTTCTAGATCTGAATTGTAACCATGAAAGTTTCATTGAGACACAAGGGCATTGGGAGTGTTATTTAATTTTCAGTGTCTTTTCTTCTGAAAAAAATTCTTTTTTTGATGATGCTAGTTCATCTGTGAAACATATCAAAGTAAATATTTTCCAAATGGTTTTATATATTTACCATTTCATCAGATTATCATCTAGCTTCAGTTGTGTGTGTGTGTGTGTGTGTGTGTGTGTGTCTATATATATATATATATATATATATATATATATAGAGAGAGAGAGAGAGAGATGGAGAATATGTATTTATTATAAAAGTTATTAGTTTGGTGCAAAAATTAGCAGTACTATCTTTTGCAAAATGTTAATTAAATCTTAGAAGAGTCTTTGAAATTTGCTTATCTTTTTCTTAGCGAGTGCAATTAGTAAGCTATAGCATGTTGTTTACAAGAATTAGGAAAAATTCTGCAGTTAAGAAAATAAATTCCTCTTGAAATTATGCATACAAACATTGGTTAGCATTTAACCAACTTTCTTTCTTGTTTAGCATAGTCACTGGCAATGAAAAATATAATATGAATTTATTATCAGAATCTAAAATGAAAATATTGATAAAGCTATAACAACCTTTAACATCTCAACTTAAACAGAATTTATTGAGGAAATGTTCTTTAATTAAAAGGAATCCTTTGTTATGAATTGCTAGAATTCTGGTCAAACTGTTAGTACTCAATGCTGCAATGAGAAAATGGTTTGTTTCTCTATCACATTGAAACAAAAAGAAGTTAACTGTTAATTTTGCTGCATGACAATGCCTATCCTCATGTCACAAATATAATTGCATCAATCATGAAGCTTGGATGGGAAGTGCTCCCACATACACTGTATTTTCCAGACCTATCACTTTCAGACTATCATTTCTTTGACTCTGAAACATTCTTTGTCTGGGAAATTGTTTCAACAAATTAAAGAGATTGAAAAATTTCTTGAAGCACTCAACAAATCATTGTTCTATAGTGGATTGATTTGTTTTTTATGGCTTATCAAATCTTTTAAGGTTATTTAAAGTCAGAAAATATTTTTAGATTGCAAGAAGTTTTGGGGATATGTAGCTGTGACTTACCTTGGTGACCCAAATGGCCAGAGTTGTGTGTATATTTTGCAAGGGAATGTGGAGATGTCAAATCGGTGAGATTTGGACAGATGGTGAATTGGGCAGCACTTTCTGTTGATGGAAGTGGTGGTGTCACTTGTAGCCATTTCTATCAGCTGGTTCTAGGTGTTCATTTGCTGAGTGCTGGCTGGGCCAGGTGCATAAAAGCACGGTATGCTCATTCAACAGTAGTTCGCTTTTGGCTTCTGACGAGGAGTGGCGTATTGGAGATCAAGACGAGGAGTGTGGATTTGTTTTGCCCAGTGAACCTATTGGACTCATACTACTCCCCCCCTCTCTTTTCCTGTGTGTGCATCCAACCAATTTTTGCACAAGCTATTTCTGCACTTGTTTTTTTCCCTTCCTTTCCATGATGTCTGACAAGGCCTTTGACATCTGGCTGATTCCAGAGTTCAGTGGTGCTGCAACTGACCTGTCGATCATAGAATGGATTGAAAATGTTGAGTTAGTCTGTGAGCTTTGTGTCATGGACAAAGTCAAGTGTGTCTTGCTGCCCTGACTGCAAGGCAGTGCTCTTGCCATGTATTGGCAACTGAGTAAGGAACAGAATGCAGATGTGGAAGAGATCAAATGGGCCCTTATGACTGCATACACAACAGATGTGTTCAGTGCATTTGATAATTCATGGTGTGACGACTTCAACAGGATGATACAGTGGATTAATTGGCTGAGTTACATCGCCTGGCTCAGCTGGTAGAAGGATCGTTGCCAGAATGTTAGATGGCATGTGCATTTGTATCCGGTCTGCGACAACATGTTAGACAGCTTCTCCATGCATTGTCTAGGATGGATACTATGACTGTGTAGCAGTTGCTAACTCGGGCTATCATGACTGATGACAAGGAGCACAGATGAGGAATTTCTTCTTTCTAACTCACACAGAGGAGCTGTCATGTGATATAGGTGTTCTGGTATAGCCAGAGATTGTATGCAGGGGTGTTCAGCGAGGATGGGATAATTGAGTGCGAAGGACCTGCCATGAGATGAGGTGTTTTAAATGCGACAGGATCAGGCATATATCATTGGAATGCACATATCAGGGAAACGCCTGAGGGAAGAAGACGTCAGCATCAGTCTTCTTCCCAAACAATTACAGAAATGAGAACTGCCTGCTGTAGAAGTATTTGTCAATGGACAGAAATGTGCTGCTCTGGTGGACTCTGGGTGCTCACAGACGCTGGTGAGCAGAGCTGTATGCCATGTTTGGAGGCAGAAAGACGTGAAAGTATTAACAGTTGATGGGAGAACCTTGAAGTGCCATGGGTATGCCAAAATCAAGTTGGGCATCAGGCAGGCTCATCCTGTGACTATTGAAGCCCTGATCATTGATAGACGATTGTTGGGATATGATCTTATTCTCGGGATCAAAGCCTGCTAATTAATTGATCCAGCACCGGTGAGTTGAAAGAAGGGGATACTAGGTGTAAAATTAACAGAGTAGATTGGTGATGGACATTACCTACTACAGAAGCAGTCATTTTCTAAAGCTCATTGATTGCTGTCCTTCTTGGTTTGCAATATGGCAGCTGCTGCATTGACAAAACTCTGCTAGTGTCATTTGTCAACTGGAATCAATTTTCTATGAGCAGGGCCCACCAGCTGAAATA
The DNA here is from genome assembly GCA_964036315.1 of Acanthosepion esculentum. Classification (NCBI taxonomy): domain Eukaryota; kingdom Metazoa; phylum Mollusca; class Cephalopoda; order Sepiida; family Sepiidae; genus Acanthosepion; species Acanthosepion esculentum. The sequence continues at coordinate 54,399,766 of OZ038480.1, forward strand.
TTGACTGATATTGACTGCGATCATTTGTAAGAACTTTAAGAAATTTTTAAATAGCTGGGTGGGGGGCACATTTGAGATTCTGATGTGTCCATGTATTGACTGGGAATGAGATTGTTGAACACTGTCATAGAAGTGTCAAGACCATTGCAGCCAGAAAGCAATGTTCAGTGCCAGAGGTGGTCTATTGGTATAATGTCACTCCCAAGGACAGTCTTTCAGCTTTCACAACACCGGGTGACATGCTGCATTGGTACCACACCCTCATTTGCACTGCAAAACATTCGAGGAGCATACAAAGAAGGTGACATCGTCTGGATAAAGTTTCCACATGGTACATGCATGGCCAAATTCAAAACGGGCCATATATCCCAAGTAATCCCTCCGCAGTCTGTGCGAATTGATGAGCACGTGAATAATTTATGCCCTTTTCTGGGATCATATCTATCATCAGGCTCTGATAGCGACACAGAGTGAACAATTTGTGTATTTAAAATCTAGTTCACCAGGTGATTCCTCCAATACCAGTAGTTCAGAGACCAATGCCGGAGCATTTGATGACATTTCAGGCTGTAGTTTGTCTGAGAATGAGACTTGCATTGTTCTTCTCCGAAGGAGTACCCGACAGAAGAGACCTACTCTGGGATGCATCAGCTGTGATCAGGAGATCAAGGGGGAGTGTAGCGGTGACTTACCTTGGTGACCCAAAAGGGCCAGAGTCAAGTGTCTGGTTTGCAAGGGAGTGTGGAAACAGTGAATTGGCAAGCTTTGGACGGATGGTGAATTGGGCAGCTTGTCGATTCACCAGTGGTGGTGTCGCTTGTAGCCATTTTTATCAGCTGGTTCTGAGCACAGATTGGCTGAGCCAGGTGTCTAATAGCATGGCATGCTCATTCAACAGTAGTTCACTTTTTGCTTCTGACGAGGAGTGGCAAATTGGAGATCAAGACAAGGAGAGAGAAGTGCGGATTTGTTTTGCCCAGTGAACCTATTGGACTGGGCTCGTACCACTTCCCCGCTTTCTTTTCCTGTGTATGTATCCAACCAATTTTTGCACAGGATAATAATGATTTACTGATACGACCTACTAATTAACCCATAACTAGTGGGAGAATAGGTGGATTCATACCTTTCCCAAGGGTATTTGCACATAAGTGACTATAACAAACCTAACTAGAATTGGAACTCAGCTTTCCGATTTTCAATTCTAAGCTGTTATCCATTACACCATCCATACATCCAAGTTTACAGCACTTGGTATTCACAAACAGTTACCCATCTAGTTACTGACCAGGCTTGGCTTAACTTCAGTGATTGTACAAGACCTGGTGTTTCAACATGATATAGTGGAATACACAATTTAGCTGAAATATGATGTAATGTCATAGAAATCCAGTGAAAATACTTTAATGACTAAAGAATGATGCTATGCATTTCTATAAATAAAAGTTTTGTGTAAAAAATACTGGAAACTTAAATCTATTGAATATGCTACAAACTAAATATGAGGTTTATTTTGATATGCTTTTATTATCTATAATGACATATATAATATGTAATTTTGTTAAAACATCATTATTAATATAATTTTCCATTGACATCAAAAAATACGATAGTAATATTTAATAATTTTCTAATTGTATTCTTAAAATGTCAAAAATTTCTGTTGCTCTGTATTTTGAGGCTTATATTGAGTACTTCCTGAATATCAAAAATATAACATTCTATTCAACATTGAATAATTATGATTTCAACATCACCAAAGAATAATTTCTAAAACCACAGAAGAGTCCATAACAATGAATTTTCCATCTCTATGATGTAGATTCTTCTGTTGATGTAGAAAAGTATAAAACACAAAAAATATAAATATGGATCTCTTCTTTTATTTACCATGTCCCTTCAGGATGTGGGTGATTATAGTTCTCCACACCTTCCAGCCCCTTGTATATCTAAGCAATGTTTGACTCTTTACCATCCTTTTTTGACCTTGCTCTGTCATCTGTTTATCCAAACTCATTAGGTAGATTACTCACTGTTTTCTCTTCTTCATTCATTGTCATGTGAGTGTTAAATTTTCCAAGCCCTTTTTCCTCATAAAATTTCAACTCTCTCTTTCTGGTTTTAAGTAAAAGTGTTTTATGCACTGCTAGTTTTCACTTTCTTTAGAGCTTTCTCATAGTATTTCCAACATCTGTTGATAGAACAACATCTCAGTCACTTCAAGTCTCTTTATCTGTAAGGAAATTGTCCAGCATTTATTGCCATACAGGGGATAGATCTACATTCTTTAAATATAGATATATATTATATTTGATATATTTAGATTATAATATTATTACTATAATGATGTAGAGTTGATTGGAGATTTTATCTTTACTTATATTGGATGCTTCTGCCAATGCAATAATCTGCTGATCTAATCTTTGTCATGAAGATTTACAAGATATCCAGTTATGATATAGGATTTGTGAGGTTGAACTTGAAAATCATTTGCGATCATCAGAGGTCATAGCAAAATGAAGTCAAATATTGAGCTTGCTATGAAGTACAAAATACTTTTTCATTTTAGAAATGGCAGGTCAAATAAGGTCATATTTGACTTCTGAGATCACCACATGTCTTTAAAAGTAGAATAAGCTTTTAAACTTTATGATCTGTGCTATAGCCAAACAATTACATTCTTGGTGGTAAATTATTAGTACATGGAAGTAATTGGGTTGGAAAAGATGATAGGATAGTTAGGGTCACTAGAAGTTTTACCAAACAAACTTGAAAGGTTCAAAAACTTGATTTTAAAACATTGCAAATCTGAAAAACGTTTTCTGATAAAAATTCTAAAATTTTCAGGTTTAAACTTAATTTTTTCATTTGTTTTAAATATAAAAAATGACTTGAAACTGCATGGGGACAAGGCAGTTTTACACCAAAGAATGATGCATATAAAGAAATAAATTCAAAGCTTATTTACACATGGACTATTGTCCTTATCTTTGTTGTTATTATCACTCAATTTCAATCTTCTGGTCTTCTTCAAGTGCTTGTTGATAGGGGTAATCTTCTGAGATTTTCGAATTGAACCTGTCATTTAATCTATGGGAGTATATTGTTCTTGTTCCACTGTTCATGTTCAGGGATGTCTTGTCTACACAGTTACTGATTGCCACTGTTCTCAAGCTGTCTCCCATCTAAATATTGACTTGGCTTGATTGCCTAACTTCAGTGATCAAATGAAAACCAGTGTTTTCAGCCTGATTTGACTAAGCCTTGAGAACTTTCTCATTGCTGTCTGCTGCTGCTTGTCATGCTTGACTATGTTCATTTACATTCCTTTTTTTATTAATGCTGCTACTGAAGTCTTGCTGTCATTTCTCTTTCCTTATTTATTAATGGCATTAATATTGTATTAATTTCTCTGCTAGTCCTACTGAGGAGGCACACATAGCCTAGTATATGTGCTGTCCAACTCTCCAGTGTTCTTCTCTGCCTAGTATTTTTACTCCATTTCACAGGGGTTGGTGACTACACTTTTCCTTCCATACATGATCAGCCATGCCTAGTTTCATTATCTCATACATAATTTTGGCTTTTCAATGTTCCTTATTTATAGGGAGTGGTTGGTTTCACCTTTGTATTCTTTACCACAATTACAAAGGATGGAATACATACAGTTCTTGGTCATATTCTTTGTTAAACTTAACTCAGCAGAGATTTATTTGTAAGGTCAAGCTGCTTCTGAATACTGCTCTGGTGTTGTATGGGCTGCAGACCTGAAATTTTTCTAATAAGCCCTTGATGTAAATGTAACAGAATATGTCAGTTTTTTTGTCTTCCTTCTTGAGCTGATCATTTTCACTTTTAGCATAAAAGCATTTCAGATTCAAATTTGAGATATCTCATATTTGCATTAAAATAATAAACAGAAAAAAACATTTTTTTATATTCTCTTGGGAGAAATACCAGATTTTATTGGCTTTCATGTACCATATCTAATAAAAGTTTAGCAGCCATTTGTCATAGTTATCTGACTAAATAATTACCAAGAGTGAAGTTTTTCTCTTACTCCTTCCCCTTAAAGATACAAGAAATCATGCCTTTTCCAAAATCATAAGTGGAGCACTGATATAGGTAGTCTTAAACAAATTTTGAATTTGTTAATTTGTGTGTCATATTAAGTAATTTATCAGACAAAGTCAGTCTCTATATTTGCTATAAGGATTTTACAAGCATATGTATTAAATGACCAAAGAATCATGTTGTGTGGAAGACTTGATAAAATATTTGTACACTGACTCAAACTTGAGCCAAGTACATTTATTGCAATGTGACTAGCAAAAGAACCTCTTCTGAACTCAGTAGTGCATAAAGCCATTTTATAAATCACTGTTTGGCTTATGATAACCTTGATTTTGAAGTGGCTTATTGAAATCTAAGTTCAATGAACATGACTATAAAAGCATGTAAAGAAAAAGAATGCCCATATAAAAATTTCTACATTCTTCACTTGACATAAAACCATTTTGTGGAACCAGTAGATAGAATTTGTAAACCATTATCTGTGACTACAATGGACTTGACTTTTATTTTAATCAAATCTATAGTCTGTACCCAAAAATCAATAAGCACAATCGTGGAAGCAATCTTTAAAGTTGTACCACATAAATCTGTCAGATCTATTCATAGGTTTTGCACAGAGTCATGTTCTTGGAAGTTTAAGATTACTTGACTGTTCAGAGCAGCTTACTGCATTACGATGTCAATAATTTTAGTCTTTTAGATAAAGCAGTATGCATGAGTTTATGTTCATTATTTTTATGCTGTATGTGTTTTTGCTTTCAAGATGAGGAGTAAGTATTCCTCATTAGTTCATCTAGAGTAACATTCTGTTCAGCAGTATTTGGAATTTGTGGATTTGGTGGGAGAAAGCATTTTTGACATCTTGAATATTTTTTCACATACTGTTGATTGATAAAATGTCATGATGTCCTACTGAATAATGTTGTACAAGATGAAGCATTATCATTATTTTATGAACTATTCACACTGGTATCCTCATATTTTTGGTTTTGGTAACTATATTTTGATCAATGTCATTTACATTTTCCCTAGTGTCATTTTGAGATAAAGTATCTATAATATTACTGTGCTACGGGCTGTGTAAGTAAAATTTTGGTTATGCCTTTCAGTATTTTAATTTATTTAATATTTAATTTCATTTATAATTGATTCCTTTTAAAATATGGTCGATTTACATTTAAATTTATTTGAATTTAATTTATTAATTAAAAAGAAATTAAATCAATTTAATTGGCGTGATTAATGTAAAATAAAAAATTAAAATAAAGTTTTTAGTACAAATTAAAAGCAAGGGTAAGTAATCGATGCAAATTTATTAAAAATGTATGCAGTTGTTAAAATTTAAAAAAAGGGCTATCAAAGAAATAAACACCAACATTTTAGGGGTTTAATTATTTCAATAATTAAGATATGAAGCTCTATTAATTAATTTTATTTCATTAAACATTGGCTTAATGCTGAAAGTCCTTAATTTGGCAAAATCTATCTTTGTATACAATCTATGTTGTTTGTGTAAATTTTTGGCACAAACTTTAAAAAACACCCTTCTTAAAGTCTTCTTTATATAAAGTCTGGTCTTATGGGATACTAGGAAATCCTAACTATAAAATATATCAAATACGCAACCGTAGCAGTATTAGAAACTAATTTTAGAAGTCGGCTACTTTCCAGAGAATTGATTTACTATGAATTTCTATTGCAAATATAGCAGACATCTAAACTCCTGAAGTACCTGATAGAAATAGACCATTTATCAATCTTAAACTTTTTACGAACATAATTTAACCTGATTAAGGGTTATTTGTGAATAAAAACTTTATTTATGACCCTACATCCGCCCACTTTTTCTACATATATAGTTGTATCTACTTAGTTTCTTTACATTTCTGTACATACCTTTTTTCGTACTTTTTATTCATATAAAGTCAGACCTTAAAGGGTACTCGGGAACCCTAGCTATGCAATATATCAAATAGGCAACCTTCTGTATAAATCTAGGTTTGAAATATACCTATCCTCTGTCTAAATGTCTGTAACCCTTGCTGGGCAATTTACCTTGATCATTATTTTAATAAGTTTCCAAATTCCCAAAGTTTAATTTAACCTTATCACTTTCAATTCTGATGAAAACTTTTTATAGAGAATTGTTTTTTAATATTTTTTTTTATTACTAGATTTGATATTTAAATTTAATTGTAATTTGTGTAATTGTGATTTCTATTTATTTTTAAAGATTATAGTTAAATATTTGAATTTATTTATTATTTAACATAATTTATAATTGATTTGTTTTAAAATCTCGTTGATTCATATTAAAATTTATTAAAATTTAATTTACTAGTTCATGTCATATTGCCTTTGTTTTGTTTCAGGATGAAAATTGACAATATAATGATAACTTTGCCCTTGCATTCTGAAACAATATGTTTCTCTATCAGGTGTGACATTTATCTTTGCACCAAAGGACACAGATGAAGATACACTGTTATGAATGTTTTCCCTGAAATTGACTAAACTACTGTACTGAAAAAATAATTTGTATGTAAATGCATGTTTATGGCTAATTGAAATTTTATTAGCAATTCATACAGACTTTATTAGAACATTTACTTGTATTGTATAAAATGAGTGTATTTTCATTGAATATATACCAAAAATGGATATTTAGAAGTGTAATCTGTCATTGTAAATACTTTTGGATAAGTAAATATATCTTTCAGACCTCTTCTCTGCTTCACCTGGTATTTAAAACTGTCAAAAGTATTTGCACAAAAGTAATTAAAATTGCAAAGAATCATGTATAAGTAATTTATTTCTGACATCAGTCTTGACAGTGAGTAAACAGTACTTATACTAATAATTTAGTCTAAAAATCAGTGTCATAAAAACTCTATGGAATTTCCACATGTGCAGTTAGTTGTCATTATCACATGAATTATTTAAACTATCATCTTTATAATTGTTTTGATGACTTTTTGACCAATTACACACATACTTTTCTAGTACTGTCTGAAATTTCATTAATTATACTGACTAGTTTTTTTCTCATCTTTGTTGTTTTGATTATTATGTTTCAGTCAGTGTACACACTGGCCTTTTTAGTAATGTTAAATGTTCTGAGATGAACATATTCCATGAGAATTCTTTCTTGTGCATCTTGACCAATATGACTCTGAGATGAAGTATTATTGTTATTTCTTGAATAATTTGGACTATTATCACCATCTTTGTTGCTTCAAGCACACTGTTTAGCCAATATACTCTCTGACCATTTTCAGATATATCTCCACATGTCATATAAATCAGTTCTTTTCATCATGTCTTTCCACAACCTTCTTTTGAATAAATCACAGATACAGTCCCCAAAAAATTGATATTTTGTTTAGTTAAACTCACCTCTGCTCAACACACAGACATACACAACAGATGCATAATATGATTTTGGTTGGTTGATTTTGTTTAGTGGCATATCAATCTCCATGGGTCATTTAATGCTGAAATCTAAATATTTTTTACACAATTTTATGGCTTCAGCTACATATATTTTGAATACGATTTTATGCCTTCAGTTTCAGATATTTTGTACATAATTTTTTTACAAAAATGTATTTCTGGTAATTTTATTATAAAAATGTATTATATTTTTTAAAATGTTGTATTGATTGTTATTTTATTATAAAAATGTACTGTTGATTTTTGTTTGATGGTTTACTACTTACCCATAGCTGAGACCCCAGGTCAGGGTGAATCTGGGGACAACAGCAGTTAAGAAGTGGTTCAATGCTTCTGAAAACCTTTAATCTCCCATTCAGAGGAGATGCAGTTTATTGTCATACCCAAGATGGGCATAATGTGAATATCAGTATAAATGCAAATTTGGTATAATGTAAAGAACATTTGTTATTAAAAAGTGCAAGGTAGTATAATAATTGTTGGCACAAAAATGGAGTCTGCAAACTGAGTTTTAGTCAGAACAACTTACATTTGCTCCAAACTAATGCCCCTTGAAAAAAAGCCTCACAAACAACAGTGCAGCTGGTGCTATTTGCTCATGTAAAGGCAGTTTACCAAAGGGAAGCTTAGAAAAAAACTGGAACTCCTTAGTGTTCAAAAAGGTTAATTATAAAAAAATAAATGCTCATACAATTTTTAAAGTTCTTCAACACTCTTTTATCTGAAGTCATCATTACATTTACAATACACACAAAAAGACTCTGCACACAGAGAATAGTGATTTTTCTTAAAATTATGCAAAATTGTAAGTTTTCAGTAGAATTATTGCTGTTCAATGAAATAGATTCAAAATTTTAGTTTTGTTAATTTGAATTTATCTGTTAATTTTGATGTTAGTATCTCTTGAGTTTTTGTAGTTCAAAGAGATCTCAAAAGAATAAAGGAAAATCTATTATTGGTTCTTGAAGAACAAGTTTTATATATTTGTAATTCATCATGATTTTGAAACTGAAATATTTTTGTTCTTCCTTTTTTTTCACTTGTTTTCTTTTTATTATGAATTAATCTGTATGGACTGGTATCCTCATCTTGTTTGTTACAGTCACAATATCTCAACTGTGTACTCTTGTGGTCTTCTAGTATCTAACAGTTTTGAAAAAAAAAACTCGGATAGCAATAAAAATACATTTATAAAATAATTTAAGTGCATTGCTACTAGTGATACTATCATAAAATATTTAGTACTACAGTGGAGTCAGAAGAAAGTCAGTGGTAAGATGAGAGATCAAAATTGTACCTGATGATGATGGCATTGATAGCATAGTCTTTTAATGCATCATCTATGAGAGACAAACACAAAAATATGGTATATTTATTTGATTCTCTTTTGAAATAGCTTTTTAATTTTGAAAGCTTGCAGTTTAACAGCTAAAGAAAAAACTGTAGAAAATGTTTGAACAAAAGTTGCAAAAAGTAATAAGGTCTTATCTAAAATAATAGTAAAAGTATATAATATTAGGTTGGTGCAAAAATAATGTCGTTTTCTCACATATGTTACTTATGTAAATAACGACATTATTTTTGCACCAACCTAATAATTAGCTTTATCTTTGAATTCATTCTTTAAAATATTTGTTTCTTTGTTGGTATTTTCTTTCATTAAGTTTTTTTGTTCTCCTTCTTTTGTATAGTCTTAAGCATTTTTCTTTCTTTCAGAACATTTTTTATTTTGAACTCTTTCTTTCAATTCTTTCTATTCATTTTCTTCTGCTCTCTTTCTTTGTTTCTGCTTTTCTGTGTAATTTAATCAGTTTTTATTTCTTTCTGCTTTCTTTGCTTTTCTTTATATTACATTTCCTTCTGCTTTCTTTCACTGAAGATTTTTTTGATTGAATTTCTTTCCTCTTTTCCCCTTTCTTCAATGAATTCTCTCACCTTTTCATTTCCAGTTTTCTCTTTGCCATCTCTTGGTTTTTATCTTTCTATCCTTCCAGAGCTCCTAAAATGTCATCAGCTTTCTATGAATAAAATAGCTTTCAAATTTCCAACAGAAATTTGTAACAATCTGTAGACCATGTCATAGCCACAGAGAAAGACAGAAGCATGTCACAATGAAGCAGACATATGCACTTCTCATTAAAAAACATCTATTAATGCAGCAGACCCAATAAGAACCATTTAAAACTGACAGACTGCCTCTTGTTGTTGTCAATAGATTGGACTTAACAACTGGCCAACAGAAATAGCTATCAATAAACAAAACAGTTGGAACACATTTTCATAACATGATGAATCTGTTGAAAAGGAAATTGGTTCAGCTGGCTGACCTGTCTACAGACAAAATGCCAGTTGATATTAACTCAGTGAAATTATTTTTAAAATCAGATTAATTCTGAAGCCATATATGCATACATTGCATTTTAGGTACCTGACAAAAATTCCAGTCATCATTGTTGATATGACAAGTATTTAGTTTCATATTGTGTGCTCAATGGAATTTTGTCTGTAGTAACATTTTGTAAAGGACTTTATATTGTTGAGACTTAACTTTATAATTGTTGCAGTTTTTTGTTGAAAATGTTAATTAATAGACATGATAAAGTTTTCATTTTAAACTATTATTTCTGTCAGATTCACATGTCTCATAAAAAAGTAGGAATTGCCAAAACTATTATATACCGGGTACGCAAGGTAATTGTGAAAAAATTATAAGAAAGAGCAAAACAAAAGTATTCAACAGAAAAAATCAGTATACAATGTCTGATCAAAATGTATTGGGACTGGTGCTATAAAAAGAAAACCACATAAGATATCAATTTGGCATTTAATATCCTTTGAAGAAGTTCCCTTCTGAAGCCACACTTTATCCAGCATCATTTCCATTGATGGAAGCATTCCTGGAACTCCTTTTTGGAGGTAGTAAGCAGCTATCTCATCACATTCTCTTGGTTTTTCTCAGTGTCTTGAAATCTTGTTCCTTTCAAGTGGGATTTGATTTTTGAACAAGAAAAAGTCACAAGGGGTGAGATCCGGGGAATATGGTGGTTGTAGGACTTTGGGAATGTTGTCTTGGGAAAAAATCTGCTTCACAATCACTGATGGAACCTCTGTGGTGTGGTGAAACAATCACACTGTACATACTTTCTTACCAAGCACTTCTATAAATAACAGAAGTGATTCCGAATATTATAACTTAGTGTGTATGTGTGACAGAGTTCAAGGTTGATCCATGCCAAGCAGCTTCACTTTGCATGATTTAGCTGTTATCATAGCAACAGCCCCAATACTTTTTAATCAGACCTCATATATAAAAACAAATTGTAAACATATTAAACTTAGAAAATCAGAGAATGATTATTCAGTAAAACTGCTCAGTCTCATAGCCTCAATGTTTGTTGCCTTAGAAGCAACTACATGCTCAGATCAGGTGATTCTCATTCATGTTGATCATCATACTTACAAGGGTAGATTTCAATGAGTCCTTAGTATTGTGAGGCTGCTGGTTGGTCTTGACAAAACCTCAGACATAGAAGTTCAGAGGATTTAAATCAAGAAAACTAGGAGGCTAACTATTGGGATTTATATGATTGTAATTATTCTTGGGCAGCCAATCCTGAGTAAAATGGGCAATGTGGGAGATACCAGAGTTCTGCTGGAACATGTATGTCCAATTCATCAATCCAGGGCATGACCAATGTATATGGCATCCTGTGGGCATTGACTCTGAGATTTTGTGGGAAGAAATGGAACATGATATGGCTCTCATAACTCATAACTCTCATTACCATCGCAGAAGAAATGTACTTAGTATGAGTTCCATGCAGAACAACTTTTTTCACCTGCTTACCTGGCCACTTTCAAGGAGGTGGCTTTCTCTGTGGTACCATGGTTGGTGTCTATTGTCATGACCATAGCATGCCTTTTCATTTCTTGTGACAGTGGAAGTTGCCATGTTAATGCTCTCAATATATCTGAAAGATAAATTAGATTATTAAAATTTAGGGAATGGTACATAACATTATGTTAGATTGTTTTCTATTTATGGTCTGTTCAGTGTGTTCTCAAATACCAAGCATACTTTGTACATGTATTGCAGTGACAAATTATCTCCCTTTATGTATATATTAAGTTCACAGAGGTTTAAAGTTAAGCCTTACTAACCAATCAAATGAATGCCTACAGTTCATATAGAGCCAATGCTCTTGGAGTCACTTTTCTCTAATAATACAGCATGTTAAATTTAGTTGCTACTTGTTTATAATAAACCAATCTAATTAGGGTTTTTCATTATCAACTCATAAATTAAGTCACTTGAGAGCTGGCTTGTTGCTGTTCAGTCATTACATCTATGCTCTCCATCACCAATACTGTATACATTCCAATCTTCTTCCTCTCCTATATGAAATAATCAATTGAGTTTCAAATAGAATATTAGGTCAATGATTATTCTCTGCTGCTAATACCATGTAACCAAGTCTAATGACGATAAACTACATCCGCGTCCTGGGTATGACGATAAACTACGTCCATGTCCTGGGTAAGACGATAAACTATGTTCAACAGCAAGGCCTCTGATCAGGAGGTTTTGAGGAGCGTGGAACCACCTCTTAATTCGTCAATTAGGTGCACGAGCAAAGACAAGCCGATAAAGATTTTTCACAAAAAATCCTCTTTAGTGATGAAGCCCATTTTCATCTTGGTAGATTCGTTAATAAGCAGAATTGTCGCATTTGGCCTGATGAAAATCCAAGGAAGATTGTTGAAAAGCCATTGCATCCAGAAAAGGTCAATGTTTGGTGTGCATTTTTTTTGCTAGCGAAATCATTGGGCCCTATATTTATAAATTTGAACGTTCATTTTCGTAATAGGCTTCGATAACTTTAACATGTTGTTTGATAATTTTTCTATAGTTGAAATTGCCAAAGACTTAAGTTGTTAAATCTGAAAGAAAAAGAAAAAAACATTAGACGCTTAAAGTTAATTCACATTTAGAATCCGTCCATGTTATTGGAACACCCTATATTTTATCAAGATTTACTAAAAAGAAATTTTTCAAAAATAATTTCATTCAAAGTCTTGAAAGTTTTATTAAAATCCGACAATTATTTGATTTTTGCAAGAATTTCCAAATCAATGTGTTTTTCACCTGAAAAAAATAAGCAGAAAAACACTGATCATAAATATTACGTCGACCGCTGACGTAAAATAAAATGATTTTAAACAAAACATTCTCGAAATTATTAAAAAAAATTTGAATAAAATAATAATAAATATTTTTGTCTTTCCTCTTAATAATAACATTTTGACGATAAAACTTTTTAAGTTTGGGGCCTTTTTTTCATCATGCTATGCTGTTTTTCGTCGAGCAAGTGGAGGTACCTAAGTTTAAAAAAATATATTTTTCACCTTTCGTCGCTCAAATAGTCAGAAGTAATATAAAGTTGTCCGAAAGATGTATTGTTGTTCTTAATTTTTGACTAATTTTTCTTTTTTTTCTTTCATTTTTTGTTGCTTTTTATCACGACGCTTTTGTCGTTTTACATTCTACAACCGTTAAGTAAGCAACATATATCGGAAATAAAGAGTTAGCCTCCGACAAATGTTGAACTCGCATCCCGAGATCTGAATTTCGTAGCCTAATCAGTAAGACATTGTAATTGTCCATATTATATAGGCTCTTAAACAGATGGAATGCAAGTTCAAACTTCATTAGTTTGAAAGTTTCTTTAATTCTGATCCGTATTTACGGTATATATATTAAATCTTATATTTAAAAAAAAATATTACAGAATAAACTCACACACACACTACACAAACGGCACCATATCGCGGCAAAAAAGCAACATAAACGAGATTAAATAAAATCTAAGCAGAAATTACTTATGACAAATTCATACGATTTGTTTGTTTCTCTTTTAAAATGGTGTGAAAAAAGATTCTCGTCCCTAACCATGGAGTCAAACCACTCCCAGACGACGAACATTGTAGAGTTTCACCTCACACGGTTCTTATCTGTGACAAATCCGTCTACCGTTTCCTCTTTAGTGAACAAACAACGGCTGCTATTATTTTATGTTACGCCATAATAGCTCTGTGAAAAGTCATTTCATAGCGAGAAAATCGAAATAGACGATTCAAGTAACTTAATAATTATAATCTGTAAGACATATCGCCCGATTTGGGTAATGAAGCTGGAAATTTGCGCATTAAACAAATTTCTTAATCCGTACTTAAAAAAAAAGAGGGATGTACAATTTTTTATCGGCAAACACTAACAGAAACCATTATTTTAGCCTAATGTGATTAGATATGGAGTTTCTTATTTGTTGTTCCATTTTACAAAATAGTTAACTGCTACAATAGCTACATGAAACATTAAACAGAAATGTTTTGTACAAAAATCATATGTCGATTTTTACACGAGTTCATACGGTATTTTCTTTTAGGTTGAGAAATGGTTAATAATGGTTGACCTTAATAATAATATTTATTTATATAATAATCCGAAGTCGCCAAAGTGTTAACCTAATTGCATACACTGTGACACGTAAAGGAACACTTACAAAAATTCCCTTACGTCCCCTTGAAGGTCGATATGCCTGAAGTATGGAGCGCTAAAGACAAAACATTTATCATTTATAAAAGACATTCAGAATGTTTTTATTTAAAGGATTCAGATATCTTGTTTTATGAGTTTTTAGTCAAATTTCTTATTTTATAATTTTAAAAAATTTTTAAATTTTATAATACAACAATAAATGGCATCCCTCCTTCCGTTTTTTGCTTTTCCCCTTGCGTTAGAATATATAGGATACAAATGTGGTAGTAGGATACACTAATCGGTAGGACACACGATAAAGCGGCACCGAATATTTTCTACGTCTGAGGCTAAGAAGAGTTGCTTCATTGTTTTTTGCTGATAAAATCTATTACCTATGTATAGATCTAAGTTCCACTCTGGTCGCTTCTTCCCATTAGCCGCTGCTTTGTAGAACCGATTCCCTACAATCTTCACTTGTTCACGTCTAGGGTTAAACTTTTATGTTCCCGACATATCCTCATAAACCATGCCTCTTAATTCGTAAACCTGTATCTCGAGTGGCCCTTGGGGCTTGTACAAGGTAAACATTGTTGTAGAGAAAAAAATAGATCAATTCTTAGTTTTTGCTCCCAAATTTGGTTTTAAACTTTTTCTGCATGTAAAAACGACATGTTTCTATGTTCTCTGACAGAGCGATAACTTTTGAAATAATCCCCCGTAAAGTAATGGCCAGTAAAATGTTTGCAGACCTTTACTAATATACCAAGTTCGATCCCCACTGGGTTCCCCACATTTGTGGCCTTACGTCAAAGCTAAACTTAATAAGAGAAGCAACTTCCAGTGAATTATTTTTAGCATCTACAATTCTGTTTACACTGGATGAACCATACTAGTGATCTTGTGACAAATTAAGCTTAAACACCTCAAGTTGAAGCAGCGTTTAACTCGCTCGTCTTACAAAATATTATGACTGTTGTAAGTTCAATCCTTCATTGGCACTGTACAATTTAGGCATTGCTAATAATAATGTGGGCATCGATAATAATAATAAAGAGCTAAGTGCGGGAAAAACATTATTATCTACGATGCATTCCAGAGAAACGCCACACAATTCATCAAAAAATACTGTTATACCATGTTGGTGCCTCGTCTTAGTTATCAGCAAGCTAGTCTCATAGACCACTAATATTATAGTAAATTTGAGCTTATTGGATGCTACAATTACAACTTTGTCCCAGACTGAACTAACTTTACTATATATATATATATATATATATATATATATATATATATATATATATGTATATATATATATGTATATATATATATATATATGCAGTTATTTGTTGCGGAATAACTTTTTTATTGCGCACGCAACGAGTCCTTAATTGCACAGTAATTCAGTCAAGTAATAACCATAAAAAGGCCGTTAACAATTTAATCTTCCGTGCAAATCTGATCAGCAGCGAATGTATGCAAACAACGCCAGTAATGGCTGCCGTGCCGTAACGCGAATGAGTCCGAATTTTTATTGTCGATAACTTCTAAACAGTAGATTTTATCAATGTTTTTTTTTGTTATTTTTGAATTAAGCAATTAAATATAACTATTCGGCAAATTTTTATTACCTATTTAGCGCGGGGTTTAAAAAGCAAATTACCCATATATATATATATATATATATATATATATATATATATATATATATATATATATATATACCTACGTTTTGGTGTGTGACTTTTCTTTTTTTTTGTTTTCCAGCTCATCGGGTACAAAGTATATCTTATGTTTTTATAAAAATACACAGATGTCACATGGGAGGAACGCTGCTTCATAGTTAAAAAATAAAATAGTACAAAAGGTGCAGGAAATGAAGTGCTGGTAGGGTTCATTTTTACAAAAAAGAGGAAATTAAACAAAAAATAAAGGAAAAAATAGAAATTTAAAATTATTACTGGAGACGCTGCTCTGGGTCTTATATAATAACTCTTGTCAGGTTAACGGGAGATAAGCGGATATGAAACCTAAAGCTTAATAAAAGAAAAATATAATAAAAAAGAGGAATTTAGTCGGGCTTCCAGTATTTTAAGAGAAACGATTTTCTGTGCCTACAGGCGATCATGAGTTCGTTCCACTTATTAAGTAGACTTACATTGTTAATATTTTTGAGGATGAATTCTTTTTCTAAGAGACATAGGTTGCATCGCCCCTCCCGCCAGAAAATGGTTTGGCTTGGGCTACGAATTCCCAATTTACATGAAGTGTGTAGGCATCTGTTTTGATACACCAATAAAACTTAGTGCTGTGGCGTTTGCATATTTCTCGTTGCTAAGGGTTATTTTGTGATGATAGAAACGCTTTTTCGAATTATTAGCGATAGATCCGAGATAGAATTTAATTTGGTCATTGTGCTTGACGCTAACCTTATAGATAACTCCTTTATACATGCATTTACCGATCATGGGGCAGAGGGTACCTTTACGACAATTACATTTTTGATCACCAATGCTACCACTGCTACTAGTGCTGCTTAAGTAATTGTTAAGGGGTGCACTATTATGTTGGGCTAAATATTCTTCAAGGTTTTTAGTGCAGCTGTAGCTAATCTTAGCGTTGTTCTTGTTGAAGATTTTTCTGAGTAAGGGATTATGACCAAAATGTTTGTGTACTAACCTAAGAAAGATTCTACCGATGTTGGTCCTGATGTTACTGTTGAAGGGTTGATTGAAGCAAATAATGTTGCGTTTTCTATTCTTAGATTTATTATTAGTATTCTCACTAGTGTTAGGGATGTACTTTAGTTCAACATTGTGCTTTCTTTTATTTAATGCATTAACATATTTGGTTTTGTATTTGTCAAAGATGTGTTTACTGCTGGAGTTAGTGGAGAGACTATGTTGTACAGATTTGTGGGGGTTATTAAGGATACACGGCGGGTGGTTAGATTCTTTACTAATATATGTATGATGATAAAGTTCCTTATTATAAGGCATGTACACTCCTCTGGATAGATCGAACGTAGTGTCTAGGAAATTGACCCCCTTGGCGTTGGTGACAATGGTGTAGTTAAATCCGTGATCCTTAAATAATTTGATTAGTTGTTTCCCAAGCCGGTCATTTTTTGTGGCTTGGAGTTACGTAGAAGAATCATTGTCGTCCCTGTACAGTCCGGTATTCTCGTTATCAAAAATATATCTGAGCCTCCATAATAGTAGAATGCCGACTAGCTCGCAAGCTTCTGCGGAGTCGAACGCACCCATCGCTATAGAGAAGTTGGGACTGTCTTTTTTGGTCCACAAAGAAACATCGTGGTATAGAATGGGCTTTCGGGCTTGTATGATTATACTGATATCCTCGTCCGTGGTGATGCAGTAATTCTTAGCCAGGTTTATAGCAGCCAGGTCTTCAGTGATCGACTGGTAAAAGTTGGATATGTCAAATTGCATAGAAGTACACTCGCTTTTATTTTTAATATTAGCGAACCAATTTATAGCGTCTTTGGTATTTCGCCACTGGTTGATCCCTGTTACATTCCTGCTGTAATTACAGACTCGTTCAAGCATGGCTTTGCTGATCTTGCCTATATTATTCTTAGAGGAGTTAAGCAATCGGAACTATGGGTTGTTGGGGAAATTACTCTTATGGTCCTTAACGGTAATAAAAGCCTGTTGCTTGTGGAGTTTGTATACCCTGTCGTCGACCTTAAGTTTTGTGGCTATATATTTACCTACAAAGGTTCGTTAAAAATGAGCATACATGATGAAAGAATGCCCAAATCTTATTGTCAAAATCTTTGTCTTATTATTAAGCGAAGAGAACAAAGGATTTTTTATGTAAAAATTATTTTTTAGAACCTTCAAAATTTTGGTTAAACATCTTGTTTTTCTGGCGTCAAGATGGAATCATCAATTTGTATGGGAAATTTGAGTGTTTTTTTGTTTTGTTTTTCACTGAAAAACACATTGATTTGTAACAATCAGATAAATGTTGGATTTTATAAAGAAATGAAATAAATTATTTTTTCAGTGTTTCTAATTTAAAAAATCTTGGTAAAAATATATATATTTTTTTACTACCACTTATATAATTTCATGACATTTCCAGAAATCATTTTTTTAGGGTTTAATGTTTATATTAGTTGTAAGGATAGTTCTACGGATAATTTATTTATTTTTTGTCAGTCAGAAGCCTCAGTTACAGAAAATCTGCTCCGAATCATAAAATAAAATATTCAATAAAACTAAGATATTATTTAATTAGAAAAGCTTTTAATTGCTTTTATAAATAAAATATATCATGGACACTATTGTCTAATGAAACAATTTTTTTTCGATGGATAATGAATTTTTACAAGAATTGTTTTCATTTTTATTTAGATTTTAGAATAATGTATAAACATTTAAATATTTTAAAGTTCGCTGTTAATTTATAGGTGATCAAGTGATATTGTTATTAAATAAAAACTGTATGTACTAATCATAAATTAGACAAATTAATGACTTTTTTGACATTGCTTCTTTGGGGATAGCATTTTGATATCAGATTCTAATATCGTGGTTTTTAGTTTTAATTGGTCTTCCAAATGCTCATCTGTCAACAATGTTCTCAACGAATTCTTGATTTGTGTCAAGTATTAGAATGTGGATTCACAACTGTATGTTTTAGAAAACATGAAATAAGTCAGCGTGCATGTTCACGAGTATATTCTACCACCCTTTTCCAAATTTCAATTGGATCTTTCTTGCTGTCAGAGTTTTCACAATATTATCTTCAGACAACTCAAGCTCCATTTGTAACTCCTCGGGAGCATCTGACATGTTAACTAAGTGAGGCTGAAAAGCAAGTCTCAGGGTGACGTTATGCTTTTCAAAATCAGTGAATTTTCTACGGTATTCTCTATTAATGAGTCTAAAACTGACTGGTATTCCTGAAAAGATTCATAGATATTTTCTTCACTTTCACTCATTACTTTCGACAAGTAGGGAAATTGTTTTTTGTCACATATCATATATTGATTTATTTCTGCCTTGTAACAAAATATTTAACTCATTTTGCTTTGTCATTACTTCACGCACAAATGCAGCATTTCTATGAAATTTTGTATCTGATAATTCACAAGACATATTGTTTTCTTTGAAAAAGTCAATTATTTGCTCTCGTAAAGACAAAGTTTTGACCAATACGTGTCCTTGCGATAACCAGTGATAGGACAAATCTACACTACCTCATCATCTATCATCAACATGTTTCGAAACTGACGATACCTCATAGCATTTCTTCGTATATAGTTCATAGTACTTATAATCTTTTGTAAGGTGTTATTTAAAATAGCAGATTTTGCACAGAGATGTTGCTGGTGCAGAATGCAATGAAAATAAATCAGTATTTGGAACTGTGATTTCTCTTTTTAGATGTACAATGAAACTTTCATTTTTAGTCATCATAGCTGGAGCACTATCAGTACACACGTTTACCAATTTAGTAAGATTCAGCCGCGACCCGTATGGCATTTCTCTTTGAAGTTATTAAAAATATCTATTCTTCTTGTCTTTCCTAAAGCAAGTAATTCTTCAAATAACTGAAAATCGTCAGTTCTTGCACAAATGAAATACAATACTTGTGCTGAATCAGGGGAATCTGTCGATTCATCCAAAGCTCAGGAGAAATATACATTGTCTTTTTTTATTATATTTTTGAGCTAACCTGTTATATTACTGGCCAATTCATGCTGTCGATCTGCATTAGTCCTTCTTGAAAGAGGCACATTTTTATATTTGTTAACTTTATCTGGATCTAAACATTTTACGACTTCTACAATGCGTTTCTTTATGAGTTCTGTATGACGGAATGGTTTACCTTTTTTTTTTCAAGCAGATATGTAACTTTATAGCTTGCTTCTCTTGCAGCATTTCCTGAATATAATTCAGAATGGAATAATTGTCTCTGCTTTTGCTTTCCCTCCTCCTACAGTGCAATTCTTCGAGCTTCACCCCCCAATTTAGCATATTTATTGTCTTTATGTATAACATAATGTTGATGCGCTTTCATTTTTTAAATGTTCAAATTGCCGTATCACAAAGCAAGCAAGACATTTTACTAGTGTTAAACACTAAAAAAAATTGCAATTCCCATTGATCATTGAACGTCTTATTTTCTTCTTTCAAAGTTCGTTTTAATTTTTTGGACTTAATGGGTTAAAAATAATAGAGAAATTAATTTTTTCTGAAAAGATAAATAAATATTAGCAAACACAAATAACTAGGCTTATATATGCATTGTTGTTATTGAAAATCATGCTAATTATCTGCATCAGTGATCAGAGTGTACATAAGCAGAATTATTAAATATACTACGAGCAGTTTAAATATCGTCAATTATTAAAGTTGTAAAAGTTGTATTATAGGCTCAAATAAGAAAGGGAAATTTTATGTTGAAAAGGGAAAATTTGATGGCTAGAAATATGGTTGTAGAAACCTGGCAACGCTGCTTAAAGCCAGTGTTGTGGAGCTGACATCTAAATCTTCAGAAATTTACTGGCTCTAGCTGCAACATTTTGAAATTTCCGGCTCCAGCTCCGGCTAGTCTCACAGTAATGATTGATATACCTTACTGAACTTGGACCTTGCTCATTGCTATTCATAGTCCATAATAGACGGCTCTTAATCTAAATTCTAATGAATATACCTCTGCCTTTGTTAATCTCTTATCATTGATTATAATATAATCGATAATTGATTACTGATAACAATATAAAGTTAGCAACACATTTTAGTACAACACAATCATCCTTTATTAACTATAAGTTTCAGTGAAAATTCCAAAGAACAAATGTTCAAAAATATAAAATTCGTTGTTAATTGAAGTGGTGTGAGATTAGTATTTTAAAGGTTATAGATGAAAAGAGTCAATGTTGAAAATATTTACTTACTCAGATTGAGAAGTAGTAAGTACGCTTGTAGCAAGATGGCGTATAATTTTACCAAGGAGCGTTTTTCGTCGGTCGAAGAGAACGGAATTCGATATTTTTATATTACAGTAGCCCTTTGCTCGTTTAGAGTTCTTATGTTGTAGAAGAGTTTTTTTTTTAAAGTTGAGTCGTAGAAATAAATTTGTCATCAGTGTTCTGAAGGGCCAACTGCTAAGTTGAGTTACATTTGCATCCTTCTATATCAAAGTTTCACTTTTTTTTACTGTCTTCTGTCTGTTATCAGCACTTTGTATCTGTTTATATGCCAGTTTATTTTCTCGCGCCAGCTCGTGAAATTCTTTCTTTAAAATATAATTTCCCAAAAGCGATGCTTCTCAGTGGTTCAATATTTATTTCTAATATAAGTTCGATAATTTCTTTCTTTATTTCTCTAGTTTCCCCAAGGCGATGCCTCTTGTTGGTTGAATATTTACTTCACACCTTGTCGCGAATTTCTTTTCTTGAATTGGTGATTTCGCTAGCCAAGCTAGGGAAATTATATTTTTATTTTTTCTCTCTACAATAGTCATACTTACGGTATGAATTTTTAAAAATATAAACACTGATTAAAGATGGTTTGAATTTTGAGGTCTTTTTTTTTTGCTAAAAATAATTTAATTTTTTTCTCATACACTTTGTACGATTTTTTCTTTTTCTTTTTTTTTTTTTGCTTAGAATATTTCTATCGAGTTTTTCTTATCATGGAGAAAGAAGACGAAGAAGACACCCAACTGAAATTGTTAGTAAGAGGAAGGTGAAAAGTTAACCAAGGGGTAACCAACAAACATGTCACTAACAAAGACTGTTGTTACAATCAGAAAAATATTAGTGTGATGATATATATAATTTGGCTATAAAGATCTTAATGGTTCCAAGTTAACACCAGAGAAGAAACCTTAGCCACACAAAGCACGCTAGTAATGTATTTTTGATCAGCAATAGCACAAGCTCAGAATGATAAGTTTAATCTCTGCTAAGAAAGAGGAAAATTTATTGTTAACTTTTAGTTTATGGAGCTAGTACATTTTTTGCTGGCTTCAGATCCGCGGCTCCAACTTTTCTAAATTAACTGGCTCCACAGTCCAGCTCAAAAGTTGCAGATGGACGCACATGATGACCCAGAAAGTCGTATGTTCCCTACCCTTGCTCCAGATTCTTCCGCAAATACATCCACGACAACCTCCTCACAAGAGCAGAAATGAAACACCACGAGAAGCTCGTAAACAACAAGGCTACATTGATTAGCAAAACGCTACAATTTCCAACTCAAAAGCCTTAAAGCAAACCATTTCGTACAAAAATAATGAACACACACACACACACACACACACATACATATGGGGTATCTAACATACTTTTACAAACTTTGGGGGCGTGTTCCGCACATCAAAACAAAGACAAAAGTCCACACTAAAACAAAAACGAGGACAATAGTCTGAATATAAATAGTATAAATATTGATAATTCCACATTCCAGAGAAAAATTAGACAAAAATTATCGGTTATCATTGTAATTATTTCGCGCCCACAAAAAATCAAACAATTAAATCAACCAATGCTTTTTAGTTTTTATAATTTTAATTTTTTAAAACACAACCACACACACAAGCACATCAGAAAGTTTGTTTTAAAGTTTAGACTTATATATTCTTTCTATGATTACAATAATTGCTTAAATTGTGTCTAATAATCACATTACTTTTTTAAATTTCAGAAAAATTCGCTCGATTTTTTTTTTAAAGAAACCAGCGTCTTTCGTACAAGGTAAATATGAATAAAACATACACTCTTCTCTTATTAGTCAACCTCTCTTACACACACACACACACACACACACACACACACACACACACACACACACACACAAACGCTTCCAGACAAAATTTAACCAAAAATGAATAACAATCACAAGTGAATAAGGGGATAAATCAGGTGTTATATAGGAACAAAATGTCGCTGCCGACATTTGAGTTTGAACATAGATCGCCAGTGAGTAGACACAGGCGATCTCATTATTGAATTAAATGAACCACGTGACCATAAAGGAAACGCATATATGGAAGTTCGTGTGACGTCTAAATGATCT
Source organism: Acanthosepion esculentum (assembly GCA_964036315.1). Classification (NCBI taxonomy): domain Eukaryota; kingdom Metazoa; phylum Mollusca; class Cephalopoda; order Sepiida; family Sepiidae; genus Acanthosepion; species Acanthosepion esculentum. The sequence continues at coordinate 54,422,890 of OZ038480.1, forward strand.
CCATTTCTAGTCTATTACTATTCGAACCGCTATTCTCTACTCTATTCACTATACGGATTACTATTCGAGCGAGTATTATCGAGCAAGTACTATTAGTGCGAGTGTTATTCGAAGGCGTCTGACACCAGTATTGTTCAACGGTGTACTATAGTTGTATCTGCGATTACAAAGTCTCTACTACAATGAGCATTACGAAAGTGACAACGAGTATTCGTTGACATTACAAAAGTGTCAAACGGGTGTTTGTTGACGTCACAGAATCAGGACACACAGGAGAAATAAAAAGAAAAGATAAAAAAAAGAAGCGAAAAGAAAAAATAAGAATTTGAAGGATAAGAAGGAAGAGGAAAAAGTTAAAGAAACAGAAGGAGATGACTAGAAGAAAAAAGAGTAAGAAAAAATAAGGAAAACAAACTGAGTGAGAGAAAGAAGACAAGAGAACAGTACATAAAGAGATGAGCGAAAAAGAAAAAAAAGAGGAAAAGGTTAAAGAGAAAAGGGAGAAGAAAAATAGCAAATAAGAGGGAAACAGATGAGAATAAAATGAAACAAAACGGTGAGAAGAAGAAAGGAAAGAAAGTGAGGAAGAAAAGGAAAAAGGATAAAAAACTAAAGAAACGGGAGAAATGAAAGGGAGGAGAATAAGTAGGAAGATATCTGAATACATAATAATGATAATAATAATTTTATACACTTTTCTGTCGTCGATTGAATAATTCTTCTAACTTGCTGTGTAAATGTCCTATTTTGCTGAGACCTCTAACTTTTGTATAAATGACAAATCTGCTGTTGATTCGGCCTTTCTCAGTTTTAGTCGTCGACAGTAGTAAATATAAACTTTGCTAAAAAAAAGCGTCTGACCTCGCGCTACAATTTGAACGGTCACACATCGCACTTTGTAGCGAAGAAGGATAAAACCTGACAATGATCCATGAAGTAAGGATTATGCATATTTTGGACATCGATTGGATTCATATATGAACACAAATGTGCATACTTAAACACACGCATCTGCAAAAATACTGTTCTGTCAGTAGTTGTTGCATTAATACTTGACCATTTACAATACCTTTCTTCCTAAATTTTCAGTGCATTTTTATATTAAAATCATTTGCAATATATTAGTACAATAAATTATTTTAAGTGCATTTTATAATAAAATTTTTATAATTTATATATATATATATTTATTATGCCAGAAACATTTGCTTAATTTTTGACCACTGACAAATCATTAACCTTAAATAGCTTCGTCAGATCGAGACTTTCCTATAGATGCCCTGCATGGCGCCAAACACGTTCAGAAAGATCTAAACTATCAGCTGTACACAGTTGCATTTTCGGATCAGTGATTAAAAATTGCTTCGAGTGAATGAAGCTTGTAGGTATTAGCGAAGACCACTCTTCTTCAAACCTCGTGGACTGGCGCTACAGAATCACAAAAACTTTACCAAATATCAGAAACCACGTAATTTGAGGACTTTCAACAGTAGCAACGACTAAAATGGATATCAGATGTAACTCGAATAGAAAGTAATGACATAACGACAAGATATTAACGTCCCATACTATTTCGAACCAAAAATTAGGAAGGAAGCCCACATAAATATTGAAAAGAGCGATAACAGCTTGTGGACTTGAGAAACCTATTTCCATGAAAAACTGTTTTAATAGAAAGATTTCAACCGACGGTACCACTCGGTTAATGAATGCCGAATGTTTCCTTATAAGGGAACAACTAATCTTACCCTTACCATTCTTCCTGATTTTTAATGCATCTTTCAGTTAAGATCATTTACGATTCATTTATAGCATAAAATAATTAGCAAGGTACTTACATTTAAATTAGACATATGGGGGACTTATTTTACAAAAAAAATCAGTTATTTCTTTAGGCGCACAATAAAAACGAATTCTTATTCAATGTGAAATTGAAACAGGAAGAACTTGTTTATTGACAATAATTTACGTGAAAGGAACAATGGTTGAAATGCATGCTCAAAATATTCCTTTGAGTGCCTAATAAAAATTAAGCTTGATGGAATAATCCATACTAACCTCTCACCCCTCCGGTATAATCCACTTTACACCAAAAATCACCTATCAATCAATCAACACTCTAGTTTCAGCAAGCGAGACTTCTCATTGGCTCAGACCATTAGAACTGTAACAAGTTCACGTGAAAATATCTTTTCGCGCCCAGCGCTCTGGAGCCTATTTTCTTGACCAAAACTCTATAAATAGAAGAGTCTGAATCGACTCAAGCAGTCAGACTTACACCCTGAATACGAAAGTATCGACCCGTTTTTGACATTCTTTTTTACATTTTCAGACTGCTGCTTGACAGTGTTTTGGATATTTACCCTTGTGTTTTTGAACCTCAGTTTTGATTGCTTCTTTGCTGCCTGTCTGTTTCTGGAACTGTTTACTGAACATTAACTTTGGTTGAGTTCGTTTTTATTATTTACTGCCTTTTACGACTGTTTTGAAAAAAAAAAAAGTTTTGATTTTTTTTTGCCTCCTTAATTTTTTTGCTCTTTCTCTTTTATACTAGTTTTTCTTTTTGATTTTTTTCTCCTTATTTTCTCTTTTAAATTTTCTATTTTAATTTATCTTCGTTCTCTTTATTGTTGTAACTACTATCCGTGTTTTTCATTTGTGACTAACGATTAATCTCTCGTTATTTTTAAAAATTCTTTCTGTTAATAGCCGTTAGTTTTTCTTGTTTATTGTTTTTAATTTTTTTTTCCGTGCCAAATTTTGTTCTAATCTTTGTATTATCCCTTGTTATTGTCTAAATTGTGCATTCAATTTCCTTTCTTTATTTGTGTTACTCGTTAAATTCTTAGCGTCAGCCATTTTGGTTTTATAAATAGCTCCGGCTATTTTGAAAGTTTCGTATTTTTTTGTTTACATTTTTTCGTTGTCTAGCGTTTTATTGTCTGTTTCGTTTTTAGTGTTTTAAATATATTTATTTTTCGCCTTTAGGCGAAATTTGTCCTTTATTTATTAGTCTGTAATTTTTTTGTCTTGCTTTTAAGTAAACTTTGTTTTATTTGTTTGTCCTTTGTCATTTGTATTCAATTGTAAAACCTTTTTATTTTTGTTTGTGAATTTATTTCCTGCCTCGCTTTCGGGCGAATTTTTTCCCCCTATTTCTTTAATTAGTTTTATTTTTCGCTACTAAGCGAATCTTAATGGTTTAGTTTCCCCCTCGCACACAGCGTCTATAGGCGGAATTTTTTTTTACCACACCTCCCCTTCTCCCTTGCCTCCCATTCCCTCCCCTCCAATTTCCTTTGTTTTTCTTTTTAAAAAATCGAAAAGAAAAAAGTTCCTCGTCTTTTCTTATTAAAAAGAAAAAAACCTGTTATCCCTGACCTAAAACGGTCAGTTAAAAAGCATTTATTTGCTTGCAAGAAAAAAAAAACCCCGACAAAGATGATATGAATGAATATCCTATCTTACCAGCCACTTCTATAGACGTAAAAAATACCCCCCCAAATTTACTAAGGCCAATAATGGCCAAGCTTCTAAAAGTATGGAGGCCAATAATGGCCAAAGTTCTAAAACTACTGAGGCCAATAATGGCCAAAGTTCTACGGAGGCCAATAATGGCATAGATTCTAAAACTACTGAAGCCAATAATGGCCAAATTTCTAAAAACTAGAAGACCAATATTGGCCAAAGTTCTGATAGTAACGAGGCCAATAAAAGCCAAAATGAAAGTAAAATGGAGGCCAATAGTGCCTCTCATAATGTCATGAATGGTAAAAATTCAGAGGCTGGGGAATCACCCACTTGTTGGAAGTCCCCCCTAGTTGTATAATCAATGTGGCGGAATTCTTGGAGCGAGCTAAGAGTTACGCACACCTTGTGGTAGAAGGTGGACTCTTAGTAGACACCCAGGAACACAGAAAAATTGAAAAAAGAATTGTGTCAGTTTTCGTCATCGACAAGCGTACGCGCAAAATTTGTCGGGCAACGAAAAACACAGTGATAAAATCACTGGAGTCCTTGGAGTTCAAACCCCTTAGAGTTGTTAAGGGACAAAAGTTTTTCATGTGGGACGTATTGTTACCTAATACGGAAGATTGCGTAGCGGCTTCGAGCCGAGACCTCATCACAAAAGACCTGATAATACGCACGGAATATGAAGGCCACAAAAGGACCCATGTAGCAATATATGAGAACCCTTCTCAGGTTCTCGGGGAACATCTCGCGGCCAGTACGGCGAAATACTGGGAGCTTCCTGCGATAGCCTGAACGGGGGGGGTGGAGTTTTGATATTCGACTCGATGAACAGGTCTTCCGCTCCATCCCCAACTGTCTGGTGGTAGGGAAATTGAAATTGCTGGTCATTGTGACCGGCAGTAAACCGGTATGCTGGAAGTGTGGAGAGCCTGGTCACCTCTCCTCTTCCTGCCCAGAGAAGAAGGCCTCTGGATTTCAATCTCCTGTTGACCAAAATTCCCCTCTGACCGCGTCTGTACCTACCGCCTCGCCTGTAATGGGCATGCCAGCATCTGGGAACGGTAGGGATAATCCTTCGGTTGGCCAAAAGACCACATTCCCCAATGAGCCTTCGCCTGCTGCTAGTGCAGTTGCGGAGAAGGGGGAGGGGAAATGGCTAGATGCTGGTAGGGCCAGAGGGAAGCGCCAGACAGCGGGTCCTCAGTCCCCTGAAGCCCCAAGGACCAAAGGCACGGACAGTCTCACTCCCTCTAGCAACGTTAAGGGCGATGCCCCGGCCTCTCAAATGACCTTCCAAGAAAAGCAAAGAAAATATGATCCCGGCTATTCAAAGACAGAAAAAATTAAAGAGCTAAAAAAAAAACTCGGCACAGAAGAAACAACGTGACCCTGTTCCTTCAACGTCCTCTACCCGGTCCTCCCCTTCACCCAAGAAACGTCCAGTTCCCCTGACATCACCATCCAAATCACTTCCCCACAGTAGAGATCCCAGCCCTTATAGACACAGATCTTTTTATACCCCTCTCCACACTCCCAGCCCTTCCCCCATTAAAAAAAGACCCCCCACACCCCTCAGCATACACCCAGTCCTTCTTCCATGAAAATAACAGAAATGCCTCCACCCTCCTCCAAACGCAACAGAAGCTTCACTCAGGAGCTTAAAGATAAGAAAAAACCCAAAAAACAAATATATAATTTGGGTGAGGATGTTTGCCGCATCTCTCCAGCTCAGGCGGAGAGGGCCAGAGACTATGGCAATAGAATAAAAGACCTACGATATCTGTTTTCCATCAAGCAGTTTGCAGACTTAGATGTGGAAGTACCAGACAATTTCCCTCTGGCCCAAAGAGTTCTCACTGTCATCCGAACCGGACCCGGAGCCAAACAAATTTGGGCGATATTGGACGAGGCCATCATGTCCAACATGATGACCTTGCCAATAGCAATCGTTCAAAACCAAAAATTGAAATCATTAAAACAATTTTGTGCAGGGAGGGTCCCTGTTTTAGTTCACCCCTCCCTGTATAGACCACTCAAACTGACTTTCCCCTGGGATATCGGCGGAATCTCCCAAGACTGAGATGGGCCATGGGTCTGTGGGATATATCGCTATCCCCACCTTCAATTTGACGCACGCGCGAGTTTTCACCCCTTCCTCTCACTTTCGGACGGTCATAGTAGTAAACCGTAGTTCTTAGCCGAGTGTGGAAGATATTATTTTTCGCGCGCTTTTGCGCTGACGTCACGGCAAATTGGCTTTTCAAAAATCAGTCGCCCCGTGGTCGTCTGACCATCGGCCGGGCTGGCTCACTTGTCTCTCGCCGGTAACCCCATATATACTGACAGAGATATTTTTATTCGGCAAATCTTGCCTAGACCTCATGGCTCGTCGCTGTATCTTACACTGTCGTCACCTTATGACATATTTTTCATCCCGAAGCGAGCATCCTTTTCGAGCCGCCAACTTCCAGGAACTTTCGAAAACTTCCAACCTGATGAACAAAGCATTTTTCATATTCTTCGAACTGTATTTTCTGAACCTGTTACCTAAAAAAGAATTACATGCACTCACAATTATAAACTCTCGCAGTGAGTATTTTTTCCTTGACGTATGTTATTATGCATTACAACTGACTTTCTGACTTTCTTCCTGAAGAACTTTTTCCCGCCATAGCCATCTTGGATTTAAATTTTGGCGCGGAACATTATCTACCTTTTTATCAACTACCATATTTCCAGTATCTTACTGAAGGTCTTAACTCAAGACAATTAAATTTCATTCTCTACAATATTTCCAGTACCTTACTGAAGACAATCTACTTGGCCTCTTTTTCAACTATATTTCCAGTACATTTACTGAAGGTCTTCACGGAAGACAAAATTACTTGTTAAACTCTAATAAAATTTATGTTTGTTCTTAACCTTTCGTTGTTTTGCCTGTCTACTTCTTTTCACTTTGTACGTTTGTACGGTGGAAAGAGCACGTCTTTATATTTTCTTTTTTTTACTTTGTTTGTGGATTCGGTAGTAGTGTGTAGTGTCTGGCACAAGGCCTTATTTTCGTAAGCCAGATCTGCACCGCTATCGGGTCGACAACAGGTCTATGGGAGAGGCTGTTGGTATCCTTACCCCGACCATGTTTAAACCAGTAACACAACTCTAATCAGTTTTCATCATGGCACTCTGGTTAGCTAGTATAAATGTGCGGGGCCTGAGGTCCGAGTCTCGCAGGGCGAGATTCTCTCGTGACCTTCAGCGCCTCGGGGTGGATGTTTGTTGTGTGCAAGAGACCCGGTTTTCTTCTCATGACCGTGAGGACATACTGTCTAAGGGGTTCTCCCTTTATTCGGCATGTTTTGATGGTCGTTCGAGGGGTGTCTCTTGGCTGGTGAGCAAGTCTTTGAAGGCTGCATGTACTCTTGTCTTCGCAGATCCGGCGGGCAGGCTTTGCGTGCTGGATGTTACCATAAAGGATAAAACTCTACGACTTATTGGGGTTTATGCTCCCAATAACCATTCTGAGCGACCTGCTTTGTTTCGACATCTCGTCGGGTAGTTTTAGCGGGAGATTGGAATGCCGTCCTTGACCCCGATATAGATCGTATAGGGCAAAACCAAGGTACTAACAATCCTGAAGTTAAACCATTTCGGGACTTTATCGGCGGGTTCGATCTTGTCGATAAGTACCGGAATGAGCACCCTCGGGAGGTAGCATGGACTTGGACAAATAGTGGCAACTCGGATCCTGGGTCGCTTGCGAGCTACCTCGACCGAGTTTTAGTTAAAAGAGTCGATGTAGGGCTCTTAGGGTGTCCAAGCTTCCATTATATAGTTTATACGGATCATACGGATGGTGACAGGGGCCAAGATCAACCGCGATAAGTCTGTTGGCTTGCGGTTGGGTGCGTGGAAGGGAGTTTCTCTTCCCGGACCTTTCCTCTGGAGGGATGGGCCGATCAAGATACTCGGCGTCTGGTTCGGTCCTGATCTCCAGTTGGAAATGAATTGGTCGGAGGTACAAGAGAAGGCCGAGATCGCGGTTAATCTGTGGTCTCGGAGGAGGCTTTCCTTGAAGGGGAGGGTGGAAATATGTGTTTCACACATCTACCCGATTCTCCTTTACCGACTCTCTGTACTTCCACTCCCGTCTGCCAAACTAATTTTATTAGTAAGGCTCTTGTTCTCTTTCTTGTGGAGGGACAAAGCCGCTATTGTATGTCGCGAGATCTGTTGCCTTCATCCCTCTGAGGGCGGTCTGGGTATGCCTAGCATTGAGATTCGTCAATATATGCTTCGCATCAACTTTCTGGACCGAATGTGTCGCGGATCGGATGAGGAGGGCGCCTTCTGGAAGGAAGACGTCCGTAAACATTTCCCATCCCTGAGAAGTATGCACTCGTGCCGGGAGGAGGCCGGCCGTACACCCCGTGCCGAATGCTCCTTCTACCGTGAATGTCGTCTTGCTCTGAAACGCCTCTCACGGGCGTCGGATGGCCTCTCCAACGTCCAGGCGTTGTCTCGTAGGGCATTGTATCAAGTGTTAGTCAGTGGGGCCGTTCAAGATGATCTGATTGACGAGCTCGGTCTTACGAAGCAGGAGGCTCGCTCGATATGGCCTTGGGCACCTGGGTTGAAATGTCTTAATAATGATGAGGCATCACTCACCTGGCTGGTGATTCGTGGGGCCCTCTGGGTCGGCAAGAGACTTTGTTCAGCAGGCTTGGAGAAATATTCAAACTGCCGTCGCTGTACTGGGGAGGTCGAGACCATTGTTCACGCCTTCTTTCATTGCAGGGCGGTAGTGCCGTTGTGCAAGTTTGTAGAAGGCCTTATGGTTCGCATGCTGTAGGGAAAGTTCTTTGTCCTTGAGGCCAGTTCTGTTTGTAGCAATGTGGTGCCGCAGATGATGAAGGCTGAACATTATGTGTTCTGTTGCTTACTAGGTGTTATGAGAGTCGTGATTTGGACGACGCGCCAGAAGGAATTCTATGAGGGCGAGAAGTTCACTTCTTCCCAACTGATCTTGTTCTTTAAGCATCAGCTTAAAGTCAAGACTAGGACGGAAAGGCGGCTGCTCACCTCATCGGAATTTGGCAAAAGGTGGGTGAATCTTGCGCGTATGTGTCGAGTAAAAGGGGCTGACCTAGAGTGGCATTTTGATGCCGGTTAGGCATCAGGATATTGTTTTCTTGGGTTAAACTTGGGCAACCCATCCCTGGATTTAGGCTAGATTAGGGTTTTTTGATTGTTTAGTTTTTCTTTTCTTTTCCAGTAAACTTAGCTAGGGTATGTTTGCTCATTGGCCCCTTTTATTTCTGCTCCCCTTTCTTTTCCTTTAGTTTAACTCCCCATCCCCTCCCTCGTTAGGTGGTCAGTGATTTCAGTTCTCTGGTGGATGCGGGGCGCCTTTCGTTTCGCGTGCGTGTTTTCCTATTTGTTGTTGTGTCTGAATGGGTGCATGTCTGTGTGAGTGTTTGGGATGGATGAATGTTTTCTCTATTCTTTAAAAAGTCCCGCATCGATTTCGTCTAGTTAACTGATTTTTCTGCCACATTTAAGGTTTGCGTTTTTTTTATTACTAACATGATTTTTTTTCTTGTAAATAATTTTATGTCATATTGTATATAATCATTGGGGTTATTTTAAACATTGTTATTTTAATTCCACCTCTCCCCACAGACATTATTTGTACATATGGGATTAATTAGGATTTTCATTGAGACAATGAGGTATTTTGGTGGGTGTAGTAAGAAAGGTAAGTACGAATGTGTTGTTTTGTTGGTAGGAATATTGTTTTGGTTTGATTGGGTCAGTGGTTGTGGCTAGCTAAGTTTAAATTTAAGACAAATGATGACCGTCCTTTCCCCCCCCTTTTGGCCTTGTGCCACATTTGTTGTATTTTCTCAACAATAAATATTGTCAGACTTTCACCCCTGGAGAGATGTCAAACTAATCCACGCAAGTCAAAACCTTGACCAACTACACTTTTACCGCGCAAACTTCTCTGACTCAGCAAACAACAATCACGCTCTCTCAGGAACAACTTCTAGCAATTACTTACAATACTTAAAAAGTGATATTTACCCACTACTAAACAAGTATTCCTAAACAATCAATCAAAGATCCAAACAACTAAAGGTACACAACTCCTACCAATTTTGAACAATAACTTAAACAAACTTACGCATACACACTATTGATTGAACTCGCACAAAGGACATTTTTGTACATAACCAAATACTTAGTTTAATTTTACGAACAAATCTTAATAACAGCTTCACACACGCTGAAACTTCACAAAAATACTCTACACAATCTAATTCAACCATCCACATTTATCCAAAAATATTCATCCCAATTGTATATGTCAATTGTATATAAATCCATGTTATTGTTATACCTTTAATTATGTTTGTCTTCACTCTGAATTTTCTTGCATGATTTGTTTTCAATATTCCTTTTATCTCTTAATTTGTTGTGGACGAATGTTTAAGAACACCGACATCATAAATCCTTCTGATAACTAAAAATACATTCACCAGTCTGCAACAAGCTTGATATAGAAAAAGGTTCACAAAAAAGTGGGGACTTACATTAGTTGCTAAAGTTAAAAAAAAATGTCTCCCTATCTCAGCTATGTTTTAAATAACAGGGTTAACTGGGATCTTTTGCCTAGAGGCAGCAACCAGTCTAGGAGAAAGAAAACGCTGAATTCAAAATCAGCCTGAAGAGTGATGGGCTCCACATAGCTATCTTGCTCTAGATATACCACTGCTGCTGTGGTTGCAAAATATTTGGTGATCCAACGACAATTATGGCCGTTAAGAACTCGTGACGAGATGAAATTAAGGTACTTAAAAAAAAACAACCCTTGTATCAATCTCCAGCTTTACCAACTGCCATTTCGAATTGTGGCGCCAACAGTATATTTTATCTTAGAATGGCCTTCATATAGGTAACGAGAATTTATCCATCTAGCCCGAGGAGACAGACGGAAACTTTATAAGTATTACATGATCTTACTGGTTTATACTGGAAAATCCTGATTAATTCCAAGTTCGAATCTCTCGCTCGCCCTGTGACGATTATTTTCAGCGTAAGTGCTCATAACGTAAGAAGAAATATTTAGTTTATTGCATAAACGACCAACATGAAGCAGAGGAGTAACAGTAAAATCAGTGGGTAGCAATAAGAAAAAAACAACTTTGCTTGCGTATATCAGGCTCAAATGCGCAGTATTAAAATACAACTGTCATTATTGTTTCAGTTTTTCTCTTGATGCCAGTTTTTGCGTTTATAAAAATAAATTGCTTTGTCTTTCTTTAGTAAAATGATTTAGCAAAACATAGAATATAACTAAAATCAGTGGCAGTATAAAAAAAGCTGGAATTGAGTTTACATATACAGCGTTCAAATATAGCGCTAAAATACAACCATGATTATTTCATTTTCTTTAATTTTCCTATTGAATTTGATGTGTCAATTTATATGTAGTAATTCAAGTAAATAGAAGTTTTAGTGGATTGGTTCAATAAACGCTACTCGTGATACCACAAGTTATATGAACAGCTTTTACATAATATGCATATTTATAAATTTTGTGTATCAAAAATGCATATGTAAAATGTGAGCAGGAAAACATTTCTCTCAACTTTGGAAGATTGGCGCAACGCAATCTTCCTACTTCAATTTGTTTTGTTTTTTTCAATTTGGACTTGTGTCATAGTAAAGTAATCTAAGAAAATATCTCTAGAGAAATGTGAGACAATAGTTTCTAATTCAAAACTTGTCGATTCCTTTTCTGGTTCTGTGTTGAAAATTCTACGCATTGTAGAATACAATATGCCTATAATTAAGAATACACAAGTGCTTACACAGTGTTAAGAGTAAATTTAATTTGTAAAACAATTTTATTTTATCGATCATTGCGAATTTGATTTACTCCGCACACAGAGGTAGCTCAACAAAAGCAATATGTTTCACTAGACATTTTCGGGTGTTTGCATGTGTGGCACGTGATATTCGAAGATTAGCCAGTTCATAAGAAACTTAGCAAAACGGCTGATAAATAATTACCTACTCAGTTCCAGAATTTATAGACTTTTAGCAATAAAATATATCAAACGGATGAAGAAAATAATTTTCATTTTGATTAAAGTTGTACTTTCATATGGATGTGCTGGTAGTCTAACGGTTAGCGTGTCAGAAGGAAAAATGAACGAACTGTGTTCGAATTCGGATCCGCACAAAAAAGATATGAATCCATCTTTTCTCTTTATTAATTATGGGTTAAATAAAAAGGCTGACTGGACTCTTTTTGCCTTGAGGTGACAACCAGTTCAGTAGAAGGAAAAATTCGGAATTCAAATCAAGCTTGAAGAGGGATGAGTTCCATCCCGAGATACACCACTGCTGTTATAGCTGCAGAACATGCCGTACCTCTACGATCCTAATGGGTTACGGTTCACGTGACGTAAAGTGATGTTTTCATAGAGAAGATGCTAAATTTATTAATTTGTCATAACAAAAGAAAAGATACCCAGATATTATGCATCGTCTGTTCTCCTTCATACAATCGCCATTTAATTGTATGTAGGATTGTAGCCAATGTGTGAAAATAAGATGCTGCAAAAATATATTTTAAATTCCGTGATATCGCATTCAGATTTCTCCCAGGAAAAGAGCGGTAATACATTTTGGAAGAAGGAATCTATTACGCTGTTGACTGATAGGAATAATGTTCTTTATCAAAGTGGCGAGGTTTAAGGAAAGTGTATAAAGCAGGAACAGAAATTGCTACGATCGCAAGCAGATATACAATGCCATGATAGTTTTAATAAATATGCATAAATGATATCTGAATGTACAATTATTTTTGTATTGTTACTATTGTCGTTCGGCTCATTAAGTAAAATATAGAAATTGTTTTTTATTGAACAAAATATTTATTATTTTGCTCCACTACACTGTTATATTTCAGGGATATTCATAATTCCAACCTCGCATAACTATTTATATTTCTCAGCAAAGAATTGATCTTGATGCATTTTGCAGTCTTCTAGGGTATTTTTTTAATTTAGCGACATCTGTAAAAACTAGAATAGAACCAGTTTTAATATGTGGTGAATATAGCGGATAAGTGAGAACATCCCAGTTAAATTCTATGAGTTTTTGCCTGAAACATCGTAGTCTGGCGTAATCCTGAATAAATATTAGGCTCTTTCACAACTAATTTCAGACCTTTTTTGTTAACTGTTGCTTTCAGTTGGTCTATTTGGAGCAGTACATGTTCGAATGTATCGTTTGGTTCTTAAAAAATTTCCACCGTATATAAATCATCATCTTTCATTGGTTAGGTTAGTAGCGGTTGATTTCGTTTGTACCACATTCTCTTACGTTCCATGTTGTTTTAAATTATTAACTTTTCATCGTCCACTGCAATTTATTTTAAAAACGGAATATTTAAAAACGGTTCAGTATTTTACTTCTTTTATGCAGTAGACTTATGTCAAAACGGTGAACATAATCAAACTAGTACAAATGATGTTCATTGCTTGATTAGAATATATTGTATATGATTGCTATCTTCCGCGTCATAAAATGTTAATTATTCTTAGTAGTGTCTTAATTTGATCGCTATCAACTTCGGTTGATGTACCCTACTATTGAGCATCGTCCAGTGAAAACTCTTCATATTTCACACGTTCGATCAGTCTTAGAATCTTCTCCACGCAGTAGACACAAGTTTTAGAACTGAATTGCAATATTACATTTCTTAAAATGCATTTTGAAGATGTTGTTTATTTTATTCCGTTTTAACAGTCAGAATCAATAAACAAAAATACACCAATTTTTTATATAAAAAATAGCCCGTTAATATGACAGGTGTCACAATATATTTAATAGAAAATTCGATCGACTAAATATTTATAGATTTGAATTTAACAAAAATAAATAAAATGCCTGTATGATTGTTGGAGTTAGTATGATATTTTCCCTATGGTAAAGTAGATTTTATTTCACTGTATACGTGAGGTAAAGAGTTTAACCACATTGTAGAAATTTGAACTTAACCCACCATTTCTGAAATCTAATTTAATTTTCTCGTATATTCACCCAAACTAAACCGTGTAATTTTTTGAGACGTAAAATACTTTGCCAGTCAGCATAAATAAGCATAAACTTCCTACAGGCATCCCACTATTCTCAACCATTATTATTAATTATGAGTAATATTTACTTTCATCTTTTTTGTTGCTTTTTTATTGCTTTTTTTAAATGAAAAAAAATATTCGAGATTGATAATAATGGCTGACAATGTTTCAGTTTTTTAAAAATAATTCCACCCTAAGCAAGGCGATAATACCACTAAGGCGCAAGGAATTAATGGGATTGAAAGAGAATGGGAAAACTTTAGTGAGGAGAAAAGGCAATAAAAGTACTGGCTTCGGTAAGACTGAAGATGGCGAGTGACGTTGCATTTAAATTTTTGGAGTTATAGGTGACAGGTAAACAAGAAGTCAGAAGAGTTTCACAAGCGAGAAGTACGAGAGAAGAAACTATTTAATTTAAAAAAAAAGTCATTTTACCTCAAGAAAAGTGAGAGTAGACGCAAGGGCTTACTGGGAGTGAAAGGAAGTGAGGAGACTTTACTGAGAAGTGGGAGAAAAACAATAAAAGAACAGGATTATGGAAGACAGAAGATGGCGATTGGCGTTCCCTAGCGTAGACTTAGCAATTGATTCAATATATTCATGCCAGTGGAAAATGTGAGCCCCAAAAGTTGCAAAATGTTGCTCTCTAGGAGTTTAGCATCAGTCATGCTAATGGCAGACAGAAAATATTCTCTGTGGTGATTAAATGAAAGCATTTTTTTTTGGAGGCGTTAAAATTTACAAGCTACTTTTTACCCCAGTTAACTACTAATTGGAAGTCCTTTTCAGGAGTTGCCAGTTTTCCATTGTCGAACCTGTTGGATTTGCTACTAAGACAGGAGTAAATAGTTGTGTTATCAACCTAAATTCTTAGTTGAAAACTGATGACATCGCGAAGGTCATTGATGAAGATAAGAAACAACGTAGGTCCAAGGATAGATTCCTGGGATATCTCCTCATTAATATGAGAAGAACTAGAAACGTGTTCTTTCAACACGACCTTCATTACACGATTTGTTAGGAACGATTGGATTAAGCCAAGTATTCATCCAGATATACCGTAGCCCTTGAGCATGTGTAGAAGGTCAGCATGCCAAACCCTGTCGAACGTCATTGGGATATCTAAAGCCACAGCATGAGATTTGCTAATCTTATCTAAAGCTTGATAAAAAAATTCAGTGATAGCCGTTAACACATCGGCGGTAGACCCGGAGAAATGGAAGCTATATTGTTTATCCGAAAGGAGACCGTGTTTAGTGAGATGCTTAATCAATTCGGGGTGGATTACAGCATATAGTACTCTGCCAAAAAGAGATAAGAAACTAATAGGGCGAGAATTCTAGGGTTTAGAAGGTTCTACAGAGTTCTTAAAGACAGGAACTACAAAGGAGTACTTACAAGCTGGAAAGTAAGAAGCAGCGATGCATTTATTGTAAAGTTTGGAGAGAGGAGGCACACTTATTTAGGACAGTTGCCGGTATACCATAGAATCCGCAAGCCTTGTGGGGATCTAGTTTAGAAATTATATATTGTTCTCGGGGGAGATCAAAGATACTCATGATGGGTCGAGAGTGGAGTTGAAAGAAAATTTTCAATCAAGCATTCTGCTTTATCTGCCATAGGTGACAATAATTCAAATTGAAAAGAAGAGGTACTGAGTGTTTGCTTTTATTCAGTTCACCCTTACAGAACCGCCAGTATTCTCTCGTACCAAACTTGCGATAGGCTATACGGTGTCTCATTCTATCAGGAAATAGCGACTTGGTTCGTTGAGGAACCGTTTACGCTCATTATGGGCGAATAGAAAGAGATGTCTGTTACAATCGTGTCTGTCGCTGTTTTATATCCATGTGGGCTGTAGCAGTTGAACATGCAGGAGAAAACTAAGAAGATTGTGGCTTCACTTTGGTATTTCCGTGCTCGCACGAAAGATTCAACCAAGAGGATATTTCAACGGAATATTTCAGGCGAAGAAAATCACGAAATGAGTGCCATTCAGTGCATTGATAACAGTAAATGTTTTGGTGATAGGTGAGTGGAAAGAGATATTCATAGACACTACCGCGTGGTCAGAGTTGCTAAGAGCTACAGAGCACGCCATGAATTCGATGAGGAGATAAGGAAGAGAAGCTTGTCCGTCAGAATTACTAGGGAAACGCGTAGGGAAGTCAACTATTTGAACGAGAGATTGAGCAAGTGAAAAGTTCAAAGTGTGGATGCCAGCGAGATTAATAACATTGGTGATGAAGGCACTCGACATGATAGGCATTGAAGCTGCTGAACACAAAGATATTTGCAGACGGGTGTAGAGAGAGGGCCTTCTCTATACTATCAGAAATGATATCTAGCAAGCAACAGCTATGAGAGAAAGGGGGAAGATAAAGGAAGAGGAGATAACTGACCGTAAACACCAAGGCCATACATGTAGAAACTAGAGTCTTCAAAAGAGAGGAAGTTAGCCAGGAACAGAGAATTCAGTGAAAGATTCAAGAGCTTAGATTAGTTTCAAAGAGAGTTAAGATCTCTTGAGAAGGTTCCAAGAGAAATGATTCTGCACTGCAAAAATTGGTTTGAATTCCACAAATCTTGGAGAAAGAAAGGTTGAGGGGCTTATGTGTTTTTTTCCAAGATAGTCTAGTTTTATTTTGTTTAATCGTTTTGGTCATGATATAGTTTTAAGGTGGAAAAGGCTAAGAATAATAGTAGCTACCAGTCGTCAAAAGCAACATGAATTGGCCGGAAATTGGCGCAGACTGTAGCATAGTGTGGCCTTAGAGTTACCCACCAGAAGTTTTTGCATGGACACCTAGTCATGCGCGACATGGCACTGCAAGGACCCCAATATTATGCGATTGAGTTTGGGCTTCTTACTACCAGTCTGGATGCAGCAACCAGAAAACTGCCAACTCTCGGTATGAATAGTTGTAGCCTCCAGCCAGTTATATCAGCAAGAAATCATAACAGCCACCCTTATTAACACCTCAGAAAAAGGAATCGGAAATCTCATCCTAAACGGGAAACAAGTGACTACTCCTGTTCAACAGATGTGGGAATAGTATAGAAAAACAACAACAAAATAAACATAAATGCTCACAAAGAGTATTTTACACCAAGTTGGTCGAAATATTCTTTAAACTTCAATGAGGTGGAGCCGAGTGCTCCAGCCACTACCAGGACGACTTTAATATTCTCCTTTGGCATTTCATACGATCTTACAATTTTAACCTTCAGTTCACAGTAGTTGCTGATCATTTCTATTTGCGTTATTACTATATTATCATAATCAGCAGGTATAACCACATCAATTATTTGGCATTAACTTTTAGTGATTATTATTATTACCATCAAGGATGTTGATATCCAGGCCGTTAGCTCCACCCAAACGAGAAGAGCAGATTTGATAATGGTAAATAAGGAAAACAGAGCCAATAAAATCTTAGATATATTTGTACTAGGCGACTAGAGAGTAAAAGAAAGCTAAAATTGTAAAAATACCAGAAAATGATCACTTAACTAAAAAAAACAAAACAACTGTGGAAAATGAAGTTTAGGATAATGTCTATAATCGACGTTGCACTTGGAACCAGGCTAAGAAAACATTCAAATCAAGGTTGGATGAATTATTAATTTATTATCCAACCCGAGAAAGAATTGAGACTGTCCAGGCAGCAGCAGTATTTGAGTCTGCGAGGATGTTTAGAAAGATGCAAGAGATCTTAGGAGGCTCAGTTTAAAGTGTTAACCACCAGACATTTGGCATGAACATGCAAATGCATGAAATATACTATTAATGGTGATTAGAATAATTTATATTACTATTATTAAAAATTTGATATGTTAATGAGAAATTGTGTTTTTCTGCTTAGGTGAGTGTCTGTGTGTTCGTATTTCTGTGCATGAAGAAGAGCGTGGGTGGCGTTTGTGGTGCAAAATCAATTGAATTAGAACAAATCAGGTTGAGTGTAATTTAGAGGCAAATGAGAATTGAGTGTGCATTGATGCATAACGTAGCGTTGTTACCTAGTTAGGCGGAAAGATCGTCAAAAATAGATTCCATTTAATATCTGGCTGACCTGCAAAAGAAATTGTGCTTATTAGTTTTGTTTACATCGATGCCCGTCCGATCAGCAGACAATCAATCTCACGTAATAACAATCATGTATTGAACTGGAAGGTTCAAAGCTAATGTGTCAGGGAATTTAATTACTAGTCTTCTCCCAAACCAAGTTCCAGCATAAATCAATGACAAAGCATTTTTGAGGTAAAGAAAGTTGAGAAGCCTGATGAGAATAAAAAATTCGTTATTGCACGTTGAACCCACTGTCAGCATTCAAAATGATCCGTAAAATATACTTATATGATTAATCGAATGAGTGATCTACTCTTTGGAGGGAGTGGGTGATCATGACTGTCTATAAGTTCTTGTCTTTTGTTGCTCTATGGAATTTTGGACACTTTAGCATTCCTATTCGTCTCATTCACGCACGCATATTAAGTAGCTGTTTAGCCCTGCTCCTCTTGCCTTCAATATGTCAAGTGGGTATCAATTTCACCAAGCTCTGTTTCCTCATTATGTCTCCCATAAATTACATACCCCAAATAAAACATGGAGTAATAACAATACTCAGAACTTCAGATAACATAAATTATGACAGACTTTCTTTCTGTCGCACTAACAATTTGATGATCATGTGTTAGCTTACTTTTATTAGGTTGGTGCAAAAATAATGTCGTTTTCTCACATGAAGTTGAACGTCAAAAAAAAAAAACGTCATTATTTTTGCACCAACCTAATAAAAAGTAGTAAACAAATAGATCTTATTTTCACCTAAATAAGATTTGACTTTTCGGTGCAGGAATTATTTTATGTTTTTTTTTACTCTTTGTTGTAAATCAAGGATTTAAAGAGATATTTAACATAAGCTACAAATGGTAACTAATTAAGAAACTGTGAGGATTCTCCTTTATCTGAAAATAAGTTTAATCGCATAATCAAGTTATGTATAGTTCTATTACTTGCGAAGAATCTTTTTCTGATAAAAGATTGTCGAGCGTTTGATTCAAGTGGTAGACTTTTGGAGTACTATCTTCTTTTATAGTTGTGCTTTTAATGTTTCTTTTCATACTCTGTGTACTCTAAGCCCCCTAGTGCGAATATTGGAGATGGATGATAAGCAACTATAAATAAGTGGAAAATAAAATGACTTTCATTTTTATTATTTGATAATAATACCTCTGTAATAATGCATTTATAGCAATTACAAGCAATTTAAAAATACAAGCAGTGTTCATATACATAACCAGAAAATAAAGAAATTTAAAGTGACATTAAGGGAATTTTGTGTGTTACCTAAGAAAAGAAAGAATGTTTATTTTTATTATATAAAGATCCTGAGGAATCTAATTTGAATTTATTCTCCGTATCTATTTAACAATCTTTTTTAATGCATATTATTTTTGTCGAATTTAAGATTGAAATTTTGAAACCTTACGGCAGCTCACGACTCTGCAGCTATTCCAGATTATTTCCACATTTTAGCGATAACAAGACTGAGTTCATGAGTCAGGTTCCACCTTCCAGCTAAGAGAACAAATTTTGAAGTCAAAGGGATTTTCATTTTAATTGAGCAAATCTATTAAACTCTATGATGGTTAAGATAAAGTATCATTTTACAAATATCACTGTAGATATAGGAATAACCATTTGGAATTGAAAGATTTTTCTGACACTTTTCACTCTTTGTCAAAAAACTTTTCTTTGATAATTTAAACGCATAATGTCACATTTCCTAAGCTTATACTATCTCACATACAAGAACACATTCTATTATGTTAAACTGAAATCTCCACTTTCTTCTTAATGCCTACGTACTGTTTTCATAGTAGACCATCTTTTGCAATGTTAAATTTGATTGTAACTTTTCGGGGGTGGGTACAATGTAATAAATAAATAAAAAATAACACAGCTGTAATAAAAGTTAATAAAAATGTAATTTTAAAGCTAGATTTCAGTATATTTGGTGTGCATGAATTCACCAAAAATCAAGAAGAGTATTGTATATTGTTAGAGGATTTGATATATTGGCTCTTTATCCAACTGTTGACACTAATACTAAATTCACTAGCAAATAGGTAGAAATAAGGATCATAATACCGTTCCTTGTACAAATGTTGTAAACATGGTGGAATCAGTTATTCTTACAAACAACTTGAAAAAAGATTGGAACTGAATCTATTTAACTGCCATTTATCTAGAGTCATCAATCAATGAAATAAAATTTTCTTGTTTGATTTGGAAGTTACGCCACATCAAAAGATGTAATGGTCGATTAAGCATTTCTCATTACCCATGTAAAACAGATTCTTTTCCTCGGCACTGCGCCAAGATACTGCTCTTTTGAGAGACTATTTGTACAGCTATTTATCCAGAATTTATAAGTATTCAAACGGGTTGGCTGGTATGCATCCAATGGAGATGAACCATTTGCTTTGTCGTTTGCTGACAAACCAAAAATAATACAGCCTTGAAAATATATACGGACGAAACTTTTGGTTTTATTTTCGGTTGTTTTTCTCTCCTTTCATTTATTTCTTTGAAGTTAACCATTCGCGATTTTGCAGTAATTAGTGAGCTAGTATCGAAAGCATAGAAGCTTCAATCCTCTGTGGTGTTTCATGAATGCGAGCGCAAGTGATTTAGTTTAACAGAAGTGAATTTCTTTGTGCGCCTCACCGTGCAGCAGAGGTCAGTCAGTTAATCTCATTGTTACAACTGTGGGGATTTCGATCCTCACTGAGTTCAAAACACGTGTCCTTGTGCCAGACTAAGTTTAGCACATTAAATAAAGGCACATCAAAATGGAGCTATAGTCAATAAAGTCGTCTCGTGGATTATTCCTACTGCAATGAGTTCAATCCTCACTGGATGCCTCGCACAGCTGGTCTTGACTAAACTAATAAATAAGAGTGCTTTACTGTGGAGTTGTCGTTCGCAAGTTACTTTTGCAGACCAGTACTACTGTGGTGAGTTCAATCCTCTCTGGGGTTTTTACGTACACGACCTTGGGTCAGATTAAGTTAAGCTCGATAAACATCGATTTCTTTGGAGTTTGAATTGTATGAATATATTTTCTTGAAATTCAGAAGAATTTTTAAAAGACCTTGTTTTCAGAAAATTACAAGATGTTGGTTTCGTTTGTGTAAATATATGTAGCGCCAGACTGTTGAGAGGAAGATTGTCTCAACAATTCGGATACGTTTAAGTTGAAACATTTATTTTGCAAATATCAACATTAATCTACAATACTAGGCATTGAGAGCGCTTGTAGATTGATAGTTAACAAGCAATTCACACAGCTATTGCTAGTATATTGAATACTCTTGTGACCCTGTATCAGATGAAGCCAAACTTAATAAATATCAAGCTTCTCTTTGCAAAACTTATGACTTGAAGTTCCAATATCTAAATATTAGGTTGACGTAAAAGTTGTCTATGACATTGCCACAGCGAGAAGTATCTTTAAAGTTTATTTAACTAATTTTTTATGCATATTCTTCACACTTGTCATCGTGAGGAAATAACTTATTTTGTCCCATTTAACACTCATTGTCTAGTCAACAGTTCCAATTTCCTCGAAGATTTCAAATAATCAAAAGCATAACCATTTTTTATATTATGAAATAATTTAGCTGAAGAGTAACATAAGATCATATAAATCTAAAGAAAATACTTTGGTGAGTGAATAATGATACTAATAATGTACTTGACTAAAAGATTAAATAAAAACATTGGAAATGTTTTATCAGCCTAATAAGGAACTGGGCGTAGGAGCTGCGCCTCAGTCATCGGCTTTACCAGTGGACGGAGGAACTTCTGAGAGGAGAGACGGGATAAACTCAGTATCTCCGGTACAAAATTACACTATTTTGTTTTGAATCTCGCCGTGAACCATAATTAGAACAGAAGTAGGGAGAGTGGTGACCACTGCAGCGCAAAATGCGCTAACTAAATAAATGAAGGAAGGACGTTTCGAAATTAATGCCTGTTATTTATTTACACGAACACTACCAAATGCATAAAAAACATGAACAACATAGAATAGAGAAAGGTTTCAATTATAAAATTATTTTGTAAGTTGACAACTCTAGAGTTGTCGCAATTTTCCTATCACCACTGCCGAGACCCTTAAACCATCGTCTATGCTCTCATCCACTGTGTGGTCTTCGTATAAATTTCAACGGTGTAGTTTTTGCGTATGGAGGATACATTCAATCATACACTTTTGCTTCGTAGCACTTATATGTCAGATACCATTTTGCCAGGCTGCTCTTTGTAACAGGTCAAAAAGATTATGGGTTATTTCAACGTCCACTGCCATGGTGCCAATATTTGACATCGTGGGCAAACATAATAAAATAGGAGACAACATTCGTAGCTAAAATTCAAAAGTCATTCTAAATAAATATTTATATTCTCGAGTATTTTATAAAATTAATTTTACAAATAAATAAATGGACTGGCTTGAATAGAGCGAAATATACCTTCTAATGTGATTTTTATCAGAAATGTAACATCATACTTTTTGTAAAAATCTATGTTAGGGTTATATTATATTTTTTTACAAGTACCTGAATGAACATTATCTATTTGGTATTTGGATACTAGTTATGCTAACCTCGGTCTAGTTGCTCGTTTCTAAATGAGAAAGAGCCTACTTTTGTTAAGGTTGTTGGATTTAGACAGTAACCTTATCTCCTCAAAATTATTTGATAGTGCCATATGAAAGCCAAAAGCGCCCATAAGATATTGTTCAACTAATGTTTAAAATCTTCCCGGTCACCTAGTAAATGCTTTGAACCGAAGAAAAATAAATTTAAAAAGTCTTAAAGAACTTTCGTTGGTCGTCAACCATAACTATCTAAATGAAAAATTGCTGCTCCCCAAATGCCCGATATATACATTGGTCTATTGAACATAAAGAATCAACACCTGCTTTAATATTGATTAAAAGTCCAATACTATCATTGGAGTACTCTGTATGAATCAAGAGTGTGAAATTAAGTAAAATGTTTTCTTTCTTAAAAATATGAAACTTCAGTCTGTCATGTAAATGCACTTTTGGTTAAAAACAAACAAAACAAAATAGTAAAAGACAAATTTAACATGAAAAACACACTGACGACAAATTGTTACCTTGTCATGGTATTTATCTTGATTGTACTACTAAATAAGTAACAGGCTTATATAGATCCATCAATATTGATCTTTATACCAGATTTGAACCAAGTCTAAGTATATTGTTAATTGAAAGTCTCCGTCAGAAGAACAACGATAACTCTTTCACATTTCACAGATTGACACGATTGCAAGTGTTTCAACGTTAACCTGAACTACTACTGGTTGGCAATTGTAGCTGATGTCTTTACGTAGTTTTCAATGGCGTCAGAGGTAGGTGGTCGAGTTCAGGTTAAAATACAGATTTTGAATGCCGATCTCCATAAGGAAAATTGGCAAAACACAGTCTCCTATTTGGTTTGTAAAGTACTAAACAACGTTTTGCAAATATCGATTATTAGATTGAATTTAAACAGGTTTATATCATTATAAGATCGTTAGGTGATCTACCTTGCGTGAGTCACAGTCCCGTTCTGGCTGATAATTAAAACTCATGTGAAAACATGGTTTTGCATAGGTTGGATGAATAAATCACTCTTAATCTACATTATCATCTTATTTGTGATTATTCCTTAAATATCGACACGACGAAAGGAAAACGAACCTATTTGCATCTGGAATCGAAATAGCAGCATGCAATTCAAGACATACACACCAGTTTGTTTTCAAGCTTTTATTTTAAAATTTTTGATTTTCATTTTATCCAATTTTGGAGAAATAGCCAGGTGTTGCCGACAGCCAGGTGCTGCGCATGAATACCGCTTTCGATGAAAAGTCACGTGACTCGCTGTTATTTCGAGGAGTTTTTGATTTTATGAAACGAGGTTCGACTATTGTTCATGATTGGTTTATCTTATTGTTAACGGTTTTATTTTGTTGAAAGTTGTAAAAGCTGTCACTTGTAGCCAAAATGTGATTCTTCGGAATATAGGAAAGACAAGTATCGATCTTTTGCGTACAAACAATATTTTATGCTAACAGTTTAAATTCTAATAGGTGTGTGCAAAAATGTTCACAGATTTTCTTTCTTTTAAATTTTCAGCTGTGTCTCTAATCTCTAGTTTTCAAGCTGGGAACTTTTGCACATATCCAAAATTTTGTTTCTTTCTTCACCGTTATTGTTTCTACCAAAGCGTTTCGTCTCTTGTGTCCCTCACCTTCCTTATTTATCTGTCACATTCAATAAGCTCTCAGAAAATTCGAATGAAATCCATTATTTGATCCATAGGCTATTTTGTTCTCATTCCTTTGCATGTCCAACCTCTTCCTGGGACAGGTAATGCAGTAATATACAACAGTTCTCTGTAGAGGCAGAGCGGCATGTTGATAAAAAATTGGCATTTATGAGTTCTGAAATCTACTTTGAAAGACACCGGGCATTACAGGTAAAAGAATAGGAACAGTATACTCCCTTCAGTCAAATAAAAATTTCCATTTGACATTCCCAAGATATTAGCAAATGTGAAGGACACCTAAAAAGGCCGGAGGATACAGTGGTCAAAATGTTGTGATAAAAACAGCAAAGATGAAAAAACAGCTTTGAAAATGTTTGGTAATAATTTGTTTCAGAATTTCAGAGAAAAATAAGTTTTAGGTTCGTCGGTCCAAATTTTAAGCGGATATTGCTTATAACATACAATATGAATCAAAATAATAAACAGATTTATTCAAATCACGTTCTTATTAATAGTAACTCCCACAAGACGTTGAAATTTGTAGAAATCGTAGCTTCAGGTACAAAAGGCTTTTACCGAAGGTGGATAGAGAAAAAAAGTTATTCAAGACAGACCTTTATTTGAATAATATACAGCAAACAAAATAACGGAAGTTTTGTGTTACCTTGTAGAATCTTTACACAAGCATATAGCAATATTGATCTCACTAAACGATAAGTATCAGTGTTTTTAGGCTTCATCAGTTGCAAGAAGTACCAGAACATATCAAAATGACTAGTCCACCGAGAACAAATTGTCAAGATGAAGACTAAATTGGACTGCTCCAATAGTGTAATTTTGTCAGTTTGGGAAATGTATGACAAAAAAAAAAAAAAAATTCACAAAAAAGCCGCTCGAACTCAAAAGACAAGCTTCAGTGAAGGCAAGCTAATTAAAATAAATGCCATGAATGATCCCTTCAACATTGTAGTAAGAATTTCAAAGCAGATTGAAGCTGATCTCAACAAAGAATCGAGCTACTGTACAGTGTCCCGATGATTAAACGAATTTAGACTGAGAGCTTATTCTCCAGCTACCAAACATATAAAAACTAAACAGAATAAACTAGACTTGAATATACAGTACAACATGTTTGAAAGAATGAGAAAGTGATTATGAGAAAAAAGTTTATTTAAGAAAAAACAAACTACTTCCATTTGCTCGTCTTTTTTTTTCTGGAATAATATTTCCTTTGTTCCCATGGATAGCGTTTGACAAGGACTGAAGAATGGTTCGACGGAAATGTTCTATTAGAACAGTAATTATAGAAAAAATAGATTTAAGTGTCCGAACAATATTGGATATGACAAAATCTTATACAGTGTAACCCGAATATAACAGAGTTGTCGGGACCGGAGAAGAAGTCTCTTATATCCGGGTTTCTCTTATATCAGGGTTTGGTCTATTTTATATACATTAACACAGGCTCTAATTTGGGACCATATAAAATCTCTCTTATATCAGGGTTTCTCTTATATCCGGGTTACACTGTATCAACTTTCCAGTCTGCAAGACGCAGTAAAACGACAAGAGAAAAATAATAGATTAGATTTAAATATATCACAGCTGTTAAATAAATTCTTTTCTATTTACAAAAATGTAAATATTTCTTTTCTTACTTAAACATATCAAGCGGCTATGTACATGGCTCTTTATAAAACATTTGTTTTTCTAAAGAATTACATCCCGCCACATCTTATTCTTTGGTGTTGGTAATATGCCCGAACAAGTATTATCTTACATTTCAATAACAAACTGGAAAAAGCTAACTAAACAGACTAAAATGTCTGTGCGCTTCAAGAGTTTTCAAAATCTTTAATTTCTTTTACACCGAGGGTCACCCGTTACAAGGCCTGAGGGCCACTTGAGACAGAGGATTACATGTGGAGTTCATTTGTGTGTATAGGAGTGGAAGATAACAGTTAACACTAGCCTTGAACAGGTTAAGATTGTTGTGATCGGGGAAACACCCAGTTGGGATTAGGTTCCACAGGGCAGTGGTTCACGGGAAAAAGCTGCTCGAGAGGAACCTACTTCTCACCGGTGGAGTACGGAGGGAACGTGGGTAGTTTTCTACTATGCAAGTGTTCTTACTGAGAATGTTTGCTTCGACGGGACCAGGGAATGTAGTTCATCCGAGTACTTTCCGTGGAAGTAACAGTAGAGTAGCGAGAGGCTTTCCACATCCCGCTTATAGAAGAGAGGTTGAAGGGTGGAGAATAATTCGTCACCCACAAGGACTTGGAGACGCTTTTGAACTCTGTTAAGGATATATATATATATATATATATATATATATATATATATATATATATATATATATATGTGTGTGTGTGTGTGTGGGAGGGCAGCTCCCGTCCAAATATGACAACAGTACTCCTGATCTGGCTCTTGTAAAGGTAGAGGATAGCAGGAGTCAGGTATTTACTAGAGTGCTACAGAGAGCCGACCATTTTACCTGCATCCTTAGCAATGGATCGTAGGCACGGTGCTTCCCTGAGATGACCTCCATTCATCCTGATTGGTGGTAGTTCGGGGTCAGATCAGCGATGATAGAATGTAACTAGCTTAGTCTTCAAAGCACTGAATGCGACCAGCCAGTTTTTACTCCATTGGGTAGTTTGTACGAGATCGGAAGAGAGATTAGTAGCCAACCTCTGATCAACGAGAGTTTTAGCGGTGCGCTCGTATATAGTCGCATGATCGACATAGATGTTTACAAAAGATCAGAGTATATTCTTAAGCAGATCATTTATGTACACCAAAAAGAGGGTTGTAACCCCTGGGGAACGCCTGCGTTGATCTCTTGTTATCCGGACGACTGGCCATTGATAACTACCTCCTGTTAGATCGCACACCCACGTTCTTGAAAACCGGGCATACGCTTGCCACCTTCCACAGGTTTGGGAAGGATTTCTCCTTCAAGCAGAGGTTGAATAATATTGCTAGGATTGTGGATAATTCGGGGTCTTGTTCATAAAGACAACAGCTGGAATTTTGTCTGGACCAATGTCTTTCTTAGGGCCAAGGCTTTTGATAAGTCTAGAGACTTCTCATGCTCTGATGGTAATATTATTGAGATTGAGCTCAGTAAGTGGTGAGGGATTGGGGAGGGGCTGGTAGTTGTCATTTAACGTTGAATCAGAGGCAAAGATGGAGGCGAAGAGGTTCGCCGTATCTGGCGAAGAAGATATGATCTCGGGGCCATTTATAATTGTGGGCAAAGCTGCTTTACCTCTGATCATGATTTGGTTGGTGATTTTCCAGAATCCAGGGGATCAAATTTTTCTTTTCTACCTTGGTCTGGACTGCTCGAGCGTAGCTGCACTTGGCGTTTTCTAGAACTTTTTTTGAAGCGATTGCAGTCAGTACTGAATGCAGTGAGGGCCGAATTACTTCGCTCCTTACGATGGATATTGAAGTAGTGGTTTCGGTGAGTTATGGCTGAAGCACATTCGGAGGTGGACCAGGGTTGACTGGTTTTTCCTGGAATTTTTGGTGGAGTATAAAACTTTCCATTCCAGAAAGGATCCAATCAGTGACAAAGGCGGCAGTTTTATATGCAGCATTATTGAAAAAGGTTGGGAGGGGAGCTTCCATCATATAAGATCGAAAGCTGTCCTATTCTGTTTTACCAAAAAGCGAAAAAACTTTCTATGAAACGGTACATCAGTGGATACCTTAGGTTTAGCATCAATCTGGCAATTGATTAGGGAATGATCTAACGTGCCCAGTGGAGGTAAAACTTTTGATACGCATTTATCAGGGCAGGAGGTTAGGAAGAGTCGAGGAGGTTCGCCTGATGTCTCGTCGTGTCCGGGACACGGGCAGGTTCTCTGATGATCTCGGTTACAAAGATGTTGAAGAATTAAATACCATCGGTACGTAAATGAGAGTTCAAAAAACACACTTTTCCTTTTGTAGTTAATACACAAGAGAGTTTCATATTTCAGTTTGCTACGCAAAGTCCCGGGAGAAATGTTTTCTCCTGCAAAGAAACGCAATTTATAATTTCCTTTCTCGTCTCCTTTAGTTAAAAGTGAACTCCCTCACACTGTCAAAATGTTTCAGGTTGACAAATGATGCTACGTTGTGTAATAATCTCTACTCCATAGAGAATAGTATAGCTTAAATATTATAATGAACATTGTATTGATTTGTACGAGCTAATTCTC
Source organism: Acanthosepion esculentum (assembly GCA_964036315.1). Lineage (NCBI taxonomy): Eukaryota > Metazoa > Mollusca > Cephalopoda > Sepiida > Sepiidae > Acanthosepion > Acanthosepion esculentum. Next base: position 54,451,082 of record OZ038480.1, read on the forward strand.
TTTCGTTGCCTTCTTGTTACAGCGTTTCGGTCTTTCTTCGTCGTAACAACTGTACTGAGGAAGTCCGGAGAGTAAAGCGGCCGAGAAGTCGAAACAGTAGATTGACGAAAGATGAGATAATTAGTTCAAACAAAGCAATACAATGACCAGAAAAACTATATGAACCTATTTTATTCGCTTATAAAATTAAAAGCAGGACTAAATCATAAGGCAAATCGATTGGTTCGTCCTTGTCAAGTAAGGTCTTGTATGATTAAGCAATGTGGTGGTTTTCCTAAGTGTTCACTCATGCAAGTTTTCCTTGTCAACCATTATAGCATGTCAGTGATGAAACATTTTGTTTCAAGATATCCGGAGATGAGAAAGAGCAGACAGAGTGAGAAGTGAATTCATGCCTTTTTCCAACTGTCAGATCATTATAAGCAATCTCAACTGAGAGTCGAACTTGGTTCATTGTTTCCACTTTTCGTGCTGGTAACCGTTACATAATCCGGCATCTCCTGATGAGGTAATTATTTGGTATGTACACAAGTTTCTAGTGTTGTTGTTTTTTAAAAATTAAAATAAAATGATAACTGGTACATATACATTCACCTGTGTCTTTATTAAATATACTCTTCTAGTACCAGGTTCCTTTTGGATTAAGGCCATATCACGTTGAAACATCGGTTCTCGTACGATCACGGAAGTTAAGCAACGTCGATCCTTGTCAGTACCTAAATGGGTGACCGCTTGGGAATACCAGGTGCTGTAAGCTTGGATGTTAGGGTGGTGTAATGTATAATAGCTCGGAATTGCTAATCGGAGAGCCTAATTTCAATTTCATTTGGGTTCGTTATATTCACTTCCGCGCAAATACTCTTGTGAAAGGCATGAATCCATCTCTTCTCTCAGCTATGGGTTAATTAGTAGAATTATATCAGTAAAAATCATTATCATCTTCAAAAAGTTCTTGGAATCTATAAATATTTCTGGCTTTAAAGAACCCGCAAAGAGTTGACAAAACAAAATAATCAATCTACTTCCTTTTACCTTTAGAACGGCTTCAATTCTCCTTGGCATGGAATCGATGTTGTTTTGGAAGTACTCTTTCGGAATATGCGTCCATGATGTTTTTATGACATCCTGCAATTGTTCGAAATTGGTTGACTGCACATCAAGAGTTCCAATCTCCCTTTCTACCATATCCAAAATGTGTCCTATGGAATTGAGATCCCCTGATTGTGTATACTACTTTAGTACAAAAAGCTCATTGCTATGGCTCACTGACCAATCTATCACAATGAAATACGCAGACCAACTCGTCTGGCATCAATGACCAGACCGCGTTTAAAGTCGCTTAAATCTCCTTATTTTCCAATACTAATATGTAGGAAATTCAGCAGGTGGCCATGACCATGTTTAAATGTTTATAGCCAATATTAAATTGCTGCCACATCATTGGCTGATTGGAAATTTGCATAAGTGTATTTAAGTGGGTAGTAAGTGCATTTATTAACTATGGATATATTTTCCTTGAATTTCTATGATTTTCCGCCAACGTTTCAGAAGTTTTCAAATTCCATCTTACTAAGACTACTCTCGCTTCAAGGCAATAAAGTTATCAATGAAATTTTGTACATCAAAGACATCTTTAAGTTTATGATCAGAACAGCAATGCTGCATTGATCGAAACAAAGGAAAATCCGATTGCTCCAAGTCTAGTGAATATGTTGCAAGAGAAAATTTTTCCCGTTCCAAGACGATTATGTTTATTTTTTTATTTTTTTTGATCGCCAAAGCAACGTTTTTGTGAGCATTGTCATAGGATTTACTAGATTCCCTGTCCGGTAAATTACCCCTTTTTTTTTCTTCGATTACATTTCTCACACTTCAAACGTGACAACTGTAATGCTGTTCAGTAAGAGTTCACAAGGTTTAAGCAATTCGTAATAAAATACGACTTTCATATCCCACAAATACAAAATAATTACTTTTTTTTTTACCTCACCAAAGCTTAAATTTTGCTGTTGATGCTGAAGGCTTTTCTGGATTCACTTGTGATTTTTGGGGGTTCTAATTATTGTAATGAAGCCACGTTTGATCCCAAGTGATAAAATTGGTTATATTGTATTTTGTATAATATATGATTAATTTTAATTTTTACTGAGGTCTTTGGGAGATATATTATTACTAATGTGGTTTTTTATGATTTTTTTTAACCCTGTTTATAGTTAGCATGCATCTGGTTACAATACAAGAATTTGATATGTTCAGAGTTTTTTTTTTGACGTGTGTTGAGGTTTTTGATAAATCGTATTATTTGTTCATCTACAATGTAGTTAGGGAAGTCATTATTAATGAGAGTCTGCTTGATATCTTTTAGTTCGGTGTAGACATTTTTTTTTTTGTGGAGGAATTAATTTATGTTCCGTTAATTAAATTCTGTATAAGTGCTATTTTGTCGTAGTTAGGACATTTACTTTTTATAATTGAGAGTGCAAGAGTTTTTGCTGGTTGTTTTTTTATATGGGGAGGTAATAAATGTGTCTATGTTAAGGAAAGGGATTTTGTTATCTTTGTTAAGTTCGTATGTGTACCTGAGGACAGTTTTTAAAATGTTTTTTGCAGTTCAAGTATTTCGTCTGTTTTTAACTAAAATAAGAATATCATCTACATATCTTAGGTAGATGGAGGGTTTCTTGGTAGTGCTAAATATATTATTTTCTAGGTTGACCATGTAGAAGTTGCTGAATGTTGGACCCAGGACTGAACACAGAAATGTCTCGTTGCACATATATGTTATTTGTTAAATATATCATCTAAGCTACAACAATACCAATTCTAGGTTTACAATATCATGATGTACGCATAATTTCTCTGGAGATAGCAACAAATCAGGAATCATGACAACATTTTCTCTTCTACGAATTAATACAGGTGTAGAATAGAGAGAATGACAATGCTAATTAATACAATATAATGTACACCTACGTAAACCTATACTGACAACATCAAATAATGAGTCGTTTTGAATCTAGCAGTCCAATTATAGTGTTATCTATCTATCTATCTATCTATCTATCTATCTATCTATCTATCTATCTATCTATCTATCTATACACTCATCCATCCATCCTAATCCCTGTTAGTTCAACAAGAAATGGTTTTGCAACTCTTTCAGCCTATAGGAAATTGTGAGAAGGGAATTGAAATGAATGTAACATGTTTTTTATTGTAAAAAAATGTGACATATTACTGATCTATATTTCCCATGTTGTCTGTCTGTGTGTCTGTCGTGGGCGTTGTTACCTCGCCCAGGCCGCATTTCTCACCCGATTTCGATGCAGTTTTCACCAAAAGTTTGCAAATGGCTGCCGTAAGGACATGACGGAGCCCGATTTTTGAGTTCGGACTCAGGTTCCGAAAAAATCGATAATCGAAAAAATCGATAATCGAAAAAATCTGCTTACAGAAGGAATGATCGCATTTCAACCAAATTTGACACCCTCTTAGAGTCTACCATTAGAAGTGTTGTCCAGAAGATTCATGACCACGGATCTCTAAACAGCGCGGAAAATCGATAAAACCCCAAACCGATACGCCCAGATTGCGCCTGAACCGCATGTCGGTTTTTAGCAAAAACCGACCGGATTTATGAGGAGACCATCGGGAGTCACTATGTGAAGTTTCAACTTCGAGCGCCCCCTAAACAGAGAGCAAATCGACAATCGGTCAACCCTTAAAATGTTTTTCCGGTTGGGTATTTCCTAAATGCAGATTAATTTAAGGTCACGCTATGCGCGGTAAGAAACAGGTCAGTGCGTGCAGTGGATTGGACGAAAACATTTGACCTCAAATTCTGGAATGGGTGCAGGGCCATTGAAATTCGGCTTTTTTTATCCCTGCTACCAGGTCTGACTTTGAGCCACAAATGACATATTCGACTTTGTCAACACTTTTGCTTTAATCGTCGCATCTTACCAAAATAAGCACTTCCTTTATTCGCGGCTTTACTGAAAAAAAACAAACAAACCCGCATACGTGCTGAGGGAAAATCCTTTTCCCCTAGCCCAGGCCTCATCTCAGACCTGACGAGGAGTTTTTGCGCTAAAACAGCAGGGCTTCCTCCCAATCCATTTCAAAGCTAATGCCGGCAAACGGTTAGCGGCTTTTCGTTGTCGCACAAACCAAACGAGCAAACGCTTGCAGCTCCTTGCATTCTCATCGCCGGCATCACGTGCGTTAGAGCCAAGCTGCGTATGCAGCAGGCAGCTTGACCTTGTTTACGGCCAAGCCTTGCGCTTGCCAAATCATGCGCGCGTGCGTGAATGCGCGCGTGCGTGAATGCGCGCGTGCGTGAATGCGCGCGTGCGTGAATGCGCGCGTGCGTGAATGCGCGCGTGCGTGAATGCGCGCGTGCGTGAATGCGCGCGTGCGTGAATGCGCGCGTGCGTGAATGCGCGCTAGCATTTTCCATTTTGCTTGAGCTCATTCATTGGTCTAAGTCATGGCCATTGTCCAGGCTATACCAATCAATGACAAGTCACGCTCCCTTTAAATACCTTCAGCGCGGCTGCATCCGCACTCACATCTTGATTTGATCGCCATTAACGCATCTGTCCTTGGATTAATTGACAGCTTCCTGCTACCGCAAGTTACCTATTTGCTTAAACGTTTGCATTACCCATTTTTATCTCCGCGTGCTGCCTTTACTGCGCATCCCAGTCCATCTTAGCGTTCCATACCCATTTCTACCTTTTTGTAGTTCAGGTTTGCTATTAGACAGTTAACTGCTGTCGCAGGTTACTTATTTACTCAATCGTTTGCCCAACCTATTTTACCTCCACGTTACAGTTTTCACTGTAAGTTGAAGTGTACTGCCTTTACTACGCGGCCCAGTACACCTCAGTACTTCACTGCCTATTTGCTTAAACGTTTGCATTACCCATTTTATCTCCGCGTTCTGCCTTTATTGCGCAGAGCAGTCCATCTTAGCGTTCCATACCTATTCTACCTTTTCGTAGTTCAGTTTTGCTATTAGACAGTTAACTGCTGTCGCAAGTTACTTCTCTTCTGCTTTTACTACGCGGCCCAGTACACCTCAGTGTTTCACTACTTTTTAACCTTCAACGTTTTGGTTGCGTAACCTCTTCCTACAGCGACGTTTTCGTGCTGCCAGAAAGCACGACCCATAGCTAGGAGAAGCTTTTTCCATACCGCTCCACTGCATTTTTAGTTTTCGTATACAACGAGGTTGCACCGCTTCAGCTTCGGCATCAACTTTTATTCGCATTCTTACACAGCATTTCTACAACCCTTCAAATGGCTCCTACACGACGAACATCCGCACGTCAACAACTGAAGACCCCTAACGCCGTTAACGTTACACATGCAAAACAGGCGACTGCGGAGGAGCACATAATAACTCCGGTTACAGATGATCATATAGCGTCTACTTCAACCTCTGCTTTGCACTCTTCTGCGTGCCGTGGCGATGACTAACCCGGCAGCTCTGCAAAGGCTGCAAAAACACCCAGGCGAGGCAACCTTAGCAGGCGTTCTAAAAAAGCCTCACCGGCTAAGGAGAAACGGGAGCAGGATTCCATTGAGTGCGCCTCCTTGGGGGAGAAGCGGCTGGCGTCTACTTCAACCTCTGCTTTGCACTCTTCTGGGTGCCGTGGTGATTACCGACCCGGTAGCTTTGCTAAGCGTGCAAAAATACCATGGCGAGGCAACCTTAGCAGGCGTTCTAAAAGAGCCTCTGCGGCAAAGAGAAAGCGGGAGGAGGAAACCGAGGTAGAGGCCTCTTTGAGACTTTCCAGTCAATCTCAATGGAGGCAGTATGTTTTGTCACATGAAACGCTTGGTGAGCGTAACTACCGTTTGTAATGCAAATCAGTTTACACATATTCGTTGAAAAGTAAGAGGAAACTACCTAAACGTACGATTTTTGAATCAAGCACGGACAACGCCGGGCCATGCTGCTAGTTACTGATAATTATTGAAAGAGTATTCCTTCTCTACTGAATTAAAGCAAAAGTCAATGGTAATGTTAAACAGCATCACCTATCCGTATTGAGGCAAAAGAAAGCTGAAAAATATAAAAATTCAAGAAAATAAAGAAAAGAAAACCTTGACTGCAATATCTCCATGCATTCATTGTGACATTTATGATCTTTGTTCATCAACTCTTGTCGATTACAAAGTGATATAGCAAAATATTGATATTCTATAGAGACAGTAATTCTAAGAAGCAGACAGGTATTAAAAACAGAATAGTTGGTGGAAGTACTAAGCTAAACAAACGATTAATAATCAAATAGTGGCTCCTTTACGTAGTACTGATTTAAAATATATTTAACATTTTGATCCAAGAAAACGCATGCATCATGAGCCAAATTAAATATTGTATTTGTTTACATATTCAACAGGGTGCAAAAAATCAATATACAGTTGTTAGTATGAGAAATACACAGTAATTATATAATCATGTGCAGGTTTTTCCGTTATAAAAACTGTATACTTACTTTTGCATTTCCTTTATTCGACGTGGTACAGAAAAGTACTTGAATGAACCGCCTTCCCAAAATCTGAGTAAATGAATAAATGGAATTAAAGAAAACATTTTTGCTTTTTCAAGCCAAGGATTTTTCAGCATTTTCTTGAATAACGTCAGAATGAATGTAATGTAAACTATTCCCTACTGTAAGGGATAGCATTAACGTGCCTGATAATGAAAAGAGATGCCCAAAGCACTCGAACGCAAGCATTTGATCTGTATGTGAAATAACTTATATGCAAACTTGAAAAGTGTAGTAAAAAATTAAACGAGCAGAACTTGTCATCGATTTCAATAAAACTTGTTTGAATTAATTCTTGCAACTTTACAAGGTGCTATCGGTGAATTCCTAGACTGTTGCAAAAAGCGTTCACCATTTCTGCAGCAAATAATGTGAGTTTTTCAATGACGGTTCATGAGTTTTATTTCGCATTTTCTTGCATTTTGCTGAAAAGAAACCTCATAATCTAGAACTGATACATTACAGACCGGTCTTCAAACGTCACTAACAAGCCTATGTTTGGTCTAAAATTGTTTGACAAAAACTGATGAAACATTTCTTGAATCTCTGGCTCCTACAGCGTATAGCTCCTAAAGTTTATTGGCAAATTCGGTTCAAACTCCCTAAAGGTTTGGTTAGCACGTCACGCATATATAATCATTAACAAAATAAAATAATTCACTTATTTAAACCCGTACTTAGAGTTTCATGGGTTTCTTTAAATCAACCATCAGCAGATTTTTGTGTGAACTAAACGTATTTAAATAAATGTTAAAAACATAGTTCCCCAAATGCCAAAAGTTTACAGAAAAAATCCATGAAACTCTGAGTACGCATTTAATTACGTGAACAATTTTATTATTAATAATTATTATTCTGCTATCAGTTGATAAAGAGCTTTGTATTTGCAAGGACTACTTGCCATGAACGTGTTGTCTTCCGGAATAGTCGATTGTACTTTTGGCAAAACAATATCATTATTATTATTATTGTCACACACACACACACACACACACACACACACACACACACACACACACACACACATATATATATATATATATATATATATATATATATATATATATATATATAAACAATGTGCAGACCGTGTTTGGAAAATAAAATATTCCTATAACTCTAGATACAGACATAGAAAATCCATACATTCTGTTAAAAGTAAAAATAAAATCATCCTTGATAATCGCTACGCAATTTATGTCCAGAACGTAAAAAAATGAAAGAAGAAACATAACCATGTCAGTCAATTTTAACGAAAATTTTATAAAAGAGGGATTACTGCCCAAATACGCAATTACACACACTGTCGATATCTATAAAGGCTCAATCACCGATATTGAGGACTCTTCTTCCATAAATATGCCAAATTTTAAAGAAGTGGTATATATATATATATATATATATATATATGTGTGTGTGTGTGTGTGTGTATTATTACTCATTTACTGTTATGGTAGTAGTAGTAGGAAGCATAGTAACATATAATATAAAATTTCTGATTGATCAAATACGGTCGAGCTAAATGAAATCAATTAACGAACAAATACGATAGGTGTCAAGCAACAGAAGGCAAAGATATAGGGATAACAAATAACCATTTTATTTCTAAAATATACAAATGAGATTAAATATGTTGGGGCATATTAAAAGATGAAAGACTGGGCTAAACAAAACAATGAGACAAAATTAAATATTACGGGACAAAACAATGGGTGGGGGAGAACTTACCTTTTCAGAAAGGTAAATATTATATTGACGAACGATCTTGTCCCAAACTTGCATGAAATTACAAATAGCATAAAGGCCAAATGAGCAAAGATAAAACAGGCAATAGAAACAAAATACTTATCTGTTATTTGAAAAAGTCTTTCTTTTTCTCTTCTTTTTCTTTTAGTGTCTCTTATATATTTCTCTTTTCTTTTCTATTTCTTTTTATCTTTTTTCTTTTTTCTTCTCCTTACTGGGTAAAAATTTTACATGTAAAATGGATTTCTTTCTGGTTACCTTTCTTTCTTTTTCTTTTTCGTCTTGTCCAGTGGTTGAGTGAAGAATAAGTTGAATCTTTCTTTTCCTTGGCTCTCAGGATAATAATTGGTTGTATCTGCTTCTTTTAGCACGCCTGGGTTTGATTTCTTTGAATCAACCCTTTACTGAATCTTTTCGGCTCAGAAACCTTAACAGATTTCTATCAATTCCGCACATCCAAATTTATAGCAGATCATAGCAAGTTTAGCTGAATGTCCATTCAGTTTGAATTCTGAAGAGGGATTGAATTGGTGGCGGTCTTTATTTTCGCGTCTCAATTTTGGCACGTGACCCATGACTTCCAAATATGGATTCTTACATGTGTGGGCGAAAAGAGTTCACTGACCCTTTTCCTTTTTCTGCTGTATCTCAGAGTTCAAGCTTGCTTTAATGTCTGGATAGTATCCAGTTCCATCATCACGCTATCACGTGACCAAGAAGGAGAAAGTGTACTTTTCATAGTATGCATAATATTTGATCAAGAACCGTTAATTGTCAATTTCACTTTATTTCTTTTTCATTTTCACACTTTCTGAAAGTACTGGCTTCTCATTCGGAGTACTTCTAAAATATAAACTTTAGTTTTTAGAATAAATTATTAGAGAGAGAGAGAGAGAGAGAGAGAGAGAGAGAGAGAGAGAGAGAGAGAGAGAGAGAGAGAGAGAGATAGAGAGAGAGAGAGAGAGAGAGTACTTACTAAAACACATTTATGAACAAGACCAAAGCGCAAGATACACACAGCTATGCTGTTTGGATCAATTCTTACTAAACTTGATGAATAATTATATATATGCAGATAAAATCAATTCGTCTGTAGCTTAATGATGATAAAAAGTAATTTGTTTTATTCATCAAATGCAAAAGGTGTCCAAAAATAAGGAAAAAATTACTAATCCAATATGTTTATTGCTATGCAAGTAAAATATTGTATTTTCTTTTATCTTTATTTTTAATTACTTTTTACCGCTGCCTACCCGAGAAAATTGAAATAAAAGTAAGTAAAAATGAAGATGAAAATAAATTATTCAATAATAATAATAATAATAATGGTTAACAAATGCTTTAACCTCCAATATCACAGCAAATTGAATACATAATATTTAAACTTATTGCACCTTTTCTTTTTTTAATATTATTTACATGAAATACTGTCAATAATCATAAATTTAATTGGTATTTTTTCCTTCCATTGCTTTTTATTATAAATCTCAAATCATCAATCCACGGTGTTTAGTAAGCAGTGCGAATTGAAAATAATGAACAATCTCTCGACCTGATTCGAAATCACGTCCCTGAAACTGAAGAATTTCCCTTTACGTGGTCGCGGCCTTGCGATTAGGCGTCAAAGTTATTAAAATCTTGCCATATAGCCTTTTTTAAATGTTTTTCCACACATCTAAAACACCATCTATCTATTTTGTTCATATTTTGTACTGACAGTATGAAGTGTTATATTATTTAAATTTATCAGATTAAGTTTTGTGATTTATTATTAATTTTTATTCGTATTTAAAAAAATGATAGGCATAAGATAAAAGAAATATAATTAAAATATCATTAATAATTGACAGTAAAGAAATTCCAATAATATTACAACTGATTCTACATATGAAGATTGTTAGCAAAGAAAGCATATCATGCATTCGGGGAAAGTAAAGTTTTATCTCTTTGAATCAAACTCAACTTATTAAAAAAACAGTTTGCTTATACGATTATTGACAACTTCATTTTTCATGTGATTACAAACTGACCAAGATGATACCTACAAAAGGTCTGCCAGCCATGTGAATGGCGTTCAAGATTGGTGGCAGATATGTTGATACCTAACTTACAATTTAGTCTTTTTTTAAAAACCTTTGGATTAACTTAAGTTTATTATTTAAAACTTTAAAATATCTAAGAGATTCATTTGTTTTATTTTCTTGAACTTGCTTTAGTGTTAAAGAAACTTTTTTGGTATGAAAGTGAAAAAATTTGTATTTTTTTTTATAACAATGAACAGTTTGATTATAAACTTTATTTTTATGAATAATTTGTTTATATTTCTAACAGGTATTTTAAAAAGTATGTTGAATTTTAATTTTTTCCGTCCTTCGTAAATACAAGAAAAATATAAATTTGCACGCAGTTGTATTGTCAAGTATATTTTTAAAAATGTTGTCTGTTTGATTCTTATAAGGCAACTCAAGAAGCAGCACTAAAAGCTTTGAAATTATCTTAAAATTTTATTTATTAAGTTTTTATACAATTCTCATAAGGACATAATATTAAATAAAATATTAAAAAAATAATTTTTTTCAAGTAGTGTTATGGGAACTTACCCATATTAGTAATGGACTATCCCGTACACCATAAATACTGCGCCTCAAGAGGAAGCAGTAGTGTGAGTCAGTCAGAGACAGAGTCGCGTCAGACGATTACTGTAAGACATTGGAATAGTGATACTGGTCGAGACAACATAGTTCTCTCTAACCTAACCTGATTGTTATTACTAACACTTCTACTTCTTTTGTACATATTCTGTTTGTAATATATCTGTGTTATTCCATACCTGTGTTCGAGTTATTCTTCATTGGTTCTACCTTGGACCATCACCCTGGTACAAGGAACCTGGACCATAACAATGGCGACGAGGAAGCCCCCAATGAAATACAAATTCTATACGCCGAGGACATACTTTTTTGCTATACGTCACACATAACAAGTGGCGACCTGGAAAACACCGAAAGAAAAACAAATTCTCTACGCGGAGGACATACCTTTTTTGCTATCCGTCGCACATAACAGTGTCGACGAGTAAACTCTAAAAAAAACAAGTTCTACGCGAGATTCTAAAAAAATAAAACTAGTTCTACGCGAAAACACACACACACACACACACACACACACACACACACACACACACACACACACACACACACAAAAAGAATTTTCTTTTTGGATATCAAATTTCACTGGCAACAAAGGAATTTTGTTTTGCGTACACAGTTCACAGAATATCAGGTTGCACAAAAATACGTCAACATGGAAGATTTTAAGTCAACCATTGTGGAACTTATCAAAATCCAGTTTGAACAGCAGCAAAAGTACGAACAGAAACATCTGGAATTGCAAGAATTATTGCTACATGTAATGTCAAACAAGGAGCAAAATTCCGAGAACGAAACAGTTCTCTCACAAGACGCTACTTGGAGTACTATCGAAGATTTCAAGTACGCACCCGACGAAGATAAAACTTTTGCAAACTACTTCCGAAGGTACGAAGATCTATATGAATTTGACTGCAAAGATTAGTCAGACGCACGTAAAGTACGTCTATTACTAAGAAAATTAGGCACATGCGAATATATCAAATTCGTAGATTATATCCTTCCCAGAAAAACAAGAAGCCATTAAACTGCCAACGGAACTTTTCAGCCATAATACTTCACTATTCCACAAAAGATGGAAATGCATGAATCTTACAAAAAAGGACAACGAAGATTACATAACTTTCGCGTCCATTGTCAACAAATATTGTGACGACTTCAAATTATTGGAACTCAGCGCGGACAATTTCAAGTGTTTAATATACGTCCAAGGCCTGGTTTCAACCAAAGACGCGGAAATAAGATGCAGAATCCTTACAAAATTGGAGAGTGAACAAGATTTGACACTTCAAAAACTGGCCGAAGAATGCCAGAGATGCATCAGTGTGAAGAAAGACTCAAAAGATATAGAAGCTGGCATCGCGCACATACGTAAAGTACGAAGACAAACCAACTTTCCCTCCTCAGAAACAAACCAAACCAATTTTCCCTCCTCAAAAACAGGTAAAACAAATTTTTCTACTTCTAAAAGTATATATCAGAAAAAACTACCACCCAGTCCATGCTATCGCTGTGGGACTTGGCATTGGTATAAAGACTGTCCATACCGTTTTAAAACTTATCTATCATGCAAAAAAATAGGACATAAAAGTTCTCACTGTTGGAATAGAAGATAAAGCAAAAGCAGAGTAAGAATCACGAGGACTGACCAAGCGGATGAGACTAACATAAGAAAATAAGTAGAAATGCAAAACAGAAAAGTCAGACTATAGTTGGATTCTAGCTCGGACTTAACTATTATTAACGTTCAAACATGGAGAAAACTGAACAAACCTGCCATGTTAAAATCGGATAAAATTGCTAGGTCGGTAACTGGGAGAAAAATAAAATTTGAGGGTGAAGTGATCACTAATGTGACATTTAATGAAATGACGTCCAAGGTCTAGTTTCAACCAAAGACGCGGAAATGAGACGCAGAATCCTTACTAAATTGGAGAGTGAAACTGATTTGACACTTCAAAAGCTAGCCGAAGACTGCCAGAGATGCATCAGTGTGAAGAAAGACTCAAAAGACATAGAAGAAGCTGGAATCGCACACATACATAAAGTACGAAGACAAACCAAATTACCCTCCTCACAAACAAACCAATCCGATTCCCCCCCCCCCTCAAGAACAGGTAAAACAAAAACTTTTCTAACTCTAAAAATCAATAAAAAAAACGACCATATAGTCCATGCTATCGCTGTGGGACTTGGCATTGGCTTAAAGACTCTTCATATCGTTTTAAAACTTGTCTATCATGTAACAAAATAGGCCACAAAAGTTCTCACTGTTGGAATAGAAGAGAAAATAAAAGCAGAATAAGAATTACGAGGACTGACCAAGCAGATGAGACTAACATAAGAAAATACGTACAAGTTGAAATGCAAAACAAAAAAGTTAGGCTACAGCTGGATTCTGGCTCAGACTTAACTATCATAAACCTACAAACATGGAGAAAACTGAATAAACTTGTCATGTTAAAAACGGATAAAATTGCTAGATCAGTTACGGGGAGAAAGATAAAATTCGAGGGTGAAGTAATTACAAACGTAACATTTAATGGAATGACGAAAAAATTAAAAATGTACGTCTTAAGAAATACCGAAACATATTCGGAACGGACTGGATGCAAAAATTCGAACTGTGAGATCTACCTATAAGTACGTACTGCCAAAATGTAAAAAGCTTACCAACCGTTGCAGACAAATTAAAAGAAAAACTAAAAACGAGTTTCTCCGATGTATTTTCAGCAGGCCTAGGAAGATGCAAGAAAATGGCAGCAAATATCGAAGTAAAGGAAAACGTTCAGCCTATTTTCAAGAAAAGAATGAGCGTACTGTTTGCGTCAATTGAACAAACTGATCAAGAATTAACCAGACTCGAAAACACTGGCATATTGACACAAGTAGAACACAGTAAATGGGCCGCACCGACGGTCTACGTAAAAAAAAAAAAATCAGGCGAAATTCGAGTTTGCGCTGATTTTTCTACAGGTTTGAACGCAGTAATAAAGGACTACCATTATCCTCTACCCAGTCCAGAAGAAGTATTCACTAAATTAAATGGCGGAAAGTATTTTTCAAAAATTGATTTAAGTGAGGCACACCTGCAAATTCCAGTCTATGAGGAAAGTTCAAAACTACTATGCATAAACACACACAAAGAACTGTACAGATACCAATGATTACCTTTTGGAATTAAGGTCGCGCCGGCTATATTCTAACAGACAATGGATACGATGCTTGCCGGACTAGAGTACACAATTGATGGATGACGTATTGATTAATAGCGAAAGCGTTGAACGACACAGAGAACATGTACAGGAAGTATTTAAAAGAATACAAAACTATGGCTTCAAAGTAAAAGAAAATAAGTGCGATTTTTTTCATGAAGGAAATCAAATACCTTGGCCATATAATAGATCAAGAAGGTAGACGACCAGACCCTGAAAGGTCAACAGCAATAAAAAAAAAATGCCTGTTCCTAAAAACATAACAGAACTACAAAGTTTTCTAGGATTAGTAAGTTACTACCAGGAATTCATATCTCACATGCATAAACTTCGCGCACCACTGAACGAGCTGCTAAAGAAAGAAAAAGTTTGGCAGTGGACAGATCAATGCCAAAAAGCATTTGACGAAATAATCAAACGTTAATTTCAGATTTATTTTTGGCACACTACGATCCTAAACTAGAAATTATTGTGGCAAGTGACGCTAGCGCCTACGGAGTCGGGGCGTGTATATTACATAAAATGCCAGATGGGACAATAAAACCCATCGCACATGCTTCTCAAACCCTACTACCATCGGAGAAAAATTATTCACAAATAAAGCAAGAAGCTCTAGGAATTATCTTCGCAGTCACGAGGTTTCATAGGTACATCTATGGTAGACATTTTACTCTTCAGACGGATCACAAACCGTTACTAACAATTTTAGGTTCGAAATAAGGTCTACCGGTTTACACTGCAAATAGGTTACTTAGATGGGGAACAATTCTTCTGAACTATAATTTCAGATTGGAATATTTACTAACGAAAAAGATTGGGCATGCGGATGGTCTGTCGAGACTTATACCAACAAAGACAGAGCCATTGGAACATACGGTAATCGCAGCCTTAAGAAACGAAGAAGATATCAGGACAGTATTATGTTGTACAGTTAGAAACCTCCCAGTCACACTGCAAGACATAAAAAAATGAAGCCAAAAACGACGAATTTATTAATGAAACAAAAGAAAAAATAGCAGACAAAAATGAGCAAATTTCGGACAGTTTTTCTCTATGCGTCAATGTATTACTTTACAACGAAAGGGTTGTAATTCCCAAAACATTACAAAAGCGGATCTTAAAGATTTCCATAGGGGCCATCCTGGTAAAAATAGAATGAAGTCGCTAATGCGAAGCTATGTATATTGGAAGAATATGGACCAGGATATTACTCAGATGGTGGAAATGTGCACTGGTTGTAATTTAGCAGCCAAAGCACCGCCAATCATGCATAATCCATGGCCAGAGACGGATCGTCCGTGGACAAGAATACACGCAGATTATGCAGGACCAATTGACGGATTTTACTATTTAATCATTGTGGATAGCTATAGTAAATGGCCGGAGGGGTTTCGTTGCAAAAATCCTACTTCAGAAACGACCATAAATTGCCTCCACGAGCTATTCTCTCGGTTTGGTGCAGTGGATTGCCTAGTCACAGATAATGGAACGCAATTCACGTCAGCAGATTTCCAAGAGTTTTGCGAAATTTATCAAGTAAAACATATAAAATCCCCGCCTTATCACCTAAGATCAAATGGGCAGGCGGAGAGATTCGTTGATACACTCAAAAGAGCGTTACGAAAAGCCTATGATGTGCCTACCGAAAAAGCACTACAGCAACTTCATCAGATATATCTAATAACGCCAAATAATGCTACACCATCAACACTATCACCAGCAGAAGTGATGTTTGCTAGAAATATCAGATCTACATTTGATAAATTGCTACCAAGTAAAACAAAACAAGTAACACAGTCCTATGCACCAAAAAGAAAATTTCTCCCAGGAGAAAAAGTTTTTTTTAAAGCCTACAAAAATAACACATCTTATTGGGAGCAAGGCACAATTGAGAAAAGAATTGGCAAGATGGTTTACATAGTTCAGGGACAAAAATTCTCACACAGAAGACACGTGAACCAAATAAGGAAAAGACTGTTACAGGACGCTAACGGTCTACCTCAAGAAGAGGTAATGGACACGATTTTCGATACGTTTGATATAAAAAGACCGCAAACAATGCCAGAACCAAGAAAATCGTCTCTAAAAAGAAAGTTTACAGAACATTTGGAAAGAGATCCAAAGAAAAAAAGATATTAAAAACCCCTGCTACGCGAAAGCTTCGGAAGGGGGTGTTTTGGGAACTTACCCATAATAGTAATGGACTATCCCGTACACCATAAACTGCGGCGCCTCAAGAGGAAGCAGTAGTATCAGTCAGTCAGAGACAGAGTCGAGTAAGACGATTACTGTAAGACATTGGAATAGTGATACTGGTCGAGACAACATAGTTCTCTCTAACCTAACCTGATTGTTATTACTAACACTTCTACTTCTTTTGTACATATTCTGTTTGTAATATATCTGTATTATTCCATACCTATGTTCAAGTTATTCTTCATTGGTTTCCTTGGACCATCACCGTGGTACAAGGAACCTGGACCATAACAAGTAGTGAACATGATAAAAAATGATATCCATTCAGAGAAACCTGTCAGGTTATTTTTATTTGTTGATAAATGATTTTTTAAATGTTGAACTAACTTTCTGATTATATTGATATTTTACAGTTATAGTTTCTGTGATTTTAATCAGTTAGTATAAACAAATTGACTCATTATTTCTGTAATATAATCTAAAATCTTCCTAATTTGTGACGAAGTGATTTTTGCGCATTTAGTTAGTAGAGGAGGTTATTTTTGTTCTTTCTTTGTGCATTTGAATTCATGGATATAAGTTAATAATTGTTATAGTTGTAAGGTGTAATATGTATATTTGCTAATTAACTAATTACTTGATATTGCTAACAAGATCATAAAAATATTCTCTGTAATTGATATTTAGTGGTAATTTATGTAAATGCATGTCTGCTTGTAGTCGTGGACCTCAGTTGCATGGCTGCCGGACTTGCTATAGGTATTGCCTATCAGGTTCTTGGGATGACTCACAAGACCTCATGATTACTGATTCCTTGTTTTAACCATTGAACTTAACATATTTGACGCTTCGTGTATTTTTCGCAGTTAACTTACGTGCTGGAAAAAGAAGAAAAAAAAGGACAATTATATTTGAACATAAGCCCGTTTAAATTTTGATCTTTATTTCTTTGCTTATGACAACAATTGCTATTCAAGTTGAAGAGCGATTCTTGATTGATGAGAGTTGAATTTGAATCTTCACATCGGAATATTATTCAAATGATTCGTGTTCAGAAAAAAAAAGGCTGACAATTTTCAAGTAGGCCAAAACGATCGATATAATCCGACAGATCATAAAAATTCCAATAATAAAACGGATTCTGATGTTTACTCTGAATGTGCGTGTGTGCGTGTCTATTTGTTTTGTATTAGTATTTTTTTAAACGTTTACGCGTGGGAATGAACAGCTTTTACATTTTGGATTGGTAGCATTAATGTGAAAACGATTATTAAACATCATATCTATCGTATTCTTTTCCTATCTATCTATCTATCTATCTATTTATCTATCTATATATCTATCTATCTATTACAGACTGTTCATATATATATCTATTTATCTAAGTTGTCTTTTTACGTATAACTCAAAAATGTATCTCTCGCTGCAACGCACGATGGCGTAAAAATGTTCAAAGGAGTACGCCAATTTGATTTTTTAAAAAAGTGCAATCATCTCTAAAGTATTCAAGTTTTAATGCCACAATTTGCTACTCGAAACTACGAATAAAATCCCAGTTTAGAAATTGTCATACCTGTTTCTTGCATACCAGACCCACAAAACTGCATTCACCCCCCAAAAGAAGATAATTTATTCTTTACGCATCGGAAAGGAGCATAGATAAATCTCTCTGACTCGTTCTTTTCACCTTCTTTTAAATTTGGAAAATTAAATGGTAGTTATTAGATTAATGTAACATAAGTTATTGTATTGGTCTATTTATATTTCATGATCCCGATTCTTTGATCATAAACTGCAGTTCAGTTGGAAAAAGCGTTGAATTGCAGCGAATAAAAGATTAATATAATTGGCTAAATATTATGCGATATAGCGTAATGTAGTTTTATCAGCTTTTGTCATGATCAACTAAAACTAAAATTAGTGGTTTCAATAACTAAAGAAAAAGAAGCATATCTGGATATATTCGTTTAAATTTCTGAGATTATTATCTATTTATGCCTTTTATACCAGTTTCCTTATCTTTATTCTTTTTATCACAACGGTTCAGTTGCTGTGCCGTTTGGTTATCTTTCTATTTGAATTGTCTGAGATGAGTGCTCTTAGTATTATATATTGTTTCTTTACATAGGTTTCCTTATTTTTGTTATCTTTATCCCTACGTTTCAGCAAATGATATTCCCTTTTTGGAGTGTCTATCTTAGGCTTTCCACAATGTTGAACCTTTTATTTGGTCCATTTAGTTATACCGTCACGTCCGGTATCTTTTCCTTGAGAATTGCAGAATGAACAAGCTCTCGGTATGATTCATCAGTTTTTACTGATGCTGCCGCTTTGCCTCTTCGGGAAGTCGGTGTATATTTCTGATCTACTTGAGAATATATATATATATATATATATATATATATATATATATATATATATATATATATATATATATATACACGCATATATATATATCAAATATGTGGTGCAGTTCAATTTATATTACATGAATCATTCATACAAAAAAACAGATTAGTGAAGTTAATGATATAAATGGCGAGAATACATCTTCGCAAACAAATTTATTAAAATTACATTAACCCACGAACCTCTCGATGAATGTTATGATCCCTGTTTTTAATAAATTCGAGCTGTACAAAAAGTACTAGCAAAAAGATACCTTATACAGCTCGAATTTATTAAAAGCAGGGATCATAACATTCATCGAGAGGTTAGTGGGTTAATGTAATTTTAATAAATTTGTTTGCGAAGATGTATTCTCATCATTTATATCATTAACTTCACTAATCTGTTTTTTTTTTTGTGTGAATGATTCATGTAATATAAATTGAACTGCACCACATATTTGATTTAAAAAGAACTGATCAACTTTCGGGATAATAGTTGCGACATTGCTCTATTTATTGAACAATTTAGTTCATGCCACATCGACTGAAAAAACTACTACAACAAAAGAATCCTCCAATTACCATAGTAAAAAAACACATTCTCTTTTAAATTTTCAAAAAATTCAACCTTAGCGTTGCGACCGCACGCTCCAAAATTTCTTACAATAACACATTTTTAAAAAAACATATTTCGATTCAAGTCTAATCTTTCGTGTCCCGTTATTACCTAGATGTACTAAAAAAAAACAAAAAACAAATAAATTTCCATGCCTGATGATGTCTGTATGAACAGATGAAAGTACTAGCAAAAAGAGAACTTATACAGCTCGAATTTATTAAAAACAGGGATCATAACATTCATCTAGAGGTTCTTGGGTTAATGTAATTTTAATAAATTTGTTTGCGAAGATGTATTCGCGCCATTTATATCATTAACTTCATTAATTTGTTTTTGTATGAATGATTGATGTAATATATATATATATATATATATATATATATATATATATATATATATATATGATAAAGAACAAGTAGGAAACAGATCTCAATCTAACATGTTTCACTTCAGAGATCAAGATAGAAATGGATATTTATTGTATATAAGAATACAATTATGGCACAAGGCCGAAATAGAGGAGGGGTTGAGGCTGGTCTTCACTAACTATCCTATACCTAGCTAATTCGATTCACGACCCATTGACTCATTACAATTTGCACATTCACCACAAAAACTCGTCCGTCGTCGCCAACCAATCCTCCATGCACCATAATACTACATCCTCTCAAGATGGGGGGGGGGTCTACAAAACGCGCCCCATACCATAAAATAAGATCAAGCTAGAAATGATAAAAAATGATAAAAAGCAAAAAGACGCAGGTTAATGGTATGTTGTGTTTGGTTATTTCTTATTGTTTAGATACGTGTCATTTGTAATGAAGTAACAGATAATATTCAAATATGCGTGAGGAACATTCTGGACCCTAATGTGAATAAAAGTTAGCGAGACGCAGCAGGACTGTTTGAAAATTTTTGTTTTCGTTTGATTTTTCATTAAAGCATATATGAAGTTTTTAAACGTGTATTAATAGCTGGCTGGTAGTATTGTTATAAAAATGTTTTCATAATATTTTCTCTTTAAACGGTTATGTTCTTTTTTTCGTTATTAAGGCTGGCATTGGTGAAAATTAAAGTTGTGTACCACGTCGTTGTGTTTTAAGAGGTGTTCTCGCTTGCATCTTTCTAGAATTCTGAGAATTCCCACATTTAAACATATCATACCTAACAGCTCTACTTACCAAATATACAGTGATGATGTCCTCTTATTTTATCCCCAAGATACGAACCTTTTAAACAATAGCTAAACTCAATAAGGTTTAACTAACCATCGAATTTGAAACAAATAACTCTCTACCTTTCCTCGATATACCATTAATACGTATCTATAATAAATTAGATTTTAAGGTTTACCGAAAACCCACTAACAAAAATGACCTTAGAAGTTTCTATTCTTACCACAACCTGAGATCGATATTTGATCTTCTATTCGTAAATATATATATATATATATATATATATATATATATATATATATATACGCACACACACACACACACACACACACACACACATATATATATATATATAAATAAAAAGAAAGAACAGTACGATATATAATCCAGTTTTCTTGTAGATATTTTTATTTTTACAAAACAGTGCTCAATGTAAATTTACAGAGCATTAATATTATAAATTAACTGATTTAAAATGTTTTTTCGCTACACAGTAATAACCATGTTTCAAAAATGTAAGCTAAAAACTTCGAATTTAATTTTGTAATTAAATTAAAAACATTAGTTCCATTTCATCCTCAAGCGAATTTTGGAGTATATGACAGAAAATTGCTCAATATCGGAGCTAGACTGTTTATACAGAAAAATTGCGTGGGCATATAAATCAACACCGCATAATGAGTAGCAGTCTCACACCTCAAACGACCTTTTGAAGAGACCTTGAGGCATGAAACTGTAGGTCATCATGCAGTGTTTGATTTTTATGTCCATCACTCTCTCTTTCTTTCCCTCTCCTGATACAGACAGACAAAATCTTTTATTATTTTGGCCTTTCAGTAACTAATACTAACAGGGATTGCATAATTCTCCTGTAGTAGAGGTTTACTCTTTTCGATGACGAGTTGCCATCCAGGACTAAAGAGTTCCATCTACACAGGTTTGTGATATGTTTTTTTTTTTTTCTAGTAAAATAACTGCTGACCAACGCTTGCGATTTAACCTACACGACTGGCGGAAGGTAGCCGGGCGTTTCACTTTTTTATTTCGTAGACTGGCTTCCACCTAAGGCAAGATAGCCTTCTTTTCTGCTGGTAGCTCGTATTTGAATGATGATGGATTCTCGCCTTTTGGAAGGTCATTCGTGCGAATTGAACAAAACAAAATCAGTCAGAATTCGAACTCAGCACGCTGATTCAACTTTTCGCTGTGATAACCGTTCATCGCATGTCAAAAATTAATATGCAGAATGCAATGGATAAATTGTCTGAATTACGCAAATATGAAAATAATACTGACATCTCATTTTAGCAGATATATTTACGAAAATTACACAAAATATCTTGAAATATTAAAGAGTAAATTTATTCAATAAAATCGCTATTGACTTCAACCACGGTCTCCAGATGACTTCGGAATCTCTTGCAACTCTTCTGGACGTTCTCCTTGTTTAAGTTGGTGATGGCTGTCATAATCCTTCTTTTCAGTTCATCTTTGGTGTTACAAGGAGTTTTGCTGGTCTCTCGCTCAACACATAATAATCAAGGGGGTAGCAGTCTGGGGTTAAATGGCCAGATGTAAGGGATGATGTGGTCACAGAAATTGTCTGACAGCCATAACTGGGTTCTCCCGTTTGTGTGGAATGGTGCAGAGTCCTGTTGCCAGACATACAGTTTTTCAGCAGCCACCTTCTTGATCAGGGCAGCACATGTAGGTCTGTGTCGAGTCTGAGTGAAGTCCTGTGCGAAGATGAATGGAGACATAACGTCGTCATAACTAGTGATTACTCCAAACACCATGATGTTGACTAGATATGTCATCCAACTCCCAAACTTGACACATAAACACTCTGAAATGTTCGTATTGGAGCTTCCGGCGCGAATGCCAAGCAGTATAGCATACTGTTTCCAAATGTCTGGCGGAGTGAATTGCGTCATGGTGCTCTTTTTCTCACAGACGGTGCACAACTGACCCTACTATACTGTGCAGTCGACAAAATCAAAAACATACAACGCGCATACGCGAAATTAAAAATATAATATGGCGATAATTTACCTATCGCACCCTGTAGATGTGAATGCAAAAATAGATGAACCTGGATTAAGTCTGTATCTCATAATATA
This sequence comes from Acanthosepion esculentum, assembly GCA_964036315.1. Taxonomy (NCBI): domain Eukaryota; kingdom Metazoa; phylum Mollusca; class Cephalopoda; order Sepiida; family Sepiidae; genus Acanthosepion; species Acanthosepion esculentum. The sequence continues at coordinate 54,473,754 of OZ038480.1, forward strand.
AAAATGACATATTCATATTAACGAAAACCTAGTAAAAAAAAAATAAAATAAAAAGTAAAGACACCTTTGTTGAAAACTGTTCTCTACATTTACTTGTAAGGTTAACAATAGAACTCCTTTCCTCGATGTTTTAGTAGATTTTAATAGTAACAATTTTTACTACTTCACTATATAAAAGACAAAAGCAAAATTATTTTTACTTAATTACTAAAGTGAAAGTAATTCAAAGATATAAAAGAGCTGACATAAAGAACATCATCAACCACACGAAAGCAATTTCTTCATGAACATTATTTTATAAAGAATTGAGCAACATAAAAAACACAAACGTTGATAGTTTTCCAAACTATGTCGACGACGAGCAAATACAATTTTAAAGAATTTTAGAAAAAACAAAACAAAACAAACTCAATAATGAAATCATCATCAACTTATTCTATTGTAACCAGTTCACCTTAACTGTTAACAAGATGAAAAATATTCAAGATATAATCGCCAATACGTATCCTTTAATGATTATAAGAAATACCTAATATTTATCATTTATTACAAAAAGTCAAAAACATGTAACCTTATCATTATCAATAACAGGGTACCTGAAAAAACACCCTTATATATAATAACGTTGTTTATGAATTACCATGCCCTTTGGGAGATTGCATCGTCAACTCCAATAACGAACAAAAAAAATTACATTGGAAACGCAACTACAACGCTTTCACGTAGGTTTTAACTTGCCACTTAACAAGTTTTTTATTTAGTTAACATGATACAATAAACATTTTTTTAGAAATCACATTTTCTGTTGATCTTGTAACCTTCGTCACTACTTGATATTGAATAGTGTGTTTGAACTGGTCTAAATTTAAAATCTAGCAGACGTTAATGACCTCAATGTTTCGCTGTGGCACCTGATAAAGATTTTGTATTGGTACGTCCCCATTCTTTCTCCCCACACGAGTCTATCTCTCACTCCAGTCAGATGACGCCTGGTATGAGGTTAATAAACAGTTTTTTTTCAGCAGATAAAGACATCTGCTCGACCTGAGAAATGAAAGATGGTTCTATAAAAATAGTCATTTTTATTTACAGTACAGGAGAAGTCATCAAAATGAATACAATCAAGGCCAATATAAAAAAAATCACTGGGAGAAAGTAAATGCAAGTTGTTTCGGCAAGCTATTGTGGCAGTTAGCCAGATACTCAGTGAATGTCCCAAGTTGACACAAAAGAAAAAACGACGACATGATTGGATTAGTAAGAGAATCCACTGGGAAGTATGCCGTAAAATTAACTTCAATGTCAAAGAGAAATATTAGGTTGGTGCAAAAATAATGTCGTTTTCTCACATGAAGTTGAACGTCAAAAAACGACATTATTTTTGCACCAACCTAATAGTATGAATATCATCCAGAGGCAGTAGTATAAAATGACAGTCACAAGATATATTTATCGGTCCAGATAGATCATGTCATTGAATCACGATGACCCGGGATTATTGATATAGATAAGGAAAGTCTGCCAAATTACTGATTTTTCTGTTCCGTTTTCTTGTACAATATAAGAATGAACTCCAAATAAAGTGAAAAGATTGAAAAATATCAGATTCTGGCTAGGGAGTTGAAGAAGCTATGGAACATGTTGAAGTAATTCTTGTAGCAATAGATGCGTTTGGAACACCATCGGTTTCTGTCATTTGAAATTTATTCTTACACCTTCAGTAATGTTTCCTGGTGAAGTTATGTAAACCCTATCGCTTTGGTAGTTGACCACAGCTTTCACAGTGAAAAACTTATCGTTCTACTAAACAAAGACTGTATCTCCATCAACATTTTCTTCCCTTTGCCAAGACATTTTTTGTTTCAAGCACTTGAGTTCAGCTGTCGTCGTTGAATCTTGTATGATTTTATCCCTAAATCTTCTTTCACAACCTCCTTAGCACCCTATCCAAAATATCCAGCCCTTTTGCCATCTTCTTCATGCTTATTCGACAATACTGGTAGGGACTGAATGTTTATTTTTTTCTAGAATTAGATTTGGTGAGGTTGTTTGCTCCTCTTGAAACTTTTTCCACATATTAAAAACTGTTTTTCTGCAAATATTCACCTCTTTCACCTTACAATTCTTCATACGAACCATTTTCAATGATACAATTTGATCACGTTTTGTCTGAGTCACCACATTTAATTAAGCTGTAAACAATAAAACAGAAGAATATTAGGAAGTCTTATGCAAATTTTAAAATTATTTTTATGAGTAGATATGTTTCAATTTATGTTTAAATAATGGGTAAATATTTATGTGGCACCCAGTACACTAATACTCTTGGTAAAGTTTTGAATCCGCATCTCACAAGTAGCTGTTAGTAAATGCCTTTCACAGAAAATGAAAACCTGCCTCTTACCCACGGTCGAATACTAACCACTCACGCCATAATAATCAATGACCTCAATGATGAAGTCAGCCCAAATCCTGCTTTACTATACAAGTTTTGAAAAATTCGAGTAAATATCTATTTTTCAAGTCGATTCGTCGCAGAGATAAAATCGTCATTGTTCGGTTATCTAGAACTGAATTATGATCTAATACTAAAGTATGCTTAGTACAACACAAGGCCACGCGTATAGAACAACCAGTGAATATTAAATTCACGTATGATGATATAAAATATGACATCCAAAAGTTCGAGAAATGTGAAAAGGGCATACATAGTAAATATGTTATGAACTTTGTGAGTCTGTATTTTACTGCACGCCCACGTCGAGCTGAATGTGACACATGGTCGAGTTTAAAATGGGTTGGTAGTCAGACAAAAAATGCTGAAACCATCTCGGCACTTCTTATACTAAGGATGCATCAAGCACCAGGTAATGACTATGGTCCTATCCCAAACAAGGGGTAAAGCCTGGACACTCGAGGACAGGGTGCGTAATATTAATTTGAATCTGACCCTACGTCCTGGCTGTGCTAGGCAAGTACACTTTGTGAGACAGTGTGAAAATGGTGGACAAGGGGAACTACATAGAAGGAGGCGAGCGGAAAGTACGTCTTAGGGTAAGTAAATTTTATCATAGTCCTTTCCAGAAATATGTACATACATGTGTGTGCGCATTTTATCATAGTCATCAGAAATACATACATACATACATACATACATACCTACATACATGTGTGTGTTCGAAATTCACTAAGCTGAATTTAATCCTATAAATAGGAGGGTATACATAACTATAGATATATTACTGATTTCCCGACATCTTTTAATTCTGACAAATTTACGAGCAGACTCTAATTGTCGCTGCTCTCACACCAGTTCACTGAGTTCCCACAGGTGGCGCTATGTACGACGCCGTCTCTTAATTGTTTATACTTCTATGGTTGTTACTGCTCCATCGATTTTGTAAAATTTTTAACCTAATTTGCTTATATTTACCCCTAGTAATTGCTTCCAAAGTGTAGGCTTCAGTGGTGACTTAAACAAGTCCATATCGACACAAGAAAAGTGTAGAGAAATATTGACAACCGTGTCAGACGTATGGCATCGATCCTTTGCCTATAATATTCGCTGAAGTCCCGGGGGGAGGGCATCACCTAGGCAGAACCTCTCCTTCGGGAAGGGGCTGGGTTTATCGTCTAGCGCCCGAGGCGTCCCCAAAATGGGGCAGTGCCGACGGGGCTTGAGAATTTTTCTGCGGTATTGCTGTTAAACCCACTTTAAACTGACCTTGTGTCACATTCAGTAGCGACGTGAGCATACTGAAAAATAAAATAAACAATAATAATAAATAAATCTCTATAAGAAGTAAAAAAAAACAAAACAAGTGTACCCTCATAATCTCCGGGGAGGCTGAAAATTAAAAAAAAAAACTTAACGAGTGGTGTGTGTGTGTGTGTGTGTGTGTGTGTGTGTGTGTGTGTGTGTGTGTGTGTGTGTGTGTTTATTTGGCACCCAAGACTACTTTATCGAAGTAAGGAAAATTTTATTTAAGGTAGTTATTTTATAGTTGGCATTTTAAACACGTATTCAAACCATTTTTCTGGTGTTGTATTTTCGTAGTTTTGGTAACTAGGGCCAAATCGTGCGAGTGACTATACGATAAAAAGTGAGAGCAAACAACACGTGCTAAAGATTGCTCTTCTTTTCCCACCCCTGAACTACCGAAAGCACCTGGATTCTATTGTAGACGCTCTCCAAATTCATCCGTTTCTTCTCAAGCTCCGAATTATTCAATCAATAAACATCAATGATAACAAACAACGAGGGTCTCCTTGTAAAATTATATTTTCTTTGCTTATTGTTGCTGTTATTGCATAGTCTGTGAATTCGCCGATGGGCGAAAGTAAGCTCATTTTTCACTAGAGTTCTCTGTGGGGAACAAAGAGGAACGAAAACTGTGAAGACGAGATGTCTGTAACGAAGAAGTAACGACCTGCGGTAGGTTAATTGTACTTGGTAGCACACGAGAGTGTGTGGTAAACTTGACCGACTGTTTGTGAGTGCTTTAATCGAATTTCTTCCATTGGGCAAATAAATATACCTCCCACAAGCGATTTTCACGCAAAAACGTTCACTTTTTTAAATATTTATTTACATTTGATCGTTTTTTAAATGTTATTAGTTGTTTCGCTGTACACACTTCGTATTTTGGAACTGAATATGTTCCTAGTTTGAAGACACAATATATTTTATCTGAATATAATTAGCTGTAAGTATAAGAACTCCGACAGTATTGTAATCGTTCTTTCAGGATAATATGGTAAGCATAATGATTTAAATAGGTGTAAATAACTTGTGAGACTCACTGTGGAACAATGATTAGCAAGCTAGTTTCTCAAACCGTTAATGCTGTATAACATTCTATCCTTTCTGTGGACTTCACATAAGTGGCCTTGTGTCAAGTAATCAGAGAGACCAGACACGTAACTAAACTATTTGCTCCAGGGTGCCATCTTGAAAAGAAAAAGTTTTGTAGCTTTTTGATGTTGCAAATCTTCAAATAATATCTACCAAATATTTTAATGTGTACGCTCGTCTCCGACGATGTATTGTCATTCTGACTCTTTCTCGCTTTCCACACACACACACACACACACACACACACACACACACACACACACACACACACACACACACACACACACACACACAAAAATATATATATATATATATATATATATATATATATATATATATATATATATACACGCATATATATATATATATATATATATACACACAAAGATTATATTGAATCAATTGCTAGGTCTGCTGCTAGGAAAGTTGGTTCCCTGTGTCGTGCTAGAGAATTTTTCTCACCAGAATCTACCTTACATATTTATAAAGCTAATATTCGTCCTTGCTTTGAATACTGCTGCCACATCTGGTCTGGTTCTCCTGATATATATCTAGCGATCCTTGATAAAATCCAAAGAAGAATCAACAATTTTATTGGTCATGATCTGGCGTCTGTTATTTTTTATTTTTTTCTCATTCACTAACACTTAGTAATCCTTTGCGCCTTAGTGGCTTTATTGCGTTACTTGAGGTAAAATGATTAAGAAACAAAAAAAAAAGAAAACAATTTCTTAATGGTACAAAACTTAAATATAGCATGAAAAATTGAAGATATGTTGAAAATTCTTGTCGGAAAGTAGTGTAAATCCTCTTAAACGGCTAGATTTTCGATCATGCCTTATCAAAGAGACTCGTTAATAAATTTTAAATATTAAACAATAGAACAAATATTATATATATACAAGTATGATTCATCGGATTCGACCGACAAAGGCTTTTTTTATTCTACAAGCAGTCGTTTACCCAAAACAAATTAATAAAGAAGCTGTACAAAGTTCATAATGTTTTTGTACGAGTACTTTCCACTGCCGCTAGTTATTATTAACATTACTGTTATCACATACATAAAAGAGAAAAGTTTTGATTAATTTTATCCTGAATTTATATTAGAAATGCCATTTTTAATTTAAACGTATGAAGGGCCACCTATTGCGGTAAGGTTGAGGAGGAAAGAGATCAGACTGGATGTAACCAACCCCCGAAGACCCCAACACGGAATAGGTAAAGGTCTATACGATCTCAACGGCCAAACCGGCAAAAGAGGACAGCACCAGTCGGGCTGGCGTAACCAAAGCGGACCTTGAGAGACCAAGCATCCGACAGCCCGATGCAACCAGGTTTATCAGATATCGCCTGTCTCAATCCGTGAGGGAGGCGCTTCTGGCCATCGCGCAGAATTGTGCACCAAAATCAAATTCACGCGAATGACCTCGTCAATCTCTCTTTGATTCACAGCCATCTTCGCCGCCACCACCACGAGGGAGAAGAAAGGAAATAGCAAGAGAGGATGACACTCCCGATGTTCGGATACGAGCGGATATCGACAACGGATGTGGATCGAATTCAAATGATGTCATGTGTAAAATTACTTGTAATTATATGTAAGTGATATACATTTTAATGTTTCCAAAAACAAAAAAAATCTGTTATGGGTTACTTGATAATGCCGAAAGACAAAGATATTCAAAATTAAAAATTTTAAACGTTTTAAGATACCTTCCCCTATTGTGATAGATATTGTGTTTAAAGTACATTGCGTTTTCGTATAAAAAGTATTTTAAGTCTTACGTTATAATTAATACAATATAGTATTTTGAAGAGGACAGATGAAGGAGATTCTTACATTTTTATGATTGGAATTGACCTCACTGGTTCCAATCTCAGTGGGATTGGTGTACAGATAAAAAAGATTTAAATATATGTCTTTTCAAGTTAGTATAACGGTAGACCTACTCTTTCTACACTCTCTTATAC
>OZ038480.1:54483082-54648082 GCA_964036315.1 Acanthosepion esculentum
GTCTATGGTTATAATCAAGTTCTGATTGGATGACAAAATGCAATTATATTCAGTGGATTTGTGTTAAAAGTTGCCTTCGCTGAGTTAATTCCAAAAGAAAAGTTTTGTGGTCATTTTTTGTGCTCAAATGTTAATGATATTTATATTGACACAGTACAAATACGAAGGAGAGAAAAAGGTGATAAAAAGATTATGTTGGGCCGTTCTTCCAAGTTAGAAAGTTGACTTTATTCAAAATGGTGGACTTTATTCAAAATGGTGGTTGAGAACTTCAGAACATCAGACTGGTTCGAATCAAAAATAGGTCTCTATGTCAATATCAACCTGGGCAAATGATCCCAGCGTGCAATCCCATTGGGAAGTGTCTGAAAACCATACTATAGTTTGAGCCAATCTTTATGAGCGGAACTGTTCGATAGTTGTGGTAGCACGAAGTTCCAAGTCATCGTGACTGTACTGGCCTTGTTCAAAACTGATGATTACGACAGATCATGAACTTTTTCCTCAGAAACTGTAACAGAAGTCCGCTCAACTTAACTACAGTAAAAAAAAAACATAGCTTTGAAGTTTTGGTGTTGAAAAAACACAAATATGCCCGAGCAAGCGTCTGCAACATGGATTAGCTAGAAATCCTGGCAGACGGGCATATTCGGAAATGAACAGCCAGCGATTTACTTTACTTTATCAAATAATCTATTCTAAAATTGAAGAAAAAATATAAGGGAAAACCTAGGATCAAGAATGAAATCATTGGCATTACAATGAGTTAAAAACTATGAGTGGGGCGAAATAACGACAGTATTACGTGATTTCCGCTATTATGTATAGCCCAACGATGTAATTATTTGTTTATTGGCGTCATTTTCAAAGCTCTTAAGAAACAAAAGTTTCAAAAATGTATTTTGAATGTTTGCTTTATTGTTTTTACTCACCGGAATTCAAAACCTATTTCTCTTCTTCCTATTTTTCACTTCATAAGTGAGTGGAACAAGCTTAGGCAGCATTAAGAAAAATGTCACAAGCTCATATCACAGTCATTATAATGTCACTTTGAATTGAATATTTTTTTATGAAAATTTGAATATTCACTTTTGCATTTTCTAGTCGATATGAACACTTGTTCCATCTGAACATAAATTTAAAAATGTCAAAGTGGGTCAAAACAGTCTGGCATCGATATTATCTATCTCGTAAGAATGTTCAGGGTACATGCATTTCTAACTTCCTATTGACTCAGCTTTTAAAAATAAAAAAATAAAAAGAAGAGTGGATATCCAATGGATGATTTCATATTTTTTATCTTTCCATTTTACAAGGCGCTAACAAAAAAACAAAAAAAAAAAAACAAAAAACTCTTACTCAAAGTGAAATTTGTAAAGAAACTAACATTTGTTAACGAGAGAAATATTTTGTACAATATACAAATTGTACAAAATACAATATAGACCTTCAACAAAATCTCCCTTGTGCACCTTAAACTATCTCGACTAATTAACAATCGAAATTTGTTTTTACTTAGAAAACAACAGTCCATGAAAACAAATCTTTTTCTTAACAAGAAAGAAATTTTAACAAGTTACTTTTAGAGCAACAATTCATATAAATCAATTTCTTAGCAAAAAAATAAATTTATTTAATTTGAAAAGTTCACAATTCAAAATGTCGAAGGTCGAAGTGGGGTGAAAAAGGATGAACTACATCAGGCGAAACTGGTTCTTTGGCTGCTTTAAACAAAAATTCAGGGTTTCGGAACAGACGTTTTCAAATATGAGGTAAACTCTCGCACGGTTAGAATGAAATAAACTCATAAGTTTAGAAAAGACATTCGCATATCAAATTTAGAAGATTCTTTTTCTTTATTCTTTTTCTTTCTTCTTTAACAGAAACAGCAGTAGTAGTAGCAGCAGAAGCAGTCATTTATCATCCCAGGTCAAAGTGTTTCACCCAGGTGGTCGAATCCTTTCACACCAGAAGTAGTAGTCGAAGGAGGAGCAGACTTTTCACGTCCGAGTCAATACTTTCCCACAGATGACAGACTTTTCGCCCAAGTGGTCGAATCCATGATCTCAGCAGCATCAGTAGTTGTATGAGGAGCAGACTTTACACGCCTGAGACGGTCAATCCTTTCTTCCCGATGAGAACCTTTTTCATCCAAGTGGTCGAATCCTTTCTAACATTACTGTAAAACATTGCTCTCTTATATATAAAAAAGGTAGCTCCAATCGGATCAAAACAACTCTTTAGAGGTCGTATACATTTTATCCCCATTGCTTTAAAACTCGAGAATCACTATTCCATCAAACTGCACTCATTTGCAATTTCAATTTGGCTGTTTTTTGACAATACTGCAAAATTTTGCGACAGAATGTTTAAATCATCTGGTTTTTATTTTGGCGTTCTTTTTATAAACTCAGTGTGGAGCATTTTTTCAAATTTTTACACATCAATTTTTATTCATGTTTTAAAAAATTTTTTTTCTTATAAATTTTGGCGGTTTCATTTTTTAAAGAAACCGTGTTAGTAACCTTCTATTTTTTTAATTAGTTTTTCATACAATATTACCTGGTTTCATTAAAATAGTTTCTATATTAATTTTTATACAATTCTAACATTTTAATTATTTTTTCATACAATTTTAATATTATCGTTTTAAGTAAGGATAATTATTTTTTTTTTGTATCTTTCGATTTCGTCTACTCTGAATCAATTTCTACCTCTGAACAATAATCCTACACGCAAGCCACCAATTTGCCACTGGGTGGCATGCCATTATCGTTTACCGCTGGTGGCCCGCTGTCAGATCGCCAGCGTGTTCATCCCGGCAATGTTACCACTGGCGGACCGCTTGAGGCCCACCGGTAACTCGCCGGTGACTGCCACAAGAGGACCGTTGGCACTGCCACCGGCGGCCTGTCAGCAGGCCACTAGCGGCTTGCACGCAGGCCACTAGCGGCTTGCACGCAGGCCACTAGCGGCTTGCACGCAGGCTACTAGCGGCTTGCACGCAGGCTACTAGCGGCTTGCACGCAGGCCACTAGCGGCTTGCACGCAGGCCACTAGCGGCTTGCACGCAGGCCACTAGTGGCTTGCGGGGAATTTTGATACACCCATCGTAAAAGACTAAGTTCAGCAATTACATCATAAAATAATTTATGTGTCGCACACAAACTATACACTGGTTACTTATTCCCTTGTATTTCATTGAATTCGTTTATCAAATATCAAGAGAAATGTGCTGGGCAACAAAGTACATAATCACTACATGCAGCTTATCCTAAATTATTTTCTTTGGATTGCACAGCCTTAATTTTCTTTCGATTTATGCACAACGAAATATATTTATATATAAATTAACACTAACCTAACTGTATATTTAAAATATAATAATTGGTAAACATTAACAAATACTTTTATTATACACTTGAAGAAGGTCAAAAGACACATTGGCTGAAACGTTGTAACTATAAAAATAGCCAACATGAGGTCAACAGGTTTTGAATGAATTATTGTTTAATCCAAAACATTACATTGCCTGTTACTGCTTTGTACGAAAATATCTAAAGTTACCAGGTGCTGTAAATAAAAATCAACTTGACTTCTGTTTGGGTCTTATTTGACTCTTTGCTTTTTTTGAATTTTTTTTACTAAGGCCATTTATTACCTCTGAAACCTTCAGGAGGAAACTGAAAAAAGGCTTCTGTAACCTTAACGATGTAAATGTGACATTCAACGCGAGAAAGACTAGCGTAGCAGTAAAAACTTTCCCCGTAAAAAAGAAAACAATTATTGGAACTTGCTGAGGGGTTACAATGGAAGTTTGTTCAGATAATGATTGGTTGATTTCGTTTCTACCTGCTGAACAGTGAAAGAAATTTCACAACAGACAAATCCACCTGGTATACTTTTCCATCTTATATATAAAGTACATTGTATGTGTGTTTGTGCGGGTGTGTGTCCAAGGAAATCCTCCGTTCCCACAGGCCCGATTTCAATGATTCATATCTCATTCAAAAGCTCTAAAAAAATTAGGCGCAGGAAACAATTTTCGTTGAGCTCAGATTCAGGGTTTCCAGATTATGCAAAGTTAAAAATATATATTAACATATTATACTAGCCATTATCGTTGCTTTCATGGTTCAAGGGGAGTAACTCTTATTTTCCTTTTATATCCAAAATTGCAGCTAGTTTAAAAGCCGCCCTATCGGTCGGCATTTAAGCTAGCTCCTGTGGAGGACTCTTGGTTTCGCCATCACCACAATAGCTAGGGAGGAGTAAATGCGATAGACATCAATAAACTACAGAAGAACTCAATTTGATCGCGGCATTTAAGTGCTGAATTAATGTTTAAGCTTACCTTTTAAAAGTTCAACGATAATTCTTTTGCTGACACTTAATTTAAAGACGATTTAATGTACATAGATCCTTATTTTCTGTACAAATAATTATGTTTATTTCATGGGTTACAGAACAGTGGACAATTTTATAAGATGTAATTAATAAAGTGTAAAGATGGGAAAATAGAAATTAGAATTAGTTATACATTCAACATTTGAAGAGTTAAACATAATATCTAATTAAGTAAAACCTATATTATGGAATCTATATGAATAAATGCGAAATTGAAGTTCAATTCTCTCATGAATTCTGAGATTAAAAAGCTCCGGCTCTACTTTATAGTAATTTACACACTAGGTATTTACTCTGTCTCCTCACTAAGACAAGTTGTGAGACAAGGTCTTTTTTTAAGGTGGGGACCCGAGCGCGTACACGCGGGCCGGGAACAAAAATTGCCCGCAGCCGCCGCAATCGTCAGTTGCGCTGGCCTCGGTGCCATGAGAGGACGCGGCCTCGGGCAGCTGTTCCCCAGGGCTGGGCACCTCTCAGTATAATTTTCCTTAGTTTTAACTCTCTCCTTTGACATAGTAACCCCTGAGCGCACTCTGCCCAAAGACAGAGACGCAACTGAGAGATGATAAGCAATGCGTTAGTAACTACTCGAAAGAGTAATTCACGCTAGAAGTTCAATATCTGGATTATATATTATCTACTTCTAAGCACTATCACTCTTCAAGTTTAACTAATTTGCATATTGATTTTAAAAAAGAAAGTTTATTTAATTATCTGTCTTTCATTACTGTTCTTTTATTCGAGGATTGTTTTGATTTTCACATAAAAAATAGTTAAAAAATTTAGAAATATCATCTTATATAGTGCAGAAAAGTGTTTGAAATTTGCATTTTACTTGGCCTTCAACAAGTTGGCATCTATTTGTAAAACTTTCCTTAACTATAAAAACCAATTTATGAATGAAATATTCATTTAAAATTTTTTGTTTCAAAGATTTCAGGTAGTGAATATATCTTACTTTGCGAAACGATAGCGAGCGGGCGAAGCATGCTAGTCCAAATATAAAAGCTCTTTTGTTTTGGCACAAATAATTTTTCCCACAGGTTTACAATTCTTGGTAAAGGTCAACCTCTAACTTTCCGATCAATAATTTCCTCGTAAGGATGACCTTAATTTTTACATCTCCAAATTTCATTTTCAGTTCTTGTTAGTGAAGGAGCTGTAGGAAAGCATTAATTATTGTTGGAATAAGAAAGTTAAAACGAGAGTCAAAAGACTGTTGTATTAAGATACTTACTAAGCATACATTTGCCACAAGCAATTGATAACAAATTATAATATGAAGAATATATATTCAATAGAAAAAAAATCAGTATATTTTTAAAAATACTGTACACATGTTTAACTTAGAAAAACAAAAACAGTCAGTCAATAAAGTCGCACTCAGCTTCGATGTGACCTTGAAATCGACTGTTCGCCCGGATCAGGTGGGTACCTTCGTGGGGTCTGCACCGAACAAAATATCGTTCTTCATCTTCCCCTGGCCACCTCCAAGAAGCTAGATATATCTGAACTGCTGTGTCTGGCAGTTACTACCACAAACATGGTGTACTTTTTCATTTCCTGTGTCAGATTGGAAACTGGCGTGTTAATGCTCTAAATATGTCTGAAATAGAAATGAGGTTGTTCAAATTAACGTTAACTTATCTTCCGCAAAATATATATTCTAAAATACCTATCCCACTTTGTATTTTTGCTTGGTAAAAGGCAAAATGAAATTGGAAAATGTAGAGTTGGAAGATTATATTGCGTCGAGTTATTTATTTTGTCCAGTAAAGTACTTAATTGGAAGAGAAGATATAAGGTTCGAAGATTGCATTATCCATCTTCATGGTGAAGCATCAATTTGCTTTGAAAATCAGCTTTAGTTTTTACCGAACTTCGATTTCTGATGCATCAAAATTTTGTGGTTACCCGCACTTTATATAACTTGGTAACAAACCAGGAGAGACCTTATTGCGTGTGTGCAAACGAATCATTTTCCTCTTAATCGGTAGAGAGACGCAATTAAGTGAGCTTGTGTATTGTGTGACCGTCACATTACTTTGCAGGTTTTTTTTGTCATCGTATAACTCAGCTCAACCACCCAATCTATATTTAGGTCTCTGCAATTTCTGGTTTTTCCAAAGCTAAAATCGCCGTTAAAATGGAAAAAAGTACAAAGCGTTGAAGAGAGAACGTGACAAGACAACTGTTAACGATATCCAAAAAGGATTTGCAGACTGTTTTGGAAATTGAATGGAAAACTAGGATAAATGTGTGGGGTCCCAGTTGGAGTATTTTTCACGCCTCTAAAAAAGTCGAGATACTTTTCCAGCTTTTCTCTTTCTTTCAGTTTTACACTGTTGTAATCTGGTGGAATTACGAAATCCACGATCTGACATATTTTCTTCTCTTTGCTTCCAATAAGTAGATCTGGTTTGGATTGAGTGATCCTTTTGTATTTCAAAGCCCAATAAATTTATATATCATTTTATTTCGTCAGACAGATTCTGGGTTTGTGTATATATCACTTTTTGGTTTGCATAGTCAAATTCCAGTCATTTTCAGAATTCACAGTGAATGACCATTCCTACCTAATCATGTTTATTTGTCTACATCTTCTTAGCTAATATGCTGCATTATTATACCATTGTCAGCCTCAGCTCTCTCTCCCCGCATAATCTCATAAATTCTCCCCGCATTTCATATTTTGTTATGTCTTGTCTTTTTTTTTTTATCTTAATGCATTTTTCTTATAGAATTGTTCTGTCTTTATTAATAAAGATTCATATTCTTCAAATGTAGTAAAGACATTTGCTGTTATTTCTTCAAATGTAGTACAGAAATTTACTGTTAGTCTGTGACTTGTATCGTTTACCAGTTAGTGTGTCAACAGCACGCATATGACGACTCCGCAGAAACCGGTGGGAATTAGGTGTTAGGAAATGTAACTATTTTCATGAACAGATTTGGAGAGTATTGTATACTCTATTGAATTCAAAGAGACAAATATTCTAAACTCCCTTGCCTATTGAAGTATACATCTCTCGAACCCCAACAAGTGAAACGAGTCATCACTCGGATCTTTTATGTGTTATGGCGTGCGTAGTCACTTATTTCGTCTTATATAGACCTAAATGGATGAACAGGCTTGCTTCTAAGAAAATAAAACAAACGGGTAACTAGTACAAAATGATAACAAGTGAACGTAATATTCAAACCTTTTCGTTTTTATGGTAAATAATTTTAGAAAAAATAAAAACATATTAAAAAGCAAGAACAAAAAAGTCAAGGTTAAATAATTTCACCACAAAATCTAACTACGCTTAGAAAGTACACTTCCCAGTTAAATTGTTTGATGTGAAAGTGGAAGTTTGGCGATTAACTTAAAAAATATCAAAGATACAATCAATCTAAAACTGGTACTGGAACATATCAAAGATGAATTATAAAAATATTTACAAGAGTATTTTTTTTGATAGCAACAAATTTTGCGTGGGCAAATATCTTGTATTTAAAATTTGAATTAGTTTTTATAAAAGAGACTAATTTAAGATCAACTGAAATTTGAAAAAACTGTTCAAAATTTTACGCAGTTGCGTGAAAATACTTATGTAAATAATTTTGGCATGTAAAAAAAAACAAAAAAAAAACAAAATAAAAAACTACCAGCAAAAGGTCAAAAAGCTAACTGAATTTGTTGACCCCAACCATGTTGAGGCAGGTGTTAAATAACATTAAAAAGAAGAGAGTTCTGAAATAGGCGTAAAAAACAGTCTTGCAACAATAATAATCAGATGATTATTTGATTCTCCTTGATTTCATCCACGCGTCACAATGTTTTTTTTTTTACATACACCTTTCACCTGAATGTTATCCCCCACTTCATCATCAGTGTATTATGTTTCATAACAGCTTTAACCATATTAATCAACTGGAGTGTGTTAAATACATGACAGATGATTGCAATGACTAGAAGTCAGAGATATTGGACTTCATTTTGAATCTAGAAGTTTTTATCACTTAAACGTTATTTCTAGTGGATACCCATATTTATTTATTATTAAACAGTATATTTATTTATTGTCGTCTACAGAACTGAATATTAGAGAAATTTTATTAAAGAAAAGGACTCGAACCTGCTTCCCCCTAGCAGAAGAAACCGTCGTTCAAATTATGTTCTCCAGTTATCTCCCTTAGCTTTCTATCTCCGCATTAAGTTCTCTCGGGCTTTAAGAGATGTATTAAAATAAACACAAAGAGAAAAGTACTTTCCCGTACATTGATATTGCAAGAACATCTTTTTCGTTCGTAACTTCCTGACAACAGACATCAAACATCAGGCACTTGAGGTTGAAGTTTAGAAGTGTAAAACGTAAAACAAGAAAAAGAAAGCATCCATCTTGTGATATCGAAAACACAAAAGGTGACAGAAGTTTTTGAAGTTTCTGTTGATAATAATAGAAACAACGGTTGAAGCTAGAAATAGCGAAACAACCAGTATTAGTGCGACCGACAGTGAATGCGAAAACACACACACACACAGACACAGACACGCAGACACACACACACACAGACACACACACACACATTTTTCGAAAAATAAAAACAATTTTTTTCGTAAAAGAAAAACACATTTTTTTCGAAAAAAGAAAAACACAATTTTTTTTGAAAAAAGAAAAAAACAATTTTGGGGAGAAAAAAGAAAAAAAAATTTTGGGGAGAAAAAAGAAAAAAAAAATTTTGGGGAGAAAAAAGACACAATTTAAAAAAAAAAAACCTGTTTTCGAAAAAGAAAAATTAAAAAAAAAAACAAAACAAATATTTTTCGACAAAGAAATAAAAATTCTAATGATATTAGTAAATCGCCAAAATATGTAGATGATTGTGATCATGAATACTAGGTAGGGAATGTCAGCATGCTAATAGTAACTTTTCTTCCTCCATCGATTATATGTCAATGTAAAGAAACCTCGATACTGTCAGAGATTTTATTTCACGCATCTTCATAAACCCACGAGCAAGCGATATGCAAGAATAGGTAACAGCAAATGATAATGCATACCAGAGCCGGGGATACTGGACGTCATTTGGGATCTGGAAGTGTAAAACCAAAAGCAAAAAATAAAAAAAGAAAGAGGTGGACAAATTATTTATGCTATTTTTAAAATAAAATAAAGCTATTCTGTTTCTCTTGTACGCTTTTGACCTCAGGTTCAAAGTTTCCCGAAAATCGGTTTAATGACTGAATAATGCAAACACTGCATTACGTCGACATGGAGAAAGTTCTTTGTGTAGACAGGATTTATTTCATTGTTAATGCGCAAAAACAAAGATGTGAATATCGACTTCCAACTTATGTAAGAAATGGAACTGATAAAAATATACACTTCGAGTGAATAATTGAATTTTTGAAGTTTTTAGCTGAACGAAGTTTTCCATTTTGTGATAGTGATGAAACGGCTACCTCTCCTCATAATGGAAATTACTTGTGGAGTTACTAAGTTTGACCCCTTTTGGGGCAGAACATGTAAGTACTCATACAAACAAAGGAAGGGGGAATAGTTCACACTTATCGAATACTATATGTGAAGAAATCATTAATCATATTGAATTCAGCATACCGGACTGAAAATATACATATAATTGTTATTTCATTGGATTCTATTCTGGATATGTCTAATGTGAACTAGATGACTGACTCTGCGCTGTTATCTGGAATATGTGGAAGAAAGCTTTGATATAGAATTTGTGCAATTTGATGAACTGCTCAAAACTGCTTTTGCTTTTCATATTAACCAAAATAAACATTGAAGAGTTTTACCTTTTAAAAACATTATTTCGAGTCTTGTTTTGCAAATATAGTAATTACCTTGCACATATATTTGTTGCTTATGGTTACTAGATTTAGTAGAGAATGCTCATTTTCAAAACTGAAAAGGATAAAAAATGAACTAAAGAGGGTCATGGAACAAAAAGGTTGGATAATCTCACTCTAATGAGCACTGAATGTGAATTTTTGAATGAATTAGATATATTCAAGTATGCTAAATCTAGAAAATATAGATTTTGAATCAGAGTTTCTTAGATTTCGTGACCCTCTTTTGGGTAAAATAAAAACGTATTGTGAGTCGCAAACACATTTGATATCATTTTTATAAGTAATTAAATTAACTAAATATTTTAAATTACCATTAATTCTTTCGTGCCACTGTTGAGTCGGTTTTAATGTATGGTACCACTGCTTGGACATTAACTAAAACCCTAAAGTTTAAGCTTCATGCAATCTAGACTCGGATGCTGAGATCTATATTTAACATCTCTTGGAGACAACATCCAACTAAATCACAACTCTATGGACCCATCCCTGATATTTCTACAATTTTACGTGAACGCGGAATGAGCTTTGCAGGACACTGAAAACAAGAGTGATCTACTGCTCTGGACACCTAGCCATGGTGCAATACAGCTTTGTCTCCCAGCAGCCTCCTACATTGGCCAACTATGACACAGGAACCCACTCTAATGACTTTCCGACCTTGATGCAGGACCGTGATGGATGGTGTGATAAACACATGAATGTCCGAATATATTCTTTATTCTGCTGATATATTGTAAAATATATCAACGCTATTCACTAATTATTAGGTTGAGTCAAATAATTTCCGTTTTTGTTTATCAACTTTATTTATTTATTTTTTAATCGCGTTCACTCCAAGCAAGGCAGTAAAACTACTAACACACAATGGGTTACTGGGTGTGGAATCGTTAGAAAACAGGAACTTTAACAAGGGAGCGAGAACAAAAGAAGAGTGATCAGGCAGAGTGTCTCAGCGATTGAGATTGCATTAAAACTTTTAAAGATTAAACTTGACTGGAAAGCATGGAACTGGAAGGGAGTTCCACAGGCGAGAAATGCGAGAAAAGAAACTGTTAGCATAGAACTTACGGTTGCATCGAGACAGCTCAACTATAAATTGATGAGACCTCGTCGCCAGTCTCATACTGCGCTTAAATTCATAAAGTCTAGGTATCATAGCGAAGAGCTCACCTGAGCAATTACCATAAAAGTAATTATAGAAAAGGCACAGGGAGGCAACTTTATGGCGGTGGGAAAGTAACAGAAGCCGAGATGCCAGATCGGGACTAATAATATTGCTGATTCTTCTTTGGATTTTATCAAGGATCTCTAGATAAATAGCAGGAGCACCAGACCATATGTAACAGCAATATTCTAAGCATGGAAGAATAGTAGACATAGATATGTAAGATAAATTCTGGTGAGAAAAATTGTCTAGCACAACACATTGAACCAAATTTCTTAGGAGCTGACTTAGCAGTAGATTCAATATAGTCTTTCCACTTCATTTCAGCCGATAACATTAGCCCGAGAAGGCGCAACGAGTCACTCTCCTGGAGATTAGTATCAGCCATGCAGGGGATGGCAGAAAACCCCTTTCTCTCAGATGATTAATAGAGAACAGTTTAGTTTTGGAAGTGTTAAAATTATATTATTATTATAATTGAATAAGATTTTATTCAGTTATATATTCACCATTATTTGCAATAACTTGTTGCCAGTTCTCAGGCAGCTCTCCGATACATTTTGAGTAAAGGCCACAGGTTTTGGTGTGAAAAGCTTTTCCACGAACTCTTGAATCTGGCTTTCATTATAGAAAGTTTTTCCCATCAATGCATTTTGCAGCGATTGAAAAAGTGATAATCAGTAACCACAAGTTTAGATGAAAATGGCGAGTTGAGCGAAACACCCAACCGAGTTTCAAATTATTTTTTGTGTTATTCTTGCTGTATGCGGCCTTCCATTGTCATGGAGAATAGCTTTTTGACTGAACTTTTATAGACACGTTGCAGCTGCTGGACGTATAAATGTGCATTTAGTGTTTCATTGCGTTTTAAGAACTCTACAGGAATAATTCCTCGTTGATCCCACCACATCCTCAACATTATCTTTCTTCTATGGAATTCAGCTTTTAGGATCGGTTGTGGAGATTTATCCTTGTCAATCCACTGCTTTTGCATTTAACATTGTCGTATGTAACCCATTTTCATTATCTGTCCGGATATATTTATGGAACGGTTAGTTAGGATGATACAATTGGTTCTAAAAAAACGGAAATTACTTATAACTCAAGATAATAAAAAAACAAAGTTGTTTTTTATTGTTATATTTAATTCTTGTTTAATTAATATTTAATTTTTTTCATAGCAAACACCTTAAAACTTTTAGATAATAAAACACAGCAAGTTTTAGACAAATGACATTATTACTCAACCTCAGTCATTATTTATTTTTGGCATTAGCTAGGATTTGATTTAGATTGTGTCGAAACAAAGAAAAAACGTAATCTCTTTTTTTCAGGGTTTAGTCAATCACTTAAGGGCCTGGTATTTCTTTCTTTCAATGTTTAGTTGTAGCTAAAAACTAATTAGTAGTTTTAGTTTTTTATATATTAAATTTCATCCAATGCAAGTATCGAGAGCGACTGAAGGGAGAGAGTTACAGAGAAAATCATAATGCTGAAAAACGTGTGTGGTATGAATGGAAACGAATGTAGTACGAAATGACGATTATGAGGGAAAATGAAGACTGACTGTCTAGTAGAGATCAAGTTTAAATTGTTCAGGGAAGTACCCACGTGGGAACCTGTTTCATAAAGTGGCGTTTCTTAGGGAAAAAACTGTTTATGTGGAAATTTATTTTTACGGTACCTTAGCTTGGTTGATAATAGTAATTTATGAGATACTGAAAAACATTTGTCTTTTAGGGCCTTATAAAATATGCTACGGGCCCCGAATTAATTAATTATTCGATCGAGATGTTGATCTACAAAATGTTAGCGGGTCTTGTATATTTATGTTCATTTACTTTTAAATCAAGAAAAAAACTTACTAAACTTCCGATATGTACACATTTTACAATATTCTATCACAGACCAGTGTCGCAACTACATTTCTGCAAAATATTATAGCCAAGATTCTGGAGAAGAGAAACAAATTTCGAACAAGATAAAACTTGACATGTTTTAGAGACATATTTCAGCTCGTAAAAACAAGTTATCGATTTTATGGCCGTTTTTCCTGTACTTTGCTTGGATAATTTGACATTCACAAGAATCATGGCAGGATATTACAAAAAGTCATCAAAGTTCTCTGTTCTTTTTTAAATCTCCCCTACCTTTATATATATATATATATATATATATATATATATATATATATATATATATATATATATATATATATATATATATATATATCCGTTCTGGGGAAGGATCGGTGAATCTGTTTTCAATATCTACCAGTCTCCTCATATTTATTAACTCATTCTTTAGCGAACAATCTACAATGTAAACTGGAAAACATTCACTTTACCGTGTTCGTGTTTATGCACCTATAATAATGTTCACGTCTCTTTCATTATCACTCGCAGATTTCCCTTTCTTTCTTTCTTTCTTTCTTTCTTTCTGTTATTGTGGGTGATCAAATCGGGCATTGATAAGGAGTTCACTTTTTACATGACGCCCTGTAAAACTGTCACAGACAAAATCGATATATATTTCCTCGCTAAACTTTACTTCTGTCCGTTAGATCAAATTGATATAGAATTGAACTTTAACTGTACACATATACACGCACATATATCTTTAAATGTTAATATAAAAACGCTGATATATATATATATATATATATATATATATATATATATATATATATATATATATATATATATATATATATATAAACTGAGTAGCATAAATAGATAGGTAGATAGATGGTATTGAGAAAAAGGTGAATAGAACGAAAGTCGTAAGAAAAATCTTTAATAGGGCAATTAACTGGCGGAAAGAAAACCGGAAACACTTCAATGATTAGATGCCTCAATACGCATGCGTCAGCATAAAGCCACCTCTTTCATCTTCATTTAAAAATGATAGAATAATTTAAGCAGTTTATTTAGAGAGGATAATTTAAGAGAACTTCTATTTATTTATGATGTCTTACAAGTGTTGGAATTTATCTTCGTCCACTGGACTCACTGGCTGATAATGTTAAGCTGAGTCGAACACCACGCAAGTTCTTTCTTTCTTCTTTCTTTCTTTCTTTATTTACTCTTTCATACTCATCTCTCGGCTACGCCTGTTTTGACTTCTGTTCTCACTTTCGTAAATTTCTTTACATTCTGCTATGTCAATCGTTTCTCGTCTGCATTTTTAAACATTACCCATTCTTTTTCCCCGCTTATCTCTTTCTCAACATTTACAAAACTTACCCGAGAATGGTACAGAGCCAATTTGAGATATGAAGTAGAATTTGTGTTACGCCAGTCTCCCAATAAGCAAAGTGAACAAAACCTGTCTGCTTCGAAAATCAGCATCCACAATTCTCACCTGTTATTTGTGCAGTATTATGCTGGATTAGGCTTTGCAATCAATTTCACACCAGTCTAAGGAAGCCAGGTTCAGGGTTGACCTGTGGTTTCTCCCGATTTCCGAAGGCGGAGTCGCGTAACCGCATACCTGCACCCAGTTTTGTAACCATCGGAACGACAAGCATGAGATTAATATAATCAACCGTTCCAGTGAGGTGTTGGACAGTCTCTCAAACATCACAGACGAGAATGTAATGTCAACGTTTCGAGCTAGGAGCCGCTCACACTGGATGACAGTAACGAAGTAAAATTTAATGTTAAATATGAAAGTCTCGTATTCTCATTAAAATTATACCTCGTGTTATTCGTTAGTCCGCCCGTATTATCATATTTGATTTTGAAGGACGTTCAAGCCTGCATGTAATGAAGTCATGGTGCCAGATTAAATATGATAATACGGGCGGGCTAACGAATAACACGAGGTATTAGTTTAATGAGAATCTTATAGATTTCCGTCTGATGATAGAGGCCAGCTTCTATCGTCAAAGTGAAATCTATAACACTTCCTGTCACGAGTCCGGACACATTTACAAAGCCTAGCCTAGTCTAGAGGCTACAGTGCAAACTCAATTTACTATAGTATTTACGGTTTGCCAGCTTCTTGACCATTAATCCACAGTGAAGTATTCTCTTTTTCTCACTCTTTGTATGCAGGTCTCTCCCTCTACTCCCATCTTTTCTGACACTTTCTATTCCTTTCACTCTTTCTGTCTCTCATCACTTTTTTTTCACTCCTCTTTCCTTCCACACTACCCTCTTAGAATTAGATATAACTCTTTCTGTCTGTTTATTTCTCTTATATTATTGCTTCTTCTTGCCTTTTAAAAAATATATTTTTATTTCTCTCAAATATCCAGTACTTTGTCGTTCAGTGTTTATCCCCTCCTCACAATTCTTTTTCTATTCATCACGATTTTTCACTTTCCCTCATCTCTAAAATTTCTTGACAACAGCCTTTCCCGGCGAACCGGACGCGTCAATCAAATGCTCTCTTTCTGTGTATTATATATTTTGCTTCCAGCTCGACAATCTCTCTAGTTCAATTAACCTACACCTTTCTTTCTTTCTTTCTTTCTTTCTTTCTTTCTTTCTTTCTTTCTTTCTTTCTTTCTTTCCAATCCATACAATTCTCTCGCTTATGCCATTTTCATCTTTCTCTCTTTGAATATTCACTTCCTTTACTTTTATTCTTTCTTTCTCTAGACTTTTTTTCTCTCTTTGTCTCTCCCTATCTATTTCTCTGTCGTGAGAATCTTATATTCCTACGGCACCACATTATATATTTCCTCATTCCCTCCTTCCCACTCTCCACATTTACACGCCTTTCAATAAGAAAAGAGAAAAAACATATTTTTCCTTCATTTCCAATCAAATATCCCACCATCCTCAATAACTTCACCAGCTGAATCGATCTAAAACTGTCTAGAGCACACATTTAAAAATCTATCAAGATTAACGTGTTGTTACTGAATTTAAAAATCATTTTAAATATTTAAATTTGAGACATTAAAAATTTTGCTAGTGGATACGTGTAAAATATAATTGTGACATAATCTGATGATGTAATGTTGAAGTTCATCAACATCGTCGTTTTGCTTATAGCTTGACAGATTAAAAAAGATAATATATAAATCAGCAACATGAACAAAAAAACTTTAATAATAAGCTCAGATACTTTCAAGTAACATTGCTGAGCTCGGTGCAAATGGTTGCTGTTTGAAAGCTCGTGTCAAGTACTCTTTAATCAACAAGGACGTTGGCACTGCATGACCTTATTCCTCTTCGAGCCATGACACTTCAATATATTCCATATATCAGTATTTAAGGAATATAACGGTTAATGTCTTACCCGTAATAAGTAGAACACTGGGAATGCCCCCAAGGCCCTGGTAAAATACTGTGTATTTATTGAAGAACTGTGATAATTCTGACCAAAGTAAAGTTAGCGGTAATACTGAGAAATGTTATGGAGATTTGAGCGGACTTAATGTTACTTGATCTCCAGCGATAGCTGCTAGAAGCATCAGACGTGACATTACTTAATAACTAAATGAAGTAAATTAGCTCCGAAGATGCACGAGGAACAGTCATGGTAAGATGGAAAGGCGCTCCATTGGGAACGCTGTAAAATAACTGGTATATGCACAACAAAATCCCTTACGAAATGAAAAACATAAAATACTTTGGGACTTTGAAATTCAAAAGAATTACCCATATATGCCAGAAGACCAGATCTATTCGTCATAAACAAGGTTAAAAATAATTGCCAGATAATAAATTCCGCAGTTCCAACAGATCATCAATTAAAGCTGAAAAATGTGAAAAACGAAAAAAATATTTAAACCTTTTCAAGATAATGAGTACTAAGAAGAATACTGAAAAGTTGAATCAGCACAAAAACAACACGAGACGTGGTAACCCTAACTACTAATTTATTCAAACTATCGCACGATCCATTTTGCTCCCAGCATTTCCTAGTGGGACCAAAAGTGCTTACATCATAATCATAATCAACATTATTGATGTTGTCATAAACTAAAACAATGAGACTTTGAAGAAAATTAAAATTTATCCAACAAGATAAAGCATAACACTAGGAAATACCACAACTTCTAAACTAGCGTTATCAATGTGCTTCAAGGAGAAATTTAAACTTAGGTAAGATTTGATAGGAGTTATTTACAAACCTTTGCTAATATGCAATGAGTGTCTCATAATAAAATAGACCTTCCTGCAGCTTGATGCTATGCTATTCTTGATTTGACCTAACTGCACTGACAATCGTGCACGTGGTCTTCCCGGATTTTATTGACTTTTTCGATGTGATCTGAGTATACCACGCGATTGTGTATAAACATAGACATTTGCTTCTTTTGTGTGACTTTGATGTCTGCTTCATTGGTGAATAAACGAATCAGTTATGCTACTGTCGTAGCTACGCACTCAGAAATGCTTGATTTTTTCTCCTAAAAGATGGATTTAACAGGTAGATAGAAACTTCATTTGATCTCAATATCAAGGAGACATCATAAAAGAATGTGCTAAAAATTGTGCTTTTTCAAAGAACGATAGCATTATGAAGAACATTTGACATGGATAAATAGCGAAGTGTTGTAAGGATTAAATGGCAAACAATATACGTTCAAACACTTCTCTCATTTTTTTGTACTTGTTTAAAACTAAGCTGGGTTTTGTTAAGGCTTCTAGTGCGAAATCAGGTAAAATCTTGAGAGTATGTTGATTTGGTATGAGTCACCCCTTTTCTGACAATATGACAGAGCTCAGGGTATTATTATCAGGGTTGACCATGATGTAACATTTTGTTTATAGCTATTGCGGCCTGAGTCGTAGTTGTGTTTTGTCATTATGCTCACCTAATCACATACTTCTTAATTATTGAAGCGTTTCAGGAACAAAACATTTTGTTCAGATAAAGGATGTTGCATAATAATAAAAAAAAAATTTTTTTTACTGAATGAAAGGAACATGTATAATACTTGTTGGAACATGACTTTGTTGACATTTATGCAGATGATCTTTTCGTAAAAATGTTTTTTGGCATGTGCTTAGAAAATTCGATTAATTTCCAAATCTTGAAGCTATTATGAAAGATAGTTGAAAAATGTCTTCTTGAATTTGCCCAAAGACGACAACACTCAGCAACAGAAAACGCGAGTGAATGGATAAGTTTGGGAGGAATTAAAAGGGTGAATAACAAATGTTCATAAACCGCCTTCACTCGAATAAAACTAGGTTAGTGTTGTAACCGTAAGTTCTATGCTGATAGTTTCTTCGTTCACACTTCTCGCCTGTTGAACTTTCTTTCGACTTTCTGCTTTCTTGTCAACTTCTTCTTTATGTGCCGTGTCCCTTCAGGAGGTAGGAGATCGCGGCCCTCCATATCTTCCTGTTCCTTGTAGCAATTAATAAATTTTGTCTTTTTGCTAATTCTCCCAAACTACGATCCATTTACTCAAACCCATCAAGTATGTTACGCGCTGTTTTCCACTGTCCCTTTTCCCCTTTCAATCTGTCCTGTGAATATCGTATTTTCCAAGCCTTCCTTCCACATTATGTGTCCCAGAAATTTCAACTACCGCTTCCTGGTGTTAAGTATAATTTTCCTTTTTGTCTCCATTTTCTCTAAGACCTCATCATGTTCGGAACATGGTATCCTCAGTATCTTTCTGTAGAATCACATTTCTGTTGCTTCAAGTCTCTTTTTCATCTTTGAGGAGATTGTCCAGCATTCGCTGACATACAGGAGGACAGATATCACATAACAGTTCAGTACTCTTTTCTTTGTTTCTAACGGAGTTTTTCTGTCTCTTAATATTCTAATTAGCTTTTGGAATGCATCTCAATGTGTCTTCAAATCTCAGTGTCGTATTTTCCGTCCTCTGTTAGAACACGGGAAGGAAATATTTAAATTTTTGTACTTGTTTGATTTTAGTATCCCCGATTTATAATTTGCATTTTGGGCTCATCCTTTTTTTTTTAAGCTTATCACACCAAGCCAGGCTGGAAGCCACTAGCACGCAAGGGGTTACAGAAGGTTTGGAGGAAGAGCAGATAGGAGTGGTAAAGGAGAGGATGTGGAGAAAGATAGTGGATCGATCAAGGCAAGGGGGTTACTGAAGATTTGGAGTGAGAGCAGATAGGGATGAAAGGTGAAAGGGTGTGGAGAAGGGAAGTGGATAGATCAAGGCAGCTGGAGATGTCGATTGACGTTACACTTAAATAGTTGGAGCTTGTATTTGTCAGGGAAACAGGAATAAGGAAGGGAGTTCCACAGGCGAGATGTGCGAGACATGAAGCTATTGGAGTAGAAGAGACGTCTTCATCTAACAGTTTCAACCGTGAAGGGGTGGGAACGGGATGCCAGCCTCGTGGGACGTTTAAATTCATGAGGCCTAGGAACCAGCGAAAGCAGCTCCTCGGAGCAATTACCGTGAAAGTATTTGTAAAAATGACAGAGCGAGGCAACGTCGCGTCTGTGAGAGAGCGACTGCAGACGAGATGACAGATCAGGGCCAATTACATTGCATATCCGTCTCTGGATCTTATCAAGAACCCTGAGGCAACACGCAGGGGCTCCAGAATATGGCAGCAATACTCCATGCAAAGGCGAATGGTCGATTTATAGATTTGGAGGATCGATTCCGGGGAGAAAATTTTCCTGGCTCGGCATAGGGAGCCAACTTTCCTTGCGGTGGATGATACAATTGACTCGATGTATTTGTTCCATCTCAGATCAGCGGCCAGCGTGAGACCGAGCAGCCGCAGAGAGGAGCTCTCGAGAAGTTGGTCTTCAGACATTCTAATGGGATGCAGGGATGGATCCTTGTGGTGGTTAATAGAGAGCAGTTTAGTTTTAGAAGCGTTAAAGTTAACCATCCATTTCTTGCCCCAGTTCACAACCGATTGGAGGTCCTTTTCTATTCGAACTGCCAGGTTAATTTTGTCAGCATCACTAGATTTGTGTTTGAGGCAGGAGTAAATTGTGGTGTCGTCCGCATAGATGCCGACTTGGGAATCTATGGCGTCAGGTAGGTTGTTTATGAATATGAGGAACAGAGTAGGGCCCAGGATGGAGCCTTGAGGAACACCTGCATTAGTGGGATAGGAGCTGGAGATTAATCCATTGAGAACGACCTTCAATTCACGGTTTGACAGGAATGATTGTATTAGGTCAAACAATCGACCTGTGATGCCATAACCCTGGAGCTTGCGAAGAGGTCCGGCATGCCAAACTCTATCAAACGCTTTGGAGATGTCAAGGACCACGGCACGAGCTTCACCGTTATTATGAATAGCTTGGTAGACAAATTCAGTGATGGCCGTAAGGACATCGGCTGTAGATCGGGCAAAGCGTAAACCATACTGCTTGTCTGAGAGCAGATCATGGGATAACAGGTGATTAATCACATCGGTGTTGATAATGGCTTCGAAAACTTTGCCGAAGAGGGGTAGGAGACTGATAGGACGGTAATTAGAAGGGTCGGATGGGTCAACAGAGTTGTTAAAGACAGGAACAATGGTTGAGAACTTCCAGCAGTCAGGAAAACAAGACTCCTTGAGGCAGCGGTTGTATAATTTAGAGAGGGCAGGCGCCAGTTCAGGCGCACATTTCTTCAGGACAATGGATGGTATCCCGTCACCACCAGTAGCCTTGTGGTGATCTAAGTTAGAAATAATGCCCAATACCAACGACGGGGATATGTGCAATCCGCTCAAAAGGGCCTCGGTTCTGGGAGGGAAATCGGGCATGGGTACCCCGGAAGAGTCTAACGTTGAATTGGAAGAAAACTTCCGAGCAAAGCATTCAGCCTTGTCGGCAGAGGTGGTCAGGACCTCAAACTGATTGAACAGGGGAGAAATGGAGGGTTTGCTATTGTTCAGAACGCTCTTGCAGAGGCGCCAATTATCTTTGGAGCCGAATTTGCGAGATGCAATACGTTCCTTCATCCGAGCAGCTTTGCTGACAACCGTGCATTCTGTATTCTTGTAGTTTATATTTAGCCCTTTCCTCTCACTTTCCTTCGCTACCTTCTGTAGGAGCTTTTGTTGTTTCGTTTCCGTGTCTGCCATCAACACTGTGTCATCTACATATCTTATGTTAAGATTGTGGCTGTCAACAGGACATCTAATTCTCTCAGAATTCCCTCGCTGTATAGGTTGAATAAGTCCGGTGAGAAGACACATCCATGTCTCACACCCCTTCCTAGCTTTGTGTATCTGCCTTTGCGTAATCTATAAAGCACTGGTACACGTCCGTCTGCATTTCTATTGCTCTTTCTTTCTGATAACATTCTGAGCATAAATATCGCGTTCCTTGTTCCGGTGTCTTTGACGAACCCGAACTGTTATTGTTCTATCTCTGTTCTAATTCTTCTGCTGCCTGCTCTCTTCATCAGAATTTGGATGATTAGTTTTTTTTTATATGACTCATTAGACTGATTGTCCGATGCAGTTCACATTCGTTTGCACCTGGTTTCTTAGGCAGCGGTATGAAAATTGATCTGCTTAGGTCTTCCGGTATATCACCACTGTTGTAGATTTCATTTATTATTTTTGTGATCTTGTCTGTACCAAAATCATCTAAGGCTGCCCGCATCTGTATTACAATTCCGCCTAGCCCTGTCGTTTTATCTCTGTTCAATTTGACCAGTTCAGCTTCCTCTTCGGTTTTTAATATTTCTGGTCCGTATTTCTGTGTATTGCCGGTTGTTCTCTTTCGGCGTGAAAGAACTCTTCTATACATTCGTTCCATACGATCTTCAAAAAATTAAATACAATGTCAATTATCACCTTTTGTCTCCTTCAATCCTGTTCTTTTATTGCCCACCCTGTTTCTTTAATTCTCAGTAACCCCTTGCATCTTAGTGGCTTGTTTAATCTTGTTTGGGATGAAATGATTAAAAAAGAAAAAAATCGATAAGACTTCTGGTGCGAAATCAGTTAAAAGCACGGTAGATTTTTATTTTTGCAGAAAGAGTCAGTTTTATTCTGACTGAATATCGGGAACCTTTCTGATATGACAAATAAAATAATAGTGATCGTAGGTTGATTTACAAGAAAAATATTCAGTTTTATTTTGTGGCGCCATTTAGTATTTCCTCGTCTTATAAATGTTAGTCTTTGTCCGGTTATCGCCGGGCAGACTACAGTTATGTTATTTCTCCATTATTGTGTTTGTCGAAGTAGGTTTTTTTTCGTATTTTTAATCAACTTTACTATGAAACACATTATATTTGTGCAGTAATTTCAACACAATGGATTTTTTTATTGATAATAAAATCTACAACTTAAGCCCATTTGTTCTGATGTGAATGACCAGAATTTGAGTTAATCCACTCTAGAGAAGAGATAATAAAGTAGGAATTGTCAATAAAATGGATGGTCTTTAGCTATTTCTGGTGACATATTTTTCATTCTTACAGGCATTTAAAGAAAAATTTTCTTCAATTATTTTGTTCTTTCAAGTATACTTAAAAATTAATCGTATAAAGTGTCACATGAATTACCAGAATTCGAATCAATACGTCATAGGGAAGTAGTGTTAGGAATTATTGACAAAGCTGTCTGGTAAATGGTCGTCGGGTACATAAAAGCTACAAAAATCAGAAATGGAAGGAAAATGGCGAAATCAGATTTTAAGTGGAAACAAGAACAGCTTTAATACAATAGGGAACTCAATATATGTACTATAATTGTTTATGAATTTATTTAATATAGGCACAATTCGTTTAATACATATTTTATCTTTGCTAGGCTTAGTGTAATATTTCTCATAATTTATCAATCTGAAGGCAACTGGATTCTAAATAAACTGGAGTTTCTGATTTTACAAAAACATTTTACAGGGTATCTGTCCATGTAATTTTAAGCTTCATCATAAAGAATACGTGCAGAGGTTATATTACTTGCGTGTCGTCTCTTTGTATCTATCATGCATAGATGTCAGTGTCATAATACGATCGTCGCTTAATTTTATCCAGCAGTCGGGAAGTAACTCTGATGGCTTCTGTCTGTTATAACTTCTGTCTTGTCTATAACTTTATTCTGACATGCATCTGTATTTAAGAATTACAGAGGGCCTCCTGTTAAGAAGTTAGAAAGTGGTTTTAGAGTCGGGGGCTCTGATTTGATAAAATTATATTTCTGATTTCTACCAAATTCTGTTTGTCAGTCTTGTTCCACTGCTTGGATTCTCCT
This sequence comes from Acanthosepion esculentum, assembly GCA_964036315.1. Lineage (NCBI taxonomy): Eukaryota > Metazoa > Mollusca > Cephalopoda > Sepiida > Sepiidae > Acanthosepion > Acanthosepion esculentum. The sequence goes on from OZ038480.1 coordinate 54,506,640, forward strand.
AACGATAACATATGCATGTTCATGGGAAATTAAAACTGTTACTAAATTTCAGAAATGCATTAATAAGAAACACGGATATAAAACAAATTTGAACATTTCAGTAGAAATGCAACACAGAATAGAATGGAAGAGTCTTTTAATGTGTAATAAATTAAGTCCATTATACACTCCTGATCAAAAATTTAAGACCACTTGAAATTTTTTTAAAAAGACTGTTTTTCATGGAAAATTTTTAAACATTTCGTACTTAAGGTTACTAATTTTATAATTTTAAAAGGTTATGTAGACAAAAAATTATAAAAATGAACATTTTATTGAGAAATTGACATTTTCATGAAATGTCTTGATCAAAATTATAAGACCAGGCGGTATAAATTGTTAGATCGAGGGTAATTCCAATGTTTTTAGTTCAGTTAGAGATTAGCAATCACTGCGTAAAGGTGTCACCATGCCTAAAGCAAGCAAACTTACCGAAGTTGAGCGTGCTCGAATTCTAGATTTCCATAATCAAGGTTTGTCACAGCGCAGTAAAACTGTGATTTGCAACTTTGTAAAGGACAGTGCTAATTATGGAAACGCAAAGTCTACTGGTAGGCCCCCAAAATTTCTCCGGCTTCGAGTAGGAGAATAAGACGGGTTGTTGTGAAAGCCAGTGGACTTTCTTCTAGTCAAATTCAGGCAGCCACAGATGCTGATTGCAGTCAAGTAACCATCAGACGACACTTACGACAAAGGCATGGTAAATAAAAAGCGCAAACAAATTCCTCGGCTGCTTCCACGTCACAAAGTGAACTGTTTAAGGTTTGGTCGTGAATACCAAACATGGGACATTGAGAAGTGGAAGAAAGTCCTGTTTTCTGATGAGAAAAAATCTAGATGGCTTCCAACGATATTGGCATAAAAACATGCCTCCTGAAATTTTCTCCACACGTCATAGTGGTGGAGGGTCTCTAATAGTATGGGGTGCCTTTTCTTACAGAGGGTCGATGGAGCTCCAGGTGGTGCAGTGTCGTCAAACAGCGGCTGGTTATGTTAGCATGCTACAAAAAGCATCGTTGGTGACAGAGGGCCACCGTTGGATGGTTATTCCAACAGGATAATGCTGCAATCCACGCTGCATGCCTGACCTTCACTTTTCTACAAGAGAATGGGATCCATCTCTTGAGACATCCTGCATGATCACATGACTTGAACCCAATTGAAAATGTTTGGGGATGGATGGCAAGAGAGGATTATGGAAATGGCAAACAATATTCAACAAAAAATGAACTTCGTGAAACTATTTTCAGAAGCTGGAGCCATATTCCTCGCAGCTGCATGGAAACACTAATTTCTAGCATGCAACAAAGAATTTTTGTAGTAATCAAAACCAGTGGAGGTAGAACTCATTATTAAATTTGGTTGTTGAATGTTTTCGTACACTTTTCGTACAATATCGTAGAATTTTTGTCTCTGGTCTTATAATTTTGATCAAGTGTAAGACGCCTCATTTTATAAAAATGTCAATTTCTCAATAAAATGCTCGGATTATAATTTTTTGTCTACATAACCTTTTAGATTATAAAATTAATAAAGAAATGTTTTAAATTTTTCCATGAAAAACAGTCTTTTTAAAACAATTTTCAAGTGGTCTTAAATTTTTGATCAGGGGTGAATTTGACGAGTACTATATATATATATATATATATATATATATATAATTTTATATATATATATATTTATATATATAATTTTATATATATACATATATTTATATATGTAATCATATATATATATTTATATATGTAATTCTATATATATATATATATATATATATAATTTTATATTTATATATATATACAAAATATTTATATTTGTAATTTTATATTTATATATATACATATATATATATATAATTTATATTTATATATATAATTTATATATATACATATATTTATATATGTAATTTTATATATATATATAATTTTATATTTATATATATAAATATATATATAATTATATATATATATATATAAATATAATTATATATATATATATATATATATATATATATATATATATATATATATATATATATATATACAGTGGGGGAAACAAAATTTAATTATTGATCATTTTTTCTGTTTTCTATGCATATTTAGTTATTATTCATCTGTGTATACTTAATTATATGAAAAGTATGAAAAGTATGTTTATTCGTTACCTGTAAATACAATAAATTAAAAATGTGTATGTGTACGAATAGTTGTTTCCCTTCACTGTGTATATATATATATATATATATATATATATATATATATATATATATATATATATGTGTGTGTGTGTGTGTGTGTGTGTGTGTGCGTGAGAGAGAGAGAGCGTCTGCAATGATTAATTTAAACATATTTATTTTAAGAAGTTAAATTCATTTAAGCAAGTTATTTTATGTGTGTATTCATTTTTTTACACACTCTTAAAAGTGCCATTTCCTGTGGTGAAAGATTTTATTTAATGCAAATTGTTCTTTTGCATAATAATAGCTTCGTACTTTGAGTCTTTCCTTACATTGAATTTTATATGATATTTTTGTATTATCTACTTATATTTGTTAATGATTATTTCCTAATATTTGTTAACAACTATATTTTATTCGTTTCTGATATGATGATCGATGTGTACGAGTTTCATTAAAGGGACCAGATATTCTACGAGGGTGTGTGTAGCCAATGTAAGGATTTAAAGTTGCTTTTTGATTATTGATTTGCAATCCCACAAAGGAGATGAGAATTCATAGACAACATTATTTTTACATTTTAAGGAGAGACTTTTACATTTTTCGGGGGGGGGGGATTTTTCAGGTCCCGAGTTATTGGTAATAATTAGGTTAGATGGTTTAAACTTTTTATAATAAACCTAAGATATTTACTGGAATATTTAACATTGTAGCTAAAAAAATAGAAAAACAGACAAAAATAGTCTACTATACTGACAATATTCAGTACTTGATAATTACTAAGATTAGCGAATGTACTAGAACTAAAAGAGAATAAAAACATGATCTTTAGGCAGTTTATCTACAATTTTGATTTGAATATAGATCAATTTATTCGAAGAATTGGAAAATACAACAACAGGCAGACAATATCGGATGAACTTAATACAACTTAAACTGAACTTTTATTAATTTTTTGACTATTGTTACTTTAGTTCTCTGTTGAGCACTTAAAAATTCTGTTCGCTTTGAAATAACTTTAAATTATGGAAATTTTTTATTATTTTCATAGTTGTTATTGATTTGTATATATATATATATATATATATATATATATATATATATATATATATATATATATATATATATATATATATGCCTTTTTCTCTCAATAATGCCTGACGTCATTCCTGACCATTGACAATTTATTTCCTTTATTCTTTTATATAGAAAAATTATAAGCAATTTTTTCACATTGTACCTTTCCTAGTCTTATCCTGTTAGTGATGTATTATATCCTGATAATTCCTTCCATTCTTAATTTATTGGCACAAAATACAGAAATTAGTGTTGAAACGTGTTTAAATATATTTTAAGTTAAAAATTGTAAGTTTGGTGCTTAAATCAGAGAATTGTATATTTAACTATAAATTGTACTATGTCGATTTTCATTTATTTGTACATACTGAAATTGTTGACGATGTTTACAGCATGCTTTGATTGCATAATATTAATATGTAATATAATTTTCATTTTTTAATGTCAGGTTATCGGATTTCTATATTTCCTTTTAGTATTTGCTGAGCGCCTATATATGCAATTAATAGAATAAAGCTATTCGGGATAACACAGGTTATAATGACACACACACGCACGCACGCACGCGCTCGCGCGCGCACACACACACACGTGTGTGTGTGTATGTGTGCGTGCGTGAAGTTCTGTTACACAGTGACAAATGCAAGAAATCTCGTTTGAACAATAATAGCTATATATTCGATAACACGCGTATACATAATTTCCGTCATGTTCGTTGTTACAATGACGCAATTTGTCTTATTCCTCGTTTTCTCGTCGCCAGTTTTTATATCAGCAAATCCTGGGTGCCTTTAATTGAGCCGGTACCACTTGCATATCAATAACAATAGCAATGTGTCCAATTATTATTTTTATTGCTAGTTTTAATCCATCTTATACGAGTTGAATTCATAAGGACGTCATTAACTGGTATGTCTCTAGAGATGCTATCCATTTTAGTGGAATGAGTTAATTCCTCGCGGTGAAATTATGCTTATATTTTAAAGATGTTTCCAAATAGCTTATATCAGTTTGAAACTTCGTTGTCAGATTGGGTTATTTTTTAAAGCCCTGCCCTAATATAGTTTGAATTTCGCTATGTGCAACTTTTTCGGTTACTATAAAAATATGCTGGGCCACCTTGGACAATTAATAAGATAGTCAATTTAAAATTTGCTAGCGTTGGGCATTCAGATATAGTCCAATTCACTATTTGTCACCTAATCTGGCAACCCTAATCGATACATAGAATTAATATACACACTTTACTGAAGTTAGTGACTAATTTTTGATTTTGATTGTAAATGACTTTCTTTTTTCTTTTTTTTTAAGCGTTTCACCCCAAGCAAGGCGGGAAGCCACTAGCACGCAAGGGGTTACAGAGAGTTGGAGAGAGAGCAAATAGGAGTGATAGAGGAAAGGATGAAGAGAAGGATAGGGGATAGATCAAGGCATCTGGAGACGTCGATTGACATTACATTTGAATAGTTGGAGATGATAGCTATCAGGAAAACAGGAAAAGGGGATGGGGTTCCACAGGCGAGAAGTGAGAGACATGAAGCTATTGGAGTAGAAGAGACGGCTACATTTAACAGTTTCGAGGCGATGGCACATCTGCGAGAGAGCGACTGCAGACGAGATGCCAGATCAGGGCCAATTACATTGCATATCCGTCTCTGCATTTTATACTTATTCGCAAAGTCTCATAGTTGATTTCGGAATATCGCGTATTCTACATATAGTTAACAAACAAAATAAATAATGTTAATCTTGTTTTACATTTTATATACATTTGATTGATAAGGCAGTAGAAGAATGACGTTTGCATTGTAGTAGTCGCAGGGTAATAGGATAAATTGTACTAAAAAACTTTCATACATTTTTTTCTCATATCTTATCCGGTTTTATATAAAGAATCGCAAATAGGTTAACTAGGTGTACTATTAATTCTACAGTATAACTGTATTTTGCGTATGAGAGAAATAGTGACATGAGAAAACGAAGGAAGACAGAGGAAAGTAGACCTGTAGTTGCGTGCGTTCTTTGAAAAATAAATGAGTCGATGGCGACAGTGAACGTAGTTCGTTCCACTCATCAATGGAATCAATAAGATAATTACAAAGAAATACCATTGGCAAGAATGTAAAAGGTCAGGTTTTGTTGTTACTTACTTCGTATATTAAAGCTATCAAATAAAAATGTAAAGCCTCGGCAAGAAAAATTAATTATTTAAAATCTTTTTAATTTTAATTACAATTTAATTGTATTTTATTCTAATTTCACTTAATTACAGAGAGAAAAGATCAATGAAATGTAGTTCATCATTAATGAACGAAATTGTAATTAAAAAGGGCAAAAGGATCCGAGGTACGAAAGCAGGACAATGTATTAAATATAATAATTTTAGTTTTGTGCTCTGTTGCCCGTTTTAAGTGCTAATCGATATTTGATAAGGTTAGCGTAGTACGGTAAAAGGTCAAGTTGATATAGGAAGATTATGTTGCGCCAATATTCCAAGTGGGGGGATCTGTTTTGAAAATCATCATTCGAAAACCTGAACACAAACGTTGGCCAGAGATGTCAGTCGGAAGCACGCAACTACCTCAGCCACCTTTTAAAGAAAATTTATATAATGATTGTCCAGAAAGTATCCAGCTATTTAAAAATACAAATATAAAAAAAAACTACTTTGAAAACTGGAGTTTCAATCCTCTTCAAAATATTTCCTTTGAGAATTCACACACATATCCCAACGTCGTTTTCGTTTTCAAAATAATCTCCAATATCCTCTTTGGGGATTACTATCATTTGCTTCGCCGCGTTTTAATTTAATTTCATTCACGGCGTTTCAACGATGATTTTAGCTATAGGAAAAAACAAAAATCACAAGGAACTAAATTTGGACAGTTGTGGGGCTGGCTGGCCTGGGGATATGAATAATCGGTCATTGCATGAGCAAGATGTGACGAATTGGTCATTGTGGACACACTGTGCACAGGCTTACTTACTGGCATCTCGCGGCCGACGCATAAAATAACAATAAAGTTCTTTCTGATTGGCTGATAACTTATATCAAGACCGCACAACCACTTCTCAAGACATTCAATAGAGACTTCGAATACATAGTTCAGTTATAGTCGAACAATTGTTCCCATTTTGCGTTTCCACCAAGTACCTTATCAGAGGGGTAAAGATAAGAACAATAGTTTGAAATAACTAAAGTATATTGACAAATGCTCATTTAAAAAAGAACTTAAAAATGATCTAGATTTTGTATATAATTTGCAACACAAGACCATAAGCTAGTAGAAAGATCGTGTTGCGTTTTTTAAAGTGTTGAATCTGAGCCTGTTTAGAAAACAAATACTCACAATTCTGATTTTTTAAAAAAATTGAGCTCTAACACTGACAACTCGTTCCCGAAGCAAAAACATGTCACAAGCCGGTTAATTTACTAAACGCTGATTAATCAAAATTGTCACAGAGAACTTTCACCAGAATAACTGTGTCCAGTACTGATATTTACAGTTGAATTGGCTAGATGAAACCATTCCAGCAATGTCAGTTGTTGTCTGCCGTCTTCTTGATTACTCTTCTATTATTATCGCTTCTTGATAATGTTTCTCTTTTTTTTTTCTCATTCTTTCACACTTAGTAATCCCATGTATCTATACTGGCTTTACTCTCTTGCATGGGGTGAAATGATTCAAAATAATAGAAAAAGAAAAACTGAGCTTAGCGTTCCTCTCGGCAATGTTACCACTGGCGGACCGCTAGTGGCCCGCCGGTGGCTGCCACTAAAGGACTGCTGGCGTTGCCATCGGCGGCCCGCCAGCAGGCGACTAGCGGCTTGCATGTAGGGAATTTTTTTTTTTTTTTTTTTTACTTTTCTGCCTTTTCTAGTCCTTACATTTGTTCCTTTTGGCAGTTCATAGCGTACGCATTGTAGAGTTTAATAGCTGCGTGGTTTTGCTTTGTTGGTTATAATTTTGGGAGTTGCTCTCGTTTCGCCATTTCAATATTTTGTGACTGACTTATATATATCTCATGATTTCTTTCTTGGCTTCTTGTAAACTATTCTTGCTTTCCGTAAAATAATTCGATTCAATGTGTTTTTGGACTCGTTTTATTACAGGCTTGTGAGCGACTAAGATCACGCCTTTTCAATTCTTCTAAACTTTCAGCATTATCTTCACAGTGATTGCTGTGTATCTCAGTTTCTTCATTATGATCTGTGGTTTCTGAGATGTTAGTACATTTTATATCCATTTCTGGTTCTTTTTCATGTTCTGTTGATTCACTTATTCTGGTTGCAGTTCTTTTTATTTCTTTAATGTCAGCATCTGTCAATCGGTTATTTCTCATGATGTATCTTACATTGGTTAGTTTATTTTCGTCAATGCACTTTCTACTTTCTTCTCCACACTTTTCTCGACAAATGTTATATGTTTGGCGAGTGATGCTTTCCTGAGGTTTATGCAACGCTTCATAAAATGCAGTCATAACGAGTTTGTACTCCTCATGAGACCATTTTACCATCTCTTTCTTTAAATGAATGGTTGTGGTTCTAATTGGAGAATTCACATGGCCATCATTGAGATTATCCCGGTTGTGGGGACCTGAAGATTCATTATTTGTGTAGGAATTTGTTGTTGTTGTTGTTGTTGTTGTTCTTCTTCTTCTTCTTCTTCTTCTTCTTCTTCTTCTTATTATTATTATTATTATTATTATTATTAGTAGTAGTAGTAGTAGTAGTAATAGTACTTTTTATGACGACACTCTGGGTCTGATACACACTCCCTAATTTTTTATTACAAGTTTTAATCTATCTTACAAATTACAGTGTGACATCATACTATATGAAACGAACATATGCAGTGGTGTGCAAAGGAAGGGGGACGATGAGGCGCTGGCCCCGGGCGGCACTCCTTGGAGGCAGCAACTTCGATGGAGTATATTTTTTTTGTTGCGATAAGGAAGAAGAAGAAACAATTTCTTGTTTTTATTTAGCAAATATACCTAAAATTAAATATTAATAATAAATAAAACAGTTTTTAATTTTACTTTTAAAATGTCTATATTTGGCTATTGGTACCTACTTGAATCCAAAGGTTCTTGGTTATTATTAAAACAGTTTGTTACATTTTCAATCTCGTAGAGTCAAATTCTTTCAGACTAAAAACTGAAAAACCAAAGGAAATTTGACATCAACATAAATGTAAGTGTATTTTACTTTTCTTTTTGTTAAATCTATTTTAAAGAAATTTAAAACGTGTTCTAAGAAAAAAATGAAAAATCAATTGCTAGTAATTGTTTTTTTGTTTTTTTTATTAATCTTTGTTTCATATTTAAAATTATATTTTAATGTAATGTGAAATTTTAAATTCTTTCCGCTTTGTAGGTGTAGATGTTTCGTTCAATTGTACTATAGGGACCGTTGGATTGTCTCGCCCATTTCGCTCGGTATTCGCCCATATTTTGGATAAAATTGATTGTTGGCCTTAATTATATTAACTTGTCCTGGAATAAAATTCTAATTTACTTTTTAAAATGTTGATGATCTAACTTTAATTCAATGTATTAATCGCTGGTGGTCATTGCTTTTTACCTATTTTTTGTTTTTTTTGCACAAAAATATTTTTATTGTTTTAAAAAACTTTGAACATTCATTTTACTCACAAAAAACAAGTTTAAACGGAATTTAACGAATTTAAAAGCCAACATGAACTAGTCGAGAATTTAAGAATAACAAAATGTCGCCAATTTCTTTTCGATGACAGGTAAAAAATTTGCATAAGAGTTCAATTTTATATATGTTAAAAATAAATTAGAATTTTTTGTCAGGACAAAACTCCATTTCACACCAAGAATTGATATTATCTAGCTTTTGGGTGAATTTCGGGTTTCATCCATTTCGGGCGAGTAAATCCAACGGTTTTTAGCACAATAAACCTCTTTTATTAAATTTATATTTACGAACTTCTAAACCAAATTGCAAATAAGATACTGCATCAAATATCTCATTAAAGTTGAAAGTCATCATCATCATCATCATCATCATTATTATTATTATTATTATTATTATCATCATCATCATCATCATCATCATCATCATCATCATCATCATCATCATCATCATCATCATCATCATCATCATCATCATCATCATCATCATCATCATTATTATTATTATTATTATTATTATTATTATTATTATTATTATTATTATTATTATCATCATCATCATCATCATCATCATCTATATCTAAATCTTGTTTTGCTTTGTACCATAAAAATATAAGCTACTATTAAATATATTTTATTGACAGTATTACCAATATAGCAATAAACGGCCAAATCTTTATAATTAGAATAAAAACGTGAACTTTCTTTGACAGTATGAATAATTATATTATGCAGCCATTATGTAAATTTGGGATATTAATGTGGTGGCTATTTCATGCAAGAAAAGATGGGGACTTGTTTTAAATCATTGTTGTTCTAACTCCCCCACAAAGTTAGGTGTACTCATACAAAGGAAAACAGTAAACAAGACCTCAGAATCAAGGCAATATCTACCACTAAAATAAGTAAACTTTGTTTACTAGCAAGGATACCTGGCGTTGCCAAGGTCTTTGAATAATAGTTTATTATTGAGAATTTATTGATATTTTTCAGCCATCTTATGGAAAATAATTTTTTATTCAATCTTTAAAAAATAAATTTCATTGTGTTTTTGGTTTGTTATAAATATAGGAAAATGCCACACTACCGATATCACACTCGGGGGCGGTGTTAGGGGGCCTAGCATTCCTATATTTTTTCCAAAAGACATTATTTTTCAATTTAAATACTAACATAAATACTCTATTAATGTTGTTTTCAAACAAATCAAACAGATAAAAGTTCTTAACCTTTTTCAAATTGTTATTAATAAAAAAGTAAATAAATTAAGATATATTTAAACATTTAATTTAATCATTTTTTCAAGCAAAAACTATAGCGAGCCTTACTTTTTCGAAAAATAATTATTTACTATTTATTTTGGAGCGGAATTTAGATTTTTTTTAAAAGTAAATAAAGTTTTACTTTTAAACATTACATTAGCAAACATTTCTCTGAAAATTAATTTAATTACTATTTTGAAAGAGAGTCGAAGCAAGAAAGATACGTTGAGAATTTAGTTTTGAAAAGCGATTGGTTACATTTCAAGTTATATTTGTATTTGAAAAGAAAAGAAAAACTTTAGTTAAATAAAAATTAGGAGAGACAGACATGACTTACAGCCAACATTAGTTGAATTTAACTATATTTTATTTAAATTAATTTTCAGAAGAATAAGACTCGCTATAGTTTTTGCTTTAATAGAACTTAATTGAAAATTATTTACTTTTTATGTTAGTTACAAACCCCCGAAACGGTAAAGTTTATTTTTAAAGATTGAATTTAAAAAATTCCATAAGATGGCCGAAATATATTAATAAGTAAATAATACACACACACACACACACACACACACACACACACACACACACACACACACACACACACACACACACACACACACACACACACACACAAGCAATTTCCCATTAGGGTGGTACTGAGTTTGTATGTACAAACAAACCTTTCATCAACGGAAAAATAGGGGCCCGTTAAAGCCGATCTTCCGTAGATGGGAAGGGATTATTTTTGAGTTATAAAACCACTATAGTAACTACCAGTAGTTATGATCATAATGTAAATACTATAAACATGTATATATGGCATAAATAAATATATACCTAAAATAGATATATTAAGCAAAATATTAATAGATTTCTTACAGCTACTTTCTCACGCACGCGCTAATGTATCGTACTTTCCGTCATTGTTTACAATTGAAAGGTCAGCCACCAAGCGGTCACTTTGAGAACTAATACGACTCGTTCCGCCAAGCCCGCAATTGTTTAAATACATTGCTGACGATTTGGAAGATTTTTTTGCCTGCAGAATGTTTTTTTTTTGCCTGCAGATTTTGTCCGTTGCATCCGAGTTCCGCTGATGAGTGGTTTGTCTGTATATTTATTTTGTACCCGGACACACACACACACACACACACACACACACACACACACACACACACACGAATATTTGAATAAGTAAATATTAAACTTTTTGTCAAATAATTGTATTTAATATTCTTCTTTTAAATTTACTTTGTTGTTTTAATATTCATTTTTTAAAGTTACACTTTTATTTGCTATAGATGTGAAAATAAATTCAAGTTTAAATGTATCTTAAATTCTTAATCTATGTTTATTTACTTTTTATTAATAATAATCCCCTCCAAAAAAAAGTAAATAATTATTTTTTGAAGTAAGGCTCGCTATAGCTTTTGCATTAAAAAAATGATTAAATTAAATATGTTTAAATGCATCTTAATTTAGTTTATTTACTTTATTTAGATGTTTTAGACGGATACACACACTCGATTATTTGAATAATAAATATTAAACGTTTTTTCATATAATTGTATTTAATATTCTACTTCTTTTAAACTTACTTTATTGTTTTAATATTCATTTTTTTAAGTTACTTTTTTATTTACTATAGATGTGAAAATAAATTCAAGAAAACGGAAATTTTAAAAATACATACTTGAATAGCGTTTAGAAGAATAAAAATGTAAAAACGAACGGTAATCCGATTCGTGAATAAGAATTCTGAACGTTGGTTTTTACTTTTTAATTCTGAGAATTTCGAATGCATTCTAATACATTTTATTTTAAAAATATCTTCGTAAATACAAATTATACGACGATAATTTTTTTATTTATAAAAAGCTGGCTTGGGTGATAATGAGTCTATATACATATTTACTTTGGCATAAACTATTGTAGTTTTTCAGTTTTTACCGAACACACACAAATATACAGCCAACTGCCCTTTATATATGTATAGAAGATACATTAATCTAAGTATGAAACTTTCAGTAGAAAATATTTGATTTTTGGTTATTAATTTTCCGCGCATTCTATTCTATACAAGATCCAAATCTTCTATTTTACTATTTAATAGTAAGTAAACCTGATTTTAGTTAATTATTAATAACCAATAATGTCACAGGAGACAGAGCGAAAAATTCAAGAATTTCAAAACAAACTTAATTTTAATTAAAAATTGAAATTAAATATCTTTTAAAAATGAATCTTTCAGCGTATATATTTTGAGAGCACAATAATATAGTTTACCTTTCTGTTGCCATATTTCACAAATTCATAAAAACTTTCTGAAAAGATTTTGCAAAACAAATATTAGACAAGAAATATTTAAGTAAAATTTTATTTAACTACGACTCAGTTGACATTGTTTTTTTTATTTGTTTTATCACGCCACTGAAAATGTGTTAAATAAGAAATTAAAAAATTGTCGAAAGAAGGTTGAAATAATTTTCTTATATACTGTACTTAGATAACTCAATCAGCAGACTGAGCATCGATATTAATAGCTTGTGGGAACGATTAATCAGAAACGAACAAGTAATTAACATATGACACAAGAAGCATGTCTCAACAGATGAGAGAGCCTGAAGATCCCGGACTCTTCGCAAATGTTACGAGAACATACAGACGCAGGTACTGGATGTAATTTATATGACTATGGAGACGTATGCCCGCTCAGAGAAGAGAACATTCCATAACACAACAGACACCCAAAGAAGACCGAAGAATATACGATTGAAACGTTGAGAAAAAAAACACCCCACAAAAACGAGGAAATTAGTGAAATCAACCAAAAACAATAATGAAAACTCCCTTTATATATAAATTCATTGCGATCGATATGCATTAGAGTGTAATAGAAGTACTAACCGCCTCATCTGATGGGTGAAACCATCATAGCCCCTGATGTCATTTACTGGAATAGCTACCTTTTAATTCAAAAGAGCAGACTGTGTTAAATGAAATCATTGTCTCTCTAGAAAGCAATTGAATAGTACACACACACACGCACACGCACACACACATATATATAGTGTATTTGGGCAGCAATCCTTCTTTTATACAAGTTTAATTAAAGACGACTGAAAAGTTACTGCGATTAATTTTTTTTGTATTCGAATAAGTGATTTTTTTTCTGGACATAAAGTATGTAAAAAATTGTCCAAATGTTCTGCATATCCGAGTGCTTTCGGCTATTCTTTTAGCCATTGCCGAAGATGATTCTTATCATATATATATATATATATATATATATATATGTGTGTGTGTGTGTGTGTGTGTGTGTGTGTGTGTGTGTGTGTTCGCGCGCTGTGCTTATTGGAAAACGCTCAATATCAGTGATAGAGTTAACATATTTAGTTGAATGGATATGAGCTTGTGACCGTCGGTTTCTCGCTTGTGCGATTCTCTGACAAGGATCGTATAAGCGTGAAACCGACGGTCACACACTTATATCCATTCAACTATATATATATATATATATATATATATATATATATATATATATATATATATATATATATATATATATATATATAATGTACATGCAGTATCAACTCTTATATTTAATGACTCATCAAAATTTTCCATTTAATTTTTAGATGAATGCTACCGTTTTATTTTTCTGGAATTTATCAAAACAATTCACTTATAATGTTGGCAAGGCATTGTTTTAATAGCTTCTTATGTATTACGAAACAACTTTGTTTCTCGTGGCAATAAAAAAAACTTCGATTGCTTCAGATATTTTATGAACGGTGCACGAATTCCTTAATTTAGTTAACTGATCATCTTTTGGTTAAACATTTTACATCAAAGTACGCATTTGGCAGGAGAAAAATGATTATCAATATATAATTATTATTTTCATGGCGTGCTTTAGTGTGATGCTATCATCAGCAATCTGCTAGTTCTTTAATAATGAGTCATAATTTTTTTTGATTGATTGATTGATTCATTTTCTACGGCGTATCAACCCTTTTCAGGTTATTTAAAGCCAGAAAATATTGTTAGATTGTAAGATTATTTTTGAGAGATAATAATGATTTAGTGATACAATTTTTTCTAATTAACCCATAGCTGGGGGAAGGGTATTTGTGCATAAGTGAATATAATGAACTCGATTAACAATTCCGAACCATTATCCATTACACTCCCCCCCACATCCAAGCATTCAGCACCTGTTATTCTCAAGCGGTCACCCATATAGGTACTGACCAGGCTCACCTTCGGTGATCGTATGGTGATGTCGCTGTAATTTTATCTGAACTTAGTGCCTTATACTTGTGTCACTATGAAAAGACTGTATGTTAGGTTACCGGTGTATCTGACAAATAGACAGATATAACGAATGTCTGACAAAGATAATTACAATAAAAATGTCATTGTTATTGAGGAGTTAATAAAATAAATTGCTTTAAGCAAGCGAATTAAAAAATAATGAATTAACTTTGGTGGGACAAATATATAAATTTAATTTAAGTCACTTATTTTATTATATACACTGATAAAAATTAATTTATAACACACTGACAGATGATGCTGATTTTGTCTTGAGTACAGTATGTGCAAGCAGTAGATATTCTGATAGATATGATATTCTTCAGCCTTCTTGTAACATAGTAACATTCAAATTAGTGCACCGTCTGTGTCTGTGATTTAGGCATTGAAGCAATAAGGTTCAGCGTAGTAAAGGAGTCCAGTTTAAGTTGATGTCGTGTTACGGAGACGCGCATATATTTTTTTTGTCTAATTAGAACCGTTTGAGAGGGGTCATACTACGGGCCTTCGAAAAGCTGGATGATCATTTCTGAAAATTTTTGCACATGTTGGACGTGACGTGTTTGCGGTGCCTCGATATTGGTAACAGTAATTAAATGAACCATCCCTATACCCCCATCCGATTCTAGAGCAGACTTTTGGGCTGACAGCCAGATGTTCGCCAGCATCATTACTGTATCAGGTCAACGTTGCCAGACTGCAAGGCGTTCGAAGTAAAGATTAGAGAAAAATGTGACCCCATGAATGTAAGAACGGACAGTTAGGAATCGTTTACTTGCAACAAGACGACATTTACCCCTAACCAGATATTTGCCTTTTCCTCATTCTTTTTCTTATTTGTTGTAACAAGGTGTACAGTATAAATATCAGATTTGTCACAGCTGGAACCGTTCATCAATGTGTAACAATAATCTGAAGGTAGAGTGATGAATATTTTTGGCCCATGAAAAACGTATACATTGACTCAGGTGGCAAACAAAACATCGGTGAAGGTATTTTATTTTGCATCAAAACAAATCAAGCAACCAAAATCAAAACATCTCTTATCACCAACATTGCTGCTGAAGAACTGCCCGACTTTGTCTTCTTCGGAGCCAATCTGAAGCCGAAGGTTTAGAAGCTTTCATTCGGTAATCCATCTCTGGAGACAAGAGCAGATTGTCGTCCCTGTTGTTCCTGATTTGTTGAATATTTCACAGAGATCTTCTCTCTGATAGTTTGGAGACAGCGAACGCAATTGATTTATACAAAAACGCTCGGTATAGACGATGGCTTCGGAACTCGAAAAAAAAAATTTTTTTATTTGTATTGCTATTCTCCTGTCATAGATAAAAAAAAATGGAAAACGTAATTTCCCTTTGGGTAAATGAGAATCATTATTACTATTGATGACAATGATGAAGATACAGCCATCTCACTGACAGAAGGCAACTTGGGTTTGATAAAGGATGTTATAAAATATACAGAATAAAGTTACTGAATAAAATAGACAATAGGAAAACAAAGAAATAGAAAGTTATTGCAATTTTAAATACCAGGAGCAAGTTTAAATATTTATTTATTTATCTATTTTTAAGCGAAGAAGGGTGATGTCAGTGATTTAGATTTCACAACCAAAAGTCTTTTATTCGATGTAATTAAAATAAAATTAGATGGGCGCCTACCGCAGTTCGTCTCTTTAGGCACTTCATTTCTGTAATAAGTTCGATTCTCACATGATGCTCCACTATTGTGGCCTTATACCAGACTGAATTGTGCTTTGTATATAACCAGACATTGTGGCATTATTTATCGCTGAATTTGATATTTCACATCAGATATAACACTGTTGCGATCATTAATGATAGAATAAACTAAATAGGAAGTACATGGAGTAATATGAGTTGACAGACGCATTGGAGTTTCTTCAAACAAGAAAGTATAAGAACGAATATGCAAACATTTAACAACAGCATTTTCAATTGTCTTAGCAAACTAAATAGAAAGTATGCAAATGGAGCGAATGAAAGCGGATGTTGAGATGTCCTTTTCCGTCCGTATGTGTAAGAAAAGTTTTACTAAAGATGTTGAGAGACTTACGTTCGAGAAGAGTTGGTTTGATAGAATTATTTCTGTATGTATGTCTGTATGTAGTTAAATAAACTTCGGATATTGTATGTTTTGTGCTTTCTGTGTTGTGTTCGATGCAACACCAGGTTTTCCAGTGGGGAAATCAGGCACATGCTATGTGTAAGACATCCCGTGGTTGAAACTTGGGGAGGGGGATTTGCGTTTTTTTTTTTTTGGCAACATCATCTAGCGGTCGTTAGTAGAAGTTCCTTCGTGGCACATGTAAGGTAATCCCACAACACACTGGTAGATATAAATGATAAAACCTCATGTATTTAATGCTATAGTTTTATATAATAAAAAAACTACACGTACACATACACACATACACATACATACAGAGGCACTAAATGTACAAAACGAAACGCTGTTCTTCATCTAAAGATGATGCTGGTGGAATTGAAAGGGAATAATCTACTATGAACTTCTTGAGAACCAAAATATTCATTCGGGTGTTTCTTTTTCATAAAAGCCATATTCCTTCAGGACGTAGGCGATATTGGCTCTCCACATCTTCCTTTCATATTTGTGAATTACCATGGTTTCTTGGGAAAGATTATAGAGTATTTTCCCTTTGCTTTCTCCACGGTTTTTAATTCAAAGATTTCATTTTCTTGGACTTACTGATACTCAAGGCTAAAAACTCTTATCTACTATTCAGCCCATATCTCGCCGTAGTAGAAATATATTAAGAGTATATGTTCGCCTATCGTCTGGTTCGCACTCCTTCTCCGTATATTGAAACAGGAGTAGATGTTTATCCTTTGTGTCCTGTCTAGAATTAGGTTTTCGGTTTCTTCTAAAGTCTTTTTCTTTCTCTTTCACTCTCAGTAACCCCTTTCGTCTTAGTCGCATTATTGCCTTGCTTGGAGTGAAATGATTAAAATAGCTTTAGTCCGAAAGTGAACTCAATAGACTAGTAGGTAATATGAACTTGACTTTCCGATTGCAACTCGAACATTCTAACAAGTTCTGTTCCCAAGGCCTCCAAAATTAGCTAACATCAAGGACTTAATATTTTATCAGAATAATGCTAAATAACGTTTATTTGGTGATCAGTTACCGCTTGGCTGGTTAGTTTTCACTCATCCGCCATATCCAACAGATTTTACACTTTTGGGTTACCCTTTTCTTCGGATATTAAAGAATTTTCTGAATGTAAGTAACCGATTTTTTTGAAGATTGCAATAAGCACCTAAAGTAGTTATTTAATTAGAAAAGTTCCGGTTGGATGAAATTATGATGTTGGCATTAAAAATAAAAATGATAATGAAACGCAGCACCAAAAAAAAATATGTCGTTCAATAAAGTTAATGGCAATAATAAAAATATTGCATTTCATTTGTAATTAATAAACCGATCAAACATTTTACTTTTTCCCAGGATATGTAGATAAGTGAATTTTCATTCATTTTTGTCACAGTCAGAATTAAGCAAATTAATACTGACATTTTTTAAAAATCTAAAAACGACATTGTATTTAGAACTAAATGTATTAAATATCCCTACCACGTAATTCTGGGCGCTTCGTCGTTGAGTAATGTTTACCGAACTAGTTCTTTGTGTCCCTTATGACAGACTAAGCTAAGATTATTTTAGTCTGACACGAAGTCAAAATAGTGAAAGATTCAAAATTGTACTCAATACACTAAGGACAGTCTGCTAGATTAGTTTGCTAACCATAACTTCATTACCAAAATATCTATCATGTAGGTTCCTAGTCGTAGAATAGTGGCTAGTAAGCTAGTTTCGCTGATTATTACTAATGTAAGGGCTGCGAGCTTTTCTCTTAGCGACCCAAACATGTGTATGACCTTGTGCCAGAGTATGTGAAGTTTAGAGAATTTCAAATATGAATCGTGCAGAGTTAACATGTTCAGGGAAATGTATATAAGCGTGTTTGATTTTTTTTATATGACTTATCTTACTGCTGGGTTTGTGGTAACGAGATCAAATCATCCAGCACATAGAACAAAATTATAGACTTCGTGGATAACTGCTGATTCACTGGTTTCATTACGAAAACAAAACCATAAAAGAAGAAGCATCAGCTTCAAACAATAACACAGGTTTCGCCATTTAAGGACATGCAAGTTAGGATGTTTTAAACCTTTCTGTTTTGTTCCTTGGGTTTATATTAAAATTATTTTCTTTTCTTCACTGACTATTTCCATATGAATATGGCACCACTTATTACCGAATCTTAAATGTAGACACAAACAAATAAATAAAATAAAAAATAAATGGCGAAAAAGAAAAAAAATCTGTTTATGAAAATTTCCATACATGAATGATGTTAAGCTTCCTGTATTCTAATACTTGTCTCCATCAATGAAACTTGCTTGTTGTGCAATTTCAGAATATCTAAACATTTCTTACCGATTTATGTAGCTGGATACATTCCATTGTGTTATCTAACATGAATTTAGTCGACATCTAAGCCAAATGGCGTGTTTCGATTACGGTAAAATAAAATAAACATTTCTCTCGTGATTAACAGATTTACTCCATCTTATGATTGTCGCTTTTCATCAAAACATTCTTGTTAGATATGCACTTCGTTACTACAATTATTTTCTTAGTTTATAAATGCCATAAAAATACCAACATATTTTGTTAAGTTTTATTATTATAAAAAAGTTTCCGTGAATATATTTTTCTCACATATTATTGTTGTACTCTGATCTTTAACAAAATCGCTGTTTCCAACTCCTGGCTTCATAAACTTCTTCAAACATTGTGAGAACAAAGAAATTTCCATCAGATGTCACCAGTGTAAGGGAGACTAGTTTACTAACTATCCTTCTGTGGTATCTGTGTTTATTTGTAAATCCGTGAGTTGACTGATAAGTAATGTCTCCTATCACTGATATTGGAGATAGAAATATATTTGACCATATATTTGGTAGTATAGTCCTGTTCAAATGTGCTTAGTGTCAGTTTATCGTGTGACGGCATTAAGTAATAGGATTCATTAGTCATGAGTAATATGTCTGACCGATTTAAAGCATCGATCAAGGAGTAATTCGCGCGAAATTTCTACCAATGGGAGTGACGATTATTTCGTTAAGGTATTGTGAATGTTTGCGAATAATCAAAGAGCGAGCCCGCTGAATTTCGTTCTTTTTGCATGAAGACAACGCAAAGTTGCATTGCAGTCAATAAACGGCGCAAATGATGAGAAGCGTAAAATTCAAGTTTGTTGCGCCTCGTGTGTATAATCCCGATTTGGTGCCATCATATTTCTGGATATTCCCGAAATTGAAAAAGGTGTTAAAAGGTCAGCATTTTCTATCCTATGCCGAAGTTGAAGCTGTTGCGTGCAATTGAATGAAAGGCAAATTAGAAATTTTATTCATGGACAGAATAAAAAAAATAGAATGTTTGGAAAAAAATGTTTTACATGATATCCTGGCTATGGTGAAAACTAAATTTATAGTTTTGTACAGAAATAAATTTCATTTTTATACCAATGAAGAGTCCTTAAATTCACAGTTGTAGCGTTTTTGAAAGAGGTTAATGTGTAGAAGAGATGATTTTGGAAGTATATCTGTGAGAGAGAGGCATTTCTTACTCCAGTTTGTGCCTTTAAATAACCGGCTTCTAAAGAGAGAAAAGAAAGTATACTTCGTATTTACCTTTTAAATTCTATCGCCGTGTGTTTGTTGTTTTAGTTACGAAAATGCCTTCGGTAAGACAAGGAAACAAATTGTTTCCTATCCGTAATTATTATTGCTTTCATCTCTTTATTATATATGCAAATTAAAATACTTATATTGTGTATGGTTGGCCTCAAAACGCTAACAAACACACCATTATTTCTGAAACCATATTTCTTCAAAGAAATAGTCAACTCGGTGTCAGGTCACCATTATTGCTTAGTATTGATTTTGATCTTATTGAGTGTCCCATACAAATTTCGAATTAAATAACCCTGCAAGAGTTGATATATCGTAAAATCAACGAAACCAAAATTTAAAGAAATACAGCCTAATACATGTGTTCTTTTCACGTGGTTTTTATCCTTTTTTTCATACTAAAATAGTAAGCAGGAGATTGCGTTGGTATTTGTAAAATCAACATTTCATAACAGTGAACATTTATCACCAACTATTGGGTCAAAACGAAGAACTCATGAAATTACACAATATATCTTTAAAAGATCATGGGTTGCTAATCAAATCTAAAGTTACAAGAGTTCTTGCCAACGTAAAAGTTAGACATAAGGGATGACAGTTTTTGTTACACCAACTAGATTGACCAATAAGCACTTCGCATTAAGCCAAAGCGTCGTGCTTTTGACCAAGCATGGCAACATGAGATGATAATTGATTTTACATTTGGTGCTCCATTTTCTGTTTTTCATGCTTTTATTTATCATATAGTCACATTACAACAGTATCGTTTTGTCTAGCTGAAAAATTGTTATATAAGATTGGAAACCTAATTTATCAATCAACTCTCGTATTTACGAAACTAAGGCTCGTATAGCATAAAGCAGCAACAATTGAATATCCAGTTAGTATTGAACTCCTAATCGTTAGGTAGCTAACTATTGCTGTACGACATGTACCTTTGCAGCAAGATGCTTTGTTTTGTCTAGCAAAGGGAGAAAATCGAACTTAGGTATAATTTCTTCGAAGGAGCTGGAAATGGGACTTGTCTGTCCACGCGACCAATGCTCTACTGTCTATGTGGAGTCCAGTCATGCCGTGATGTCAGTAAAATAAAATGCAATGTACGCGGTTCAGTGGCACCAGCGTTGAATTGGAATTTATTTTGATGCAATATTACCTCCGTTAGGTAATTACCATATTTGGTTGTCACCGGCGGTCCAATTCTTTAATCATCCGATGGCACCCATAGTAGTTGGCTGAAGCCTATCTAGAGTTTACATATTCCTGGAATAACTTTGCTACTATTGCCCAAGAAAAAAAACTAGAGCATTTGCCACCTCAGAGATAAAGGCCCTATCTTTCTGGACGCAACTAAACAATTTTAACTCCGGTCAATAACTACACTACCAAGCTATACTAACTCTTTATCTATTATGTCACGCATACATCACCAGGTTGAGCCCATTTCTACGTGGGAGAGGAAAAATCATCGATTATAATGATATGATTTTTTGTTGTTGTTTTTACAGTAATACAGAAAAAAAGCACAACGAGGTGAGATTTTTCTTAGCACAATACTGTCAAAATCTAGTTCAATTTGCAACAACAACAACAACAATAATAATAATAATAATAATTTGAAATAAACGTTTGCACATATAATAGTCATAAAATTTTTTATGTTTGAATGTTTCTTACCAAAATTGTAATGAAAATGAAATCAGCATTGAAAGAGAAAAATTGAAGATTCCTCATTACTGCATAAAATAAGTAATATTTTCATTTGTTATAATTTTTTTAAATTGCATATATAGAAATGATATTTTTTCAAATAGACATAGTATTTCATAAGTATCATGTTATGCAACATTTATAAATCTTCTCATTTCTTTATCTTTTCTTCTTGCATAATATTTCCACATTTTATCACCCCCCCAAAAAAAAAATTTTTAAAAATTGAAAGTATGTAGGTTCAGTACCATTTAACCCATTGGTACCCACCGTAAAATCTTACATTAATTATAAAAATAATTAAAAAATCAGCATTAGGTATACGCTTCCAAAAAATCGAGTATTAATTATAGTTTTCTATCAACTTCTACACATTTATGTCCACCGTCCCATTTTTGGGGCCGTGGGCATTAATTGGTTAAGAGGAAACTCCTGCTGGTTAAGGATTTGTAATACAAGTAAAGTTAACTTTATATTCAAATGGTGTTGGAGTTCGTACAATCAGGATAGTTTCCCTATTTATTTACTTTAAAATAATTATAATATCGATTTTATGAATAGGTGACATGGCAAATTTATGTGAGTAATATTAAAACTATTTTCCGTCAAGCACAAGGCCAGAATTGTAGAAACTTCAATGAAGATCGATGGTACTGACCATAGTTTCGGAAGCTAGCGTCTTTTTTTGCTTAGTAAAATGAAAAATCAGTAAACGTCGTTATTTAAATACGGGACAATAATTGGTTTATGCGCGACAGAGAAAATAACTGTGTGGGCGAACTGTCAAATCAATAAAACACTAAAGTTACGCACTTATCAAAACAACAGAATCCAAAGTGGATGAAGACCGTCGAGAAGGATTTGTTATTGTAAATCACCCGATACAGAGAAGCTAGGCTAACAACTACTGCATTATGCACGTTCAAGGTGGAGGTTGGAAAGACGGGACGATGAATGGTTGGTAGTGATTATACGATGAAAAGTATGAAGGGGAGCTGAAAAGTTCTCTGCCTGCTCAAAAAGTGAATGACCTCGAAATATGAAACTTACATATTATTCCTCATATTCACACACTTGGCACATCGCTTATCAATTTAAATTTACCGCTTTAAAAAGATGTCAAATTCTGATGTTTGGTCATTAAAATATTGATTATCTATTATCATCACTGAATCTTTTAAGATTTGGAAACAGGAAATTATCAGATGAAGTAAGATCTGATAAGGAGGATAGAGGGCTGTTGCATTAAAACAAGAAATTATTCAAAACAACCATTCTCTTGACAGCCCCGTGAGCAGGTGCATTGTCTTGCAAAAAGGGAACGCTTTTTGTTTTTTTATCCTCGCCGTTTTTTTTAATTCAACGCCTTCTTTGTCCGACAGAGGCAAATTAAAGTAGTATTCTGAATTAACTGTTTGGTTTTTCTGAAGATAGCCAGTCAGCAAAACTATCTGTTTATCCAGCCTACAAAAATAAATAAGTAAATAAAGTTACCATGACCTTTCCTGTTGACTTTTAGGCCATGAATTTGTTCGGCCGTTTAAAGCGATCGCTCGGGATTAACGGCAGAGTAATTCAGCTGGTCTTCTGTAGAATGAGAAGATATGGAATCCACGGTACGCACTATATTTCTTTGCGGACACTAAATTAATATTCGTGCAAAGTTTAGGGCATATTTGCAAGACTAACGGACGGTCTAGGTCAATTGTTTGCCCCGTTAGAGGATTCTCTCAGCGTCTACCGTACAACAACGAGGGTGGGCTGAAAAGTTCATAGGCTGACCACGAAGTAGTGATGCTAAAACTGTTAAATCTTGCATGCATTAATTTCAACTCTTCTTATTAATAACGACAGATAAACTGACGTCTGTCAAAGAAGACTGTTCTTCTTGTTGATCAAAAAAGTCAACAACAGCAGATATGACGTCATCATCACCGCGATACTGGTTCCCAGCCAAGTGTTTTTTCATGTTGGAGAAATGATGACAGTCAGATCAGGATAATAGGGAGGGTGATCAACCAGTTCAAAGCCACTGTCTCGCGCAACAACCATTGAAACCAAGGAGTTGTAAGTTGGAACATTGTTCTGATGAAACACGGCTGCTTTTGTCATTTGTCTTGGGCGTTTGGTCTTGATAGCATTTCGTAACTCCTTCAGGAAGTTGACATAGTAGTCTTCATTGATGGCATGCCCCTGTTGAAGATAGTCAATAAACCCAATGCCTTTTGCATCCCCAAAACTGAGGCCCTCACCTCCCTTGCAGATAAAACGACCTGGGATTTGTTTGGAGCAGATGTTTCAACTGTATGGATTGTCTCTGGCTCAAAGTGATAAACCCAACACACATCCTGGGTTGAGAAACGTTCAAGGAAACCAGATGGATCTGCCTCAAACAATGTCAGATTTCCTCGTGTTGTGTTCAACCGTGTTCTCTTTTGATCAGTTATCAGAAGATGTGGCACCTGTTTATTGTACAGAATATTCTTAACTCTCTTAGGGGATATGCTAATAGTATTGGATATTTGATTTATCGTCAATCACCTGTCATCCATCATCATGTGGTGAACATGATCAATGTTTTCCTTGGTGGTGGCATTTGCAGCTATCTTCAAGACGCCATCTTTCCTTCCTAAACTCGGCTGCCCACTTTTGATAAAGCTAGAGCGTCATCCCCTAATATAGCAGCCATGTCAACATGAATGTTCTTATTTGCTTCGTTTGACTTGGTTGCAATTTATCAAATACAGATCTGATTTTTCTAGCGAACATCACTTCTGCGGGTGTTAATGCCGATGGCGTAGCATTATTTGGCGTAATTCGATATACCTGTAGAAATTGTTGTAATGCCTTTTCCGCAGGCACATCATATGCTTTTCGTAACGTTCTTTTGAGTGTATCAACAAATCTCTCCGCTTGCCCATTTGATCTTGGGTGATATGGCGGGGATTTTATATGTTTGACTTGATAAATTTCGCAAAACTCTTGGAAGTCCGCTGATGTGAATTGCGTTCCATTATCTGTGACTAGGCAATCCACTACTCCAAACCGAGCGAACAGCTCGTGGAGGCAATTTATGGTAGTTTCCGAAGTAGGATTTTTGCAACGAAACACCTCCGGCCATTTACTATAACTATCCACTATGATCAAATAGTAGAAACTATCAATTGGACCTGAATAATCTGCGTGTATTCTTGACCACGGACGATCTGTCTCTGGCCATGGCTTATGGATGATTGGCGGTGCTTTGGCTGTTAAGGACAACCCTTGCATTTTTCCACCATCTGAGTAACATCCTGGTCCACGTTTTTCCAATATACATAGCTTCGCACCAGCGATTTCATTCTAATTTTTCCTGGATGGCCCCTGTGGAAATCCTTTATGATTCGCTTTTGTAGTGTTTTGGGAATTACAACCCTTTCGTTATGAAGTAGCACATTATCGCATAAAGAAAACCTGTCCAATATCTGCTTATTTTTTCTGCTATTTTTGCTTTTGTTTCTTTTATGAATTCATCATTTATGGCTTCATTTTTTATCTCTTGTAGTGTGACGGGGAGGTTTCGAACTGTACAACATAGTACTGTCCTGATATCTTCTTCATGTCGTAGGGCTGCGATTACAGAATCTTCCAATGGCTCTGTTTTCGTTGGTATACGTCTCGACAGACCATCCGCATGCCCGATTTTTTTCGTTGGTAGATACTCCAATCTGAAATTGTAGTTCAGAAGAATTGTACCCCATCTTAGTAATCTATTTGCAGTGTAAACCGGTAGACCTTTTTTTCGAACCAAATATTCTTAGTAATGGTTTGTGATCCGTCTGTAGAGTAAAAAATCTACCATAGATATATTTATGAAATCTTGTGACTGCGAAAATAATTTCCAGAGCTTCTTTCTCTATTTGTGAGTAATTTTTCTCTGCTGGTAGTGGTGTTCTAGAAGCATGTGCAATGGGTTTTATTGTCCCATCCGGTATTTTATGCAGTATACACGCCCCGACTCCATAGGCGCTCGCGTCACTTGCTACAATTATTTCTAATTTAGGATCGTAGTGTGCCAAAAATAAATCCGAAGTTAACGTCTTAATTATTTTGTCAAAACGTTTCTTGGCATTCATCTGTCCACTGCCAAAGTTTTTCTTTCTTCAGAAGTTCGTTCAGTGGTGCGCGAAGTTTATGCATGTGAGGAATGAATTCCTGGTAGTAACTCACTAAGCCTAGAAAAGTTTGTAATTCTGTTATGTTCTTAGGAACTGGCATTTTTTTTATTGTCGTTGCCCTTTCAGGGTCTGGTCGTCTTCCTTCTTGATCGATGATATGGCCCAGGTATTTAATTTCCTTCATGAAAAAATCGCATTTGTTTTCTTTTACCATGAACCCATAGCTTTGTATTCTCTTAAAAACCTCTTGTACGTGTTCCCAGTGTTGTTCAACACTTTCGCTATTTATCAATACGTCATCCAGGTATGCAATCGTGTACTCTAGTCCGGCGAGGATAGTATACATTGTCTGTTGGAATATAGCCGGAGCGACCTTAATCCCAAATGGTAACCTTTGGTATTTGTACAATCCTTTGTGTGTGTTTATGCACAGTAATTTTGAACTTTCCTCATCGACTGGAATTTGTAGGTACGCTTCACTTAAATCTATTTAAAAAAAATTTTTTCCGCCATTTAATTTAGTGAATACTTCTTCTGGACTGGGTAGAGGATAGTGGTAATCCTTTATCGTTGCGTTCAAACCCGTTGAGAAATCAGCACATACTCGAATCTCCCCATATTTCTTTTTGACGTAAACCGTAGGTGCGGCCCATTGACTGTATTCTACTTTTGTCAATATGCCATGTTTTCGAGTCTAGCTAATTCTTGATCTATTTTTTCTATTGACGCAAACGGTACGCTCCTCTTTTTTTTTTGAAGATAGGTTGAACGTTTTCTTTTATTTCGATATTTGCTGCTATTTTTTACATCTTCCGAGACCGGCTGAAAATACTTCGGGGAAACTCGTTTTTAGTTTCTCTTTTAATTTATAAACTTTTTACATTTTGGCAGTATGTACTTATAGATAAATCCCACAGTTCGAATATTTGCATCCAGTCCGTTCCGAATAAGTTTTCTGTATTTCTTAATACATACATTTTTAATTTTTTCGTCATTCCATTAAATGTCACATTAGTAATCACTTCACTCTCAAATTTTACTTTTCTCCCAGTTACCGACCTAGCAATTTTATCCGATTTTAACATGGCAGGTTTGCGCAGTTTTCTCCATGTTTGAACGTTAATAATAGTTAAGTCCGAGCCAGAATCCAACTGTAGTCTGAATTTTCTGTTTTGCATTTCTACTTGTTCGTATTTTCTTATGTTAGTCTCATCCGCTTGGTCAGTCCTCGTGATTCTTATTCTGCTTTTGCTTTCTCTTCTAGTCCAACAATGAGAACTTTTATGTGCTATTTTTTTGCATGATAGACAAGTTTTAAAACGGTATGGACAGTCTTTATACCAATGCCAAGTCCCACAGCGATAGCATGGACTGGGCGGTAATTTTTTCTGATATTGACTTTTAGAAGTAGAAAAATTTGTTTTACCTGTTCTTAGGGAGGGAAAATTGTTTTTTTTTTCTGAGGAGGGAAAGTTGGTTTGTCTTCGTACTTTACGTATGTGCGCGATGCCAGCTTCTTCCATATCTTTTGAGTCTTTCTTCAGACTGATGCATCTATGGCAGTCTTCGGCCAGTTTTTAAAATGTTAAATCTTGTTCCCTCTCCAATTTTGTAAGGATTCTGCGTCTCATTTCCGCGTCTTTGGTTGAAACCAGGCCTTGGACGTATATTAAAAACTTGAAATTGTCCGTGCTGAGTTCCGATAATTTAAAGTCATCACAATATTTGTTTACAATGGAAGCGAAAGTTATGTAATCTTCGCTGTCCTTTTTTGTTAGGTTCAGACATTTCCATCTTTTGTGGAATAGTGAGGTATTAGGGCTAAAATGTTCTGTTAACAGTTTTATGGCTTCTTTGAAAGTTAACTCATTTGTTTTCCTCGGTAGGATATAATCTACGAATTTGGTATATTCGCATGTGCCTAATTTTCTTAGTAATAGATGTACTTTTCGTGCGTCTGACCAATCTCTTCAGTCAAATTCATATAGATCTTTGTACCTTCGGAAGTAGGTTGCAAAGGTTTTGTCTTCGTCGGGTGCATACGTGAAATCTTCGATGGTGCTCCAGATAGCGTCTTGTGAGAGAACTGTCTCATTCTCGAAACTTTGACCTTTATTTGACATTACACGTAGCAATAATTCTTGTAATTCAAGATGTTTCTGTTCGTTTTTTTGCTGCTGTTCAAATTGGATTTTGATAAGTTCCACAATGGTTGACTTAAAATCTTCCATGTTAACGTAATTTTGTGTAAGTATTTTACCTTAGTATAACCTGATATTCTGAAACCTGTGTACGCAAAAAAGAAAAATTCCTTTGTTGCCACTAAAATTGATGTCCAAAAGAAAATTCTTTTTTTTTATGTGTTCGCATAGAACTTGGTTTTGTTTTTTTTTTAGAAATCTCACGTAAAACTTTTTTCTTACAGTTTACTCGTCGACAGTGTTATGTGCGACGAATAGCAAAAAAAAAAAAAAAAAGGTATGTCCTCCGCGTAGAGAGTTCGCTTTTCTTTTGGGTTACCTCGTCGCCACTTGTTATGGTCCAAGTTCCTTGTACCACGGTGATGGTCCAAGGTAGAACTAATGAAGAAATAACTCGAACACAGGTATGGAATAACACAGATATATTACAAACAGAAATATATACAGAGAAGTAGAAGTATTAGTAATGACTATCAGATTTGGTTAGAGTGAACTATGTTGTCTCGACAAGTATCACTATTCCAATGTTCTTGCAATAATCCTCTCTGCTCCCTCTTGAGGCGCAGTATTTATAATGTCCGGAATAGTCCATTATTATTATGGGTAAGTTCCCATAACACTTTGAACAGTCAAATATCAGTTTACCTAGAAAGAAACAATGCAGTTATTAATAAAAAGAGTTGAAATTAATACATGCAAGATTTCACAGCTCTAGCATCACTTGTCAGCCTATGAACTTTTCAGCCCATCCTTATATAGGTAGCCAGGTTGCTGAATATCTATGGATTAGTGTGGCGTCCCATTTTATAGAAAACCCAAACAAAAGACATGGATGTATTTCATAATTGTTTATAATATTTCACCATTGACATTATCTGCTGACTTCATAGAATGAAAACTTTCCATGACCGAATCATATATTGTTTTAAAACCTTTCTATATATTTTTCTTAATAATAAAAATAATATACTTCTTGAAATGATAGCTGTCTTTGCAGGTATTTTCAAAATCTCTAGATCTCTCATCATTGTTTGATGCAGTCAAAACTAGAAATTATCTATTATTTTTGTCGCATCTCATGAGTCGCATATAGGAATTGTAGAGTTTTCGTTTCTAAAAGGGTAACTGTTGAGCGTTCGATAAATTTCCGTCAAATTTTTAACTAATCTTAACACTAAATTAATGTCACTGGTTTATAAAATATATGACATCATAATATAGAACAATACTTCTTCTTTGAAGTCATATTTAGCAAATATTTCACAAGTTTTAGCAAACTTTTTATTTTTTGAAAAATACAAGAGAAAACACACACCTCGGTTAAATTTAACTATTCACAGACAGAACGAATGCGCAAAATTAATGAAAAATGACTTTCTCCTGTTTGCAGAACGTTTTACAACTTGTGACGTTCGTTTTCAGTTTCTATATTCAAAAGAATTTCTTTCGGAGTAAAAAAAAATAAAATAAATAAAATGTTAACCAATAAAGTGTTTTGAGTTTAATACTTCCTTGCTTCTGCTGCATTTGAACTGGTGCGAAGATCAATGCTTTCCTTCTTTTCTAGGCGGATTAGAGATTAATTTGATGTTCAACAGCAGGTTTTAGAAGTTTCACTAACTTTCATTTCGTTAAAAGCTTTTTGGACTTCGTTAGTTAGGCGGCCTTGACATCTATCATTGAGCTCTACCTACATGTGCTTTCATCTGTTCGTTAGTGTATTGCTACCTAATTCTAGTTTGGCAGGAGACGCAGGGAAACACTAGTTGGGAATTCTATCCGGGCCTTCCAAAAAAGGAAACGCTAGTCTAGGGAATGTTCATGACTTTATACGAGCCTTTTCCTATTGCTTTCAAATAACCATTTTTTAACGGAGATAACAAAACAAATAAATCGTTACCCTAAAGACAAGAAAAGTCGGAATAAAAACAGACTCTTGTTCCCTCAGGCAGATGTTAGTATATAAGAAAAAATTCCATGACGTTTCAGTTTGTAAATACATGATTTTTTACCCATCGTATTTGCACACGTAGGTTAATGCGTGCTGTCTATGTGTGGATATATTTATCAAGCTTAGCTTAGTACAACCTGAAGCTAATTGGTGGCAGGAAGATTGAGTTACACCAATTCTGTAAGTGTGGAGGGGCTTCTCATTCGGATTTTAAAAAATGGCATTCGAAATCCTTGCTTTTAATCTGTTTAGAACATTGACTCTTTGTGCTGATGCGACAACGATATAACCTATAATGTAGATCGATGTATCGATATTTTTACCTGGGCTGGAATAGCGATCTGCAGCACTAGTAGGGAATTAAGTGGCACTTCGACATGGGTTTAGCGAATCACTCTCGCAGATCATTATTTCTGAGTAGGTAGTTCGATCCTCCATGAATGCTCTATATCTCTGTGGCCATGGATCAAAAGAAAGTTGCACAAAATAATTAACATCTATCTCAACTATCTTTAGTTTTATGAATCGATATTTACT
The DNA here is from genome assembly GCA_964036315.1 of Acanthosepion esculentum. NCBI lineage: Eukaryota > Metazoa > Mollusca > Cephalopoda > Sepiida > Sepiidae > Acanthosepion > Acanthosepion esculentum. The sequence goes on from OZ038480.1 coordinate 54,537,478, forward strand.
CAGTTTGAACTGGTTTCAGGTCAAATGTTGAGAGGGAGTAAGTGAAGAAGATTGTGCTGCGTCAATCTTTAAGTGAGGGGCGTATGTCTACACGCCAAAAAATGTTCATTTTGACGTGTGATATTTTTTATACAAATTGTGAAAATGAAAAATGTTTACAACGTAGAACGTACGAGATCTCGGCGGAAAATGAACTAACATTATAAATGGTTATGATAAGATGGGAGTCTTCCTCTTTGAATTATTCCAGAAATCACAATGTTTTAGTCGAATACGTATTGCTCCAAATTAGACAAAGCAGCAGTTGAAATGACTGACTGAAATTATTTTTTAAAGGCTGAAATATTTAATCAGGAAAAGTTTCTTTCTTAAGTGATCTAAAGGAAATAGTTACTGCTTGGCTAGGATGTTTTGACTCATCTGCTGTATTCAGCAGATACTGTACATTCAGATTACCAATTATTCCGATCGTTATAGAATTGTCATAACGAAAGATATTCAGTTCCCTGAAAAAATTAAGAGAGTAAAACAAAATTGCAAATATTTTGTTTAAAAACGTCAACACATTCACTGCTACCATTACATAATTTCTAAGGAACCTCTTACAATCTGAAATAAGTTTCGGTTTTAAATAACCTACAAAGTGTTGATAAACTGTAAAAAAACAATCAAACTCTTATACAATATCATTTATGTTTTTGTTAGAGTTACTATTAGAAATTGCTGTATGAGAAATACTTCGGCTCTATATTGATAAATAAAGATAAATTATTAAACTATAAAGAATTAAGCTCATGTAGGTCCTTGACACTTATATGTTCGCTGTAGTGCGATGTGACGCAGTTTTACGTCATGGTCTTTTTTATTTATTTAATTTGTTTAACAGTACTACAAATTAAGATAAAAACAAGAATAAAACTGAGAAGGACTTTTATTGTTATTTATAGAAACAAAAACCGTGGAACTGAAGCACATTTACGCCAGAGACAATATGCAAAAAAGCACACATCAGCAAATGTTACCGAATAAGAAGCGAAATTTTGTTTAGATTTTTCTTCGTTTCGTCAGGATTTGTGATGTTCACCCTTCAGACGTAATATTTACAGTAGTTAATTTTTTTTTCATATTTATTTATCACGGGTGAAAAAAATCAGTGAAAGCGAACATTCCCTTGAGAGGCTACTCTCTTACTTGCTAAGTCTTCAAATTGAACATCTCTGTCGGATAGGAAATAAAACTTCAAATAATATTAAATAGGATCAAATAACATTCTTTGTTGGCTTGTAAAGTATTGATCTCGCGAATAGAATAGAATTTTACTTGAAAATCGTCAACAAAGCGTTATTTGATGTCTGACAACGAAAATCTTTCTCGTTTCTTCCATCCCTCACTTTTCTTCCCACATTGTAGAAGTGTTTTACTCCTCTTAGTTTTCTTCATCGATTAAGAAATTAAACGTTATTACACAATTGATCAAAATATTTCCTCTTTCGCCATTCATTTCCTTACATTTGTATCTGCTTTTAGAATCTTTTAAGCACACTTCATTTCCAGTTCTTTGATTTAAAAATAAAATCTTATAAAGAAAGGAAAAAGACCAAGGCGTGTTTCACCTTCATTTAAAATATTATAGTCTTTAGTAAGTAAATTTTCTTTTAGCTTGATGAAAACGTTTGCTGTAAACTTACACTGAAGCCATTTATTATGCAAGAAAAGTATCGACAAGATTATATATCCCCTCCCCAACAAAAGTAAAAATAAACAAATAAACCATCTTCTGACATTGACCACAAACTAACATGGGAGATAACCGACTAAATCGATTTGATTAAGGAAAAAATATTCTCAACTGAGACCAGAATTCCTGATTCTCATTATACGAAGTATAACAAAAGTCACGCACAGCTGCAATCAATCGATTTATCTTGACTTTGAAATGCACAGAAAGGAGTCATTACAAAGTCCCACATGAAGACCGTATCAAACCAGACAAAAAATGTCTGTGAGGTTAAAGTTAGTTGAGTTGGCTCGACTGTATGTTGAGATTATTAAATGAAATGATCCATGAAGCTAGTGAAATTTGATAGAAAACTTCATTATACACAGGACAAATTGTTGAAATCAAAGAAATATCTGCCGATAAAGGAAAAACAAGCGTTTGATGTAAGGTCTTACCATGGAGCAAAAGTTCGCAAGCTAATCTCGCTACGGTAGAAAGTTCGATTTTTGATAGGCACTCCACACGTTTTTTGAATCATTTCATCTTAAGTAAGGCAATAGAGCTACTAAGAAAAATGAGTTACTAGGTTTTAGAGAATATGAAAAAAAAAAACACTTTTAAGGAAAGAGAACAGTAAAAGACAAGAATTAGGAAAATAGTAGATAAGGATTGGCATCGTATTTAAATTTTTGAAAATCAAAGTTGACTAGTAAGTAAGCGAAGTAAGAATAGACTTTTACAAGCGAGAAGAAACGGTTAGCATAGAACTTATGGTTACATCTAGCCATTTCAACTGTAAAATGATGAGACCTAGCCGCCAATTTAGAACTGTTCTTAAATTCCTAAAGTCTAGATACCATATAGGAAAGAACAATTACCGTGAAAGTATTTATAGAAAAGGTACAGGGACATTACATTACGGCGCTGGGAAAGTGACTAAAGGCGAGATGTTAGGTCAGGACCAATAACATTGCAGATTTTTCTTTGGATTGTATAAAAAATCTCTAAATATCTAGCAAGGGTACCAGACAGGATATGGCAACAGTAATAAAAGCAAGGACAAATGATAGACTTATAAATATGTAAGATAGATTCTAGCTAGAAGAATTGTCAAGCACGACACAGGGAACCAACTTTCCTATCAGAAGACATAGCAATTGATTCAATAAAATCTTTCCACTTCATGTCAGCGGAAAATGTTAACCTGAGAAGGCGCAATGAATCACTTCCCTGGGGGTTAACATCTTGTAGGCTAAAATAAAGCATTATAAATAAATGCGAATGTCAGTGTGTCACACTTTTTCAACTTTACTCCTAGTAGCCGTAGCACAACATATCATACCATTTTGGAATCAGCCCTACTCCTTGAGCAAATTAAAACCAGTCCGGGGCGGAATCCGGACCCGCAATCCTGAAATTTTGGATTCCTAAGTTTTCATTACTGCGATTGTTTTAGGCAATTCTATTACGTGATTTTTTGCGACGAATTATTTTGTACGTTAACAATTTTTATAATTTGGAAATAAATTTGGGAATAATCACGTTTGAATAAACAAAGAAAATTTAAACCTCTTTGCTACTAATTATTTCGACAAGTATCTTCATCTTTGTTGTTTCAGTTACTCCGTTTCAGCCGGTTACCTCTCCACAGTTTCTTGTGTTTTTTCTAAAGTTATAACATGAAGTGCTGCCATTAATTAAGAAATTCTTTGAAATTTATTACTACATTTCGGCCCGTGTCTTCTCGAGCCTTTCTAGTGTTGTCTGAAATTCTAGGAAGATGGAAGTATTGAATTGATTTTATGAATTATTCGAACTTGTTGTTTCGATTATAACATTTTGACTAGTGTGCTCTGTAGATATTCTAAGCATGGAAATAATTCTAAACATTCAATTATAGGCGTAATTAGAATTTCGGATAATAATAGTTATGTAAACCAAAAAGATGTCGAAACCACAAACATTTTTGATAAAAAGTTTGAAATAAAATGTTCTTCTCGATTGGTTTGTGATAAACCTGACGAGCCTTATGATTAAATCCCCATTTCTCTAACACTGAAGATGAAATAATATATTAAAAGTTTATCCGAGTTACAAGTTTTCTTTTCTTTTTACCTGCAATTCTTAATGACTGTTAGAAATGTCTTTCAGTTCTTATATGCAATGTTTAAGTATCTGGTAGACTCCGAACCAGGATTTATATCCAGCCTAACCCCATAATATTAAATGTATATAAGGGAAGGGGTCTTATAAACAATCAAATATGGTTAATCCTTGCAGAATCTGTCATTGTGATAATTCCACTTAATGTTTCATGTTGTAAATCTTGATAAGCATTTTTTTTACTTCATCCGCAGTACTTAATTCCTAAAAATGAAATTGTTATCTAACAAGACTTTACAAGACCTATGATGTTCTGTCCGACCGCCATGATGTTGATTGGAGTTGATTGATAAGGATTGGTTGGACAATCTCATTCACGCCAAGCCAACTACATATAACATAATAATTACACCTTGGAGATGAGCTGTCTGTTGCCTGAGTGTATAATATCGAAAAAATTGAAAACAAGATAAAAGTTAATTTTATCAAGCGTGGACACAAATCGATTGGATAGTGAAACGTCCATTAAACAACATTTTATAATCTTTGTCTTACAAAAGTAAAAACGAGCTCGAACAGTTTCTGAACTTTTACACACTGAAGAAACTCAAGAAATTATATTCAATCAGGTGAAACTCAGTTTATTATAACATTTTTTTTTTTTTTTAATTTTTTTAAAGCGTATCACCCCGAGCAAGGCCGGTGGCCACTATCATGCAAGGGGTTACAGAAGGGTTGGAGGAAGAGCAGATAGGAGTGGTAAAGGAAGGGATGTGGAGAAAGAGAAGGACGGAGGGCCGATCGAGGTAGGGGGGGTTACGGGAGATATAGAGCGAGAGCAGATAGGAATGAAAGATGTCAGGAAGTGGATAGATCAAGGCAACTGGAGATGACGATTGACACTACACTTAAACCGTTGGAGATTGTATTTGTCAGGGAAACAGTAATAGGGAAGGGAGTTCCATAGGCGAGATGTGCGAGACATGAAGCTATTGGAGTAGAAAAGACGTCTACACCTATACAAAATTAATGATCATTTTAAATCAAGGAACTGTAAAACAAGACATTAACTTTGTGTCAGAAAAATACGCTCAATTAACAAAAAATCCTGGTTTTTATTTCCACCATTTCCGTAAGGTAAGCTTTTCTTTATTTAATAGTTTATCCATGCCATCATAAATTTTCTTAAGTCCTTTCTATTAAGTTTTTACATGTGATATATATATATATATATATATATATATATATTTTTTTTTTTTTTTGAACGATAAAAATTATTTAAAAAATTAATTAAAATCTTCAGACATACTGGGTTGTAGATTAATATTCTTATGTTTTTATTATTATCATTTCATTTAGATTCCTCGACTAGTTTCGGCCAACATGGCCATCATCGGGAGAAAAAAATGTTTCTGCTTTATATATATATATATATATATATATATATATATATATATATATATATATATATATATATATAATGTTTTTACAATTATTGTTGCACTCTCCTCTCCCACAGAGAAAGGCATTTAACCTCCTGGCTTCGTAAACATCTTGGGACAGTCCGTCATGCTCACAGCAAAAATTATGGCACCAGTAAATAAATCGCTAGTGCAAGGTTATTCTGAGCAAAGACTAGTAGACGTTAGACCCGTGGGGTGCTGAAACGTTCTCGGGCCGACCAAAAACACAATCGAAAATAATGTCTGATATTTGGTCAGATTTTGGGAAGTGAGTTGATGCTTTTTAAGCACTCCCTAACGTACATTACCGGCAAAAAACACTTTGCGTATTACAAGCTAAGATTATCGCTTTTCTGGTTCAAGATTAAATTTCTCTTAAACCAAAGCATGGCAGAAATGACTGATCAGATCGAATATTAGAATTGATAATTTTTATTTTTTATCTTTTGATAAATAATTCTCATCACCAAGTGTTCAAAAGAACGAGACGAAGTGTGAACGGGACGATAGGGAAACCTATCCCTATTAAAGAAAAAAACACTATTTATTTTTTCCTCAATAGGAGTAGATAGGTTCGCCTATCGTCCAATTCACACTCCTCTCCGATCTTTTGAACAGGAGTAGAGGTTTATCCCTTGTTTCCGGTACCGGTACCTTCTAAAGTTCATTTTAACTCTATACTTCTATCGTCTCCGCCTGAACGCTGAAATTTTATTTACTATTTATTTTTTTTCCTCAATAGGAGCAGATAGGTTCGCCTATCGTTCAGTTCACACGCCTCACACGCCTCCCCAGTCTTTTGAACTGGAGTACAAATTTATACCTTGTTTCCTGTTTAGGATTGGGTTTCCAGTTCTTTCTAAAGTTTTTTTTCATTGTTTTTTCACTCCCAGTAGTCCCTTGCATCTTAGTGGCCTTATCGCTTTGCTTGGGGTGAATTGATTTAAAAAAAATGTGATGTTGCATAACTGTTCCTGGTACAGAAATTCCACATTTTTATCAAAGGTAACAATACAACTTCTTTATGAAGGATGTGTATATTGTTTTTATGTTAAATATTTAACTCTTGTAAAGGTCATTGTTTTTTGTTGTGGGTTAATATTCATTCTCCATCTATTTTGACCTTTAATACAAGCATCTGATGCGCTTGAAGTAGATTCACTTTAACCGATCTTCTCGGTTCATCATAAATCTGTGCTTATTATCCGTTTTTAAAACATACATATTCGAATGATTTATTCTTTGTCTCCATCTTTTTTCGTGATCTACTCATGAACAATCCAGTCACTACACATTTACGTATATATTTATGGTTCATGTAACGGTTATTATCGCGGAAAGTGGAATCGTCAAACTAAGTTCAATTTCCGGCCTGGCCTGTTGCATTTATTTTCGTACTAATGCTCTTGGGAAAGGTATGAATCTATTTCTTTTATACTTTCAACTATGATTAAGTAGGATAGATTGGATTTTCTAGCTCTGAATGGCAGCAAATCTAGGAGAATTCAAAACTTTTGAGAAGTCAGTAGGAAAATATTCCATCATCTTTCCCAAGAGGACATGGCAATTCTTAGATAATAAAGAAAAGAAATCTAAGGAAAGTCATGATTGCCTACTTTCTGAAGGGACATGGTACACACGCGCGTACACACAGACATACATATAAAACGGGTTACTCCTGATGCTTTTGTCGCAAGTTTAAATTTGTAGAGTAGGCAAAATCTTTCACAGTCAACTTGTAGACGTCCATGTTAATTTAATTACTTACTCCCATAGGCATATTATTCTGAAGGTTATATTGTAGTAAATGATGTGTGTAGGTCCCAGACTCGTGAAAAAGATGGGTTCCTTTCTCTTTTCTTTTTTAAAGGCCCATAATTTTAAACTACATAAGTCTAAAATCTGTATTATCTTTTTCTCCTTAGTTCCTATTACGAAAATTAAAATCCTTGAAAGGAGTTAGGGTGGGTGAAAGAAATAAACTTCACATATCAATTATTATCATACGTAGTAACAAAAATGTCCGCGCTCTATTTTTCTTATTTATAGCTCTAGTCTATTTGGGTAAAGATGCAAAAATTTGACAAGAACCCGACTAAAAATTTACAAGACTAACCGTTTTGGAGAAAACTTGAAATGTTTTGGTTCTTCAAGATTATATTGTATTGCTATTAAAATATAGCTCCGAACTAACACCACCAAATAAGTTCTTCAAACCAAGTAAAAGAAAATATCACTTAAAGTTGTATATTTTAGTCTTCTTAAAGTTTTATATTTCAGTCTTTTAGTAATAACAAACGTTAGCTTTTGGTGAGAACAAACCGGGAATTCTGAAATGCTTCCGAATAGGTATTATTAGATTTATTTTAGCTGATTAAAAAAGAGACAATTTTTTTGGATTACCGGTTTTCATGATTATTGGTTGTCTTATTAATTTACTGTCAGGGTTCACGGCTATTATCTGTAAATTAAACGGAGAGGTATTCCCAACTTAATTGGTTAGATCGGTTTGAGTTTACACATTGGCGGACACAGTGACCAAAATAACAAAAATAAGGATACAAATAGAAAAAATCAGTAAATCAAGACTATACTTCATTTTAGCGCTTCAAACAGCAATAAAAAGGCATGGTTTGTACATTGGCTAAAATATAGTGAGCCAAACAACAAAAATGCGGATACGATTGTGAATAATTATTGTTATAGTCGTAATGCTTCATTTCAGAACTTGGAAAGCCGGAGAAAATATCTACCGAAGTGGAGTGATCGAAAACACAACAATGTGGATACAAATCCAAATAATTCCTGCAATAATAACGGTGTTTCATGTAAGAAATTCAAACAACTCTTATGCATATTCCAGTTTTTAATAACTTGTCTATAATCATTACATTCGTGACTGAATGCCAAAACCATTTTAAAATCGTCAATGAATTATGCATATTTACACGCACATACACACACATGCATATATATAGGGGATTATGTATTTCATCTTTACGTTTTTGTTGTTTTCCAATTGTCTCTATTTTTCTAATTGTCCGATAAAATGCAGCTAGGTTCATACCAAAATGATTTTACAGCACATCACAATGCCGGGTTGGATGGTTCGGAATTTAATGATTATCTTATGTCATTGAAATACTAAGCATTTATGAAAGAACGAGGATTGCGTTCTGTTGACCAGTTTATCTTTATTTATTTTTGTTCGTGAACTTCTGTGCACTGTTAGGTTTCTTCAACTTTTTGGTTGAGTTTTGAATTTCTCTGATAAGCATTGCTGGTTATGAAAAAAAGATTTAAAACAATAATAATGGTAATAATACTTCATTGAAATTCGAACTGTCTTTTCCTAGAGAACGTGAACAAAAACTGTTAGTGCATGTCGTTATGTCTTATAATAAAATTAAATAAATGTGAAAAGCTGGTAAATATTGAGATCGTGAACTTGCAAAAGAGCTGAAAAATATAATTCAAAGATGACAATTGTATTCCTCACTACTCGAGCGCTTGGGATAGTTTGAAGAATTTTACAAAGAGATAGGCTGAATTTGAAATCGGAAGAAATCTAAACCATGGAGATGATTGTATTACTAAAACAAATTGATATATTAATTAGCGATCTCAAGTGAAAGTCATCAATGAACATTGTTGTGGAAACACAATGTGTATAAGTCAAAAGACGCGATACTCAGAAACTTAAAAAAAACTGACAATAACAAATAGAACTGAAATAAAGTAAAGAATTAGGTGACGGAGGTGAGAGGAAATACGAATTCATAGAGAATTTAAAGGACAAAAAACATTGCATACAGAAAGACACGGGTATAGTTGCAAAGAGGATATTTGAAAAACAGAAAAGGAAGGAATTATATTAGAGGAAGAACAGACATGACAAAATGAAAGTGTCAATCCTATTATAGTAAGTGAATCTAAAAAATACTTCAAACTGAATAAGAAAACAAATATGAATTGATGATAGGGTAACGGACTAAAATTTCATCAGACAGGCTAATGGTATAAGCACAAATCAGATGCTGTTATAGAGAATGGAATAAAGTAAAATTCTACAGCATTTTTAGATTCAAACGAAGCATTCAGATCAACCGATCAGATCTAGATAAAGATAGAAACATAATAGCTAATTAAGTAAAGTTAAGGGAAGAGAAATATAATAGCTAATTAAGTAAAACCTACATGATGGAATCTATATGAATAAATATGAAATTGGCTGAGTTTAAAAAGCCCCCGTTCTACTTTATAATATTTTACACGCTAGAGCTTCAATCTCTGTATTATATATTATCTACTTCTAAGCAATATCACTCTTCAGGTTTAACTAATTTGCATATTGATTTTTAAAAAAATTTATTTCGTTAATTAACTGTCCTTCATTACTGTTCTTTTCTCCGAGGATTGTTTTGATTTTCATATAAAAATGGTTTTGTTTAGAAATATCGTTCAGTGCAGAAAATTGTTTCAAATTTGCATCTTACTTAGCCTTCAGCAAGTTGACATATAGTTATAAAACTTTCCTTAACTATAACAAGCAATTTATGAATGAAATGTTCATTTAAAACTTTTGTTTTATAATTTGCGAAGCGATAGCGAGCGGGCAAAGCTTGCTAGTACATATATATATATATATATATATATATATATATATATATATAAGTATTATATATACAGGGAGCAATGGTTAAAATTTCCATTTCATATATTTAATTAGTTAGTTTTTGATTTTGTTGACTGCACAATATAGTACGGTCAGTTGGGCACCGTCTGTGAGAAAAAAAAACTACCATGAAAAAGAGCAATTCACTCTGCCAGAAATTTGGAAACGCATGCTGTACTGCTTGGTATTCGTGCTGGAAGTTCCAATACGAACATTTCAGAGTGTCTCGTTGTCAATCTGAGGACAGTGCAGAGGATTCGGAAAGGGTTGGATGACATATTCAGTCAACAGTTTGGTGTTATTGTTGTGATCACTAGTGATAGCGACGTTATGCCTCCATTGATCTTCCCACAGGATCTCTGACTCAACATGGCGGCCTACATCGTGTACCTTGAGGCGGCAGTGTTACCCTAGGTTAAGAGGGTGGCTGCTGGAAGACTGCACCATGCCACAAAAGCAGGAGATCCCAGTCATGGCTGTCAGACAATTTCTGCGACCAAATCACCCCTTACATTTGGCCACGTAACTCCCCAGACTACAAAACCCTCGATTATTATGTGTTGGGGACAGTTGAGCGAGAGATCAGCAAAACTCCTAGTAACACCAAATATGAACTGAAGGCAAGGATCATGGAAGCATTCACCAACTTAAACAAGGAAACCGACAAAAAGAGGTGAAGTAGATACCGAAATCATCTAGAGCCCGTGATTGAAGCGAATGGCGATTTTATTGAATAAATTTACTCTTTAGTATCTTAAGATATTTTTGTGCAATTTTGGTAAATACATTTTTTTAAATGAGATGTCAGTGTCATTTCCATTTTTGCGTAATTTAGACGACAATTTATCCATCGCATCATATATATATATATGTGTGTGTGTGTGTGTGTGTGTGTGTGTGTGTTAGTATTATCTATATATATTAGTACTACGTATATATTAGTATTATATATATATAATCTATTTTAAAAACAAGGAATTTATTGATGGTAATAGTCTCTAAGGTCCATTCAACCAACATCTCATCAGGAGAAAATCGTTGGAAAATTGATAAATTAAACGAAAAGAACAGCAACGAAAATGAAGAGCAAAAAAGGGAGGGGAAAACACGCTAAAATGACATATAAGTATATATACTTATAACGAGGGGAGGGGAAATTGCGTGTAAATAATTAGCGAGGGACAGTTAAAATAAAATATCCCCCAACAAATTAAGAGACTTCACAAATTCCTTCTGCCGGCAGAGAGAAGGTTTACGTAGTCCTATACAGACTGATTCCAAAATCTTCAGATGATTGTTGGAACCAGCCATGTGAATGATTTTGAACCACTCTTTTGTATACGACTTGGCACATATTCTCTACTAGATGTTGAGCAATAGCCGATTCCATATTTGTAGAGGGAAGATAACACATTTTATTTATCTTGCCAAGTCGTATTTTAGAAGGTACATGTTGATTAATTCTAGTCTCCAAATGCAAGGTTGTACGACCCACATAACCAACAGCGCATTGGCAATTAAATTCATATACTAAATTACACAATTTGATGTAGGGAAATTCATCCTTGCGAAACGACGGAAACGCAGGATGAATTGCCCTACATATCAAGATATCAAAAATAATGAATTACGATTCTCCCTCAAATATGTTAAATTTAACAATGTCAAAAATATATATACGTAATTTGCAACTGAATGATAACATAGTGTTGTTGTTGAACTTTTGTGTTTCGTGAAAAAAAATCAAAATCAAAAATTAAACCGGGCCAAAGAAGTGCACTGTAACCTGAGGTACCCTCTATGGTAATGGTTATATTATCCGTTTCCCTATATGGAAACATTTGGCGTCCATAGACTAAACAGCCAGTGTTACAGTTGGTTGATATTATACAGTCATTCTATTAAATCTGTTTCTTAAGAAAATAGTTTTCACAAGTCCACTCACTGTTATCGCTTTTTCCGATATTGACAGGGATTTCCTTCCTAACCTTTTGTTTCAAATAGTGTGGAAAGTTATCATCTTGATTATGTCATTATTTTCTCTTCGAGTTACATGAGCTATCCTTTCCAGTTGTTTCTGCTGTTGAAAGTTGTCAAGTGATATGGTTTCTGTTATATAGTAAAGTTCTTTGTGATTCTTTAGCGTCATTCTAAGAGGTTCGAAGGCGAGTGCTCCTGCTTAAGACCTACAGGCTTCAGTTAACAGTTCAAACATTTCTGAACGAGCTGGATGCCAAGCATGGCATTCATATGAGTCTAGATATGTTCAAGAGCATGACTCGAATTCATAGGTTACTGTTTTCGTTTTGTAGCATATTGTCATTTTTGACAAATATGCCATCAGCGCAGCCCTTTATATGTTCAATTTCCTTATCTCCTATACTAAATTTGTTATAACTGATCCTTCCTGGATTCTTATGATAGATTCAAGGTATGCGCCATCATTGCTTTCATTCCAATTCCAGATCACAGTTTCTTTTTTGGAAGTGTTTATCTTGAGTCCTACTTCTTTGAACTCTTTTGAGAGGATGTTGATTTTTATTTATTCAAGATCATTTTTATCCCAACTGTGAATACCTTTATCAGCATAGACCCCCATAATTATCGATATATTGGATCCAGAAAGCAAAACAGGAATGCTGTTTTCTATTAGTAGATTCATTTGGAGTGTGGTATAGAATACTTAAATTAATCAGTGCCTATCTCTACACATCTATGCTTGTATGTGCATAGATCATTGTCTTAAAAGAGATTAAATAGATTAGTGCTCTTACTTCCTCCTTGTCGTACTACTGTGGAGGTTTGAAATGATTAAATATTAAGACCGTCACCAGATATGCACCACTTTTTGGACCCATAAAGTTCCCCTTTCAAAATCCAGTGTAGTCAGAACTTGTAAGAAGGTTTCTCATAGATGCGAAGCAGAAGTCTCTATTGGTGAATTCAAATACTGCTGTGAGGTTAAAGAAAGCAATTGTAGTTTAGGTATTTTGTTAAAAAAAAAAAAAATACAGAACGATGTTTCAAAGGAGATCTCTATTAAATGCTAATTGTCAAGTAACGTTTTTTTTATGTAAGAATTATTTATATGTGTTATTTAACTATTGTTTGATTTTCCGTATTTATATTTCCCATTTCGTTAATATTTGAAAAAAACATTATTATAAACCATATTATAATTTATCTTAAAGAGATTTTAATAAAAGTAGATGTAAATGGTTATGAACAGTAAATTACTTGAATTTGTGCAAGCAACCGCACAAACAAATAGTATGAGAAGGAAGCTGAAGCCGCCATTGGGAATATAAAGATTAAAATGCATTAAACTTATCTACCAATCAAATGTGCCACCTCAGAGACAATTTTATATTGTTGTAAAGAAAAAAGAAGAAAGTCTGATTGGATGTTCTGACAGACCACATAGGGGAACCTGAAAATAAAAAAATAGAAATTTCGGAAACCGAGAACTACAAAATGTGATTCATAAGGGAATATTAATTGGTGCAATGGCAGCTGTTCACAATGAACGTTGCAAATAGATCGGAAGAATGAGACCAGAGAAAAATGAAATGAAACCAAAACTGTCTAATTTGACTATAACCTGAAGATAGTTCTGAAGATTTGTGTTGTGTTGCTGTCACTCTATACACAGTGATAGTCACCAGATACTTTTTTTTACGGAGAAGAGCAAATAATAAAAGATTCTAAAAGAGGAATATTATGGTGGATGCATCGCTAGCGCAGTTGGTTCTGCTGTCATTATTTGAGTTGTATTTAACGCCACATTTCAAATACGGAATTTTATGGCAGGTAGTTTCTAGAACTTGGAATAAGGCTGTGGGGCGCTAATGGTGTTGATAAGAAATTATCAGAAAAACACAGAAAAGAACAACAAGAGATGATTGAAAGATCAACAAGTAAAATGTATATTGAAACAAATGCATATACAATGACAATAAAGATTAAGTCATAAAAAGTGCTTTCCCTTGTACCGTGTGGGAAATACAAGTATGTTGTAAGGACTTTCTTGGTTGATATTTGTTTAGTGTTTAAGAATGTTTGATGTTTGAATTTGAAAGTTAGATGTTTGTGCAGAAGAATGTTAAAGTTCTGAATAGTTCACTTGTCTTTGATAACAGGCAGTTCACTGTGTGTGTGAATGTAGTTAATGTCTCTGTGTGTGTTTGAGTAGAAGATGGAGAATAACACGTACGTGATTATGGTTGTGAAAATTTATAATCTACTAAAGTTTCTTCCTTAAATTTCTGCTTTATATACAAGTAAGGTAGGCTCCAAGAACGAGCGCGGGAAGAATATTGAAGAAAGTGTCAATTTATGTGATTGGCCAAAAATCGACCAATTGTTGATTTTTTACTATAGCAAGTTTGGTGAAACAAAACACGAGAAATTTTTATGCGGCTCGTGCGATGCGTAAATTGTCTTATAGAAAAGTACTGTTTATTTATTGTCCAATTGCTGTTGAGTAATTTGTGGGCGTGGTGTGCGTAGGCGTCACTACAAGGCGTCTCGGATTTCTGAAAGCTAACTTGCGCATATTTGCAAACACTAAAACGGAAGAAGCAACAAATTCGATAAAAAGCAAAAGCCAGCCTTAGAAATAAAAAGAAAAAGGCTCCCTTTATAACAACGATCTACAAGTACTTAATCACATTCCCTTACTGTGCGAAGTTGACATGTTTTTCATTTAGGCGGCACAGATTTTACAAATATTTCATTAATCACAAGAAACTATTAATTTCCTGGTTTGAAATCAGTTTCCAACTTTTTCTCCTATTGTTTCACATTCTTTCGAACTTTATATTGGATTCAAAATTTCATGGTTAACACTCTCACCTGGCGGTCACGGGGCCAAATCCTCAAATATAAGTAATATTATTAAAAGTTACTATTATCTACAGAGTATCTTTACCCTTGCAGTAAAGCATGTATCTTTATCCTTGATAATTCTTTTATTCCAGAAACTTTCACACAGAACATGCAAATTGAGTGCCTAATGTGAGAGAAAAATTCCAATATTTGGTGTATCATCATCAGTTTTTTCCCGACCACCAGCCATATCTAATTTTCTAGTACAGAAAATGAAGAGGATGCTGTGGAGTAGTGCTAAATTCACTGGACAGAAATAAGAAAAAATTGTACCTGGGTTCAAATCCAGCTACCGTTAAAATAGTCATGATTTTTATCTACCTTCAGAATTTGCTGTGCTTCTCTGTGTCGTACGTGTTATGAGAGTGAATGAAGCATTTGTTGTTTTTGTTTAATAAATCATGTCTATTATATCACGGGATACATCAGCAGACCATTTATGATGCTGGGTGTAAGAGTAATTGCTGCAGAATGGGCTTTTCTTGTGAAATGGTTGTACAGTAACCCCTACGTGTATAATATATATATATATATATATATATATATATATATATATATATATGTGTGTGTGTGTGTGTGTGTGTGTGTGTGTTTCATTTGTCGGGTCAATAGTTGGCATTCTTTCGTGCTCAGTTTTGGCTCTTGGTTCTGTGAGTTGGCTATTGGCCTTCCTCAAACCTATCAGTTGACCTGGAAGTAAGTGGAGAGCATTTTATGCTAAGTTAAAGAAACGTATAAAAACCTCTCTAGATTCAGGAAAGTGCACTCTTTTGTTGTTTGATAGCAATATGATGATCGAGAAGAATCAAGCTAGATAAATCTTGTCTGGAGTTTGGAATGATTAAGCTACAAGCAGTAATTGTGAATTAAAGAGATTTTAATAATTGTTGGCAATTCGTCAACGTGTTTCCACTGACAAAAAGTGGAAAGATTATATTGAATCAATTGCTAGGACGGCTACCAGGAAAGTTGGTTCACTGTGTCGTGCGAGACAATTTTTCTCGTCCGAATGTAACTTGCATATTTATAAATCTGCCATTAGTCCATGCTTAGAATATTGGTATATATTTGGAGATACTTGATAAAATCTAAAGAAGAATCTGCAATTTTATAGGTTCTGACCTGACATCTTGACTTCGGTCACTTTTCCACCATCTTAATGTAGCTTCCCTGTGACTTTTCTATAAATATTTTCATGGTAATTGTTATGATAAACTTTCCTCTATGGTACCTAGACTCTATGAATTTAAACTCAGTACTAGATTGGCGGCAAGATGTCATAAATTTACAGTTGAAATGACTAGATTTAACCGCAAGTTCTATGCTAACAGTTTGTTTTTCTCGCACTTCTCGCTTGTGCAACCCTTTTCCGCCTTCTTGTACTCCCGTCAAGCTTGATCTTAAAAAATGTAAATGCAATGTCGATCGTTATCTTCTGTCTTCTTAATTTCTGTTGTTTTATTGTTCTTAATAATGTTTTTCTTTTTCTTATATTCTTTCACACTCAGTAACCCCCTTAGTTGCTTTATTGCCTTGCATGGGGCGATATATATATATATATATATATATATATATATATATATATATATATATATATATATATATATATATATATATATATATATATATATATATATATACTTGCATAGCACCTGAAAAAAATAACAAGATTATTTCCGTATGGCTCGTTACCAATCCTTGGAATCCTCCAATACTTGAGTGTCTGCCTGGAATCAAAGTGTAGTATCAGTGTGGTCTGTAAAAAGTATTGCACTATATAATTCAATACTTATATAAGAGCTTGTGTGTTTGACGCAGAGATATTGAAAACGGTGCTGTATCAGCTTCCCTTTTCTGCAACCGAGTGACGTTATTTTTGTTTAAGCTGAGTCAATATGTAGACATTAATAAATTCTCATATAATAACAATGTATCTTTTGGTCAGTATGCCTCAATTGATTACCGATAATTTGACATTTTTAAATTGAATATGATGACATTGATAAAGTAGACTAGCCAATTAGATTGAAGAATATATTCACACCTCTATCCTTATCCAGTCGATTTCATGATAGCCTGCACACAATTTCAGACTGAATTTTTTATTTCCATTGGTTCACCGATATTTTTGTTGGAAATCTGTTAAATATTTGTCTGTGGACGAGTTTCAACAAGATTACATTTAAAAAACATCAAAGATTAGCTGAAGTTATTTTTGCTACGTATATTTTGCTTACAAATTTTTATATTTCATTACTATTGATTATAATAAATTTACTAACCACACTCTCATCATGGCTTGATCTGCCCAGACCAATAGCAACAAAAAGGATTTTGTCAGCACAATTAAGCATGACATTGGTCAATGATATAAGGAAACTTAATTATGCGCGTGATTTTTCCCCATAATCCTACTTATACGCATTCTTAAAATCTCTAAATAACGACACAAAAAAGGTGTAGTCAATCTCGCAATCTCGTAATTTCTGATCTTTATTTTCTGCTTATAATTTTCAATATTACATTGTTGATGCTTACGTTATTATTATTATTATTATTATTATTATTATTATTATTATTATTATAAAATGACAAACCATTCTCCCGTCATGACTTCAATTCTTCAAACAATAGCAACAAAAATGTTCTCATAATTAACACTGACAGTTGCTAGTAATATATAAAATGTGTAAAGCAACTGCGCCATTTTTGTGTGAAACATACAAAATTGGTTGCAGTCACAAAGAATGAGTTATTTAACCCAAAGTTTTTACCATTATCTAATATTTTCTTTTTACTTTCAAATTTCCCATTCAGTAATCTAATAATTTGTACAGATTTTCGTACTGAACTTTTTAAAAAGATTTATTAACTGATTTTAATACACGAAAAAAAAAGTTATTTGAAATATTTGTTCCTGGACACGCGATAGAATGACATAATAGTATTAACAAAGATAATTTTGTGCGGATTACCACCTTAGATATTCTACGATGTCTTAATATTAGATTTAAGAATGTGTACTTATATTTAAGAAGCTTTAAAACTCTATTTGAATATTGATCTAATTTTCTAAAACAGAAATAGTGATATCTTTCACGACTTTCTCTTGACCTTATTTGGCTTGGAAACATCCAACTGTTGAAGTCTTCTATTCGCTTTTATATGAAGTAAATTACCCCACTACGAATCGTTGTAGCGATGTTCCAAAATTTCCTCAATTCTTTGAGTAGGAAAAAAAAAACTGTAACGATTCCTTTTTTATTTTCCCGCATCATAAAACTAAAATCGATTTAATGTTTCGCTAGAATGGTAATTAAATAGAAAATCCAAGATGGCGCATTTTTCTCTTCGGCATATGTTTTTTTCCGCCTGTCTGAACATTTTCCAGTGATGACTATTACAAAAAAAATTGAGACTGCAGTATATGGAATAGTTTTGCCCTACTCCCTTATAGAAATGGACTCAGTCGGATGACGTAATAGGTAAAGAGGTAGCGTAAATGGCCATATCCTCAAGGACACATGGCGTTGATTAGATCCAGTGACTAGACCCAAAGAGTTGTGAGTTCAATACCAGGCTATAGAAGTGGTGAACCAAAAAGTCTTGGAGAGTTGAGTTAAAGGGAAATAACTGAGACATGCGGAAGAGGCATGGCATGAACTAGAACAATCTACGCCAGTGAACGAAATGAAGGGTTCGTTTCGAAATTAGAATCACCTGAAAAAGGCCGGAGCGTACAACGGCCGAAACGTTGTGAATATGGCATGAAGATGAAGATAACATCCCGAATAATGTAAATAATGTAAGTAATCATAATACCGCATCTCAGAGATATAGACAGAAAACTGATGAACTCTTATCTCCGAGGTGGCAATTGCTTTAGATTCTTCTTAAGCAGTTACATAGCAAACATATGCCAAGAATATATGAATTCCGGATAACCAATAGCAGTTTATGACAGCTGAGTGTCGTATGGGATTTATTCCCTTGTCACTACAATTCCCAGATTTGGCTTTTTATTTTTACATTGTGTTGATTCCCAGAGAATAACATTGGGTTAATGCGTTCTATTCTCATAATGTATTCCAAATCAGATAGCCTTTCTTTATCAGAAAAATGTGTTGTGTATATAATGGATTTTCGTTTTTGTGTCCGCATGAAAATTTTAAACCTTCATTCTCATCCACTCCAGCAGTTAATATTTGATACTTGTTGCCTTACCCGATTTCTGACATAGACACTTACCTAGGGGCATTTAAATCCGGGCGAAAAGGATGTGTTTTCCCTGAAAAGTTCAGCCGACATTATTTTACTCTTTAATTTTAATTACCGTGCTTTCTTACAACAACCTCGAGTTCTTAACAATACTTGTAAAGTTTAACTTAATACAATATAATGCCACAAGTGTGGAGCACTCAGTGAAGATCGAACTCTGTGGCATCAGTTTGCAAGATGAGCTTGCTCACCACTACTATATTTTGAAAAATATTACCACCACCACGAGGCCGTCACCTTGGATGTTTATCTTCCTACATTAATTATGGCACAAAATAAATGGCCTTTTCTCAGAAAGTAGATAACTTATATGAGCAGCCTACCATAGAAAACTCATTAGTAAAAATAAAAAAATGTCAATTCACCCAAGAAAAATATTTTAAAACCCTAAACCCGATTTATTTCTGCGCTTCAGCAAATTTAATTTAATCTCCACAACCTTGCATTTAAAATCGACTCGCAGACAAGGAGAGATCTCATAAAACGATCCATGAACGTGCAAAAATCCATATTTTCCCAAGGAATACAGTTCTTAGCTATGCATCCATTGCTCCAAGTTTATAATTCAAAAGAGATCTCATACGCTGTTTGACGAATTTGTAAGTCTGTAATCTCCGATAGTATTTACTAAAGATACCCACTGATGATCGAGCTCACCGCAGTGGCAATGGTTTACATGTCATTGCTACTCTTGGTGGAATCACCTAAAGTCATATTTACTACGTTTTAGCATCGTCTGATACAAGGCCAAATGTATAGGGCAGCCATTGTTTTAGAACGTACTACAGTTTTAAGCAAAATCGCCTTTTTTAAATACTATCCCAAGGTGAAGCACCGATAATTATATTTACTAGACTTAAATTCATCTGGTACAAGGTCATAAAATGTGGGGCATCCAGTGAGGAAACTCATTACAGTAGCAACTTTTTGTGAGACGTGCTTATTAAATTCAACGACGGAGTCAGCTGCCCATCTCCACCTATCATTTTAATCAAATCCTTCGTTCTGTGCTGTCTTCTTTCTTTTATATGCCATATCTTTTTTGGACGTGGGCGATCATAGTTCTCCATAATTTCCATAACGTCTATTATTGCTCTGAGTAACTAATTTGTCGTTTTTGTTCTGCCATTCATTCACTCAAACTCGTCACATATGTTACTCACTGTTTCCTGCTTTCAGTATGCCCGTGAGTTTTAAGTTCTCCAAGCTTTCTTTCCTCATTATGTTTCCTCAACATTTTAGCTGTGTCTTTCTGACTGTGAGCAGCTTTGCAGTTCATCTTCCCCTTCCAAGTTCCGAAAATAGAATAAAAAACAATTATATGAACTTTTCTATTATTGTCTTTTACGAATTATACTTGTCATATGAGGTTATCTGAACAATATTTTAAACTGAAAACTCTTCCATTTTATATAATTTATACAATATTCCTGAAACATCTGCCGTTAGTATTTTTCTTGCGATAGCTTTTTTGTGCTAAATGTCAGTTTTGTCAACTGTATGAAGCAGAAAGTTTTATTCTATTAGCACAGCGTTGTTTAAAAAATGTTCTGCAATATTTCATGGAATTGACATCGATTGCTTCGTTATCAACTCTAATAAAATGGTAATGTTTTGGATTATTCGATGCATTTGTTTTTAATGTTGTTGGCTGATATAATTTGATCTCTGTGGCCGTTGTTGTTGCCACAACTGTCATTCAAGATCAATTCAAGGACTTGATGTAACTAAAGTTGAAATCTGGCATTATTCATATAAATAATACATGTTATTCGCAATACTTTCAGTTTATATCTTGGTTGTTTTAATATTACTAAAGGGATGCTGATTTACTACTATTCAGTATACGAGCCCAGTTAAAATGCAATATTTCAATACTGATTTTCACGGTAGGCCACCCTTATTTGGAAGATTAGTGCAACACAATTTTCTTTACTATTGTTTCACTTTAAGTTAGATGAGACATATCGAACCATATTACCCTTGTTTCTCAGTGGCTTTATTGCCTTGCTTGGGGTTAACCTGATTAAAAAAAAAACTATTCATATCTATCCAGCTTGACGGCTGAGTTGCATATTTTTCACGCATGCCAGTGATCAATGTTTGATCCTAGGTTAAAAGAGAATGAACCAGGATTCCAAACGCTGATTATTATGGCAAGCAAGCTTAATTATGTTAAAACGTCTTAATTTCCAACCAGCTCGATTTCTTCTAAAGAGCGTATAATTTAAAATGAAAACTTTTCCCATTGAATGCAATCACTTTAACGATGGGTAGCCACCCGTTTTGAAATATTTTCGTCATTGTGAGTGACTACCATCTTCATTAGATACCCCACTGAGTTGGTCTTCTGTAAGTAATGCTTCATAAAATATCTTTAAAATGGAAGAGGAACACTTGGTTTTTCAAGATTTTCAATCCAGCTTTATCCACTATTTATAGAATAAATTGTTGACTCAGTTTCAATAGATTTTGTTCGTTTTTATTTAATCTTTTGGGGAAACCAAAATCTAAATATCAATTATTTTTTTAACTTCTTTCAAAGTAGAACAAAATTATTTTCTTTTTCTCATTATTATAAAGTAAGGAAATGTACAAATGATGCCCCGTCTAAAATCTGGTTTATTTTTAATTTTATTATGTATAAAAATATCTAACTTTTATGAAAACAACACGATATTTATGCATCCTGTTATATCACGAGTAGAAATACGTTAAAATGTTTATTCATGTTAATTATTACACATATAATGACATAGCAAATACTAAAAAGACTAAAACTTCGCTGCAAATGATCTTACTTTAGAACTGCATTGCAAGTTATTGCAATATTAGGGTGTAATATAACCGATAACATTAGTAGGATTAATTAAAATTTATTTTACTAAAAAAATTAATTCTGTCTAATCATTGCATATACAAAAATATCAAATCCTAAAATCCTGTTTCAGAATTAAGCAAATGCCCAAATTTTATGTAAAGAATTATAGCAAATAGAATATGAATTAAACAAGTTTATCAATGTTCTGTTATGTAAAATATTAAATTTAGATCTGTGTTTCAAGGGTAGAAAAGGTAAAGTTGGCTCCCTTCACAAAATAATTATTAGTCCATTCTTGGTGAGAGTTACTCTTGTTATATGAGAAGGAAGGTCATTCACAGAATTATGAATGAATGTCGAATAACATCATAACATTAACTTATAAAATAAGAATTTGATGATTTATCCTCTATTTTTTGTGTTTCCATCTAAAAACGTTTTAACAAATTTCAGCACTTTAATATGTTGTGCATTAAAAATCAAGAAAATAGTGGTCATGAATTAATGCAAGCGTTACTTACGGGATAGGTACATTGCAATTGGCGTGTGTCCAAGTGTCTAGAACGTGAGCATTCCAACCATGACACTCGAATTCGAATCTTACCATGGTCAATTTGTCAGGGGCTTCTTAATAATGGTCTGGGGAGACGATCCCAGATTGCGGCACCGTTGGGAAGTGTCTGAAAAACTCACCTTGTGAATGAAATTTGGTCGACAGAACTGTTTTCAAACCGTTGTTGATTGTGCTAGCACAAAGACACAAATCATAGTGACCAAGGGTTTGAGCGTACTGGCCTTGTCTAGAACTGTTGATCACATCAGGTTATGCTCTATCTCTCAGAAACAGTAAGCCTCCGTATCAGTAGATAGTTACCATAGTAGACAGGCATACTATGATCATTGTATTCTTCTCTTGCTGATAGATTTTGTTTTACTCCTGTCGCAGTGGAGACTTCAGGGGTTGTTGGCTCTCGTTCGATGGCGTTCCTTCGGAGGATTGGTGCGATTGCGTCTCGATTAAGGAACGAGCCTCGCGAAACGGAGTGGCTCTTGCAGCGTGTCTCACTGGCGACGGTTCGAGGTAACGCTTTCCCCATCATAGCGGCTGGCAGAGGATAGAAAAAATTGTTTATAGTTATGTTGTTCTGGAATTGTAATCATTGGTCGACTGAACTTGCTTTGTTTCAATGACTTTTGTTTTGTTATTATTAGTTACTTTGTTCAATAAATACGTTAACACACACACACACACACACACACACACACACACACACACACACAAAAGTAATAAAATAATGTAAAGTTAAGCATTCCAAAAGTAATCACTGCGTTTCACTAAAATAATTCTTCATCGTAACGAATGGACGGTGGAACGAATCCAAAAATGTATGTTGAATTCTGAATAATTCTTGATTGAAGTTTTGCGATAAACCAAGTTGTCCTTAAGGCTATATTGAATGTTCATTAATCGAAACAAATTATTATTATTTTATAATGTATAATAATAAAAATTACCCTCAAGTATTTGTAAATGATGTCGTTAATGAGCAAAACAATATTTCGTAGAAGCAGCGAAAGAAAAATCATGCAGTTTGCTTTTGGTGAAATTTTAGTTTGCAATATTTCTATCGACTTTGAATGATAAATTTTAATAACAATAGATAAAGGAACGCCGCACTAGAGACCAACGATTAAAAAAAACTAATCTTGCAAACCATTATTAAACAGTTTCTTCTTCACTAGGTGCCCTATACTTGTAGTTTTATGATATACTATGCTAGATTTAGTAAATAACAATGTCCAACGGTACATCTAAAGCAAGCTACTTTTGCAGACCATTCATAAAGTAGTGAGTTCACCAATCACCGATCTATCCTGGGTATGACGATAAACTATATTCGGCAGCAAAGCCTCTGATCGGTAGATTTTGAAGAGCGTGGAACCAACTCTTAATTGCTGTAGTTCTCAAGTCCAACCTGACCCAGAGTGGTAGCATATGTCAGGGTCCCAGCTATAGGCAAAAAGTTAACCTCAAACTGGGGTCAAAACAACGTGAAAGTATAAAACTACATTTTATAGTAAAAATACCAGCAATATATTTTGACAGTAACAAAATTACCAAGAATACATTTTTATAAAAAAAATTACCAGTAATACATTTTTGTAAATGAAATTACTAATGCTCCCAAGAAAATTAAATTTTGGCATTAAATGACCCATAAGGAGTTGATATGCCGTTAAACAAACAAGCACCAATCGCCGAGTGTCTACACTTATAGCGTATAAATAACGCAAGCTGAACATAAGAAAAAATACTGTTAATTCTGAACTCAATTTTATTTCCGATATGAATTAGTTTGAATTATTTTCTCTTTTATTTTGTTAATGAATAATTCATTAAAAGAAAAAACAATGTAGATATGGAATTGCGGAATTGGCCTAATGGTTAACAGCACGATAAATGGAATCTCGTGGACGTGAGTCTCGCGTAATGATTATTGGGATCTAAAGTAGAATCGGTAAACTGAGTTCCAATGCCGACTTTAACTTTCACACAAGTCACTTTAGAAAATGCAATAATTCAGCATTTCTCTTCCTCCAACTATGGATTAAATAGCAGGATAAACTGTGTTGTATAGTCTTTGGTGGAAGCCAGTCTAAGGGAAGAACTGCTCTGAATTTAAAACCGTGGGTAAGTTTACGAGAAATTACTTCATTTTCCTTTCCCCAAAAAGTCACGATGACAATTCACAGATACCGGTGAAAGCATATCATTTAAATAAAAAAAATGAAAACTTGAACTGACTTTGAATTTCTACTGAGGTAGTTTATGCTCACGTCACACTAATACGTTTGAGAAAAGTCTGAATCCATTTCTTCCAATAGAGCTGTTGCTAGTGCCATGTTACTGACAAGTAACTTTTCCTGCCTCGAGGAATGCCATGAAGGACTCAACGTAGTACCCCCGATGTTCTAGTAAGTTATAACATAGATTGATTTTGAATTAAGATATATATCCCTAGAATTAGAAACAAAGTATGATTTTGTTAATTCCAAAAGACTAGCACAAAAGCATTGTTCATTTTTTATTGAATGTTTAATTTGTTCAACAGAAGAAGATTATAGCACAGGTGTGACCACAATCAGAACAAACAAAAATCAATATCGGTCAACATACATCACTCTCACACAGCAAAACAGTGACATATCAAGAGGAGGTTAGTTTTACAGATCGTTAATGTAGTGAGATCAAGCCTTATTGTTAAATAATAGTTTAGCAGACTGTTATTTTTAGGGGGGAACAGTATCTCTGCTCGGACTTCCTAAGGTTGAGTTTTGGGGTCAGATGGAACACAAAACAAGGCAGTCGACTTTGATTGGCTGAACAAGTGTGAGAACGATAGATAGAGAAAGAGTTTTCAGTGAGTTGTTTCTTAACCGTCGAACAATGTAGACGTGTTTCCTTTGGTGTGTGAAACGGCTTTCTAGTGGAGAGAGAACGATCCCATTGGATAAAGAGAAAATGTAGACGTCGACGTTAATAAAATAGTTATGTTAAAATTCCCTGCGTTGAAGTTCTTTTATCTCTGGACTCAAAACAACTAGCGATAACCGGCCGAGAAAGAAGAAGTCAACTTTATTATAAAATGGAAACCGTCACCCCAAGACCACCTCCGCCAAGGAGCTATGCAACATTATATGGTGCCACATTATTGAGATTCTTGCTAACCTTAGTAAATATTTCCAATGGAAATAGCGCGACCAGAAATAATTAATTAAACTCTACAGTGGCAATTTAAATAGATATTGCTTCTTCCCCGGATTTCTTAACATCCTTGATAGGTACGCGTGTCAAGCTCTTTATTATATTGGTAACCAATTGAAATACTCATTGTACGGATCCATAATTTAAACTTCACAGCACCACGTGTCACACACAGTGTACTGTTTTATACAAGGTGGTTGTTTTCCAACATTTTTCTAAGTAGAGAAATTCACATCGACCTGGCATATTTATCTGCAAGGAAGGTGTACGCAGCTACCAACTCTGGTATAAGGTCAAAGTGATTGAATGAAAGAAGTGATCATTAGCATTGTCGGCAAATGTATAAACTCACTCTACTGCGGAGTTTCATTGCTTTTTATTTTTATTTTAGCCGTACAAATTTTTGGACGAAGAAAATGGTTCCCATGACGAAAGATTTTTCCAGAAGTCAGTCTATTCAAACATTTTAACGTTCTCATCATTTTTGATGACTACACAGTTTGAATGCTTTCCTTACAAAGATATTTAAATGCACACGAATGATAGCTTCTGCTGATAGTCAATAGAAAAACATTGATCTTGAAGGCTCTCAGATTCTGATTCTGTTTCTGACTAGGAAACACATGAGTCGTTACCATAATTCACCATAAGGCAACAAACAAACTACTTTATATCGAGGAAGCTGAACTGCTATCATGATATTAATAAATCACTGACCAAGGATGTAAGAGGAGAGTACTTACACAATCTATTGCCGACAGTGAATTTTATAAAGTCTCTTCTCTGGTGTGCTTGCAGTTGTTATATATAAGATGCAATTTCCAATATTTTTAATATTTCAGAACTCAAGCAAGAAATACTAAGAGTGATTAAAAAAAAACAATCACAATATCAAACTTTATCCCAGGTGATACGTTGGTCATAAGAAGAGTTTGCTATTTCTAACGACTACGAATAGCTTAGTCGTAAAATCTGTTTCCTTGTTTCTATCTGCTAGCTTTAAGTGGCTTCAAACCAATCCTCTTTCTATGACATTTTTTATCTGTATTCTATGAAATCAGATATCGTATCAAACGAGCAGTGACTATCGATTATGACAAGCATTGAAAATGTTTAAGCTATAATCATTGGTCTGTAAGACTAACTTTCTAACCAATGATCTACGACAGGCAACCAAATATTTATTAAATAATCATGATCACCTTCTTAGGATCAAAGTCAGAAAACTAAACATGATCTACGAAAACTTACTTTACGACAGAGACAAATCAGAGTGGGAGGAATTTAATAAGTTGATACTCGGAATAATCAACGTTTGGATAAGGTTTCATAAGCAGATTCTGAGGCTTCGCTCATTTGGTGGTAATCAGAATTTTGCCGCCTCTGCAAATCCGTTAGCATATGCAGTCTATAAACCAATCAGTAAAACTCTCGCATATTTGACGAGTAAATGTTGACTAGTATCATGAATACATACCTTAACAAAAGCATTAAGCTTCGTTTCCAAGAGAACAACTATTTTTTCCAGAGAAAATTTTCTTCTCTGTTCAGAAAACAATTAAAAGTTATAGGCGCCGTTTTAAAACAGTAATTACCAAAGTTAATAAAGTATTGATCCATTGTTCCTTTCACTCGATTCAGTTAAACTTAGTAAATATCTAACAAACAGAAATCGCCAACTATACAGGAATAGGTAAACAAAAAACTGCTGTAGGGATATAACTAACTAGTTAAGCTTTGTAAACCACTGCAAGTGAGTTTTTTTACAAATCAAGGTCACCGCTGCTATGGCTTTGAATTTGACTAAACTCACCAGTTTTCGTGTAGTAGATATTTGTTAAGCAAACGGAAACAAGCAGGCAGAACACCTGCTTAGAGAATTAAAATTGGTAATCCCTCTTTCTAAGCTTGACATCTACGTGTATTATTTTATGCCCGACTTAGCAGATAACTATATTTAAGGCGTAATAAAAGTATTCTTTAATCAATTGACTTCTGATGACGAGAATTTCCGTTATTGTGGCTAATGGTTCAGTTAATGTCTTAATTAGTTCGAGAGTTCCTGAATGTTTTTTGAAGAAGCTTAATGCTCTACATATGACATTCTTTTGATGATCTGAGCTCCTCACATAGTGTCGAGTGTTGGCGATCAGTTTCTCCTTTACCTTGCATGTAAAGCATTATAAGCGACAACTGATCACCATCCAATTCTGGGCTTTCAAGAGACCAGTTTAAAGCAATGCGATCAGATATTGCTTCATTTTCTTTATTTACCAAATTCTGCGGGCAGCTTTAGCGGCTTTCAGGTCTGGTCTAAAATACTGCTTCAAAATTGCCAGAATTTCAATATTAGTATCTGCCATCTCTAACAAGAAGTCCAGTTGATTATTACTGGTGATAATAATATTCATTATGTATTAATTTCTTTCATATTCCAATTGTAAAAAGGGAGTTTCACTCAAGTTTTTCTCGAGAATTTTTACTTTGTGGCACAAACTCCCGCGTGGGCGCTTCCCTAAACAGCACAATCTTAACCTCATTAAGTCAATGGTCAGTCGCTATCTATCCTCTTTATCCTTTACTTCTTTCTCCCTCCTCTTAAGTCCCTATCATACATTTCTATCGGTCAACCTCTATTACGAGTAGCTCATTGCATTTGGTAAAATTTAGTAAAAGATTTTGAGTTTTGTTAATATTTGCTTCATCTATCACATGTCCATAACAGTGGCGTATCTCCTGAGATTTGAAATCACTGACAATTTTCTGTTACATGCAATCGAATACTTAAGCATTACATTCTGATTTTACTTTTGCCTAATTATGAAAATGCATGAGGCATTTAAATGATTTTCTTTGACATCATCAGTTATCGGATCAAAGATGATTGATCTGTGGAATCAAATCAAATCTGAGTTCTGTACTTGTTAGCAAAGTATAAAAAGCAAAGAACTTGTGCATACCACTCTGTCTGAAGTCACAATATATTAACAATGAAATATATATTCGTTCGATGGTCGGATAATGTGCTGTATTTGGTTAAATTTCATCCTTTTTTCCCCAATTAGTATGTACTACGCCTGACCAGTCATGTGATTCTTAACGGCCAGTCAATGAAGCCTAATCCGCACAGAGGAGTTCTGAGGTAGACTCCACGAAGAGAATATGCTTTCCTGACATCTAAGTATAATACAACAACCCTCTTTAACTTGACGTACTGGACTTGTGAGTAAAGACATTTGTAACATCCAATAGCTTTCGTTTTCAGCGTCGGAGAGAATGTATAGGACACATTTCTACACTTTATAAGCATGTATTCTTTCTAGAAAATCAAAACTTCTTCCAACTTATCTCTAGTCGTGTTTATTTCTTTATTTTAAATGTTTGAGCAAATATGAAGTGTGGCACAAAGCCGAAAGTATGGGGTTCCAAATGAGGGTCGAACTCACTACCCAGTCATAATTCTTCTAGCGAGAGATTACACCACATTGAGGTACCCTGTTTGGCCAAATATCTGTATCGGCGACAAATACTACTGAGGCCGCCCATATTTATTTAGTAAACCCAGCATATTACTTTACGAACTAATCCAAAATTTAAAGCGAATTAAATTTATCCTAACTGAATATATTACTAATGTGACTCTGTCCTAGACTAAACTGAATAAATATTGACATAATTCGATCGGACCAGGTTATGATTGACGACGGAGGTAGCAGCTGTTTTCTTGCTACTGCCTAAGCGAGTAATCCTGGGAGAGTGGTTTGCCCAAGTGCACATTTAATCACCTCAACGAAAGAATCATGTTAACGGCAAGTAACACACTTTTGTCAGAGCATAAGGGCAAGTGATTTCATGTCATTTCCAAAAGCACTGTTGCAAAGTGAATGTAGAAAGCCTTAGCCAGAATTTGAATTTGTTTCGCCAGTTCCGTTTTCCATTCTATTGTCCACCAAAACAACCCGATTCTTTTATTGAAAAAGGATAAAATTCAAGACAGCCTGAATGGTATTTTTATTTTTTCCCATTTTAATGGAAATCAAAGTCTCAATGATTACACAAAAAAGATTTCTAAATATTTTATTTTAATACGAAACAAATGAAGAGTTGGTTTTAAGCAGTAATGCATATACATGTTGCGCATCTCATATACGCAGATACTGTAAGACTATTTAAGTGTCACTGGTAGTAGTTGGAAGGAATGTGACATCGAATTAAGGAAAGGGTTTATGTATGATCCCCGGATAGAATTGGAGCATTTAGAAGGGCTGCAACGTGGAAATTATTTTAGTGAAAAGATTGCGATATGAAGTCGGAAAATAATTATGATGCATGATTTCCCTGACAGCGCAGAAAATTATTTAAAAACAAAAATATAAAACAATGGGATTTGAAAACCGATTGTTTTGGAAAACAAGATTTCATAGATATATTTTAAACGTGGATAAATTCTTTTAGTCGATTTGAAATTGTTTTGGGTTTGATAAGGACAGCCAATCGACACACAATATTTGGGTCGTTTGAAAATATAACCAATTGCTGATTGTTTTGAAAATGGACAAAAGAATTTGTCGAGGCCAAGAAATTATCGTTTGGAGAAAGGGAAGGATTTCTAAGAGCAGAGTGAATTCTTTGCTGATGTTGAATAATTTTTTATATACAAAAATTGATTCGTAAAAAATAATTGTGGAGAAAAAAGGAATGTAAAAACAAAAGTTATATTGTTTTAAATAGTTGACCCATTATCGAGAGTCAGGTGTTGCTAATCCAAGGTCGAGGAAACTGAATAATAATGAATCTGGAGGTGTGGTCAGAGTTATGCGAGATGCATATAAACCGTACGCTACTTGAAGCCTGAGAGAGATTTAGAGCGAAGAGTTGGAGCAGTCGCGGTTGAGTTAGAAGCGACCCGAGGGCGCTCGACCCCGACGATGGACCGGCGACGCCGGAAGATGCCACCTATCCTGCTGTCGAAAAGAATTGCCAAGCAGAGTACTGTTGACGTCGAGCCGGACAAGAGAATGGCTGACGTGGAGAATTGATGACTCGAAGTCCCGACGACCTGACATCTCGTGTGAATGTTTAGCCCGCTCCAGGTGTAAAACAGAAGATTCCTTGTCACTACATTCCACGGGAAGGGTTAATTTTGTGTATCGACAGTTATATAAAACCAAATGAAAATTAACCCAGCGATTTTATTCGTGATTTATTATAATTTGCATTCCAGCAGTGGGGATATATTTGTCCTTTGGTTTTCATAGTACACTTCCGCCAACTCGATTCAACGCTTAAGTGTGGATGAAAATTCGATCTTTACTACACTAGAATGGTCTAGGGGAGAGTAGATGAAGAAACGAAGCGGTCATCACATAACCATCAGTTGACCAGCGTGGGAAAGAGTCGGGCCGACCGGATTATAATACGTCTGTAGCCTCAGCATGAAAAAAGAAACTTTTGTTTTTACACAGCAAAGACTTTTCAGCATAAGCTCCTTCTCCGTAGTTCACATTAATGGGACATAAAATAGTAAAAAATTCGGATCAAAATTCAGCTAATAATTGTGACAGGTTACGTTTTTATTCATCCATACTCGTATATACGCACCGTATTTTGCAATATATAAGACTAACTATTTTTCCTTCAAAATTTATCTCACAAGATAATTCTGCCTTCTATACGGTGAAGACCAAGTTTCAGATTAAGATATGAAAATCTCTTCAGTGAGATCTCGAACTAAAGAAATTTTTTACTGTTAATTTTATTTTTCTCACATATTTCATGTTGTTATATATATATATAAAAATAACGTCAAGCAATAAAATCTGTTGGACTAATAAATGAAACTTCTTTAGAAATATATATATATATATATATATATATATATATATATATATATATATATATGTATATATATTTATATATATATTCGCATTTATTTCATGTTATATATATATTTTCTCATATATTTCATGTTTTATATATATATATATATATATATATTTATATTTATATATATATTCGCATTTATTTCATGTTATATATATATTTTCTCATATATTTCATGTTTTATATATATATATATATATATATATATATATATATATATATATATATATATATATATATATATATATATATATATATATATATTTCTAAAGAAGTTTCATTTATTAGTCCGACAGATGTTATTGCTTGACGTTATTTTTAGTGGATGCCCACATAACGCGCCATTTATTTGTTAAACAGTATATTTATTTATTTTCGTCTACCGGTCTGAATATTCGAGAAATCCTACTGAAGAAAAAATTAAAGCCGGTAAACGGAATATACTGTTTAATAAATAAACGGATCTTCTACTCAAATATTGGTATCCACTAAAAATAACGTTTAAGCAATAAAATCTGTCGTCTTAAAAAATCCATCACTTCTCTAGAAATTGCTTCGTTTAGGCAGGATTCAAAACAGAGCAGATATATATATTTCGAGAGTCTCGGAAAAATTTGCGTTTATAAGATACTACTTAACATCGCTCGATCATTGTCGCACTTCGTGGCCGAGATGGTCTATAAGCAGAGCGGATTTAACGACAGTTTCCTCTTTCCGCGGTGACGTAAGTTCGAATCGTACTGGAGAGCGCATATTTTTCTTTTACAAGATTTCTCAAATATTCAGGCCGGTAGACGGAAATAAATAAATATACTGTTTATTAAATAAACGGTGCATCTACTCAAATGTGTGTATTCACTAAAAATAACGTGTAAGTAAAAATATATGCATATTCCCACATACATACACACACACACTTATATGTGTGTGTGTTCGTGTGTGTGTATATATATATATATATATATATACACACACACGTGCCTGTTTAATATTTCATAGTATTTAAAAATCTAGAGTATATATATATACCTGTTCAAAATCTTAAGACGAGACAAAAAGATGCTGTTACTTTAATCAAAATATATTTGCGAAACATTTACATTTAATTAGAAAATGTAGTTTATTAAATTAAAGTAACAGTGTTTTATATTTTTTTAACCCTTTTGTATTTGGTCTTAAGATTGTGACCAGGGTTGTATGTGTGTGTTTTTGTGTGTGTGTGTGTATGTGTATGTTTAAGATATTAAAATTTGGAGTCACAAGTTAATTTTAAAATAGTGTGTGTTAACATGATCGAGTGAGAAGATAACCCGATTGATGAATTCTCAGTCTATGGAAATAAGTTCCAATTTTCTCCAAGAAAATTCCCTCTCCCTCTCTCTGACTTTTTCATTATAAGCTCACCATATTCCGTCCTTTGTTTTATTTTAGTAGACAAAAGCATTAGTATAATGTATTTGTGTCCGTTGAGGTTATGAGTTTAATCCTTGTGTCAAGCAGAGAATAAATCTCTACCATTTCAACGATGAAACAGACCGGCATCCTAAGAAAAAACATCTGACTAGATTTTAAAGTATTCCCCAGGAAAGGCGCTGGACGTAACAAGTGGAGGAATAACAACAAAATAGCCACAAATTAAATAAAGGAGGTTACTAAATGCAACAGTCGCCTGAAGAAGGTCGGAGAGTATAGCACAAAAAACATCATAACTACAACAAAAATAAGAAAACTAGTCCAAATTAATCGGAATAATAAGAACGCTTTGTTTTATAAAAGTGAATTTTTTTTAAATTCGGAGGGGATTCGAAATTACTGGATGATTTTAGAGGAGTTTGTTTTGTACCTTACGTTGGGAAAATTGGAATGTCAGCCGATGTGAAATTGGCGCTCGATATTTTGTGTGGTAATCAATTTTTATAATTGACCAATAAAACAGTATATGATTCTTATTATTTCTGATCGACTTGTCATCTTGTGTTTCGCATTTATCTGTAAAAATCCAAGAAAACCTTATGCAGAATAAAGTGCATCAAATTACCGCGTCCGCGTGCCGACAATTCTGAATCGGGAGAGCTCGTTCAAGCCAATCTTTCAAAAGAAAGCTATAAAATAGAAGAAAGCCTATTGAATATTCAGTTCTACAGTTTTAAAGTTGATATAACTCGATGCAGATTCGCCAAGGAAAAGAAATATACTGAAATCAGTTAAAGATATCCAATATAACGAAATAAACACAAGGGAATAATACAATTCTAACGATAAATTTATCTTGGCAATAAAAGCTGTGTCAAGACGTTTGTGCCACCGAAAGTAATGACACGGATTATTGCTATACACATTTATACTCCCGGAAAGAAGAAAAACAAACGTTCGATGAATATATTGGTAATAGAACGTACATACACGAGCAACATTTATTGTTGAAATGAATTGAATACAAAAAGAAAGGGAGGTAAGACAAGGATGCGTCTTCTCACTGGATTTATTTAACCTTCTTACAGCGAACTGGTCCTAAGAGAACTAAAAGTCCTACAAAGATTTATTATTGGCGAGCACAATCTTAACAATATAAGATACGCAGATGACACTGAGTTGATGGTAGACACAAAAAAAACTACAGCAATTTCTAGAAAAGGAAAGCGAGAAAAAATGACTAGCTATCAGTTGTAAGACAGAATGTGTAGTCGTTAGCAAGAGAAACAGCCCAAGATAAGGAATGTTGATTTTCTAAGCGTAGGTTAGATGTGACACAAGGTCGAAAATATAGGTCACTCAGTGAGGACCGAACTCACTATTCAGTTGTAGCTGATCTAGTGAGACAAGTTTGCTAACCATTCCATCACGTCGAAGTGCTCAGCCCCCGATAAGGGATAGGAGACGTGAAAATCAAGCACATACAGAAATTTGACTATCTGATTAATGTTCTAATAGAAGACGGAAAATATGAAAACAAACCTGAGGGTACATTGGAATAGCAAAAGTTGTCTTCTAAAAGCTAAAGAAAGTGTTAAGAAACAGGAAAATTTCGTTATAACAAAGAAATTAGCACTGAACAAATATGTGATATCAGTTTTATCACTGTGGCAGTGAATACTGGATAATTTCCCCTCAAATGAAGAGGAATCTTGTGTTAAACCTCGACCTGGTTCTATAGAAAGATGAACGGAGCATGAGAAAGACAAGTAAGTTTTAAAGACAATGAAAACAAAAAGGACACTTGGAATCAGAGAGACAGAATTTCTGGGAGATATAATGAGAGAAGAGGGATTGAAGAATTTAACATTCACAACAATGATTGAAAGTAAGAGGGGCAGAGGAAACAGGTAATGACCTACCAAAATAGCTTGTGTAAACGGATAACAGAACAGAGATTAGGAGGGATAGTAAGGAGATAAACATTGCTTAGAGCTACGGAAGATAGGAAGCTATGGAGAGATATAATAGCTCACGTTCCGCAAGGACACAGCACATAAATATTTTGCGAAACGAACACGTTAGATGCGATGAATTAAATTTCTCAGTATTTGGGTAATCATGCAATGCGTTATTTATCTTATTCTTATTATGATCTGTAGACAGGAGTGGAGACCATATGACCGATGGTTCTCCCTCTTGGTAAAGATGTTTACTTTGATCAGTTTGGTATAAGTAAAGGGAAATGATAGGCAATAATAGCGTAATATTGCCAGAATGGAAGCGTCTACCAGCTTTGAAGAAGAATATTTGAAAACCTGACTTGAATACTTACAGCAGGTACCGGTAGAAAATACATAACTCTTTTAACCATTAAGCTCTCTCTCTCTCTCTCTCTCTCTCTCTCATATATATATATATATATATATATATATATATATATATATATATATATATATTTAGTGAAAATCCAACAGTTAAGAAATTTTATATTGTCAGTACAAAAAATTCCTTTAAACTGAGGTGGTATCAGCACATATCTTCTTTCAACAACAGTGCCTACCGTAACCGAACATCCCTTTCTAAATATTTTTGGCATTTAAAATATATTATTAAAACTCTTACGGTAGAATGGAAAATATTTTAAAAAAAACGAGAATCTGTAAATCCTTATATGACCCATGTCCCTGTGTTTACAAGAAAAGCTGCATTTTATAAAGTTTCCGAAAAATAAAGTTCTCCTAAACCAAAAAAATGAATTAACGGTATTATGTAGGCATTGTATACATTTTACATTCAAATATAGTTAAAAGAATTTTTCATAAATATTTTACGCATTACAATTACATAGCCATTAATTTATAATTATATAATGGTTCACACAATTTTTAATTGATTTTTTAAACATTTATATCGCCTTGTTTTACTGCCCATTCAATATAATTAGCATCGTATATTAAAGTTCCATTAAAAATTTCTTTTAACTTTACATATACGGTCCCTTTAAGAAGTTTCCGTAGTATAAAATTTTTTTTCAAAAATTCTTAAAAATAATTTTTGTCCAAGGTAACTCATTGTCTACTTCACCAAATCTGAACTCTGCATTTAGCTACAATATGTTCGCCGCTGGCTTGTCTAGAGTGTCAATTTATCAAGACATGAATTAATAACCCACCTCCCTCCACCCTGACTTTATTTTTCATTTTTCTATTTTAGCTAAGATCTGACTTTTAATTGGTTAATCCAGACATGTTCACAAGTATATATATTTTTTAATTCTGATATTAAGCTCCCCAATTTTAACTTTCAAAAGAGGTAACGATTTGTTTTCAAATTTCCCAAATAAATCATTTTTATTATGTTACCTACCATCGCCCGAAGAGGAAAAATTATAGCTCCGAAACATGAAAGTTTTTGTTTAGTGATGTAAAATGTTTTTATTGTAATCTATTATAATAAAAATGTTTTAATAATATTTTGCTCTACGTTGTATTGATCACTTTTTTAAAAAGTAAATGCTAATAACTGTTGATTCTAACACCATCTGTTCTTTCTCTTTCTTAAGGTATATATATATATATATATATATATATATATATATATATATATATATATATATATATAAAGACAAGATGAAAAACTATTCTTAGTCGACGCGTTTCCTCCCCATGAGGGACTTTATAAAGGCAAATGTAAGGATTTATTTTGTTGCATGACATCCTTGTTCTTGTATATAAACTCATGAAAAACTAAAATCCTTAAATTTGCTTTGATAAAGTCCTTCAGAGGACGAAACGCTTTGGCTAAGTATAGTTTTCCTCTTGTCTTTTTATTAATTTTGTTCTTTCACAGATACGCTCTATCTCAAAATAATTTACACACACACACACACACACACACACACACATATATATATATATATATATATATATATATATATATATATATATATATGTATATATATATATATATACTCATTATCAGCCACTATTAATTGTTCCTAAACTTCAGAAATTGAATGAATTGTTTCGCAGAAATATCTCCACTATTAATGTGCAGGATACGTCATATAATATATATTAATTACATGTCACTCTTACAATGTAGCACCATTTTTATGACTTTTACCGGATATCCACGTTTCACACTATTAATCACGTTGCTGAAAATCCAAGAAACATTATTTATAATTACAGAGCGTATGCAATGTTTACAAGTCAAATGTCTTGAAAAAGAAATTAAGAGCATTAATGTGAAATGCATGTTCTATGATGTGAAACTAGTTCTCAAAGTCGTTCATCGATTGCTTTTGAGAGCTGTTCTATTTCATTAAATGGAACAGAATGGACGGCATTGCTGTTGTAATGTTCATCTTTGCTTGTAAAATGCCTCCCGTCAGTGTAAATCTTCGTCTTTAGAATGCACCACGAGTTTTCGATCTTGTTTTTAAGTCTGTCTTTGAAACGAGATTTATTCATTAGATTTCGTCGCCGAATGTGATATAGCATCGTCGTGCATAACACTAACTTTCTAATAGCGTTTGACTCATGACTTCATGGGCACCTTTATAAAATCTATGTAGTCTGAGCTTTTATTTTAACACACCATCTGAAACTCAGCATTTCCACCACTTCACTACCTGTACTTTCACTCCAGACACTCACACCATCTCAACCTTGTTGACGTGTTATGCGGTAAGGCAATGACTATCAGTAACCACCCAACCTTGACTCCATCATTCTAAGACATCGAGAATACCATAGTATTCTTCGATAAAAAGAACGACTGAAAATCAGTCTTCATGTTGCCTATTTCATTTGATTTTCCTCATGGATGACATTTAAAGGAGGCGTAGTGATCAGTCCCACATGTTTTGCCACCTGATTTAGCAGTCGACATCATATGCTTTTCGTCATTTCCTTGCTTGAAAAACACTGATTTTCATAATACACACACACACACACACACACACACACACACACACACACACACACACACACACACACACACACACGCGCGCGCGTGCGCTCGCGTAAACATACAACGATGCCTTTCCACCGACCGGACAATGACAACACTACGTCGTGTCTCCATTCTTGTTTACGTCAGTGTTCATCAAAACCTGGGTAAAATTCGCTGCACATTCAGAAGGAAACAAAACGAAAAATGGCAACAAACACCACCGCAAAAAGAAAAAGAACAAAAAAGAAAAAGCAACCAGGACTCGAAATTACAAAGACAAACTTATTGTAACTGTGATAAAAATCTGCATTTCGTTGTAATTGTAACTGTGATAAAATCTGCATTTCGTTGAAATTGACAGCATGCAAAATGACATTAAACGTTAGTTATATGCACTTCAACACGTTGCTGCTTCACTCGTAATATTTTTATTGAGAGTTGGTTGATTACTTTTTAGGACCCCGAGAATTTGAAGTTTTTGTTTATCATTTCCGTGATGTTGTCAACAAATATTTTCCTGTATTGTGAAAGTGGACAGGAATGTGTTTTTAGATGTTGTGCAATAGAACTTGTATCCGACAAATGAAGTGTAAAACGTCTTGATAATGTTGTGATCCTCAAGCCAACATATGTACTTACTTTTTTGTCAGAGATAAAATCCCCCCAAAGGACATTTAAACTGATATACAATGTTGTTCTTTTCCAAAACACTATTTGACGTAGAAGAGTTATTGCCGATGAATAAATTGGTTGTGTTAAATTTAGTATAATATATAATTAGTTTTATTTTTTTACTGGGATCAATGTGGAATATATTGTTTGACACAACCAACTTCATCATTTGGGAGATTGTATATATGTGACAAAAAAGTAAGTACATATGTTGGTTTGAGGACCACAACATTTATTACGAGTGTAGCAGCAACGTGTTGAAGTGCACATAACAAAAATTTAATGCCATTTTACATGCCAACAATTTCCGATCAACTTTCTTATATTGGGACGCTTGTTTTTCAAAAAGTGACATAGCCACAACAGATAAATTTAAAATTTCAAAATAATTATAACAGAGCGCGTTCACGAGTGTTTTTTTTAAAAAATCAGCCTCACAACGAAATGCAGATTTTATCACAGTTACAATGAGTTTGTTTTTATAATTGACCTCTGAGGATGATCTTGGAGGAGATCGAAAGTAATTGGGTAGGAAAAAACTATGGCGCCTTCCTTGATGAATTTCATCTTAACATCAAGAAACTGATTAGAGAATTGGAAAGGATTTGTATAAAAATAAATAGACATAATATGTCTATATTATTCAATGAAACATTTGAATGGAGATATTCTGCATATATATATATATATATATATATATATATATATATATATATATATATATATATATGTGTGTGTGTGTGTGTGTGTACGGGACACAGATTGGCAATTACTCAACTTACTATTATCAGGCCCGCATTCGAGGCGTCTGGATTTTGTACGAACTTCTTTACAGTTTTCCGGTCAACTGTTCA
Source organism: Acanthosepion esculentum (assembly GCA_964036315.1). Lineage (NCBI taxonomy): Eukaryota > Metazoa > Mollusca > Cephalopoda > Sepiida > Sepiidae > Acanthosepion > Acanthosepion esculentum. Next base: position 54,576,975 of record OZ038480.1, read on the forward strand.
TTTTTGCAATTTTCAGTGTTGTTTTACTTATTACAACATCTGAAGTTATTTCTCTTTATCTATCAAATCAGCTTTAGGACCCAATTCAAAGCCTCCGACTTCCAACGTGGTTATTAATTGGAGACTTCAAAATTCAAGACATTTCATGAAAGTGGAAAGTTTAGAACGAACTGGTTTTCATTCTAACTGCAGCAATACTGGCATCATTCAGCGAATATATCTTGATTCGAATAAGGATTTATTTCATATATCGATAAAACATGGAATGGGTAATAATGAGATGCACTGTTTCTGTCTCTCTTTCTCTATGCACACGCACATATACATATCTATCTATCTATCTATCTATCTATCTATCTATCTATCTATTTAAAAGTAGTGCGGATATATATAAATCAACACTGCAAGGTATCTTGCAGTTTTACATTTTATACAATTGTTTCTATGTTTGGTAAATATTTAATCTGAATGTCTAGTTAGGAACATTTTTATATCTGTCTTGGTCTTAATGTTTTATATAAACGTCTTTTTCTCTCTTTGTTTACATTTTTAAAAATGTATTTCTTCTTTATTATTTGTATGGGACATGCGAGAGAGAGAGAGAGAGAGAGATAGAGAGAGAGAGATAGAGAGAGAGAGAGAAATTTACTTTTTTGCAGAACTCATTTTTTGGAAAAAGAAAAGAAAGTTTAAATTGTTTCGTCTGCGAAGCTAGAAACGGTTTTTAAAATATTTGTTCTTTCTCTAGGGAAATTCTTTCATTGTATTTCAGCTAAACATATGAATTAGACTTTTTTTCATAGACAGATAGACAACTCCAAGGTGTTCAAATATAACATTTCCAAAATAAAATATTAGAAAAAAGTCTTCAAAGATGTTACCCGTCACTTATCAATAGGATATGGTTCATATTGTCTGCTTCCTCCAAAATGAAACACTTCTCACGTTTAATCAATACAGAACAAATAATGGCCGACCGACTCCCTTTGAAGATAGAATATATATATATATATATATATATATATATATATATATATATATATATATGAAAAACATCTGCCTATATATATATATATATATATATATATATATATATATATATATATATATATATATATATATATATATATATGAAAAACATCTGCCTATATATATATATATATATATATTGGGAGATGTTTTTCATTGACAAATTTCATTAAAAACAAAAATTACCTAGAAAATAAATACTTTTTGTCTGTCTTTATATTCTGTTGTATTCACGACGTGCTACACACATACACACACACACACACACACACACACACACACACACACACATATATATATATATATATATATATATCATTTCAACCTAAGAAAGGAAATAAAGAGGCTAGAGTGAAAGGAGTTACTGATTAAGAGTGAAAGGAGCAGAGAGGACAATAAAGGAACAGTATCCAAGGAGCCAGAAGATGACAGTTGACATTGCATATAAATTGTTGAAGATTGTAGTTGATAGGAAAGCAGGAAGCCGGAATAGAGTTCAGTTAGCGAAAATTGCGAGGAGAAACAATTAGCATAAAACTTATGGTTACAACTAGCAATTTCAACAGGGACATTATGAGAACTACCTGCCAATCTAATGAATATGAATTCGTTATGTCAATGTGCCAACGAGAAACGATCATCGGAACAATTGCCGTGAAAATATTTATAGAAGAGGGAAAAAGAATCTACGTTACGGCGGTGGAAAGTGATTGAAGCCAAGATGCCAGGTCAGGACCGATAAAATAACCGATTCTTTGTATTTTGCCTGTAATTTTTACCGCTCTTCATATATATATATATATATATATATATATATATATTATTTCTCCTTCTCACTAAAAAAAACCTTTATTGATTTGATAAGATTTTTGAAAATTAGTCGAGCACCCACGCATATATGATCTATATCGCATTATATATATATATATATATATACATATATATATATATATATCACATACACACACACATACACACACACACACACACACACACACACACACACACATATATATATATATATAATATGCATATACAAGGAACTTAATGCACGAAATGTCTTCACCAAGGAAAGAAAAAATTAAAGTATTGGTTGTATGATTTTAGGATCTGTGTGAAATATGCCGTGAGACACGGGAAGCACTAAATAACTTGACAGATTTACAAACTGCTTAATTAAAGTTGTCAAACTTTGAATATCATCTTGTATAGCCATATAAATTATCTGTGTCCGTACAGATTTTGTTGTCTCTAATTGTACAGTCACTAACTGTACGCGCACGTCTGTCCACGCCTCATAAATCGGTGTGCGTCATGTATATTGCTAACACGTGAATTTGTATTTACTTTTTTGCTCGATGACTGTGTACATGTGTGCGTGTACGTGTGTGTGTTCACGTGTGTGTGTATATTAAAAGTGCGTAGAAAAAATCAGGTACAAAGTAGAAAGAAGAAGGCAAAGAAAATAAACTGGCACAGATATGAACACATAGGAAAGAAACGATGGAAAGAAAATCAGTTAGGGTTATTATGTATAATGGAATTGTTTTGATTAAGAAAATTCTGTCTCATAAACTGGACATTTCTCCCTGCGTGGGTGTCCTCGTGACCGATCTACCTCTCCCCTCTGGTTCTCTCTCTTTAATCTTCACTTTATCTTAACAGTTCATTTCTTCCAAAACCTTTCTCATTTTTTGTCAACTCATTATCCTCCTCTTTTATTTATCTTTCTTTTCATTCTTTTTTTTTCTTTCTCTGACATTCTTCTTTCTTATGTTTTTCTTCTTCCTCTTCTCTTTCCCCACTATCTCCTGCTCTACTCTTTCCTGGCCTTTTCTCCTCACTGTCCTTGTCTTTTTCTTTTCTTTTCTTTTCTTTTCCCCATGTCCATTCACCTGAATTTCTTCACTCAGTTTCATGTTTTCATTTCACTTTTTTTTCCTGTCTTTTTCTTTCTCCCTTCTTTCTTTGTGCTCTTTCTTTCCCCTGCTTTCGCTGTCTTCTTCCATCTCCCCTCTTTCACTGTCTTCTTTCCTCTCTTTCCCATCTTCTCTCTTTCTTCTATCTTCTTTCTTCATTTACTACTTGTCTTTTCGCTTCTCTTTGTAGTTTGAGAAACTTACTCTTTCATATTTCTGATTCCTCCTCCTCCTCATCATCATCATCATCATCATATTATTATTATTATTATTATTATTATTATTATTATTATTATTATTATTATTAAAGAAGAATAACAATAACAACAATAACGGTAATAATACCCAGAGATGAGAGAATAGCTTTTGCTTGGTCTGTTCAATGGAACCGAAGGGAAGCAGAATATATCTCTACCACGGCATAGTGATAACGACTGTACCACAAACAACCCTTTCTGATGTTGACAGCCAAGGGACAGTGGCACAATTGCGGACTAGATGGCCTACAATAATACTGTCCAGTGACTACTTAGTGGGTATCTTCAGTATAGGTTAATTCGGCAATGCTGTCTGACCCATCACTGCCATCCGTGCCTCATGCAGCGTTTGAAAGTCTCGCCACGACACTTTTCTGTATCTACCCTGGCGGGACGGAGTTGCACCCCCAGTTTCTCTTGTAACAGTACTGGTTGGGGGTCGGCGATCTGCTGCTGTCATAATGTCCAAGTGTCGGTTGGTTACGGCCCCCCCCTGATCAGATATTCACAACTACTACGACTATCGCATGATCATATTTATCATTGCCACCATGATCCTTATTATTGTTATTTTTATGTCACTACTACTACTACTACTACTACTACTACTACTACTACTACTACTACTACTACTACCACCATTACACAGTACTGTCATCACTACGACTCTTTTTATAAGCATTTCCACCCGCATTGTATCGAACTACTCGTGCAGTTAATTTCATTACTGTTTTACTACTACCACTACTACTATTACCGCTACAATAATAATAATGATTAGTATTAAGTTAGTTACTACTGACCACAACAAGTTATAACAATTATTGAACGTTAGCACACGAATGATTTCGATCTCTCGATTAAAACCAGCTGATTTCATTAATGTAATTTCTTCTATTACTTAATAAAGAAATAAAAATTATTAACTGAATTTCTTAATTACTACTACTACTAATACTACTGTTACTACTACTACTACTACTACTACTACTACTACTACTACTACGAGTGTCACTGTTTTCTTCTCCTGATGCCACCACTCAATCTATACAACTACCACCCGCATCATTTCAAAATAACGCTATTATTACTTCTACCACTGCAGGCAACGTTCGCACTATCACCATAATCATCACTACCACGGCTACAATTATGTATTAGAAGTTGTACTACTGATAGCATCACAATCATTATCATCATCCAGCCTGTACCCCTGTAACCAGCTCGGCGTTCACCTACCTCCGCCCTTACCATCGAACCAAAGCTTTCAAGTCCGTCGACGCATCCAGACTCCTCGGTCTTTTTCTTTCTCTTCCTTCCGATGGAAACAAAAACTGGAAAGCATTTCTTTAAACCAAATGGAGCTATGTGAAGACAGCTGATCTTCGAGAGGACCACGTTATGACCACCCAGGTATAGTGGACTAACTTCCAATATATATATTTTTTGTTTGTTTGTTAATATTGTTGTTGTTGTTGTTGTTATTGTTGTTGTGCAGTGTCTGTGAGAACTGCAAGTAGAGGTAATCATCATCACGGTGAACATCAATGATTTTGTATACACTTATTATCAAAATATAGCAGAAACTCAAACAATGTTATTGAATATAATAAGTATCAAACAATACTTAAGAAAAATATTAGACATTGGTATTTTGTAACAACGAATATTTTTCTCAAATGCTTTTACGTTGATGACAAAATATATTTTTCAATTATTTATTTTATTATGCAAATTTTTTATCTTTATTTTTAGCGTGTGTGTGTGTGTGTGTGTGTACGTGTAGCCGGACAGCCCACAGGCTAATAGGACATTGAATTCAAATTAGAAACAGCTAAAAATAGCGTTTAGATTAGTTTATTATTATTATTATTATTATTATTATTATTATTATTATTATTATTATTATTAAAAGCAAAAGGATTGACGTAACTTCATGTTTTATCATTATTATTATCCTTGTTATTATTATTATTATTATTAAACATATTTAAAGTAAATGACAAAATCAATCAACATTTCTCGTTTCCACATCTGATCCCCAAAGTTATGTACAATTTGTAAATAGACATACAATTACGTACATACATGCATACACAGGCGCATTATGTAAGAAGCGACATATATATATATATATATATATATATATATATATATATATATATATATATATATATATATATATATATATAAGAACAATTTATAAGCTATGGTTAAGTAACTAGTTGATTATGAATTAGACATAATTTTTAACGAAATCTGTCTTAATGGAAGAAATGTTATTGAAACTCACACATCATTACAGATACCTATCATCTGATGTATGTAAATATCCCTTCTGTTTGAATCCTCACATCTGACTAAATACAACGCTTCTTAAACTAAGAAGCCGAAACATAATGACGAACTTCATTTCTGGATAAGGAGAAGAGTATTCAGGTAATATTTTAGCTCAACCCACCTTACAATAAAAAGGGGAAATATAAACATTAATATGTGTGTTTTAATATATATTCAGACATTCATATTGTTACGTGCGCGCGTGCGCGCACACACACACACGCACAAACGTACGCAGACACATGCACGCGCACATACACACACACACACACACACACACACACACACACACACACACACACGGTATAAGCGTGCGCGTGTGCTTGTACGGTATGTTGATGTTTTGATTTTTAAGATAATAAATTAACTATATTTTCTACCTACAAACATGACAAATTTACTTCATGTTTACTGCACTTTTTAGTATTCTTGCTGTTCATGATAATCATCTTCTTGCGGTTGTTGACCGTGTAAATTGTCGCTGAAGTTATTTAATGTCTACACATATTAATTAGATACACTTCGGTTAGATCATGTTTTGAAATAGTTAAGAGTTGTTCTAGTAATGGTTTGAATTAATTCTTCTACAAGAAAAAGAAATTGTACATTATTATTATTATTTAAAAAGTAATGTTAAAGCGTAACATCCACTCATAGAAGCCAGCTTTATGTAGTCATGCCGTATTGAGCAGTGCTGTATTTCGCCACTTGTTCTAGAGTCTCCAGAGACATTTTGTCTAAAATGTCTCTTGTTTGTTTTCCGTTATTACCTAATCATTATTTTCCTTCTTCTTCACGTTCTGTCCGTATTATTATTATTGTTGTTGTTGTTAATTATCTGGCTAATCAAATAGATTAAATTAGTTTAAATTGCTTGGTTTGTAAAAAAAAGTAGTTTAAATTTCAATATTTTTTCATATGTTTGTCTCTACTTAAACCTGTGGACAGATATACTTACTTAGAGAGTCTTCCGAATTAATTTTGCACGTTGATATTTTTGAATTAGGGTTTGACACGATTTCAGTCTTTTCATCTAAAGTCCTTGTGTCATTGTACTTAATGTTATTCCACGGTTGTTAATTTTATTCTCGCTCCTTAATAATGTTTCTCTTTTTTTTATTCTTTGACATTAATTAACCCTTTCTTGTGCCTTAGTGGCTTTACTGCCTTGCTTGGGTAAAATGATTAAAAATATAATTATGTAATTACTTCCTTGTTTACATAAAAAACAACTTTTGTGTGATCATGTAAAATAAAAATAACGTCTGGAATAAATATTGACTATGATTTCTGTCCAATAAATTATTGTTGCGTTGCTGTTATCCACTTTAACCAAATGTTTTGTTTTTAGATAAAATGACAGCAAGTCACATATGAACTCTAATAATTTTCTTTAAATTTCCACCGTACTAAACTTTATAATTTGTAATATCAATTTTTAGCCAAACTCGTTTAGCGGCATATACTGCGTATTTTAAGAATGACGCACAGTGCTCCTATTATTATTGAGACGACCGTTACTCTATTTTTTAATCTTTGTTAGTTTATTGCAGTTCATTTTAATTTTTTCCCTAATTTTTCTTCTCAGAGACTTCTATTCCTCTTTCCTTTTAAAATTTCTTAAATTTCACCTTCCTTCTTTAACTTTTCTTTTTTTTCTTCCACAATAAGTGCTCTTTCTGTCTTCCCTCCTTTTTATATCTCTGCTATTGCTTCAGTTTAAGAATTAGTTGCAGGCTCATATATATTGATCAGTTCTTCCTCGCAGCCTCTATATTCATTTTTGCCACCATAACGACGGCGACTGTTTATTCGTCATCTTTCTCACACACAATAATAATATCTACGTTCAATTTGAGATTTCTTTTTTGTACTGTTCATACTTCGTAATTGTAAGAAGTGGGCACAGCCTAACGAAATTTTTACGCATTAAAATCTATACTCACCTATTAAACAGTGGTTTCTAAAGGGCATGAACGAAAATAAGTGAGTTTTCCCGAGTCTTTTATTTCTGTAAAACTTTAAAATTACGAATGGAAATTTTTATGTCGTAGAATAGAAAAAATCATTATCACATTTCTATACAAGAGAAAAAGTTGAGAATATGTTTAGTCACTAGATTACCTTATCGTAAAAGTTGGCAAATCTAAATAATTACTTTTTAAAAACTATTTTGGGTCACATTTGAAATATATGTATGGCTGTTTATATTTTACTATCTGTTTTCTATTGTATTTGTAAGACTATATGGCAGAAATTTTAATAATTAATGTTTGCAAAGTAAGATGCGGTAAAAATAAAAAAAAAATGACCTTTGAACTTGCAGATCAGTAAACGAATACATTGATTCCTCTTAAAGCACGATCGCTTCAGTTAACCCAAGTTTCACGTGCGTATGTTTGTTGTTGGTATCATTTGTGGCTACTTTCATTTCACAAAAATACCATAATAAAGGTTTTTCTTGTATAGTTCCTGTATATCAAATCAAGTATTCTTTTGGAAAATGTAATGAAAATGAATTTAAATCAATCAACAAAAATAAAATTATTTTGTTTTGTTCTTGTAAAGTTATTTAGAAAAATCCCCTTCTTTTACGTATTAATGATACAAACTGTTTTTTTTTTGTCATGGACTTGTACTTAACCATTAGTACTATGTATTATTAATATTACTTCCCTTTCTACTGCATTATTTTTCAAGGCCTCTCAATTGCAATATCCTTATTGTTAATTTCACCCAAAGTTGTTTTCTGTTGCCATAGCAGGATATGGCAGCACAATCATGAAATTCAAACACATTATTGTTTATAGATCTGAGTCACTTTCAGTAGCAGGATAAATTTTTTGTACAGCAAATGAAGTCACATACAGAGTAATGAAGGTTAATATGCCAATCTCGTAGATTATAGCAACTGTAGTGAGGCCAATTTTCACTGTATGCAGCATACTCGTGATCTTGTGCGAGAATAAGCTATTAGGTGTCAGATATAGAACATTGTCAAGCAGCTTAGTATCTTAAGGCTTTGCTCATGACCTAAAACTCGACTGAATGCTCTATTAAGGAATTCATGTGACAAATTAAGAGGATGAATAAATATCTCTCTAAGTAGGATAACTTTCGGAGAACATTGGTTAATAAACTATTCTGTTAGCTCATTACTACTGTGATAGCATCGATTATATACTCTGCTACTGTAGACTTGTGCCAAACATATATGTCAAAGGGTAAGAAATGTATCAGTCTGGCAAGCGGCTCTAAATGTAACTCGCCTACTGCAGGCTTGAATTTTCTTTCGCCTTTCACGGCCTCGCCATATCACTGACAATATATGACTAAGTCAACTCAGTAAGAATTTATTTCACTTTTCTTTTCTGTATCTTCTTTCCTATATCTTCTAGTAAGTATTCGGTTCCCAGCATAGATAAACTGTTTCAATTCTAGTTTCTGTAAATATGTAGCTAAATTATTTTCACTCAAATGTTAAACATGTGTTCTTGTTTATATTGAACTATGCATATAAGTGCTACTAGATCGTGTGTATAGTAAGGCTTCTAAGCAAGTAATAATTTTTATATGAAGTGTAAAAATCTAAGTGTATGGTGGTATTCAGAATTTACTAATTAAAATAGGTAGTGTGTAAACAGTACAGAGGTAAGGAAAATACCACTCAAAACAGGAAAAATATATCTAAAATATCTAAAATAAGATCGAAAAAAATTGCGGATGTGGTAGAAAACAGATTACAAGGTAGAAAAAGCGAAATTTCTACCAATTCCTGTTGGTGTCATTAAATTCTAAAGCACTTCAGTTTATCGCTCTTGGAAGCATATAAATACTATCCTTTGCAAGAGGTCGTAGTCAGTCACCTCAAAAATGCCAACACGTCTTCAGAAGTCTACTCCAAAGGACTTCTTTTTTCTAAAAAGCTAAGCGAAGTAGGTAGATCAACAGATTCACTGATATCTAAAGCTACATTGCAGCTTTTCTAGTTCAGCCGGCTTGTACTTCCTTGTGTCTTGTAAAATAACATTTTCTAAAATGTATGAACTTTCTCTGTATCAGACACATGTTAATTTGTACAAACATTTCAAATAATAAGAGTATTTACTATGAAAACATGCATCCACAGACAACCAACTTAAACAGAACTTTACGTACGAAAACTTTGTAAAAATGTAAATAAATTGCAATTTAAAATTTTATTACAATTATTCAAAGTTAATTTACTATATTTATAATTTAAGATGAAAAATTATCAACTTTTACATGGGTTTGTGATGATGAAAGTCACTGACATAACACCGATGAGAAAACATAAAAAACTGGAAGAAATCAAATGTTTTGTCCATTAAGGTATATTCGCAGAATACAAAAAAAAAAAGTATCCAACTTAAGACTGGAACTATTTTGTCCATATATAAAAATTAAGCACAAATTTAAGATACAAGAGTAAAATCCAGAGTTGCAACCATCTTGGTTTGATATTCTGACAGAAGTCTTACAACAGGATGTGCAGGTAGTGTAACACATTTCGGTGATGAAAGTGGAATAAGTGAGTCGACTTCAAGTTCCGGAGTAGTCTATTGCATTCCTCTTTTCACAAATTTATGAAAGGCATGAATCCGTCTCTTCTCACCGCTACCAGCTATGTTAAATAGACGGATCGCTCTAGTCTTGAATGGCAACCAATGTTAGAGAAAGAAAACTGAATTCCAAATCGTGGAGATTCCAACAGGAAAACACTTCACTACTTTTTCCAAGAAGTCATGACAATTCACAGATAATAAAGTAAAGAAATCTATGGAGAGTCATAATTACTTAAACCCTGAAGGGACATGGCATATAAAGAGAAAAGATTACAATAAAAAGAGTATTTTTCAAACTAGTTTTTCTTTTTTTTCAACAGATATGTTCTTTAGCCTTTTAAAGGAATATGTTGTATTTAACAATTTTTAAAGGCTGCCTAGTATTTTTCATGGTTTAACAAGTTTATAGAAAAATGTATTCAAATGGTGTTCAAAATTCAACCGAAGAAAGTCTCACAAAATGTTGGCCGAAACGTTGTATTAAAACATTAAGATAAAGATACGCAACTAAAAGTTGTGAAAACTAAGTAAAATACTTGATTTCAGAACGTTAAGTTAAAAAAATGGAGAATAACTTTAGTTTTTGAATGTTTAGGTTTTTTTTTTTTGTTAATGTTTGACTTGAACAACTAAAAATAATTCGGTGAGACAAGTTCACACAGATGCCCCCTCCCAATTGTTATGGATATCTTCGGAAGGAAGGAAGCAAAGATAAACATTACTTGTGTTGGTGTTACTGGAGAGAGGTGATGGCCGTGCAATCGTTGGTAATTGACAATAACAAGGCATTTGAAAAAAATAAAAATACACGTGAAACAAGAAAATGGAGAAAAACCAGTGGAAACGCTAACAAGGGAGGAAATAGTGATTTGAAAGAATGTAATTTGAACTCTCAACGTTGCAACGGGAAAATGCAACCTATTTCGATAAAAAAATGAAATAAAATAATTTGTCGGATAATGTAATGCGTCGTTAGGAATGGGTTAACGAGGGCACAAAAAATGGGTGAAAGCTTACATATAAAATAATTCTGATGAAAAATTTAAGGAAGTAAAAAGAAAGAGAAATAAGCGAAAATAACTGTGATAGAAGAGAGGAAAAGACAACGACGAAGATGAGAACGGATGAAAACACCGCTAGAAATAATAATAATAATAATAATAATAATAATAATAATAATAATAATAATAATAATGTGATTGTGCTGGTGATAAATATAAAGAAAAAGTAATTAAAATATAGAGAAGAGTATAAGGACGATAACAGAGAAGTTCGATAAGATGAAGCATAAATGATAATTAAGTATCAGGATCAAGAGGGGGAGAATGAGAGAGAAGCGGTTGAGAGTGAGAGAGATACGGGGGAGAGTGAGAGAGAGAGAGGCAGGGGGAGAGAATCGGCCAATGTAAACGCAGAGGGGAGAACAGTACCAATTTTTATAGGATCGCAATTAAAACTGGATTTAATGACTGTCTAGGATAGACTCCAAATAAAACACCCATAAGAGATCTGCAAAAGATTGTGCCCTTAAGGGATGCTTATATCCCACAGAAATTCCTCTGATAAAATATCTTTTAGTTTTATTTGTCTAGATTTGGTTACTTTGTCCAAAAAAAGCAAAAAAAAAAAGCAAAAAAAAGCACTCAAACAAACATCAAAGCCTGTAAATTCTAGAATGAAATAAAATAAGAGACCACAGCACCAGCAATACTTCTTCCGGCGAAGACACAGTCGGCTACTAGGGTTCGACCATGTTGGTAAATCTTAGCACAAACTGGAGACTATGCTCGAAAATAAAAATAATAATCTCAGATTTTGTAATCCTGCTCGTTCATCTCATCCAAGCATGGGTACCTGATCTGATTTTTGAGAATAAAGAAAATAAATTCTGTCAAATTGTAAATGAGACGTTGTCAACAGAAAATATTATGTAAATAAAAGAGAAACATTAGAAAATACCAGGCTATGGCTCAGGAGTTGGAAAAATGTGTCATAGGAGGAACTAGAATGCGTAATTATCCAGATTTGGGTAAAAATGGAATTTCGAGTTAGATAGTAAAGGTATTTTAGGTATATATATATATATATATATATATATATATATATATATATATATATATATATATATATATATATAATTTTTTGCGAATAATCGACACCTGCAAAAAAATTTGTATGAAGGGAATTTTACTGTTAAAACAATTTGTGCGCGTTTAATACAAACGGTTATACATAGCGAAAACTAATACAGAGCCTTGGACTTCTGTTCTCATTTCTTACCACATACTTCTTTGAAGTGAGGTTTCCTTAATATACAACAGGAGAAGCAAATACTGAGACCATCTCCACGTGACCACAGACTAGCAGCTTACAATGACGAAAACAAATCTACACATTACGTTATATACACTTTAGACCGTCTGAAGAATATCGAAGCAGGTGTCGAAGTTTCTGTTTGAATTTCTGAGATGTGGAGCTGTCATTATTGACAGTCGGATTAAGGTCCTCATTATTATTGTTAAGAAACGTTGTGATCGTAACAGCGAAGACGAAGATATTCCAACTTTAAATAATGTAAACAAGTGCTGAAGGTTGTAGGAGGTTTAATGTTCCATAATCCCCCAACGACGACAACGGGACCCGTGTTGTGAGAAGGCAAATGCATAAAAAAAACAGAATGTGTTTCTTATTGATATGGCAGTCCCTGCAGATTGGAATGTATCTTTGAAGATCTTCGAGAGACTATCAAAATACAAGGATATTGAAGTGGAAATCTAAAAAAATGTGGTACTTGATGACATCAGTAATTCCAGTTGTAATTAGATTTTTTGGATTGATTGAAAAAGTTTTCTATAGACTTATTGAAGGGATTCCTGGTAGCCCATGCCTTAAAGAAATACAAAAAATTGTACTCACAAATACAGCTCACACATAACGAAGAGCTTTATCTATGTAAGATATATGTGATCTTTGTTCTTTTTTTTTTTTTTTACAAAAATAATCAGTAGAAAATGTCATAATGCCATTTCTGATCTTAGGTCTTTGGTTGGGACTCGGAAGAAAATGTGTATACAACAGAAATCAAAGGAAATAATAATGATAATAATATAAAAACAAATCTATAGGTGATGTAGCCGACCCACGAGAACACGAAATATTATCGAGATTAAGAGAGTTTCAAACTCGATAAACATCTGAATGTTACAAGAAATATGGAAGGGATTGTAGAATGTGAATATGATGTACGCAACATTATTGTCACGATCGGAAAAGTCGGAGATAGCTTTGCAAGAAGACTGGAAATCCGAAGGATAACTGAAACTTCTTGAGAACGGCAACATTTTTGAAATCCTCGTATTTATTCGATTCGCTACGAATTCAACACATTGTTTAATGTTTTGGATCCGCACAGAGGTATATGTATGGGCAAATGCAAAAACTGTCACATTGGTACTGAAATCCCTCTTCTCATTGATGCAATGAGAAAGGTTCTCTCGGAGCGTTGCAAAATACCTCGCACCATACTACAAACTGTAGAGAAATGCTACATTCTAATCCTAGCTACTAGGCTGAGTAATCGAGACCTTTGCTCTGAGACAGAGGTCCCAGGGAACGACATTTTGATCTTAGACAGACCACACAGTCTAATTCAAGGCAGAAGATAAATTAACCTTTCTTTTTTATGGGTACTATGCTAGTAATGAATAATATATTTTCATTTGAAAAAAAATTATGATTATGACATTTTCAAAGCAAAGAAACGCAGGATAATGCAATTTCATTTTCAAACAGTTACAGCTGAAGCATCCAAAACGCTAATAAAAAGGAACAGGAAAGTTGTTTAATTAAAATTAAGTACAGAATGCTCATCTTCCAATCACTTGCATATCTCCCTAACTATAAAAATTTTCTACTCCACTTCCTCCACTCTCATCTTAGCAATTTGGGCGTCTTGGGGTGGGGTAATGACTAGCGAATTAGTCTGGTTGAAAATAAGGAATTCGATTCTCATTAGGTGCGCCATACTTGTGGCCTTGTGCCAAACTAAGATAAGTTCAGTAAAATAACAACTTACTTTAGCAGTTTCAAATAACCGAGAATATCAACTGGTGGCAGAGTGTCGCACAGCCAGAAATAGCCTCCTCAATGTAAACACAGATGCGTGCTGAAACTGTCACTTGGTACCGGTCAGTTGGACATTAAATTTGTTTGTTTACGAAATTCGAAGCGACCTTATTAATTCATTTTTTAACCTCTTCTGGCAGCAGAATATCGACCAGGTAGAATTTTTGTGTATTGCTGAAATGTCTTTCATTAACAAATAGAAATGTTAAAATAATTAACTATATGAGAAAAATGATAAAGTAATTAATCGCTCGATCTTTTATGACCATAGGTACCAACCTGATGGTGTAGATCGAGCCTGGGATACAGTAACTGAGCTTCGATTATAAAGACACATGTATGTCGGTTAAAAGTAAAAAAAACAGGCTAACTTTTCAGTGAATTCTTAATGTGAACAAATAATATGAGTAAATACCTTATCCGGAAAAAGCAGAATAAAATAATGATAATTCAAAAATTTCTCGACTGTGCCTCCATACATGCGCCTGTATGTGTGCGCGTGAAAGCCAGTGTGTGCAAATTAACGTTCAACCCGCAGATTCTAGTTAACTTCTCAAATAACCAAGAAAAGCGGGGCTTCCGATATAAGCACGGATAAAATATATGTCGTCCCTGAATATTTATACTTAGCCCCTTTTCTCATTTTTGCTCAAAAACCTGCTTTGTCTATCTGCGTACGATGATCTTATCACTCTCTCGATCCACACACACACACACACACACACACACACACACACACACACACACACACACACATATATATATATATATAATCCTCTAAAAAAATGTATACACATTATAGGAAAGGAAAAACTTGTATAGATATTGTAATATTAAATTTATTTAAATATCACGAGATTAATACAAGTTACCTTTGGACTCTACAATCACAAGAGATGCCCAGAATGGTGGCCTTTAGCTTCCATACATTTATTAGTACGGTGAACTACTGCTAGGGCAACGCTAGCCAAAGTGTCCATTGCTATTGCTGCACACGCATTTTCAATTTCTTGTCTAAGGGCCGCCAATGTGATCGGTTGTCTGCGATACACACCATCTTTTGGGGTCCGCATAGTAAACAGTGTTATCCCAATTTGATAAAACTACGAAAAACAAGTTTTTCCTTTCCTGAAGTGTATATACATTTTTTGGCGGACTCTGTATATATCCAAACATATGGAAGCCATTTTGATGCCGCTGATTGTTGCGTCTCTTGGACAGTAATAAATTCAGTTAAATGGTCGATGTAATGATATATCATTCCGATTTCTATCTAACATAGTTTTTTGATTGTATATAATCAAGGAAAGATTATTGTTACTCATTGTGACATGATGTCAGCGAAATAAGCAAAGTATTAGTCGTATCCACAAGTATCATTAGCAGTGTATGTACATATAGTGGGGTACTGATTGAGTCATTTATTGATTTATTTTTTACGACTTTTCAAGCCTTTGTGTGTTATTTAAAACCGAAATATATTTCGATTTGTAAGAATAATTCTTTCTTTCGAGTGAATATTGCATTAACAATTTTGGAACAATGATTTTTACGAGTACAGATTCGGATATATATATATATATATATATATATATATATATATATATATATATATATATCCAATATACGAATGTTGGTCAAAATATTGACTATTTTCTAATTAATTTTTTAATTGCAAAATATTTAATAGTAGAAGCAAACAATACCTACCAAAATTAACATAAATGTCCCAGGATTCAAAATGTAGTCCCTAATATAGTCTCCTTCCGCCTCAATTGTGTTACCCTTTTGAATGAGAGCATGCATAGTCACCTCATGAAAGCTTGGATGCTTTTTTTTTTTTTTGGCTATATGCGAATTGCCCTTTTGCCCCTTATTATAACTGAAGAATCGCTTTTCTCTGAGTGATATCTGTGTTATGCAGCCCCAGACGCTCATGAGCTTCTACTACTCATGATAACTGCTATCATTCTAGAAATACCCTTTGCACAAACTTTTGAGTGACCAAGAGACTGTAATATTATAGCTCATCTGAAGACTCGCAGTCTTACAATAGTTGTTATTCTGTCAGCTGTAATGACAGCATCAGCCTGTTTGACCTTATTAATATTTATAGAAGTCGCTGGCTTGTCACTGTGGAGCCTATCACTAAGATCATTTTCCTTGCTCTCATGTTGACATTAACGCTACTGTACCATCTCCTTACTGTGCTGATAAATGCAGTCTTTCCATAATCATTCACTAACCTTCAGTGAGCCGTACTTACTCCTTAAAAATAAAAAAAGCAAAAATGACAGCATTTTTTTTCTACAGGTGTCCATTTTGAAAGACTATTATGGGTTGGAAAAGAGAAAATAACTCAATACATTTTTCCTATAGGTATCTCGTCATTTTATGGATTATATCTTAAAAAACTATTAATTTTAACTAATACTTTTAAATTAAATTTTAAAAGACATTATTTTTAACTGACCTTCATGCAAGTTGTTAAACAAATATTCGAGGGATTTGACCATAAAATATTACTTAGCCCAAAGCTTTGTTTTGAATGTGTTTATGGATATCGCTATAGCAATCTCACAAATGATACTGCGTCAAAAGTTCGTACAACATTATTTTCGCGCTCACTGTTGAAATACACCAAGTATTTTTGTAACACTCTATGCAACAATATTTCAACTTTTTAAATATATAAAACTTATATTTTAGTTATGATTGGATAATGTTATATTTGACAATGTGTCTAACAGCACTTTGAGGCTGAATCATGTGAATGTAGTATTCATTTTGTCATTTAAGAGGCGTGACACTTTGTCTATCTATCAGATGATGAAGCAGAGCACTGAAGGAAATCGGTACATACCTTTCCCTCGGGCTTTAGTTCGAAGCAAATATAAACACCTTCAATTGGAAATCGAATTCGATTCACTAATACCCGTCTTCCGTCCCTCTTCTTACTCTACAACACATTCCTATCAGTAGAAGAAACAAACATTTGAAGATGTTAAAGAACACACACACTCATATATCATACGGGCGATCTCTCGGTGACGAACGACATTTAGTCCTAAATATATCGAATTCGTTGGTCGGAACAGGCACAGACGGTTCTTTGATTAGCATCAGTGAGTCAAATGTTCGTCTGAATACATATATATATATATATATATATATATATATATATATATATATATATATATATAACATTCAGAAACATTTACAAATATAATACAAAAATAACCATAATAATATAGTTATTATAAAAATAATAATAATTTAATTAGAATTTTTAATCGATTTTATCATAGTCCGTTGATAAGTCTTTAACGTAGGGACTGATTGTGTAATGTGTTTTATTTACAGACTAGCCCCCATTTGGGTTTCCTTTTACCCTCTCTCTTTTTATTTCATTTAAATCTAGTGTGTTGTTATATAGTTGCTAAGAGCAATGGACTGATAGTCAAGATTTCAATTATATGTGGTGATGTTTACTTTGTTTTTTTTCTTACAATATACATTGGAGAAGTTAAAATTACGTCAAGCCGTGACCTGAAAAATAGCTTTATCCAGTGGTTAGTTACATACGTTGTATATCAGTGTTTACAAACAGACATTATTCATACACCGGAAGAAACCATCCACTCACACACAATAACAGAGCAGCAAATGTAAATTTATGTTGACGAGAAGTCTTTAAAAAAATCATTTACTTGAACGAATTTTTCCCAAATATGAACACCTGACTACAGACGTAAATACAATTGCAGTACTGCATATATATCTCTCAATCCGTTGACAGTGAACTGACTGTTTCAGTCTTGGACTAACCCAACACAATATGAAAATTATTGGCTCAGTCTGTGTATCATTATATACAATTCTAAACACGAGTGCAATGATGTCCTTTCTTTAATGACATTCTTATTCATGATAAAATATTTTGTACACTGCTAAAATACTAATGATGTAGTGTTGAATTTACGAACAAATTTAGCCTAGCAATGTCTAAACTGTTCGGCTCTCATCACATGAATCAATAACAACATTATACTGTCAATCTTTTACATAAGTTCAAAGTATGATAGATGAAGGACAGTTCAATCGATAGAGGAAGAATTTTTACCTTTTTTTCTTTTTGAAACAACGTATGTTTTCCTACTTGGTAAACGTTTTACAGTAAACAATACTTATTCATCACAGTGAATAAATTTTTTCTTTGACGATAATTTGATCGAACTGTTGAAACTGATTTGCAAGAGAAAGTCGTTTCCGACTGTGACGAGTGTATTAATGATTGCACGTTGACAAAACTGACAATTATACACATAGCATTTATCTTATATTTGCTATTACTTCATCTGTAGGTAGGGTCGGGATGGTACTGTACTAATTCAGGTAGTATCTTCTCAGGGTATCTCATCGTGGTGTAATGATCAGAAAGATGGATCATTAGTTGTAAGTTCGATACTCACAAGGTGCCTTAGATTTGTGGGTGGCTTTGGGCCCAAACTAAGGTATACTTAGTAAATAGCAACCCTGATCTTCCCCAACCACCGTGACATGCTATTGATAAGATTTCTCAAGATGTTTGGTGATGGGAAATAGAACAGGGAGAGCTGGATTCATTTGGGCTTCAGAAGAAATATAGCTCTGTTCCATGATTCCTTCCGATAGCATTTACCTATCACTTACAACAATATATATCATCTACATCATTATGAAGAGTTACTGAAAAGTGTAAAGTTTTCGTCACAACCCACTTATCGAAGATTTAACCATACATCAGAATTTATTTCAGAATTCCTTCTTAGCCTGGCCGAGAAATTTTCAGCACCCTTTATCTATCTATCTATCTATCTATCTATCTATCTATCTATCTATCTATCTATCTATCTATCTATCTGTTTTGTGGGTGTTTGAAATCGTATATTAGTACATAAAGAGTTAATATGTAGGCTAGATATTAATTTTAGTGGTGTGAGGTGCTGACTGTTCCCCAAAAGAGACGCTAAACTTTTATTAATTTGTCACAATTAAGCGCTGTCTAGTTTTTGTTTTGCTTTGGTTTTGTTTGTTTTTAATCATTTCACCCCAAGCAAGTCAATAAAGTCACTAAGACGCAAGGAGGAGTGTTACTACTGAATGTGGAAGAATATGAGAAAAAGAAAAGCATTATTAAGGAAAGCGAACTATAAAAGAAAAAGAATTAAGAAGACAAAAGATAACGACTGGCATTGCATTTGAAGATGTCGGAAGAGAATTCTGCCAGTGAGAAGTGCGAGAAAAGAAATTTTAGCATAGAACTTAGCATAGAACGGTTATATCTAGCCATTTCAGCTGTAAAATGATGAGACCTAGCTGTCAATCTGGTACTGCGCTTAAATTTGTAATGTGGAGATACCAAAGATGAAAGCTCATTAGAACAATTATCATTAAAAATTTAAACAAAAGTCATAAGAAAGCTACATTACGCCTGTGGGAATGCTACGTTAGGACGGCTAACATTGCAGGTATTTCTTTGGATTTTATCAAGAATCTGTAAATACTACCGGAAATAAGGTGCATTCTGAATTAAAAGCGTCATTTTAACAACAGATAATGAAATAAGATTACCAAAAAGACAGATACAATCTCTAAATATGCAATCTAAAATCTAGCATTTATACATCACTTTAGTGTATACAGCGATTTTACAACGAGTACTGGTAAGATTCCGTGCTACGTTACATTAGCTCGTGTTGTTCAAATCCCACGAAAGTTTTAGATTAGCAGATTGTATAATATAAACAACGTATACGCGTGTAATTGTATTAATGCAAAGTGAACTTATAAACGACCTTAAATTCAATTTCTTATTTGGCGCGTTGAGTTCTTTTTTCCCCTTGTTATTAGATCATTTCTCACTTATGTGATTGTATAAATAGAAATTAAACTCCTATTATTGTATTCTATTCAGCAAGGTGACCAAAGTGATCGAAGTAGGTTATGGATAGCGTGATCGAAGGACGTTTATTTTCAGCTAGATGACGTGATTAAATGAAGACCATATACTACTCATTACATGATCAATTGCTCGTTGCGAATCACGTTCTCAATTAGTACACGTCATGTACTAATATGGTTTGACACTGGAATGCATATATAAATCGATAAGTATGTATTCCCAAGAAAAAACAACAACAACAAAAAAAATGAAAAAATAAAAGTGGTATTCAGACTCGTGGAGCATTTGCAATGTTTCGCCTGTCCTCGCTTTTTGAGTGCCATGCCCTTACAAAGTGTGTGAGATAGGCGCCCAACATATATTGTTGGAAGTGGTCAGACGATTTTGAGGTTAAAGAAAATCATCAGTTCAGATGATTTGAAAAAAGAAACTTCTTTTCTTCTTTGGCTTCTTTTTCTCTCTTCCCAGCGATTTGAGGTACACTTTCCTCCTAACTCCTAAACAGAAAATCACTGACTCTTTAAAAGACTTGTCGAAGATATGACAACTAAAACAGTTAGATTACTTTGTTTTTCTCTGAAGTAATATTTTTCTTCGTTAGAAGTAAATGGAAAAGTAATTTACAATTTCACCAGCTTAGAGTAACGTGTAGAATCCACGTAAAAATGTACCTTTTTTAATACGCCTTTCTGCTTGTTTATTCCGATTCGTAGAAGCATTGTGCAATATTTCCGCTATAAACAGTTTCCTTGAAGCATTCAATTTCTTTAAAGCGCTTTGAGAATTAGTGCATTGAAAAAACACGTGCAGAATCACCCTCACTTTCATTTTCATTTCCCATTGTTTATTGTTATTAAAATCTGTCAAGGTAATTCTCGATGAATTCAAACGAATTACAATCTCAAGAAAATTAATGCCAACAGGCAACAAAAATCGAAACTATTTCTTCGTTTCCGATAACGGCTCCTGTTTCGATAAGTCAACTTCACGCCTAATGATTGTTGTATGATTTTATCCCCACATACACCACCCAAAAATGTCGGCTTGCCTATTTGATGTGTTATATTGTTGCATATTTCCTGTTGGTACCAGTTGTCATTGCAGCTCGGACCATAGACTGGGTTTTAATTGCTTTTTTAAAGACAAACTGTGAATGACGCACCTTTTCTATTTTTTTAATTTTTATTTTATTTCACTATTTATTCTTGCGCTGTACTGGTCAACCTTCGTAAATAACATAGGAAGTATTAGTTAGCAAGCTGGTTTCGCATAACATTAGTACTTATATGATCCTCACTGAATGGCCCATGCTTGTGGCCTTGGGGCAGACTAAGCTCAGATTAGAAAATATAAATATGAGCGACTTGCAGAAGACTAGGAGTTAACGAGTTGATCTAACAAACAATGAGACTGTTGAAGCGTGTGTATTCCTTACTTGGAGCCCTAAAATTATCTGTCAGACTAAGATAGGTTTAGTAATTAACCATTAAAGGCGTCTCTTGTCACGTCTGTAAGTTCATATCCTCATTGGATATACTACATTTTCCCCACCGACTTGCTTATAGATTATGCAAAAGCGTTTGATAAAATACATCACAAAGAACTGATTGAACTATTAGGTAAGCTTCATTTATTTGGGAAAGATATTAGAGTAATACAGAACTTATACTGAGAGCAAACCGCCTGCACACGGAGAGAAAATCAATTCAGCAAATACACAAAAATAGAAAGGTGCGTAAGATAACGATATGCTTTCTCATTGGACTTATTCAACCTTTACAATGCGGCAATCCTGAGAAACTTAATTAACAACATAAAATATGAAAATA
Organism: Acanthosepion esculentum; assembly: GCA_964036315.1. NCBI lineage: Eukaryota > Metazoa > Mollusca > Cephalopoda > Sepiida > Sepiidae > Acanthosepion > Acanthosepion esculentum. Next base: position 54,599,004 of record OZ038480.1, read on the forward strand.
TGACACAGTATTGATAGCAGGCATAGAAAAGAAGACTGCAGGAACTCCTGTAAAAGGTAGTAGAGGAAAGCGAGAAGAATGAACTAAACGTCAATTGTAAGAAAACAGAATATATGGTTGTCGGCAAAAGTAACAGCCCAAAATGTGAACCACCCCCCAAAAATAAAAAAAAACAAACAAAAACAAATTGGAGACACCAAATACAAGTACAAAAATTTAAATATATAGGAAGTGTTTTAACAGAGGAAGGAGAATGTGACACGGAAATTCGAAGGCGCATTCGAATAGCGAAGGTGCCTTCCAAAAGTTAAGTAAAGTATTAAGAAACAGAAAAATTTTGTAGCGGTCCTGCTATATGGTAGCGAATGGTGGGAAATCTATTCACAGATGAAGAAGAGACTTGAGGCAACAGAAATGTGGTTCTACAGAAGGATGCTGAGAATACCATCGACTGAACATGTGAGCAATGATGAAATTCTGGAGAAAATAGAAACAAAAAGAATATCTATACTTAGAATAAGAAAAAGACAGTTGACATTCCTAGGACACATAACGAAGAAAGAAGGCTTGGAGAATTTTACACTCATAGGGAATAGTGAAGGCAAGAGAGAGAGAGAGAGAGAGAGAGAGAGGGGGGGGAAACATCGAATAACCTACCTAACGAGTTTGTGTAAATGGTTGGCAGAACACAGATTAGAAGAGACAGCAAAAAGACAAAAGTTATGGAGCACCATGATCACCCATGTCCTAAAGGACATACTACATAGAAGAAGAAGATTCAACGAAGCTAAACTTCGTGAATAAGTATAATAAAAAATAAAGTATCCACCGTTGTGTATAGCCAAAAGCATAAAAATTTCCGAAATCTACTTCGGTATTCTTTCTGTAATATAAAGCCGTGTGTTTATCTAGTACTCACTGTAAGACCTGTAGATTTTCCGGTGTAGCTATACGTTACTGTTGAGAATTCTGTAGAAAGTAGTTGCTTGCCCTATGCCCAAACAGTTTTACATTCATATTTGTCCTTCTCCAACTAAAGCTAAATAGTTCAGTTTTTTCTGCTATCAAGCATTAACTGGGTGGTTGAGAGTAGAGAAGAAATGGAATCATATCTTTCTAAGAGTATTTGTGCGAAATCGAGCACAACGACCTCGGCCAGAATTTTAACTCAATCCTACTTTCAACGATGATAACCACCACGCTAACACACACACACACACACACACACACACACACACACACACATACAATATCATAACATCATCCACATGCAGAAAAAGCTAAAAATAATGGAAGTATTATTAATAAAAAAATAAAAAAAACCAACATTCAATAATATCAACGATGAATACGGCCAGAATGTGTTGACCGTGTTTGTAAAATAAAGAATCATATAACTCTAGATACATACATAAAACAATCCATATATTCAGTTAAAAGTAAAATAAAATTGATCCTTGGTCATGGTTAAATTATAACGGAAAGCGCTTGGATATATAAAACATTCGGACAATTTTTAGCTAATTTATGTCCTGAGAAGGAAATATTATAAGACCACATGAAAAATTATATAAAACTTAACCACAACACTATGGCAGTCGTTTTTAACGAAACTTGCATATAGACTGGGACTAGGTCAGTGATTTCCTTCGCGTTTCGCTTGGAATGTGGTTTTTAATCACCCCGTTCAAAAATGTGCGTCTGAGGTCTCCTGCGTAAAAGCTGTCATCGAGGCTTTCATCCCAGCTAGCAAATACAAAGTTAAATCCCGCTCATCTCCTTTGTTCTCAGCTGCTTGCTCAGCTGCTATAGTCCATAGGATTCACTTCCGTCTGTACCGGAGCGACATGTCTGATTGCAACAGACGTCTCTTTATCTTTGCCCGTAATGAGTGCAAGCGTGCCCTCAATGAAGCAAAGTTACTATTTGCTGATAGAATGAAACAACGTATTGCGTCTCGCAAGTTTGGCACTAAAGATTATTGGCGGCTCTGCAAGAGTGTGCTGAACAACAATCCCTACTCTATTCAATCAGTTCGAAGTCCTAACTTCCATAGCTGATAAGGCTGAATGCTTTGCTCTGAAATTCTCATCCAAGTCAACACTCGACTCGTCTGTAGTACCCACATCTGATTTTCCCCCTAGAACAATGAGTGAGATAAGTATAATTAGACTCTCATAAAGCAAGTGGTGGTGACAGGATACTAGCCGTAGTCCTAAAGAAATGTTCTCCTGAGCTGGCTCCAGTTCTCTCCAGACTATATAACTATTGCCTCGCTGACTCTTGCTTTCCAGCCTGTTGGAAGTCCTCATCTGTTGTACCTGTTTTTAAGAACTCTGGAGACTCTATTGACCCATCTAAGTACCATCTGTCAGTCTCTTACAACTCTTCGGCAAAGTCTTCGAGGCTTTAATCAATGCCGAAGTGGTTAAGCACCTTACTTCCCATGATCTACTCTCTGACAAACAATATGGTTTCCGCTTTGCCCGGTTTAGCACTGACGTGCTCACGGCTATAACTGAATTTGTATACCAAGCTCTTGATAATAACGGCGAAGCTCGAGCTGTGGCTCTAGATATCTCGAATGCATTTGACAGGGTTTGGCATGCCGGTCATCTACGTAAACTTCAGGGATACGGTATTACAGGAGGATTTATTTGATTTTATCCAATCATTCCTGTCTAACCATGAAATGAAAGTTCTCCTCTAGTTCCATTCATACGAACGCTGGTGTTCCCCAATGATCTATTTGGGTCCTACACTGTTTCTGATCTTCATCAACGATCTTCCTGATGTCATCAGTTCCCAAGTAGGCATCTACACAGACGACACTATCATTTACTCCTGTCTCAATAGTAAATTCGGCATTGCTGACAAAGTTAACCTGGCCGTTGGTCTCGAAAAGAACCCCTAATCTGTGGTTGACTGGGACAGGAAATGGCTTATAAACTTTAATGACTCCAAAACAAAACTGCTCTCATTTACCCACCATAGAGAAATCTCCCTGCTTCCTATCAGCATGGCTGATGCTCAACTTCACGAGAGCGTCTCTCTGCGCCTTATTGGTCTCACGTTTTCCACTGACCTGAGGTGAAACAACTACATTGAATCAATAGCTACATCTACCGCAAGGAAAGTTGGTTCTCTGTGTCGCGCCAGAAGGTTTTTCTCGCCTGAGTCTATCCTTCAAATCTACAAATCTACCATTCGTCCTTGCATTGAATACTGTTGCCATATATGGTCTGGTTCTCGTCAAAATCCAAAGACGGATATACAATGTGATAGGTCCTGACCTGGCATCTCGACTTCTCACAGAAGTGATGTGACTTCCCTTTGTCTTTCCTACAAATATTTTCATGGAAACTGCCGTGACGAGCTATTTTCACACGTGCCCCAACTGCATGAATTTAAGCGTGCTCCTAGTGTTCTCGGTCCCAGCCCTTTAAAATCTTCAGGCCATGAAACATACTGTAGCCGCTTGCCTACTTTTATATTTACATACACTCTGTCCTTGATAGTGAGCACTTTTACCCTTAAATATAGTATACCTTAAAACTATATTTTTACCATATATATATATATATTTATCATATATATATATATATATATATATATATATATATATATATATATATATATATATATATATATATATATATATATTATATATATATATATATATATATATTTATCATATATATATGTATATAAAGATATTTTTGAAAGTACAAAATAAAAGTATGAAGCTTGATATTACTAGACATATTAAAAATGGGCGAAGCAACCGGTTTCGCTCCTGCTCTTCAGGTTTCCAACGGGAGATTTTATTTAAATTAAAAAACACAGAATATGTACAATGAAAAGGAAATGTGGAGGAGGAGAAAAAAATATGAGCAAAAGGAGCTAGAGGCAAATGACAGCGAGCCCCAACAAACACTCACGCTGTTTGCACAAGGAAGGCTTGCGGGACCCGATATAATATATATATATATATATATATATATATATATATATATATATATGAATATATCCGTCACGTAATCTGATTTCCTCTCATAACTAATGTGTTATTTCATTGTTATGAAGCAATGGGCAAACAATAATAAGCGAGCATTACTCATCTTACTATAACAACAGAAAGTGATTAATACGTTGCTTTTTATTAGTTTCATTTCGTCGTATCTTTATTTGGATATTTTTTTTTATTTTTAATGATTTAAAAAGCAGCTTTCTTTCTTTTTGCCACAATAAAGTTTAGTGTATGGATAAAAATCCTAGATTACTTATACAGAAAATATAATTGATGCAGTTGCAAAATTACTTAAACGCTGACGTTATTGTTTGAAATTGTAGGTAAACTAGTTTAATAATATTAATGTTGAGGTAAATTTATTCTAACGAGCACATACTTTGAAAAGGGAAATTTAGTGTCTGTTGAGACGAAGTCATGAACTATTGTACTAACATTGGTGTCCTGGTTGCATAAAATTTGGTATAGCAAATAAATCTTTGAATTGGTTGTATTTAAACAGCGATATTTTATTTACATAAGACCAACGAAAGTTCTTTGTTAATGATTAATAAAATAGTAATAAAGCTGAAATTAAAATTTTGCCCCAAATCAGAAAACTAAATAAAATTCCTTAACAAAGGACGTTCGTTGATCATTAACGAAATCTGATTTAAACTTTTGTATCTCGACTCAGAGCAGTCAAGCACACGAGGTAAAACGTAACATCGTATTGAAGTCAATGCTTTCAATCGATTTCTCTAATGCCTGTCCTAACGTTTTAATTATTATCAAAGGAAATCTACAGGAGTCTGTTTTTCCAGGTAGATTCCACCAATACAGTACCTGAAGTAAAAGACACTTTCCTTCAATGTGGGTTGTACACCTGAAACAGTTCTTGGAATAAATATTTTTATATTTATGTAAAAATGTTAGATTGATTTATTGACTAGCAATGATTGTTCAAATTGAATTCACCGACTACAAAATCACTTGATTGGAGACATCTGTATTTGAAATTATTAGTACAGGTTATTTGGACAAGTATCATAATCCTATTTGATTTTATCACAACGTTTCGCCTGGGGCATTCTCTATCGACGACATTAGAATAATGGCAATGAACAGGCTCTCAGTTTCATACAATATTGAATTGAAGTTTCGACAAACATCTACTTCAGAGCATCAACTATTGGTGTCAGATACGAACTTAGTAATATCGACAGTAAGAAATATAGATAGGGTATGTCATATATATATATATATATATATATATATATATATATATATGTATGTCATATATATATATATATATATATATATATATATATATATATATATATATATATATATATATATATATATATATATATATATATATACGGAGAAGTTCAATGAACTGTGATCGTCATGGACTGGGCAGCGCTTATTTTCTTTGAAGAAATATTTATCCGCATTATATCCAAATTGAGTCGACATGACCTCACTCAACTGCCAAATATTTATAGATGTTGTCCTTCAACCGAACGGAAGTGGCAGGAAGGGATATCACAGCGGCACCAGCGAGAGTAATATTTAGTCAAGTTTTCAACAGTATATCAGTGCTAAAAATTCTAAACAAACGCACGCAGTTTTTCCAGGAAAACTTTGAAAAAACAATAATTTTTAAGTTCGTACAAGTTGTTAAAAGCTATGATAAGAGGTCCAAATGAGAGACAAACAAATAAATACCAGTGCCAAATAGAGAAAGAAAAGAAAGGAAAGATAGAGAGGAAAAGAACGTAGAAACAGAAGAGATAAAAGGGAAAATATTGATGGAAAGAAAACGGTGGAGTTGGAAAGAAGAAAGTAATTGTGGGTAGAGACAGGGAAAGAAAAGAAAGGAAAAATAAGAGAAGGGATAGAGGGGGTATACACAAAGTGGAAGAAGGATGTGAAAAAAGACTGAGAAGGAAAGGAAGGTGTTAAGAGAATAGACAAATAGAAGAAGGAAGAAATGAAAGAAAGAATAGATAGGCAGATACAAAAAAAAAAAAGAATAACACGATGAAAGAATAAACAAAAATATAGAAGAGATAGATGGGAAACAAAAAATAGAAAAAGAGGAAGCAGACAGATAAAGTGAGTAGGGAAGGAAGGAAGGAAGGAAGGAAGGAAGGAAGGAAGGAAGGAAGGAAGGAAGGAAGGAAGGAAGGAAGGAAGGAAGGAAGAGGTAGACGAAAGAAAAATAAAAACAAAGGAAGAGAGGAAAGAGGAGATAAAAAAGGCAGAAATAACGAGAAACTGATATGGAAAGAAAGAAAATATATTGTGGTAAAGAAAAAAAGGTATAAAACATTTTTAATTTATTGACTATAGTTTACAGTTTGTACTTTATGTGAGTCAAATTAGATTCCAAACCGCCATCTTGACACTGGCTGAATCTGTGAACCACACGTTGAAGAAGACGAGTTCTAGTTTTACCCACTGATGACTTTTAGCAGAAACTCTTGGGGAATATTTGATAGGATCTAAGTTTGCATTTATTACCTTGTGTTAGATACAAAAGCATGACGCCTGGTTCTTTACATTCGAGTCGAAAGTTCATTGTGACGCAAACCTGGTGAAACTTGCACTTAAAAACACGAAATAGCGATGCACACAGTAAATGTACGGGAAAATATCAAATTACACGAATCAGTGATATTGGTTACTTTCAGTTTTCATTCTTTCTCTCTCTTTCTCTCTCTCTCTCTTTCTCTCTCTCTCTCACATGCACACAAACACACACACGCACACACGTGTGTGTGCGTGTGTATGTGTGTGTGTGTGCATAAATAATCTGTCACCTCGAGAGGACTAATACGACATGGTTTTTAATGGATTACAAACTTTTGCGTAATGGATGTTCCAGAAATTGCTCAGTTCTATCAGCGTTTGCCGGAGGCATCAGGACATGCTTTTGATCTTACTCTATTTAGTAAAGTGGGAAGGTAGTGCCTCAGGGACGAGTCATCAAGAACCAGGTTTCTATACTCATTCTTATTGATTTCCTGTCATGTATGACCACCTCCACCAGCAAAGATAAGAAAATAGCCTCTCATATATATATATATATATATATATATATATATATATATATATATATATGAGAGAGGCTATTTAACAATATATATATATATATACACACACACACACACATATATATATATATATATATATATATATATATATATATATATATATATATATATATATGTATATATATATATATATATATATATATATATATGAGAGAGGCTATTTAACAATATATATATATATATACACACACACACACATATATATATATATATATATATATATATATATATATATATATATATATATATATATATATATATATGTATATATATATATATATATATTATGTAGAAATTGTCCGAATGCTCTACATGTCCGAACGCGTTCGGCTATTCTTTTCGCTATTATCAAGGATGATTTTATTTTTTACTATTAACTGAATATATAATTTCTTTCCTGTATGTATCTAAAGTTACAGGAATTTTTTTATTTTCCAAACATGGTCAGCACATTGTGGCCGTGTTCATAGTTGATGTTATTGCGTGTTGGCGTTTTCTTTTTTTTATTAATACTTTCATTAAATTTAGCCCCTTTTTGCATGTGGATGATGTTATATTTGTATTTTCTACGCGTATGTTACGAGTGGAGTTTGATAGGTCTCCGTGTGTATTTAAATAAGACCTAATTGAGCTATTGTCAAAGAGTTACCATGCATTTGATTTTTATAGAAAATGTTAATGTTATTGTTTTTATCTGTATTAATTATATTGGACATACCACTACATGCCTAACAAGAAGAGTCATGTTAGGCATGTAGTGGTATGTCCAATATAATTAATACAGATAAAAACAATAACATTAACATTTTCTATAAAAATCAAATGCATGGTAAGTATAAGCAGAATGAATATTCCCTTAGTAACATTATAAAGAAATTTACAACTCCAGTCGACAAAAACAAGAAAATTAAATTATCTACTATAAAAAATTTAAATCAGCTAATCTTATATCGTCAACAGCAATAATTCTCCTGCAAGATCCAAATTATGGAGAACCAATTTCACATGTCCGTTAAGGAACTGTGTTCCTGATGAAACGAAATTCATGAATAATTATATTGGACATACCACTACATGCCTATCAAGAAGTCTCACGTTACATCTCTCTGACTATAACTCAATTAGGTTTCATTTAAACACACACGGAGACAAAACAATCTCCATCTGCAACATACTCATAGAAAATACAAATATAATAGCCTCATCTACATGTAAAAAAGCTAAAAATAATGGAAGCATTAATCATAAAAAGAAAAAACTAACACTCAATAACATCAACTATGAACACGATCACAATGTGCTGACTGAGTTGGGAAAATAAAAATATTCCTGTAACTCTAAATACCCACATAAATATTTCGCAACATCTCGGCTAGCAGATTAAATCTGATATAAATCAATTTACATCATCCTTCATGGACACACTAAATTATGTCAGATTTAATCATACAAGTCAATCTTTTCACAATAAAATTGAAATTAATCAACCGCTTTTAATTCCCTGAAAGATGGAAAACATGCAACTCAGCAGACCATTGACAATCTATTATTGACATTTACTAGCCTAGTTTATTTTGGCAAGAGTCCATTGGCTAAAAAGATTGCACTCGCCACTATTCCAAGTCGATTCTTGGATTTGAACACTAACCACTCGTACCGGCAAGAAAGCCGCAGCAATCTTGCCGACATAGTGGGCAAAACTATAATTGATTATGCATACAATTGTTAAAGATAAGAATGATAAACGCATACCAAACATACGCATAATGTACAATTCATAAAGGTATGGAAGATTGGCCTCGACAGTGATATATTTATCATTAAAGTTTATATTTTCAAGCGATAGTTCGTAAGCACGTTTCGCTGATCGAGTCACTAGTGTAGTGAGATCCATCCTAACTAGGTGCTCTGCTACGTTAGCCTTGTTTCCGACTACGATAAATTTAGTAAATAATCGTCCCTCTTAAGGTTACTGTATTTTACAAGTTGTTTATGTATCCTTTTGTATCACGGATAGGATTTATAAGATAAATACGTCCAATTGATTATATATATATATATATATATATATATATATATATATATATATATATATATATATATATATATATATATATATAATTTTAAGGTATTCTATATTTATGGGATACAGTGCTCAGTATCAGGGATAGAGAGCGTATGTAAATATAAAAGTGGACATTGAAGTCAACACTCAGAGGAGACGGACTGCTTCAAGCTAGACGCAATCGTCAGGTCACAATGTGGCCTGACGATTGCGTCTAGCATGAAACAGTATTGTTGACTTCAATGTTCACCTTCATATATATATATATATAGAGAGAGAGAGAGAGTGAGAGAGAGAGAGTGAGAGAGAGAAAGACGCAATCGTCAGGCCACATTGTGGCCTGACGATTGTGTCTAGCATGAAACAGTCTTGTTGACTTCAATGTTCACCTTCATATATATATATATATATATATATATATATATATATATAGAGAGAGAGAGAGAGAGAGAGAAAGAGAGAGAGAGAGAGAGAAAGAGAGAGGGTGAGGGAAGGAGAGAGAGAAATTTAAATGGTCACTTATCTATCACTATTCTGAGTTTCGCAGAGATCGTATCAATTTACTTGATAGTAAAATAGTATTATCTTAAGAGTAAAATTGATAGCATCTCCGCGAAACTGACAGTAGTAGTGACAGTCAAATGAATATTTAAATTTATTTGTTATCATTAATCCTCTGTTTTTTGACAACAGTTTAATTATAAAAATTGTTTGCCTTAAAAGCGTTATCTTCCAGAAATATCTTAGTTTACCTTCTTTTTCGAAACGCCATCTTTGTTTTATATATATATATATATATATATATATATATATATATATATATATATATATATATCTATATCTATATATATATATATATATATATATATATATATATATATATATTTCGAATCTGTAAATCCTGGTGGTAGATGTGAAAATGAATCAATAATTACGACTGTTTTTTGCATTGAAATGCCATTGTTTTTCTTCTAATTGTTCATTTCGTTTTTGCGACTTTTGTTTCCTGTCAGCTTTATTACTTTGTTTCGTGTTTTTCCCAATGCTGGTGAGTGATTTTCTTCTTTTTCTTTACTCTATAAGTCTATTAGCGTCATTTCTGGGGTAACAGGCATTATGTATTTTCATTAATTTTCTTGTTGACTCATCCAAAGCTTTCACGTGTTCTCGCGTTCAGATTATGAAGTATCGTGAATATTTTACCGCAGATACTACCTAAATACTTATGCTTTTTTATAAAAATGGATGCGTCTCGTTTACAAAATCTTCCTTGTTTTTATGAGGTAGTCTTTTTTCTTTCTCAAGTCTTTTCATACCTAAATTGGCAAAATGTTCATCTTATTAACTTCTATAAAATCTATCAATGTCATCGTTTTACATCTGGTCATTATTTTTCCATCTGCTGTTCTCAATTCTTCTTTGTCTAGTTTAGTAAGAATCCCAAATATTTACTATTGATACTGCGTATATTTTTATACCTTTTATGAAATATCTTTTGTTGTGTCTCATCTACAAAATCTTCCTTTTTATCTAGGGTATTCTTCCGTCTTTCTCTCATTTCCTTCTGTTTAATCATATCCGCTTACAATATTTCAAGTTATTTGTACAGTTCTTTATTATTTTCTAATGATTTCATTGTTGAGTAGTTGAAGTCCTTTTGCTAATTATTGTTTTTTTTTTGTAATTCCGAGTTACATTATCATGTTTTGCTTAAAATTTCCCGAGTGCTTGGTTAAAAAGTCCTGAATGTTTGAACCGATATTTATAATTAACTAGTTTACATACAAAGTAAAAAAAAGAACAAAGGACGGTAATGGTTAAGTAATTTTGCACTGATTACATTGTGCTTATATAATATCAAATATGTATATTATATAATATAAAAGAAATTATATTATCACTTTGTTTTTCTTTTTTTGTTTTTCTTTTTTTTGTTAAATATTTCTTAAATATTAAACTTAGCAAATGGCACTCTCGTTCCCATTGATTATTTAGTAAATACAATTTACCCCAAGCAAGGCAGTAAAGCAGTTAAGACACAGGGAGTTACTGGGTGTGAAAGAATTAGAAAACAGCCATTATGAAGGAGCGAGAACTATAAAGGTGTAATCAGGAAGATAGTAGATAAAGATTGACATTGCCTTTTAAGATCAAAGTTGGCTGGAAAGCATGGAACCAGAATAGAGCTTAGAACTTGCAGTTACATTTATCCAATTCAACTGTAAATTGATGAGACTTTGTTGCCAATCTAGTACTGCGCTTAAATTCATAAAGTCTATGTACCATAGTGAAGAGATGATCCGAACAATTACCATGAAAGTATTTACAGAAAAGGCACAGGGAAGTAACTTTATGGCGGTGGGAAAGTATGTGACTGACGTCACCACAGGGATAATAATGAGAATTTGTGACGTTGAAATGTAACACACACACACACACACACACACACACACACACACACACACACACACACACACACACACACACACATACACACACACACAGTGTCATTATTATTTATGTCTTTGTTGTTGTTCATTCAAGAAGTACTTTCCCCAAAAGTGTAAAGTCCAGTAAGGTTTCCAAATTTAATTTAAAGGAAACTTATTCCTGTATGAAATTTTTGCTATACATTCTTTCCTTCTCAAGTAAAAAATGTTTTTGCAATAACATACGCACATACATACATATATATACATGCGTGTGTATGTGTGAGTGTGTGTATGTTTGAGAGAGAGAGAGAGAGAGAGAGAGAGAGAGAGAGAGATAGCAGGAGGGTAAAGACGTGAAGTACCTCATAAAGAAATCAAAAATAATTCATTAAAAATGTGGTACCTTTCAGGTTCTTATTTAACTTCAGCTAACTGAATATCGATTGACCCTAATTTCAATCTTCTACCAAATGTTTTTGGCATAATACATAAAAATACTTTGGAATATATAACTCTTTTATATAAATAATTTAGTTAATGTTCTCTACTTGACTTGGCCTTATTTCCTACAGTCATTTTTCTGTGTTCTTTTCTTCTAAAGCAACATTTCCTATTATCATTTGCTCGATAGTTTCGTTTTTGATATAAACTTCATTTTTCTCGTTATTGTCCCCGTATCACGCATGCGCACACCGAAACAGGCACGCATGCGCACACCGAAACAGGTACGCGTGCTAGCGCAAAAGCTTACGAGAAAAGAAAACAAATTGTTCATATACATTCACAAAACTCTATATCATTCTGAAAACAATCACATTTATATTTACAGGGTAGCCAAAAGATTATATATCCACTTTGTTAATAGCAACAGTCGTATTTACGTGCATATATTAGAGAGCTACAAAAGAGAGAAGAGCTACAGCGGATAAAGAAGTATTTACATCAATGGGCATTTAACATTCATCATAAAAAAGAAATGTTAAATTAGGAATGGAGTGTTTTAGATGTTTGTTTTAAGTATACATTTGGTGTTCATAATGCAAAAAGAAAGTGAAGACAATTATTGCGCAATTACAAGAGATAATTCATTAATATTCATACATGTATATATATATATATATATATGTGTGTGTGTGTGTGTGTGTATATATATGTATGTATATATATGTATATATATACATATATATATATACAGTGTAACCCGGATATAAGAGAGTTGTCGGGACCGGAGGAAAAATCTCTTATATCCGGGTTTGATCTATTATACAGTGTAACCCGGATATAAGATACCCTGATATAAGAGAGATTTTATCTGGTCCCAAATTAGAGCCCGTGTTAATACATATAAAATAGACCAAACCCGGATATAAGAGAAACCCGGATATAAGATACTTCTCCGGTCCCGACAACTCTCTTATATCCGGGTCTCTTATATCCGGGTTACGCTGTATCAGTGTATTTGTGTGTCTGCGGGAATATATTAAGTATATCAATATTATTATACTTTATATATATATATATATATATATATATATATATATATATATATATATATATATATATATTATAATAATAATAATAATAAAAACTTAATCAAAAAATTACAGTATATTACAGAACATTCAATATTTCTCTTTCTTTCTCTTTATTTTTATTCCTAAATTTAACTTTTTTTTTCATATTGGGTTGATTTTTTTCTGATTAAATATTGTACTATATTTAGTCGTTTTTTCAAGTTTATGTGGTATAGTTTTTGTGTTATTGATAAGGATTTATTGTATTTCTTGTGCTGGTTGATGATATGCGATTTAATTTTACTATCTTGGGATAAATGGTGAGTTAACCCTCACGATAATGAGTAACAAATGCATGTCTTACTTGATTTGTTATTATTAGTGACTTATGTATCGTCATGTTAGAGGCTTTTCGTTTTTGTGATGAGTTTAATTTCTTTTTATTGATCGTTGATATGTATCTATATATTAGATCTTCACAAAAATAATCGTCTAGTTTGTGGTTATTGTGTAGGTGGGTTTTATAAAATAGTTTAAAGATGTTGTTTATATTATTATTTGTATAGTTGTTAATTTTTATTTTTCCTAATTTAATTTAATTTGCTTATCTATTATGTGGTTGGGGAAATCATTTTTAACTAACGTTTTGTTTGGTTTTTAAGTTACTTATATAATACAGTGCGTGTAAATTGTTGCTCTAATGTTTGTTTTTCTTAATTTCGTTTTCTAAAGTTGATATATAGAATTATGATATGAGTTGGAATGATACGCAAACTGTTGGCAAAGCAGTCGGTTTGTGTATATATATTTCTTAAGTTGCATGGTGTAGGCTAGAAATAGTTTCTTGAGAATTGTTGGTTATATTTTTAGAGGTGGAAGTGATTAATTTTATTAAAGATGTTGATTAGTATGTCCTTCTTAAAAATAACTGATTATGGTTGAAAGTGTGAGGACATATTTTTATACACATTGGAAACAAGTTACCTTGTTCAAAAAGAAAAGGAAATCACTCAAAAATTGCTAGAACAAACATTACCTCTAATCTTCAAGAAAAGCTGTTTAAATAATATGTGATAATAATTATATCTGCAATTTTATTCAAACATTATACGTTAACCCATTATTTATTATATATGAAAACACGTACTTCAATGCGTCAATAGCTTCAAGATGAAAAACATTATTTCGACAAGACCCCTTTCTCTGTTAATGCACTAAACACAACTCTTCTAATTAATCAATATATCGAACGTTATACAGTGAAATTTTAGATCAAAGTTCAGCTCATATCTGTGTCAAACTACGAATGTTTATACATTCTTCTATATATGTTCATACATAATAATATAATATAGCTAATTATTAAAAGCACAGTGTAACCCGGATATAAGAGACCCTTATTTAAGAGAAACCCGGATATAAGAGATATTTTCTCTGGTCCCAAATTAGAGCCTGTGTTAATGTATATATAATAGACCAAACTCGGATATAAGAGAAACCCGGATATAAGAGACCTCTTCTCCGGTCCCGACAACTCTCTTATATCCGGGTTACACTGTAATATAAATATTAAATTTATAAATATTATATAGATTGTGAAATATAGTTAATGATTAAAAAATATTATTCTCATTAGTTGTTTATGATATAGCTTATTCTTTATTATGAAATTATTTACTTAAGACGTTCACATAATAACCAAAGCTGCAATTAAGAAATTTTATATATATATAAATCTCTCTTATATCCGGGTTTCTCTTATATCCGGGTTACACTGTATTTGCGATGCAGGGCCTGGTGTGTGAATATATGAGTGCGGGTTTCGTTTTTTCTTCTTTGATTTATGATGTTTCTCTGTTCTGTTTTTCATATTTATTTCTCCCTGTATTTAACTTTGGTTTAAATTTGTCAGTTATTGTTGTTGTTCTCTTCCTTGGATTACTTGCACCACTCCAGCTATTCTGGAGAAGAACCCGAAACGATAAAGGATAATGGATAATTAGTGATACTTTTCGCGTGTATAAGATACAAAATTTTATGCGTTGCCGATTAAAATTCCAGAAGATACACTTCCGAATGTCATCACAAAGATCAAAACCCCTCAAGGCTAAAACCCCTCAAGGCGAAATTCCAAAAGCTGCATTTTCCATAGAATAATGGTTAAATAAGTCAATTGGTAATTGATGAGGTCCTTCAGTTGCTTATATATTCATAATTAAATGTAGGGGTAGGTGTAAATGTTATCTTTCAGAAACTAATTAAAGATCGGCGAAGTCACCCATAATCTATCCTTGTAATATACGTTTATATGGTGTATTTTCTTTCAATTTTCTTAAAAGTAAACATGTTTTATGTCTTTCATTAAAAGAAAAAAACCCTTTTAAAACTAAATAAACGTCTACTTAGAACATTTTTTTAATTATTTTCCCTGAATTATATTTTCTAAATTTTCACTATTCGAGATTATAGTTTTCAGTATTTTAAAATGTAGGGTTTCTGATCCTTCTGGATTTCAACACGGGATTATGACGCTTGGGGTCATGACCATTACCTGAATATATAGTAATATATATTTGTTGATAACTTGTCTATGCATTAAATGTTTTCAAATCCTGTTTTCCGTTCGTTAGTGTCATCTAGTCGTAATTTTTTAAGAAAAAATCGACAAATTTTGCCTTTCGAACAAATTGGAATCTTAACGAAATTTTGTCACTGAAATGCCGCAGGGATTGTTGGTATAAATGAAAGTGATAGCGTACAAGTCTTTCACATTTTAATCCTGAAATAATTCAGTTCCAGTGACAAAATTTTGTCAAGATTCCAATTTGTAAATATCGTATACATCTCTCGTAGACAAATCCATTAAGAAAACACTAATTTCATTCTCGTTGCGACATCACAGTATTAAATTCTAAATTTTAAATTAAAATCAAATCGCTGTTTTCTCTTCTCAGTCAATCTATAAATCAATATGGGTTATGCAATTAATAATTCAGAATAGTATACTTATGTTTATTCTGATAACAATATTTCAATTGATTTGTCTCCATCTCACCTGATAATCTGTTAATATAAACAGTTTTGATTGTAGGACACATCAATCAGTTTTTGTTGTTCAGCTCTGTGTTTTTACACATTGAAGTAAAGAGGAAACTTAGCAAAAATTAATGAAGTAAAATAATAAATAAGGGAAACTGTGAAAAAAATTCCTGATGTAACATACACATTAGAAAGGTGTCATCTGAAACATCGTCATCAAATCAGAAAAGATGAGTAATATTGTCTTGAATTTAATTATTATTAAATTAAATATTGTTAGTATAGGGGCGGGTAGCCTAACGGTTAAAGAAAAAATGGAATCGACGAAGAGTGTTCAAACTCCTGCTGGGTCAGTTTACGTTCATTTCACACTAATATCCTTGAAAATCCAATTTTTCATCCTCTGGTGGGTAAATACCAGAGCATTTAAAGCTCTTTCACCCTGTAAGACAATCCAACTTGGGCGTCGGGCTAGCACATCGGCCCCGTAAATATTAAACATTATTACAAACAGTAACTTCGCGAAATGAAGGCAAAATCATTCTTCATGTATCGAACGATAGAGAAAACTACTTTACTTTACTTTAACTACATTGTCAATCATTATTAATTTTTGACCGGTATTTCTTTCATGCTAATTTCAGTTGTTTTTATTACCTTAGTAGTATTTGTAGTAATATTATCTTCAATTGTATTATTGTTATTAGATGACGCAGTGTCAACTATTATTAATTTCTGCCTATGCCTTTCATCACAATTATGTTAACATCTAGCAATTTCATTTTACAGTTGAAATTGCTAGATGCAATCAAAACTTCTATGTAAAGACTTTCTTCTCTCGCACTTCTCGTACGTCGAACGCTTCCGGCTTCTTGCTTTCCAGTCAAATTTGATATCTAAAGATTTAAACGCACTATCAATCGTCATCTGTTTACTTCTCCTTAATAAAGTTTTTTCTCAGATTCTTTCACGCTCAGTAACTCCTTGTGTTTTAGTGACTTTATCGTCTTGTTTGGGGTGGGGGTGAAATGATTAAAAAATTCAGTTGTTTTCCAACGTAGCTACTAAGATCGCCAATCTAAGGCTGTTGCAATGAAAAGAAACGAATAAACATACTAGTTAAAAAAATTATAATGGTTGACAAGGCTTCGACTAAAAATAATAAACTTCCTTCAGGACGTGGGCGATCGAAGCTCCCACAACTTCCTATTTTTATAACTTTAAGCAATGTTTGTCCCTTTACTATACTTCCTAGTCACTGTTCAGTCATCCATTTATACAGGCTCATTAGGTAGGATACTCGCTGTTTCCCTCTGCTCTTCTGACCTTCAGTATGTCCTTTAAATGTCAAATTATACAATTTCTAGGACATAATGATGAAAGATCATGCCCTAGAAATGTAACCGTCTCTTTCTGATCTTAAGTAGACATATCCTTAATTTCAATTTTCCTTAAAACTTAATGCTCACACATTCCATCCATTACATTCTCAGTATCCCTCTGTTGAACGACATTTCTGTTACCTGAAGTTTCCTCTTCATCTGTGAGGAGATTGTTCAACATTCACTGCCGTTATAAGAAGATTGATATAACATAGCAGTTCAGCACTTTTTTGTATCTAACGTAACCTTCCCGTTTCTTAATTTGTTGAGCTTTTAGAAGGAATCTTTTGTTACTCCAGTGCTCAATCAAATTTCTATGACACATTTTCCGACAGTTCCCAGATATTTAAATTTTTCTTCACTTGCTTGATTTTGACGTCATCTTGGGCTCTCCATCTTTCTCGCGACTATAGATTCTGTTTTCTTACAATTGACTGTGAGCCCTTTCATCCAGTTTTATTTTGCTACCTTCTGCAGGATTTCCGGTAGTTTTTTTAGTGTGTTAACACAGTGTCCTCCCCCTATCTAATATTGTTAAGATTGTGTCCACAAATAATAAATCTTGGTAGGACTTCTATTTCTCACACGATCGCCTTACCATAAAGGTTGAATAAATCCGACGAGAAGACGCATGGTTGTCTAACAGGAATTTATATTTTGGTGTACTTACTCAATTTATTTCCTGTCTGCATACAGGTGGTTAGTTTTCACGAAATTTTTCGAATTATATAATAGCTTTCCCAAATAAATCAAGTTTTTCTAGCAGTTCAAATAGATCTGTCTGTAAGGTCGAACCTTATCAAATGCTTTTGCGTAGTATATGAAACATAGATATACGTCCTTCTGTATTTGTATAGTTTGAACAATTGATAGACAGCTGAGAAGACCCTTGTCTAATGGGTTTAAATATTAAAAAAAAACGAGAACGCTGATTTGTGATCGTAAGCTTTAACGAAGAGTTGGGTATTAGGATGCTAACAATTTACGATTAGGTCTCTGTCTGTTTGTATTTTAAAGATGGATGAACAAATATAAAGCCGCTTACAAAAGCCCGTCTGTTTTTCTCGGTAAAATCAATGAAAATCTAATAAACTTCATTATCTCTGCGCTTGCCTTTTGCAACAGACTATAAACACGTTTCATCGAAATAAAACATTTGTCGGTTGAAAAGATCAATTTCATCAAACCCAAAATGGATTCTTACACAATTTTATCATTAAAATAAAAAATCATAACAAAATTGAACTTAGTCCCAAAACAGAAGAATTCGGTGAATATTCTTAAATGAAATTTGTCGATATATTTTTAAATTTTATTCCAAATGAAATTACTTCCTGGCATTAATTTGATTTTAATGAAAAGTTTATAAATATAAATATATATGTCGATTTTCTTTAATAATATTTTACTCATATTTACTTTCGTCTTAATTTTATCGCAACTTCATGCAGGGCATCAATTCCACGACCGGAAATAAAAAGTAAGCTCTCGTTGAGAATTGACTTCACATCTCTTTTACCTCAAGGAGGTTTTGGTAAACCTTTAGTCGCGTTGGCACAAAATTACAAGAACGGTTTTGCAGAAGAATCTAACCATTAGCTCATCACTTATTTCACGAACCTCTCTTGATGTAGACATAAATGTTTTAGTATCTGTTGCATGTCATTTGTTGGTAACTTTTTGTTGTTAATAATACTACTTGAAAAACTCAAACTGACTTAAATCTTCTACGAAATTCTCTATCAAGAAGATGCGGAAGCGGCGAATCTGTATCTAATTTACATTATTGAGCGATATTGTAACGTTAAAACAAAGTTGGGTCAGGTTGTAAACTGAGAGACATCAGTAACGCATGTGTAGTTTGTTCCTGGCTATATCCCAGACAGCTATTCCGAGAATGGAAACTTAAAATGTTATTTGCCGAGTTTTCCAATAGGAAGAGTCACATTAATCAAGCAAACTGCATACTTGGTGGGATGTCATTCTATTCTAGAGACTGTCGGTGTCGGATCTGCAGAATTTCAAGTAATTGATGTTACAACAAATAAGAATAAGCGAGAGACGGTTCGTGCGAAATAAGTTCGAAATAAAATGTTTCTTGAACGAGTTATGTTTCTTCGTCAGATGGCCCACAATGAAATTTTCTTTGTGATAATTTAGAAATATTTTTGTATGTCTTTTATTTCACGCTTGTCATTGCTCTTTAAGCTTCTGGTCTTTAATTGGCTGTAGTAAGGCCAGGGTATTATTTATGAAGTTCCCAGTAATTCCTGACCTCTGCCTTTGCTCGTGAATGATTTGAAGGACACGTTTGTCTGAAGATTGGGGGTCATTACCTAACAAAGACTGAGTTATCGCATGCCAGTAATTATTATTTGCACTTAATTTTGTTCTTTTCTTTCTAACCTTGTTTATTTGACATTTTTGGAAGTTCAACCTCCCATTACGTTTGTAAAAGGGCAAACACACACAGACACACGCAAACATGTATTGGCACATATATCCGTAAACATACAAACACCTGCGCACATAGATAACATATAAGAAACTCTCTCGCATGTACGTGAAAAAGAACACACACATACACACACGCACACACACACATACATATATATATATATATTTATATATATATATATGTATGTGTGTGTGTGTGTGTGTACACAAAAACTTTCACACCTGTATATGCGTAGATACACACATTTTGATGAAGTCATACGAATAGCCACATTCTTTTTATAACTAGCTCCTGCCAAAGTTGACACTAAGTGTAACAATTTTTTTATTCTTACTTTGCAAGAAGTACTTACTTACGCTGTACTTTAAGTCACTGTGACGTGTCAGTGATGAGACACCCTTTAAAAAAAAAAATTTGAATAAACAGCGCATAATTGTAGAATCACACTTTTCCTAAGTGAACATTAGCAAACTCAACTTAAATTCGAAACCCGTTTGCCGATTCTCTTTACCGCGCTGCCATGCCTTGTACCTCCATATCATAATCTTATGTTCTAAATAGCAATAGCCATTTCAAAACTGGAATCAGGTGCTTAAACATTAAAATATCTCTTTTGGAAGAAGATACTTCCGTTAACCATTGCGGCATACCAGAGGCATATTTTTGTTATGTATTATACCGCAGGGAAAAGTAGATTCATGCCTTGCTTATGTTTGTTAATGCCAATTGAATACATGCACTCTCAGCTGAAATTCGATCTCGGTTCGCTGATTCCTGTTTCAGCGCTGCTAAACCTTACGCACCTCATAACACACATATTTGTAAACGGAAATGTCCGCTTTCGTATTCATACGAAAGCCTACACACTCATATACAGACAGCGACACACGCACACATATATAAGCATGCGCCTCCATTTACGGCATTACCGTAAAACATCGGCAAGACAAGAGAGGTGAAAGATGAGAATAAGGACAGTGAAGTGTAAGGGATTCAATGGCACGAAATCAAACGAGGAAAATTACCAGCATAAATAATAAGAATGGAAAAAAAAAAGAAGTGGTATGGTAATTGATCTTTTTTTTCCTCGTTTTGTTTTTGGGAGTGGAGTGAAATTTTGTCAGAGATAATTTCACTTGGCTTCAGCTATTATTCAGTTTAGCGATTGGACAAAAATGTTGCTTCGGCTTTTTCTTTTGGGCCAGTGCGAAAATTTGTGTCTGGTGTTAGCATAGTTCTACATTGTCAGGATATGTTTCTTCTTTTTTTACTCTTCTCTCTCTCTCACTCTCCCCTCCCCCTCTCTCTCACTCTCCCCTCCCCCTCTCTCTCACTCTCCCCCTCTCTCACTCTCTCCCCTCCCCCTCTCTCTCACTCTCCCTCTTTAGGGGTAGATTGTCCGTCTGACGCCAATTCAGTCGGGATTCGATCATAGCTAGAAGCAACCGGACATCTAGCCACACTGATGAACTGTGATACAGCGAAACAGTCTGTGAATGACAATATATATATATATATATATATATATATATATATACACACACACACACACACACACACACACACACACACACACATATATATATATATATATATATATATATATACGAGGGTCATTCAATAAATAAGGTGAATTTTTCGGTATAAGGACTTCTAATACAGATAGAAGTTTTCTTCTTTTTTTTTTCAACGTAGTCTCCCAGCATTGTCACACACTTTTCCCATCTGTGCACAGGCTTCCGTATTCCCTCAGCGTAAAAATCTTTGGACTGATGTTTCAGCCAGTCGCTCACACACACTTTTGGCTTCATCGTCACTTTTATACTTCGTGCCTCTCGTGAACGCTTTCAGGGGACCAAACAGGTGAAAGTCTGAAGGGGCAAGGTCTGGGCTGTAAGGGGGATGAGGGAGCAGTTCCCAGCCCACCTCGTTAATGGTCTGCACCGTTTGGGCTGCGTTGTCATGATGCAAGATGACTCCTTCTGACTGATGACCCCTGCGTTTGTTCTTTATGTCTTTCTTGACCTGCCTCAGTAGTTCGCAGTAGTTGGCACTGTTCACAGTGCTTCCTTTCTCAAGGAATGAAATGGTGATTGGGCCTTGCATATCCCAAAAAACGGTGAGCATCACCTTCCTCGTGGACCGCTGGGACTTGAACTTCTTCTTCACTGGAGAGCCTACGTGCTTCCACTCCATGGAATGCCGTTTGGACTCAGGCTCATAGTGCCAAACCCATGTCTCGTTACATTTGACCACCTTCTTCAGAAACTCATCACCATCCTTCTCATAGCGGGAGAGACACTGCTGGGACAACTCGACCCTCCTCTGTTTGTGCTCTGCAGTAAGCATCTTTGGCACCCACCAGAAGCTGACCTTCGAGTAGCCAAGGTCATCATGGACAATTTTGTGTGCTGTCTCAACAGATAAGCTCAAAGTCCTTGCAATGTCATCTACTGTCACCCTTCTGTCAGACTGAATGAGGTCTTTGACTGATTCGATCACCTCAGGAGACCTCAATTCTGTAGGCCTCCCAGGCCTGTCTTCATCCTCAACACTGCTCCGTCCTTCTTTAAACAATTTAGCACACTTGTAGACATTTTTTGGCTGAAACATGTGGCACCATACACAGTTGACATTCTCCTATGAATTTCAACTGGTTTGCACCCTTCAGCAACCAAAAACTTGATAACTGGCCGCTGTTCAATCCTGGAGCATGCTTCTTGGTCGACCATCTTTGTTAATCGTCAAAGTTTTTTTTAATCTGCAAAAGAAATTAAATCCATGTAAAAAAGAAGTAAAAAAAAAGAAAAAAAGAGTAAGCTTCTATCTTACTTCATATCTTCATAGCAAGGCACAAATTATACAGTTTAGAGAGAACATGAGCCAGTTCGGGAGGCCACTTCTTAATGACTATTACCACCAGGACCATAAACTTTGTGGGGAATCAGGTTAGAGATGATATCAAAAACCATAGAAGGGTTTATATGCATATCACTCAACAGAGATTCAATTCTGAGTGAGAAGATAGGTAGAGATACCCCAGATGAGTCAAGAGTAGAATTTGAGGAGAATTTACAGGCAAAGCATTCAACTTTATCTGCAGAGGATGATAACACCTCAAATCGATTATATTTATTTAATACTCTATTACAGAGACGCCAGTAATCATGTTTTTAGAGGCGATGCAGTGCTTCATTCTCTCAGCAAACAGGGACGTAGCTCCTTCGAGGATTCGCTTGCATTTGTTACGAAGCAGTAGCAAATAGGTCTCGGTTATGAGAGCTGTTACGCTGGTATAGCCGGAAATAGTGGTTTCTGTATGTTGTGGCGGCGGAGTATGGTGGTGGTGTGAACCATGGAGAGTATTACAGTTTCACCTGGGGCGTGACCAAGAAATTCTCGGAATGAGTCCCAATCAGTATGCTGGTAATGGAAAGAAGTCTTATGGATAGGGGTTTCCTGTTTAGTGGATGATTGGAAGGAGATAGCAATAGCTTCCACAGAGTGGTCCGAGTTCCCAAGAGGGCAGTATTGCGAAGCTCGATAAGAGCGAGGAGAGGAGGGAAGAAATAGGTCCAGTAGAGAAGACTGTTGCCCGGTGGGGCTAGGGAATCGAGTGGGGAAATTATTTGGCAATGGAAAAATTTAATGTCTGTATACCGGCAATATCAGTACCTTTAGAATGTTTCCGTCACATGCCATGGTGAGGACAAAAATGTTCGCAGATGGATGGAGAGAAAGTGGTTTTTCTATATTGTCAGCTATTGTGTCTAATATACTGCATTTTGGGGAATATACCTGTAGTGTCTGAATACTTCTTAACTCGAAAAAAAAAGAAATTTCACAAGAAATTCCAATGTTTGGTCATTTGGTCGGGTCTGGCCACAAACCTTTCAGTACACATTCGTATATATATATATATATATATATATATATATATATATATATATATATATATATATACGTGTGTGTGTGTGTGTGTGTGTGTGTGTGTGTGTGTGTGTGTGTGTGTGTGTGTGTGTGTGAATGCTGGAATCTTTTCGGCAAAGGGGGAGATACCCTGGAACCAAGAATTCTCTGGTAGCAATGGAAGAATTCAAGTTGGTTTCACAAAAGGCAAAGATATCTGGCGACCATTCCAAGAGAAAAGATTCTACGCTGCAGAAGTTGGAACGGATACTGCGAATATTGGAGAAAGAAAGATTCAGCGGGGGTAGGTTTTTGTTTAGTATTATTTCTTTTTGCTGTTATTTCCATGAGATGTGATTTGAGGAGAGAGAAAAAAGACCACCATAACTGTCACTATCTGTCGTCAATGGCAAACAAGTCAGTGTGTGGTGGCCGAGAGCAAAGCATAATGTTGCCTCAGGGTTGCCCACTGAGTTTTATTTTTTAAATTAAATTTTAACATTAAATTCACTATATCCGATCCAGTTGTCTACACAACATTTGAGGCGATTGATGCACTACTGGATGTGAAGAAAAAAGATCATTAACCCAGGTACATATTTAAATAAGTTTATTTTATTCTAATAATTTATTATTGTTCTCTCTCTCTCTCTTTCTCTTTCTATCTCTTGATATTGAGCCCTGTATTTGCAACAACTGTTTGCCTTGAATGCGTTCCCTTCAGTTGAGGGCATTTTTGTCGAAATGAATCCATTATATATATATATATATATATATATATATATATATATAGAGAGAGAGAGAGAGAGAGAGAGAGAGAGAGAAAGAGAGATAGATAGATAGATAGATACTTTAAGTACAGAAGATTAAACTGAAATAAATTTTCTCCACTTGGAATTGCAGAGACAGGCGAATATAACCAATGCAACACCTAAAAGAAAATGTGCCCTTATTTTCTTTAAAATTATTCAGGCTTCAAATTTTGGCTTTATGAAATAGTAAAATATTGGACAACAGAATAACGTGTCCGTGTCTCATGGCTTCTACAATTACACTGTCATAGTTATACTTCCTCTTTAGCTATTACATCATGCATATGGCATCTTTTTTTATAAGAGTGTCAGTCTCTTTTTTTTTTTGCGCTTCAGTTTAAAATAGTCAACTCATGAAACTGCGGAGACAGGCTAATATAACTAATTCAGTACCTAAGTGAAAAATGCACCATCTTAGATTTTATTCTTAATTATCCTTCTAGCGAAGTATCAAATCGATTAGGTTTTATGATCCGGGAAAATAAAAAGGGTTCCTTAAATTTTTTCTACTCAAAGAATTCAAGAGATCTTGGAACAATGCTATAGTAATTCGTAGTGAGATAATTTGCTTCATACTCGTTATAAGAGTGATTGGAATACATCGACACTAGACGAATAAGTTGTAGGGAAAAAACCTGAACAAATAAGTTGATGGCGAAAATGGTATTGTATTTTCTGTTTCAGAAAATTTAATGAATATCCTAATATCCTTTTTAATCTTCTCAAATATAAACACGCATTCTTACATTAAGGCAACGTAGACTATCTGAGGGGTTACTCTGTACAAAATCCTCATCTTCGTTAATTTTATGATGTCATCTTATTATGCAGCCAGGGATAAATATTTCAAATACCTATATTTTACTGTATTAAAATCGATTAATAAATCCTTAAAAAGTTTTCTACGCATTTCTATATAAATTATTAAACTACTGAATGGAGAATTGGAAACTGTAAGGAAAATACAAGATAAAGGTAAAGACTTTGAATTAAATAACTCATTATTTTTGACTGGCGATCAGTTTTTTTATGTTTCAAACAAAAAAATAGCCTATTTGCTTCACTGGCAGTGTTAATTTTGAGAACATCTTTTCTTGTCATTGTTTGATTAATTGAAGTAACAATTTCGGAACAATTTTATGACTTCAAC
Source organism: Acanthosepion esculentum (assembly GCA_964036315.1). NCBI lineage: Eukaryota > Metazoa > Mollusca > Cephalopoda > Sepiida > Sepiidae > Acanthosepion > Acanthosepion esculentum. Next base: position 54,624,896 of record OZ038480.1, read on the forward strand.
TAAATATATTTTGAACGCAGTTGTATGCCTTCAACTACAGATAAAATGTATTGTTGATAATTTTTTATATAAAAATGTATTGCTGGTATTTTACTATAAGAATATATTTTTATACTTTCATAGCGTTTTGTTTTTGTTTAGGGGGTCACTATTTGCCCATAGCTGGCACCCTAAAAGGAGCTACCTCTCCAGGCCAAGGTAGACATGGGATCAACAGCAAATAAGGGGTGTTTCCAGGCTCCTCAAAACCTTCAATCTGTCGATCCTTGCTACCGGATGTAGTTTATCGTCATAACCAGGACAACGAGAGAATGTTTAATCATTTTATAATAATAATAATAATTACTTAAGCATGAACAATGGCATATTTAAAAGTATAAGCAGAAGATACAGACCAGAAATTACTTGAATGTTAGATTGACCTCACCTTTATTCAGTATTTTCATTTAGAGATCCGAAGAACGAGGATGTGATGGATTATGACGAGGGGAAACATACGTAGCATTTTCTTTCCGCTTTCTTCTTCGCTGCATATTATGGTGTGCTTGTCAAAAGATTAGATAAAATGTGATGTGAAAATGTATAGGGAGAGTAGGATCCATACCTTTAAATCGGACGCCATCAGAAAAGTGACAAATTACCAGAATTTCAATTGATTTTCCGAGTCGCTCCCATCAATATACTGTCTTTTCCCACCTAGCATCTAGAAGTAACCGTTAGCAAGGATGAATTTGCATAAAAGTAATAGATTTAAAATGCCTCATGCCAATTGTTCGCTTCTGATCATACAGAGATTTTTTCTCTCTTTCTTTTCTCTCCCGGTCTTCCTCCTTTCTACATTCTCTCTTTTCTACTTTTCCTTTTCGTCTCGACATGTAATTGTTTTTCTTCTTTAGTTTTTTCCCTTTTTTCCCCTGACCAATGAAAACGAGTTCAGAACGCTTTTCTACGCAAGCGTATTTTATTCAACAACTGGCTGACGAGATACCTCACTAGAAATGTCATCGTTCTAGAATGTGTGATAATTTGATATTTGTGTTAGTTTTTTTTTTTAAATCGCACAGAAATGCAATAAAAACTAATATATCATCAATAGTGTCTGAATATTTCTTACCTCGAAAAAGAATGGATTCTAGTATAAATTCTAATGTTTGGTCAGGTCTGGCCACAAACATTTCAGTACATACTCGTATATATATATATATATATATATATATATATATATATATATATATATATATATATATATATTGTCATCCACAGACAGACTGTTTCGCTGTTTCACAGCTCATCAGTGTGGCTAGACGTCCGGTTGCCTCTAGCTAGGATCGAAACCCGACTGAATTTGCGTCAGTCGGAACTTCTCCCACTAAGCCATCAGCGTACGGTACGGGATGAAGGTGAATTTTAGGGTGTTTATTTTTAGATTCAGATAAACACACAGTGACTGACAGTGACTCAATTCTGTCAAAGAGTCGTGCAGTATTAGCTTAAATAGTCACTGTTTACAAATTTACACCTCAAACTAGAAGGCTCAACCGAAATTAATTTTTCAGGAGCTAATATATATATATATATATATATATATATATATATATATATAACGTAAATCATTCATACGAAAAACAAATAATGAAGTTAATTATATGGCAAGAATTACTCTCGCAAACAATATTTAATAATAAAATACAATCAACCTCGAAACTGCACGCTCCAAAATTATTCTTACAGTTAACACATCACATTTCTAAAAAAACACTTCTTTCGGTTTGCACTATCTTTCGATGTCTCGTTATTACCTGGATTTAAAAACTTACCTAATTTCCTACCTGATGATGGTCGTATGAAACGATTGAAAGCTGAGCTAGTAGCAAAAATAAGACCTGATAAAACCGGAATTTATAAACAAGGATCATACCATTCATTAACGGATTCGAGGTTGATTGTATTTTATTATTAAATATTATTTGCGAGAGTGATTCTTGCCATATAATTAACTTCATTATTTGTTTTTCGTATGAATGATTTACGTTATATAAATTGAACACGCACCACATAATTGATATATATATATATATATATATATATATATATATATATATATATATATATATATATATATATATATATATATATATATATAAGAATGGGTAGGATAAAACATCTACATACACGTACATATCCTTGCACGTACGTATATTTTTTACTCAGTTGTTATAAATACAGTGCTCAATGTGTTCTAACCGTTATGGAATTCGCGTTCTCGTGGTGATGTTCAAAATTGTGCGTTAAAACTTGTTTATTTAATTATTGTTGCAAAACATATTAGAATTAACTATTAATAATTTATAGCATTCAAATTCTTAAGTTCGAAAGGTGAAGAATTAAAAAAATAAAAAAAATAATAAAATTATTTAAATTTAAATTTGCATTCAAAAGTAAACAATATATCAAGTGGGATATCTCTCTATTTTTACATAAAATACCCTAGTTATAATGATTTACTTAATCTAGAACACAGGGTAGAAAAATAATATAAAGGTGTAAATATAAAAAATAATAGGTCGGGACTATAAATCTAATGTACTTATAAAGGTGAAATTATATACACACACGTTATAAATTAATCGTGTACAGTAATTTTGGATTGTATGTGTGAATAGATATATAAAAAATGTTATTAATGATATCTTCTAAGAATATTAAAAGTTGTTGCATATTATATTAATATTCATAAAATCTATTTTGCAATCTCTTTTAATTGAGGCCAATGTGTTTAGCAGGTGTTTCGATTTATGGATACATGTAGACATAAATTCGGGCCTCGTGTTCCACAAGTAAGTGTTTTACTTTTAATATAATAAGCTTTTCCAATAAACACACGCTACATCTGTCTCCCTTTCCATTCAATGGCTTAGCTTTCGTGATTATCTCCCAGCTAATGGTTATGTACTTATGGTTGTTTTTAAATCGCCAAACATACTTTGAAAGTGCTGTACTGTTTTTGTGTTTGATGTTGTTCAGTGTCATTTTGAGGTGGTAAAAACAGCTGCCCTCGGTGGATCCAAAGTAATATTTGACGTCATCGTCTGAATTGATCCTAGCTCTGTATATTATGCCTTCGGTCATGCACTGGTCATTTTATGTGAAGGTTACGTTTTTATGTTTATGGCACTTGCATTGACTTTTAGTAGGATTGTTTTTTAGTGTTTTGTTTGGGAGCTTGCTTAATACATTATTGTTATGTTGGGATATGTAATTATCTATGTTTTTTTTACAACTATAACTAACCTTAATGTTATTTTTGTTGAAAATCTTTTTGAGTGTTGGAGAATGACTGAAGTGTTTGTGAATTAAATTCAGGAAAATTCTACCTACATTAGTTTTGACATTACTATGGTATGGCGGGTTGAACCATATTATGTTACGTTTGCGTTGTTTTTGGTTATTTTTATATTTGTTGTTATTTCTTACTACATACTCCAATTTCACATTATGGTTGTTGCGTTCTAGCACCTTGTTATCTAGCTTTATTATTGTCAAATATTTCTTTGTTACTGGAATTGGTCAATAACCTATATTGTACCAATTTGTGCAAATTGTCAAGTACCCTGTTATGGTGGTTGAAACTTCTGTCGACGTACCTGTGCTTGTATAAATCCTTAGTGTATGGTTTGTACATGCCCTTACTCAGGTCAAATATGACGTCTTGATCACTTTAGCGTTGGTATTATTGGTAATGTTTAGTTCATGGTCCTTAAACAAATTGGTTAGGTCCTTTCTCATCCGGTCTGCTTGTTTTGGTACGTGACACTAATCCTGGGTATGACGATAAGCTATATCCGGCAGTAAGCCCTCTAATCGGAAGGCTGAGGTTTTGAGGAGCGTGGAAACATCTCTTAATTGTTGTCGTTTCCAGGTCCACTCTGTTATGAGGTGGTAGCACCCGTTAGGGTCCCAGCTATGGGCAAATAAAAAATTACCAACAATACCTATTTATAGTAAAATTACTGACAATACATATTTATAGAAAAATTACAACAATATCTATTTATAGTGAAATTACTGACAATATCCATTTATAGTAAAATTATCAGCAATATGTATTTATAGTAAAATTAACAATACATATTTTAGTAAAAGTACCAGCAATACATTTTATAGTAGAATTACCAACAATACATTTTATAGCAAAATGATCAACAATACATTTTATCTCTAGCTGAAGGCATACAATTGCGTTCAAAATATATTTAGTCAAAATTATAAAATTGTTTAAAATATTTAGATTTTGACATTAAATAATGCATAGAAATTGATATGCCGCTAAAGAAAATTAACTAACCAACACGTGACAATGCGCCGTCTGGGTGAACATGAGGAAGTAACATATGTTGCGATAAGGTTACCTTGGGTGAAGGAGTCTAGTGCAAGCAGGTGGCATGTTACGTATATATATGCTCCTTTTGTTCAATTAGATCGGTTTGAGATGGGTTAGATTGTGAGCCTCTAGAGGCTGTATGGTCATTTCAGAGAATTGATGCGCATGTTGGATATGACATCTCACTGCTGCTTCGATACGGGCAAGAATAGTCAAATGAAACATTCATACACGTAGAAACCAGATTCTGGACAACTACATGGTACAGACTCTTGCCAAGATAGACGCATTGAAAAACAGTATTGGTAGACTGCACGATCAGAGAAAATGTAACAGCAGGATCCTCAACATAGATCGTTGGGAATCGTCTACTTGTAACAGGACAACGGGGAGGCGTGCCTCTAACAAAACTTCGACTTGCACCACAACAGTCGTGTACGTCACCAGTGGTATCGCGTGAGGGCTGCCTAGATGGTTGAATGGCGCTACATAGTCTTCACTGATGAGAGCAGATTCTACTTTCCTGCATGTAATTGTCGTTTACTTTTGTGACGTAGGGAGCGACATCTTCCAGTGTATTTGCTTACGACACAAAGATTCTGATGTGAGTTACCATATATTACAATTTTCGTTGGCCTTTGGTGTTTGTGGATGGACAGTTGAACAGCGCTATGTACATTCAGAACATTATCTAAGTTGTTCTGCTGCCATTTCTGTAACAATAAAGCGATATAGTGTTCCAGTAGGATAATGCCCGTGCTACTCAACTTGTTTTGGAAGATTTTCAACAACTTTCCTGGCTGGCACGGTCTCCATACCTGTACCAAATTGAATAGTTATCGGACATGATAGAACGACACCTGACTCTTACAGATAGCCTATCTACAATTCATGCAGTATTGTATCAGCAGACGCAAGAGTCATGGAATAATGTGTCACAATATGAGATTCTTGATCTATATGCATGTGATAGTAAAGAGCTGTGTCAACGCTCAAGGGTATACAGTGTATTAACATGCAAACTGATTACTATTGATACACCACTTTATTTTGGAATCTGTATACGTATTGAATATATATATATATATATATATATATATTTTATTATAGGATATTATATTAGAATATGTGTAAAATCGCTACATAAATGCACTCATGTTTCGATGCATATGATCGCATCTCATCAAGCGGTAGTAAATGAGGATTATTATAATTTTTAATATTTATTTACAAAATACCTCTTTATCCGTGAAAATAAGAAGAGCAAGCAAGAAAGAAAGACACAAGATATCGTTTCTTCTACAGAGAAAAAGAAGAGAGAAAAAAATAATAAAATATCAGGAAAATATAGAAATGTAAAGTAGCCAGACATGTTATGTTGATAATCGGTTCAACCAATCAAAATGGTCTATGTTAAGTAAGATGTCATGAAACACAGATTTGAAATTACAACGGATATATATGCAATATTTGAAACAGAATTTTTGCTCCAATGTTGACGACGAAAGGCTGACACTTTCATTGAGGAAGCAACGTAATTTAACAAAAATTATTTTATAGTATGTAAATAATATGGCTGTTTAAGAAATAAAAGAAGGAAAAAAACAAGAAAAATATTTAACAAAATAAAGAAAACAGAAAACTAAAACAAGATATTTAAATAAATGAAGTAAATAAAACTTTTAAGTATATATATCATATAAAATAATAAAATATATAAATTATACTCAGTGGAATGCAACTGTTAACTAAAGGATTTTATATGGGATATTAATAAAACAAAACAATAGATAATGTTAAAACACCAGCCAAACGTATATACATCTAGATAAAATATTACCAGAAATGTTAAAGGAATAACGTACAAACTATACTACATTGAAAAAATCTAACTTACTAAGAATAAGTTTTAAATATTTACCACAAGGTTATTCAACATAAAAGAAGCGATTGTCAAATGTTAAAGTTTAGCAAGATTGTAGGCTCAAAGGTAAAATATGTTTAAAATTGACAGTTAGTTCGAATCTTTGATTTAATAAACCGTCCCTATTTAAAAATCTGATTATCTGCATTTTCTCCTGTAAACACAGAAAACAATTTGTCTGTAATCCAACTATATTACCTTTACGTTACAACTTGAGTAAATTAAAACACAAATTCAAGGTGCTTCAGTTGTATCTTCCGTCAATATATATATATATATATATATATATATATATATATATATATATATATATATATATATATATATATGTGTATACATATATATATATATACTTTTTAAACTTGATTTTTATTAGATATTCGTATCTGAGTAGACACCCCGTTTTTAAACATTGTTTATTACGCCTACCGGACTACGCATTCGAGAAAACTAAATAAAAATATTGCGCGAACCGGTAGGTGTAATAGACACTGTTTAAAAATGGGACTTCTACTCAAATACGCTTATCCACTAAAAATAACGTTTGAAGTAATAAAAATATGGGATTAAAAATAAATCCATTAATTCTTTATAAATAAATAAATATACATATATATATATTGTAGTTCAAAATGTTTAAAAGCTTCTATTCTGAGTGTGCTAAAAGTTCAATCATGAATAGATTATCCCACACTTTACTCTTTTGAATGATATATACTGAAAACTGCTCTCAAAGTCTACATTTTGTCACCATGACAGTAAAAAGACGAATGGTTACTTGCAGTGTAATTTCCAGGGTCCTAAAATATAATTGTGAGGCAAGAAGTTTAACATTCACTACAGCGTAAAATATCATTGCGCACCATGTAAGAAAATAAATCTACCCATTTTCAGCTCGGTAGGGAAAATCTTCAGTACCATCTAACGTTTTAGGGAGACATGTTTTCACTTGTCTTTCCTTGCTGATGAACACTGTTCACTTCTATGGGAGATAGGCACATAAAGCATGAGGAGAGAGATGAGTGTCGTTTAATTGAAGCATTGGAGGAACGGTGTGATTGTTACTAGTACTCATGAATAACATTTTATCGTCCATGCAGATGATGATGGTCGCTCTTACACAGTCTCTACTTTGGTATTGACAATGGTAATGATCGTCGTAAACGTCTATTTGGTCGTGATGATGATTGTCGAGGATTTTTCATTTGAACGTTTCTAGTGGTAATGATGAGAGCGGGGGAACCCCAAACGTGTAATACACTATTGCAGATAAAAATCTTTGAGGCGATATAATCAATCACTAAAATAACTAAAAAGCTAATTATTTCTGTTTTCGAATTTTTAATGTCACGAAAGCATTCTTAAGATTCTGAGTATCGTCCATAGATAGATAGATAGATAGATAGATAGATAGATAAACAGACAGATAGAGAGAGAGATAACGTGGGAGGGAGAAAATAACATTTTCTTAAATGTCTTACCACTACAAAATTTGTTGATGCTAGAAAAATGTTTTGGTGAAATTAGTTTGGTCCTTATAATTTCGTAGTTTATAGTATCTTTTCTCTTTTGCTTATTGTGAGGCTAAATAAATTACAAATTCTTTCTTTTCTTTCAGTTGTTTCAACTGTAAGGTTACAAAGTTTATACGAATTCTTTCTTTCTCTTTATTTATTTTCATCTCCAGCCTAAAAATGTTGAGAAAATAAAATGTCTATTTTAGCGCATGCGCCCCAAATATTTCTGTCCAATGAGACAGAGCCGAATTTTCAAATAGTCTATATGACATCTCCCCTTTTTATTGAAAATCTCAACAGAGGATTTGCATGCATTTTTAAGCTTGTTTCAATATTTTATCACTATTTTATCTGATGACTTTCGCCTCAAACTCGACAATTGACATCTTTCCTAACCGATTATTATACTGTTTTAAAAATCGGCTATATTTTTTTTTAATAACAATGATAATATATTTTTTATATTAATAAAGTTAATGCAACCTATTTCACATAATACCATTTTGCTTTATTTGCAGATGTTTCCTTCCTAAGATCTTGTCTTTCTGTTTGCTTTCCACCGGGTCAGAACTAAAAATTATCTATTATTCATTTTTTGGACATTTTATATCTGGTATATTTTTTGTTCCTAGTATTATGAACTAGCCACTTATTTCATTGGACTAATCTACCTTAATTTCTGAACTAAATCTAAATATCCATTTACAATAAATTACTTGTAAAATCAGCCACTAACTTGTAAAATCTATGTCTGTATAGGCATGAACACAAGAAAGAGCAACTTTAAAGAAATTAAAAATACCATTCGATGACTGTCGGTTCAAAATTTAGGCAACAGCCTTCTCTATATTTAACCAGAAGAAAATACGTTCAACTTCTTGAGATTTACTAAGCTTAGCTTTGTTCTACATAAGGCCAAATAGAAGTGAGGAATGATTTTGCGATAATTAAGATCTTTTAACTTATCAGTATAAAATAACAGATCAATCATCAGCTTTCCGAAACATTTTGCACGTCTGGATTTATTCGGTAATTGAGCCAATCTGGACTTTGAAGAGGAGGGTGGTGGTAGCTTTCAAGGCGATTCCTTTTGTACTCTCTTGGAATAAGTAACCAAAATATCGTCTCAAACACCCTGGATGTTTCGTATCAGAGATAATTTTTGTGCAAGCCTCCCACTCATCGTAGTCAAAAGGATCCTCAATGGACATAACTGAGTAATTCTTAAAATCTTTATGGACATCTGCCGTCTTTTCAGAATTAAACAAATCATCAGGGTTAAAGTTAGGGTTCTTCAAACTCAAGTCATACTTTTTATCTTTACTGAACCCAGAAGATAAAAAGTATGACCTGGGTTTTGATTTTCTTCTAGAAATAATCAGACATCAAAATATCTTTCTTATTTCTGCAAATCTTGGTCATAACCTTTCCTACTGTCTTTTGGGTTTTGATTTTCTTCCGTTGTAGAGGGTCTGAGTGCTAACACTGCAAATACTTTAGTGATATAACCATGTTTCCTCAAGTGACAAATCATTCGAAAATAATTATAAAAAGATCGCTGAAAATACTAATGAAACAAACTTGGCAGTGTGCACTGGATATTTTTTCTGGTCGGTATTTAAACATTTTGATATCCACGTAACTGACAGTTCCTGTCTACCAAACTGGTTATGAATTACAGACCCAATGCGTTCCCTGAATATCTGTAGTGTCTAAACAATTCTTTTGACTGACTTTTGTCGATCGGTCGAAATTAAGTCATGAATATGATAAACAAATTCAGAATTTGACACCGTTGAAGGTGTCTCATCTCATGATGCACCGTCTCAAAATCTTCGCCGTGAAAATCAGCACACCACTTCTTCCCAGTTGAGCATATCTCGCTCCCCCCCCCCGGGCTTGATCACGCTTTCTCGGGTTTTAGGCTAAGATCACGGTGTAGTATCTGTTCGCAGATTACTCGCTGGACGATCGCCTTTAGGCTGGGATTGCTCACTGATACAGGCCCGTCGCAGGGATTCGTCCCTGTGCTGGTAGTATCGCGGCTACGTCTAGCTATGACCAGAATTGACCAGCTTGGACAGGCTAAGACCAGCAAAGACTAGCTATGACCAGCTAAGACCAGCTTGGACAAGCTATGACCAGCAAAGACCAGCGACCTGAGTGGAAACACTCGGGTCAAACCCCACCTCCCTTCCCACGTCAAACCTCGACCTTGTGTCACAACCTGACCGTGTGGGAGGTCAAGTAAATCAACTTCTTCCCAGTTGAGCATGATGAGCCCTTGTCACCTAATGTTTGCATCGCTCACTCATTGATTTCCTTTGGAGTTTTCTTCTACAAGAACAGAAATTTTATGACGGCCAGGAGTTCAACACTTAAAAATTCCACTTATATCATTGACATGGTCCAGTCAATGATATAAAACACATTCAGCGATAAGTGCAAGGGTCCCGCAAATTGACACTTGAAAGTTCTTTCGATTGCCAAAATAATGAGATTTTGGAGTCGGAGTGAAAAAAAAACCTCCCATATCTTTAAATTAATATGTAACTATTTATAACATGAATATGAAAAATATAGATATTTAATGGGTTTAGTTTGATACAAGATAGCGGAAATGAAGTACCAAATGGATATGCGAATATTTATAACCTTTGTATCGGAAAATATATAGATATTCACTGAACCGAGTCTGGCACAATTTTTGAACTACACAGACCATTCACGACACGTACTGCTTCCACCCGAATTACCGCCATAGGTTTCGTCAATAATCTTTTTCGATTCGGTTGTTTTTTTCTATCTCGGGATAGTTCTGGGCATGACGATAAACCACATCTGGCAGTAAGACCTCTGACTGGGGGAACGTGGAACTACCTCTTAATTGCTGTTGTTCCCAGGTCCACCCTGACCTGGGGCGATAGCCTCTTTTAGGGTCCAAGCTATGGGTAAATAGGGAACTCCTCCCAAAAAGAAAACACTATGAAATTATAAAAATACATATTTATAGTAAAATTACCAACAATACATTTTTAAAGAAAAATGACCAGCAATACATTTTATAGAATTACGAACAATAAATTTTACTGCAAAATGACCAACAATACATTTTTATCTATAGTTAAAGGCATACAATCGCATACAATCAAAATATATTTAGTTGAAGCCATAAAATTTTGTTCAAAATATTTAGACTTCGGCATTAAATAACCCATAGAGGCTGATATGCCGATAAACAAAATCAACAACCTATCCCAGGATAAAGGAATGCTGAATACAGAAGATGCCAAATTAGGTTTCAAATGTACGCTGGGAACTTTTTCATAGAGCCAATAATATCTTCTTTCCTAATTGAAAATCATGCAAAATAATATATCATAAAAACTTTCTGTGCTACTAAAGATGTTCATCACGTTTCAACTTATCTGTCACAGAATCAGAACAGAATCAGAACAGAATCAGAACAGTGAGGTAACGAGAAAGGATCAAACTTATGACATTAACATCCTGGCAAACTAGTTTGCTAATCATACCTTTAGGATAGGTACATTTCTTTTAATGCATATATTTATAAGCTTGGCTTATCCTGACACAATGTCGCAACAGTTGCGTATCCAGCATGAACCGAAGTCCCTAACAAAGTTCATTGATGCTTCTTTACCTTCAGTCTAAAAAAACAGGTGTTCTTGTAAAATTGAGTTCTAGTTCGTACAATTGCTGATATTGGTTAACCGCACTAAGAACTGAAACATCTTCATAATTCTCTTCAACACTGATATCTTAAATGGATTTTGATCAAGAAATCCTCGTAGTCATACATATACACAACAACATATTCCATTGATAGTGAGAGTAGGTATTAATGCAGATGCTATTTCCTATCATACAAGATAGATGCAACAAGTATCTTACTCTTAATATTTATTAAGCTTAACTTAGTTTTTACATCTGTTCATAACAGTTGATGGCCTCACTGTAGACCATTTACCTTCCTCCTAACAATGATAGGTTTGACACAAGGTCACAAATAATGTGTAACTCCGTACGTGTATATTACCGACGGTGCCACAAATTGTCCCGTTCCCTTGACACATTCACATTTGGGACGCCTCTGGTATCAATGCTTGCACTTGATCCTTCCTCTTTAAGTGCAATCAGGACGGATGATTAATCTTCGTTCTAAATTTCATAAAGGGGCCAAGCAACATGACTCACTACACTAGATAATCTTTTGCCAATCTGCTTGTTACCCATCGCTCGCTGGCAAGCTCCTTTTTACAAATTTGGATGAACAGCATGGTGAAGTAAATATTTGTTTTCGAACCCAGTTAAATTGATTGATTGTTTTTTTACGGTTTATCAGCCTTTTGTAGGTTATTTAAATCTAGAACACATTTTTAGAGTGTAATAATTTTTTGAGATAATAATGAATTACTGATACAAATTTTACTAATTAACCCATAGCTGGGAGGGGGAAGTGGTATTTGCGCGTAAGTGAATATAACGAACTCGAATGGAATGGCAACGTGGCGCTCCGATTTCCAATTCCGAGCTGTTACACCACTTGCATATCCGAGCTTACAACCCCTGGTATTTCCAAACATCTAAACACCGAGGAGACCAGTTAAAAGCCAAAATTTGGAATGGTGATTTACAAGGTTTACAGACCTTCCCCATTTGGAAGATTGATGCAACATAATATTTTTATCTTAGTTTCTCATTTGGTCTTGTGTCACACAAAGCTATTTTAATAATAAACAGTTGATTGTCACGCACCTAATGCTATATAAAGAGATTATACATCAGCCGAATATGCCGCAGTTCCAGTAGAAAAAAAAATAATATAATTAACCCTCAGTAGGTGATAGCCCCCCCCCAATTTCATTCGAATGCATAATGGAGAGAGAAATGAGAAGTTGAAATATGGTGACGATTTTTGACTGCTTTTTAAGGCAACAAAAGAAGACCCGAAAGCAAATGCTTTCTAGTCGCATATGCGTTCCATGGTCAAATCCATATCAGCGTATTCTTTGTCACGTAATTCCGTATGGGATCATGCTTTCTTTTGATCACGTCATGTTCCTGACTATAATAAATTCCGTCTTTGATCATGTCATTTATATTAGATTTCTGGTGCACAGATGTACAATTTTCTTTTTGTTTATTTTTAATTAAGCATATCCAATTCTATTAACGAAAGTCTCTTTGATATTAGCTACATACATAAAATCCGGCTTATAGGGTGATTTATCCTCAGATACGTCCTTAATTTCGTAAAGAAAAGGCCCGGAAGAAGTAAGAATTGTCTGCAGAAGCTGACGTGATCCAGGAGGCCTAGCATGTATCTTATAATATATCTTCCTGTTCGAACTCATATACTCATTTTCGTTATAATAATAATATCGTTCTGGCCGTTCTGCTCAGCGGTCTTCTTCAGGTGTCTTGCCGTACTTGGTAAGATTTCTCAGAATTTTGAACCGAACTCTTTATTTAATCTACTGGGTAGATTGTTCTTATTTATTTTAAGTCCATATTTCGTGGATATTTCGTATCACTTAATACTTTCCAGTCTATTCACCTTTTTGTTGCTTGTCCGTTTCTTCCACTGAACAAGAGTATGTGACTTTCCGCACTACCTCATATAAAATATTAAAACTTGAATACATCTTATAAATTGAAAAGTTCCATATATTTTATGGCATAATATAAAAACAAAAACAAAATAAAAAAATTACCATTCTTAGATTTTCAAAGAAAAATTCTATCACGAGATGTTTCTTTTACTTTTTCCGCTTTGGGTGTTTGTGCATAGCAAAAGAATTTTCTCCAAAACAACACATTTTTAAAGTTTCCAATTGACAATTTATCGAAGAAATTTATGAGATTTTCAGGCTTAATATGATGTTCAAAGTCTAGTTGAAATTACCTCACTACTTTCAGCGAAATAAAATCTCTGAACGATATATAAGATGAATAAGAAGAAAATGTCGGGAACTGAGTCTTTGAGTAATAGCCGAACAGACTATTAAAAACTTTTGTGCGTTCAGCCCCTGCTAGATTTCTCACATTCGTGGCCGAATGCTCAACTATACTATGTTTAGTAAATAACTATTTGGGTGTCATGCTGATGGACTGGGATTTGAGTAAATGACTTGCAGACCATCGCAGTGGGTTAGACTCTCATTGGGTGTTCCACAATTATGGTTTTGTTTGACTTAGTAAATAACAGGGAGTAATTATAAATCTAGTCTCGAAATGATTTAATGCGTTCGATCCTCACTGAGTGTCCGGTATTTGAGTCCTTGTGTCAGACTAATCTCACCTTTGCTCTATGATCGTTTACTAACCCTATAACCAATAAGATCCACGTGCTTATAAAGTTACCGTTGTGTCTGTGGGAAAGTGGTTTAGCGCGAGAAATACCTACATTTTCGTTCCCTCACACTGAGATCAAATTAGTAGATAAAGGTACATTGCCGTGGAGTTGATTTTGTATTTTCTATTTATTTAGGAGAGTCGGTTTCGCACTTTTCAAATGTTTTGTTATTGGGTGCCTTACACCTGTCGTTTTATGCTACATTATGCTGAGCTTACTAAATCTCAATATATATATTTTTTTATCATGGACTTGTTTATTACTTAGATTTATGAAAAAATAGTAATGAATAATATAAATTAAAGAAAAATAATAAAATAAGTAAAAAAGAAATCTGATGAATTATAAGTAAAACAGAAACATCTGATGGCAGATTGCAAGGGCCTCTAGAAATATTTGAAGGCGCCATAGTTTGCATTTATCTATTGATTAGATTCAAACCATATTGTTTACAGCGCCACTTGACGTCAATTTCTTTCTTTAGAAAGATTTTGACACACTTTAATTTTTCCTCACAATTTCCGCCTTTCTTTTTTTCTCTTCAAAATATTTTCTCTCTTATTTAAGCAATTCTTCATTTATATGCTTCCTTGTTAGCATTTCTTCACTATTTTTTTCCAACAGAGTCTGGATGCCAAATCGCTGTAATGGTCTGCAAAATGGATTTAAAGATCCTCACTGGGTACTCCGTTCATGTGGTCTTGTGTTCAAACTAAGCCATACTTAGTAATTAACATCTCTTCCAATATATTTGTTTTCATCCATTCATATCTTACAAAGATCTTTTTACTGTTTGTATTTTAGTCATTTGTATACTTCTTTAATAACCGTATCTAATCACGTATGCATTGAGATTTTAAGATGTTTTTAAATTATTTCTTTCATAAAACTGTAGATCGATTGTGGCGGAGTTTTGTATTATGTGGTGACCAATGACAAAAGGTTTACTTTAATGTTAGATAAGTACACCAATAATTCAACAATTTATTTTTCAACATAATCTCTTTACATGTCTGTGCACTTAATTTAGTGCTGAATATTAACCATATACAAAGAACATTATACATTTTTGAATTGGACATAGTCCGACAATTTATTAAAGACATTTTTGATATGTTTAACGTTCTTTTTTATAGATACAAGTATTTAAATGCTCTGTTTATAATAAACAGTATTAAATAACATTTAATAATAGAAAATTTTCGTTTTCCGAAAATTTCTATAAAAATTTCTCGGACATTTAGGCCGGTAAATGTTATTTAATACTGTTTATTATAAACAGAGCATTTGCTTAAATACTTGTATCTATAAAAAAGAACGTTAAACATATCAAAAATGTCTTTAATAAATTGTCGGACTTTGTCCAATTCAAAAATGTATGACGTCATTTGTTTACATTTGATACACTAAGAGCAGATATGAATAGAAGAGATTCATGGAAGATTTAAGTTTAAAGATAGTAAAATCGACCTTGCTAACCAGACGCTTCTCTGTGGCTGAAAGGTTAAAGCACGTCACGTGAAACGACAGTTCCGTATAGGATACAGGTTCGATTCCTGTCGGAGAACGAAAATTTTCTATGAAAATTTCTCGGACATTTAGGCCGGTAAATGTTATTTAATACTGTTTATTATAAACATAGCATTTGCTTAAATACTTGTATCTATAAAAAAGAACGTTAAACATATAAAAAATGTCTTTAATAGAACATTATACATATCGTGAAAAATTCAGACTAATAATCAGCTCCGTATCGAACTGTGAACTTACTGATTCACTTTTGGATCTCTCTCTCTCTTTCTTCACACACACACACACACACACACACACACAGACACACATATATATATATATAAAACTGTGTGTGTGTGAGAGAGAGAGTATTGTTTAAAAGCGGTTATATTTATAAAAGGGAGACTGTTCAGTATCGGAGATAGAAAGTTTATAAATATAGACAATGTGGACATAGGGATTTCACACTATATGGTGACTGTCAGTTTCACACCTTAATGCTATCTTCAGACCAAGATCGCATTGAAGCGTTAAACTGACAGTTACCATGCAGCGTTGATGTTCACATTATCTATCTGTATGACAGAGAATATATTTTTTCTCACCTTAAACATCATTTTTAGTGGATGCTATTATTTGAGTAGACTCTCCGTTTATTTATTTAACAATATATTTATTTATTTTCGTCTACTGGCCTGAATATTCGAAAACAACTTAAAGAAGAATATGCGCTTTCCGGCAGGATTCGAACCTGCGTCCCCCCTTGACAGAGGGAAACCGTAGTTAGATTTGATGTACCTTGACCGACTCTTTAATGAGATTTTTCGAATATTCAGGCCAATAGACTAAAATAAATATAATGTTGAATAGATAAAGAGAGCGTTCACTCAAATAAGAGTATCAACTAAAAACAACGGTTAAAGTGATAAAAATCTGTCGGATTAATAAATGAAACTATATATATATATATATATATATATATATATATATATATATATATATATATTAAGTTAACCTAAAGAGCCAGACAAACCTACCACGGTTTCAGCTAAGCGGATCGTCAGGGACCACTGGCTAAAGAGGTAAAGTGAGAACGGAATATAAAGCCTACTGACATAAAGTCATAACCACGTGACCAAAACAAAAGAAAAAGCAAAAGGAAAAAGAAAAAAGAAAAAAAAAAGAACGAGAAAGAAAACACAAATGACGGGATGGGTAAACCTTTATTCCAAAATAAAACCAAGTAAAATAAAAATGAAAAACCACGAGGAGGGGGCCTAATCTAACAACCAACGTTTTTTGTGTCTACATTTACTTAAGATTTCAGTTTTTGAATTTAGTAAGTGATCAGGATCATTACATAAACCGATTGCTAGTTTTTCCTCGAGACACAGGTGACAAACTTTGTTACCTGCTCTATATTTGGGACAATTGGGAAATTTTTAATATTTCACATTTCAAAATGTTTTTTTTTATTATTGCCACGTCTAAATTTCCATATATAGGTGGATAACGTAGTACTATGTTTAAATTTTTCATTATTGAAGCTACTAGTATGGTTATAATACCTTTTTTTAAAAACATTTTGAGTGGATCCTATGTATATTTTAGGGTTTTTATCGTTGTTATTAACTATATCCTTGTATATTTTAACTTGATACACTACACACTCTTGCTGGCACTTTCCTTGGAGGGGGCAGGTTTTCTTATTCCTACAATTACATCTAGGATGGGCAGTCTGTGGTTTATCCTTAGTTTTTCTCGTGTTATATCCGTTAATTAAGCTAGCTACGTTGAGCATACAACTATAGCTTAATTTAACACTGTTTTTATTAAATATTTTGTATAATTTACTGGTCTTTGGGAAGATTTGTTCTTGTAGTTTAAAGAATACTTTACCTATTTTAGTTTTTACTAATGAATTAAACGGGGATTGAACCTCAATATCTTTCTACTTCTGGTTTTATGTCTATTCTACGTTCTATTGTCATCATTTATATTAATGTATTCTAGTTTATTCTTGTGTTCACTTTTAGTTAAATCCTGTTCGTAAATTATTTGCATCGAAAATGTTCTTATTCGATGAATTGGTAGATAATCTATAGCCAATACTTTTGGTTATCTGCTTTAAGATATGTGTTGAGTGGTTAGAGCCTATGTTTATGTATTGCAGGTTCTGGTCATCTTCTTTATATGGTGAAATAGTGCCATCTCGTAAATCTAATGTAATGTCCAGGTAATTAGTAATTTTTAGGTTTGTTTCTATTTCGAGGTTAAATCCGAATCTTTTAAAGAGCCAATGCAGTTTTTTTTCGGATTATGTCGCATTTCCTAGGATTGCTTCTATCGACTATTCTGACGATCCGCTTAGGTGAAACCGTGGTAGGTTTGTCTGGCTCTTTAGGTTTAACTTAGGTTTGCTCTGCTTAATGTATCGAGCACTTTATTTAGTTATTTTACTTACTCGTATCGGTTTTTTTTTCTTTGAACTCTGAACTTGGATGCTAGACGATTATTTTCGGCTGACGTACATATTCTCTGTTCTTTCTTTTTTTGCACCATTTTTTCCCTTTGGTATTGGTTTGTTTATTCACAAATCAAGGCAACTAAGGTTTTCCGGACGAGTATAATTTCTTATATTTATAAGATTACAACTATATATATATATTTCTTTGTTAAGAATTTTTAAATTTATCTTTTCTGTATTTCGTATCATTTTCTTAGTTTCCGGTACATATTTACATATAAATTATCAAATGCTTGAATATTTTCGATTATCGTTAACTGTTATGAAATTTTTGGTTTTTGTGCTATGTCACTTTCTTCAGTTTCAGATATCGCGTTTCTGTGATTGTCTGTGTATTTGGTTAGAGATATAAAACAGAAAAAAAAACAACTTCTTTATTGCTGCTTCTTAAAAATACGTTTTGTTTTCTCGTTTTGTCTTTAACTGAATTGAATCACATGGTTCACGCGTTGGCCAAGGCGACGCGAAAGTTTTTCAACCGTAAGTCAATGCGAAGTGTGAGAATTGTGGATTGACGATGAAATTTGTCTGGCGATAAATTGCTACTTGCGGCAATACTTTTTATAATTGTGAAGAGGATCCTAGAAAAATAATTTTTATTATACGCCGACATCTTTTGGTCTACGTGCTGATACACTGGAAATAATACTTACAAAATCTCTGTTGTTTGGGGTGGGTTTTTTACTTTGTTTAAATCATACATAATCAAAGATTTATCCCCAGTTTTTTTCTTTATACATTAGAATCGTGTCTGTTACATCATCTGTGAATAGTATCGTGGTATATATATATATATATATATATATATATATATATATATATATATATATATATATATATATATATATCGATCGAGAGAGTATATATATATATATATATATATATATCGAGAGAGTATATATATGGTATATATATATATATATATATATATATATATATATATATAGAGAGAGAGAGAGAGAGAGAGAGAGATCCTTGTGAAAATCCGAAGAAGAAACTGCAATGTCATTGATCCTAACTTGGCATCTCGGCTTCAGATACTTTCCCACCGGCGTAATATAGCTTCCCTGTGCCTTTTCTCTAAATACATTTATGGTAAATATTCTGATGAACTTTACTAAACCCTGTGACTGAAAGCGCAGTACTCGATTGGCGACAAAATTTCATCATTTTACAGTTGAATTGGCTAGATGTAACCGTAAGCAAGCTATATCCTAACAGTTTTTCTTCTTGTACTTCTCACTTGAGGAACTCTATCTATTACGACTTCCTTCAAGGTTGATCTTCAAAAATTTAAATGCAATATCAATCGTTATCTTCTGTTTTCATAATTCCTGTTCTTTTATTGTTCTCGCTCCTTAATAATGTTTTTCTTTTTTTATTATTATTTCACACTCAGTGACCCCCACATGCGACTCTGGATTTCAAAAAAATCTTTTTGAGGTCAAATGATTAAAAAAAAGGTCCATTCTGTCATTACCTTACCCACTATTGGTCCTATATTTATCTATATTATACTTATTTATTTGAATAAAGACAGATATACTCTATTTGAAATTTATACATATTTATCTATTTGTATATCAATATTAATATTTTTATATCATATCTTTCATTCATTCATATATATATATACATATATATATATATATATATATATATATATATATATATATATATATATATATATATATATCTGTGTGTGTGTGTGCGTGCGAGTGTGTTTATCAGGAAAGTCATTGCTAGAGGACACTGCTTAATAAGCAACTCTCCCAGAATGTTACTACTGTAGTGAGTTCGATGATGCTTGTTGAATGCTCCACGGCTGTGGTTTTGTGCTGTAGTAAACAAGCTGAGCTTATGTGCTTCGGAAATTAGAAAGGTACGTGTTTCTCTAGTGCTCGAGATGAATAATCAAATCCAGGTAAAAGCCAAGAATTCGAAGGCTGTTTTTTAAGACAGCAGTTTCTCCCTACTTGAAAGAGTGTATAAACATCATTTTCCTACTGTTATGTTGCTTTAAGTTCATAAATATTTGGATCTTGCCTTTTTTTCTTTGAATTCCCTCCTGGCATCGATTATTTACCACTCTCTACAATTTTCACTTTTGCGGCTTCATACGTCGCTAAAAGGTTTCGTCTCATTAGTTTCCTCAATATTACTTTATGTTTCTAATCTTCCTGCTTCTCCATGTCTTTCTGCAATGTTCTACTTTTAGTGAACCCCGAATTGCAATGCCATTCTGTTCTGACCTCGCCTTAAGTCAGTTCTAACATAAGTCAAATACTCTCTGTACGAAAATTTGATAGTCGTATCATTTAATACCAGTGTCTTCAAAATCTGATGTTTTGTTTGTTTGTTTTTGAGAGTCAGAAAACATAAATAGCATTTTTTAAAAGTTAATAACAAATGCATTTCAAGTTATCCGAATCATAATGAAATAATGATGCAAAAATAATACAATACTACAGGAAGAGAAAAATGAAATCTTTGATAATGACAAAGACATTTCAAAGGCAAAATTCTCCAGTCCTACTACACACACTCCAAAATTCTCCAGTCCGCTCTACACACACACACATATATATATTGTCATCCACAGACAGACAGTTTCGCTCATCAGTGTGGCTAGACGTCCGTTTTGCGTTTAGTTAGGATCGAAACCTGGCAGAATTGGCGTCAGTCGGAGATTCTACCACTAACCCGTCGACATACGACAGGGATGAAGGTGAATTTAAGCGATTAACTGATTTAAAAATATAGTTTCATCGCTACACAGGAATTTTTGAAACCTGGTAATTCCTGTGTAGCGATGAAACTATATTTTTAAATCAGTTAATCGCTTAAATTCACAGGAATTTTTGAAACCTGGTAATTCCTGTGTAGCGATGAAACTATATTTTTAAATCAGTTAATTTATAATATTTATGCTCTGTAAATTTATATTGAGCACTGTTTTGTAAAAATGAAAATATCAATAAGAACACCGGATTACATATCTTACTGTTCTTCCTTTTTTATTATATATATATATATATATATATATATATATATATATATATATATATATATATATATAGAGAGAGAGAGAGAGAGAGAGAGATAGAGTTTTCTTGTTCTTGTATACATGAGAAGCTAGGATTGTGCATGCTGATTTTCAAGGAAAGTGAGATCTTCCCAATGGGAACAATATCTCCCTACAACCATAACCTGGCTAGACGAAGTTAACCTTAGAAAATATCAGTTGTTTTTTTAGTTTTCTCTTTCCTTTGTCTGATTTCCCTTTTACTTTATTTTCTGTATCTTTTTATAACTTGTCTTTTTTTTCTTAGTTAATTTCCAATAACAACGGAGTCTGATAAAAAAGAAGAGAAAAAGAATTGACATTAAAGACAGTATTATTTTTCTTTTTGTCAGACGAATCAAAAGAAAAAAATCATCGTCTATGTTCTATTTTCAGATATCTAGATGTGTCTGTAGGTCAATGATTCAGCATTTCAAGTTACAAGATTCTGAAAATGTTATAAAAAAATCGACCTTTTTTTCAAATTCGCTGACAAAACCATAAACAGAAAGTGATTTTGACGCATGATTTAGGTTTCTTTCTTTCTTTTATTTATTTATTATAATGTTTAGCCGATTTCTTCCTCGGTCGTCATTTCAGAAAAAAACAAGTAACTTCGAACGAGACCTGAACTTGTATCTCCTACTTGGGCACTTGTCGTTTCATCTGTCGACGCCCTAAAAGTTTAGGCAACCGAAATTGTTATTATAAAGTAAGATTTGATTCCGACTTTATTCTACACCGTATTGGTGACAACATTGGAACTATTAAAACTTTGTTTTGAGCTACTTGAAATTAAGTAATACTGTATTTCTGCTTTAAACTTAGAATATCTTGTTTCATTCTGGAATTATATCGGAGCCACTTTGGGGAACAGTGATGTTTGGGTCTCCGCCATCTCAACTATCATAAATCATTACATTTGGCATATAATGTACATGATGATTTTAGAAAAAAGACTTGAGAGGAAAAGTGCGCATATGACAGGAAATGCATTAATTTAACAGCTGTGCGTCCAGAACTTTCAGAATAAAAAAAAATCAACGAAATGATTGTAAAAATTTTAAAAAAAGAATAAGAAATTATGTACCATAATGCTTCATCTTTGAATCGCACAACATCAGAAGTAAAAGATCATTTATAATAATCCCCTGATTGGGAATACGTCATTCTAAAGACATGTATAAATGAAAAAAATAGCAGATATTTGTTTTAAATACGAAAATCGTAAATAATAATTAGAATTATAACGCAACAGACTTTTTCATTCAGTTCCTGAGAACTGACAGATCCTGCTTTCTTCATCTATATTGAATTTCTATAGTAATACTATTGACAGCAAACTACTGATTCTTGTTATTTTATAATAACAAGAATCATTTCCAATGCATTTCTATAACAAACACTACCACAAATTGCATTTGTACACTATTTTGTCAGTAATGCTTAACATGATTGTTAACCAATATCCCTTTCAATGTGCAACATTCAGAATCAGCGTCGAAAATTGATGAAAGGATTTTTAGGTTAATTAAATACCAAATTCGGTATTTAATCATCAATTTCTTTTTGTAACTCTACAAAAATATTTAGTTTGTTAATACCAAGAATAACTCTAGCTAATCAGGTGGAGTGGTGGAGCATCAGTAAAGTAAGTGGGCAGAAGTAACCAAAATCAGATTCAAATCCACTCGGTGTTAAAATACATAACCGTGATTATATTATTCTTTTGCTGAAAGAATATACGTAAGGAAAAGAGTTGCGAATTTTTTTAAAGATTACCGATTAAATCCTACATATGATATCACAAAATACTTAAAAACTGCTTGTAGATAAATGATAATTTTTGTTTTATTCTCTCGGCATATTTAATGATAACTTTT
>OZ038480.1:54650582-54750582 GCA_964036315.1 Acanthosepion esculentum
CCGAAACGCGTTGAATTTTTACAAGGTTTCGAACGCCAACGTCTGGCACAAATAAGAAATACATGACTAATTCTGCTACAAGGCAAATATACATGAGACGAAGTTATTTCAGAGTAAAATATATAATGCCTATCCGGTGAGTATCCAGCCATTTAATATTAACGGACGTGTAGCCTGCCAAGGGTAATGGTACCTTTAAAGGAATCCTCTTTGGGCATAACATTTTTCCCAGAGGGCCTTCCACTTTTCAGAAGTCTGCAGGTTCCTATTTCGGGAATGCCATCAGTTGCTTCATTGCGTTCTCCTTAATCTCGCACACAGCGTTTCAACAGCGATGTTAGCGTTTGGAAAAGTTACAAGTCGTAAGAATCCAAATTTGAACTGTAGGGAGTTGACACGCCTGGCTTAAGCAATGTTTTGCCAAAAACAACCACACGAAAAATAAAGAATGGGCAGGTGTATTGCCAAGATGAATAAGTCAAACCACACAATATATAAGATCACTCAGTGGTGTTTCACTACCGACTGAGTAACCCCGTAGAAGAGTGTCCTCACATGCGAAGTAGAGTTGCCAGATTAAATCAAAGTCAGCGATCAATTCTCGAGACACTTTCCAGGCTGACCTTTCGTATTCGGTAGACGCAACTATTTCTAAGATTTAACAATTTTTTATTCATTCAGTTTCGAACATTCAATAAAGGGCACTCGGATCTTTTGCACATACCATATACACACATATACACACACACGTACATATATATATATATATATATATATATATATATATATATATATATATATATATATATATATATATATAGTGAAGAAGTCTAAATGTTTTTTCAATGTATTTCTCTTCTTCACCTAGGTTTTCTGGGCTCCATATTCTAAGAGATCTGAGGTAGAATCCTATGACTAGTCTTGATTTTATTTTATGACTGTTGTGGGAATAGAAATTAATTAGATCATTTTTGTTAGTCGGTTTGTGGTAAACTCTAAAAATCTATTTCGTTTTTGTTGCGTATTAATAACATTTCAAGGAAATATAAAGTTTTTCTATTTCAAAATCATGTTTGAATTCGATGGTTGGTTCTACGTTATTACGTTTCTTTATTATATCTGGTAGATTTTTATTGTAAGGATAAATTGAAAGAACG
This sequence comes from Acanthosepion esculentum, assembly GCA_964036315.1. Lineage (NCBI taxonomy): Eukaryota > Metazoa > Mollusca > Cephalopoda > Sepiida > Sepiidae > Acanthosepion > Acanthosepion esculentum. The sequence goes on from OZ038480.1 coordinate 54,651,740, forward strand.
TCATCTATATATCTTAGAAAAGTGGATTTTTTAAGACTCTAACATTTCTAGAAAGGGCTGGAAAGGACAACACTAATAGATGATCCCAGAGATAAGCCGAATCTTTTTTGTAGAAATTATTAGATTTGTTATCATCTCAGGTAAGTTTTTAAAATATTTAGAGAGCTGTGTATTTGTCATTACCAATGGTAAGTGTTTGAGACCAGGTAAAAGCTGCGTTTTTATATATTGATTTTCAAAACAAGTAGGCAGTGTCTTCTTAATTGGAAGATTGGCGTAGTATATTCTTCCTATATAACATGTTTCCTCGCTTGTGTAGCCTTTTTTAGTAGTAAGCAAAACATGTTACACAATTGCATTCAGAAAAGACAAGCCTGAAAGCTCCGTTACTCCCAATTACAGGCTCTTACACGCTCTTCTCAGTAAATCTGTACGCGTGGAATATTTACCTTACGAAAGTGGTGTAAATAGCGTTTATCAAGAGCCAGTCGACAATCAACTAATTAGCCAAAAGCACTCACATTTCAATGTGCAAACACGTTGCTTCGTTATGTCTAAACACTAGGGGAACCCCCCCCAAACACCCTTCTGTCCCGGTCCTTGATCAATCCTCCCACATGTTACCATCCCTTTACCACTTCCTTCAACTCCGCCGTTCCGGCTCAAATCTCGTCAGCTATGAGTGGGAGTGTGTCAGAAGTTGAGAAGCAAATTCTCAACGTTTATCACATGTTTATCATTCAACTAACAAGGAGGAATGGCAACATATAAAAAAAAATACTCTCCAGCTTTCAGAGTCAAAAGGGACAAGCTAGTTGTTAAAAATTAGGACTCTAAACACCGAGGTCTAGGTTTCAATGTCTGGGTCCAGATAAACAAATTCTGTACTTTGAAGCTCTCACTTGTAAGGAAATATTAACTTGTTTTGTTTCTACTTCTTCAAAGTGGGTCTGTCTTAATGTGGCTCACTAAATATACACCATAAACAGTATGTCGGACCTATCAGCTATATTATTTATATTTTTACAGTCTTATGTAGGGAATTTTATCTTCAATAGGTGACCCACTCTTGTGACCTTATGGCAATCTTAAGTTTAATGTATACATATAAGCTTTAAGAGAACGCATCGTTGTGGAATAGTGGCATCGAGCAGAATATTGCTACTATATAGTAAGTTCGATCCTTACTGGGTGGTCCAATTTTGTGGTTTTGTGCTAGACTACGCTTAGTACATACTCGTGTAAGTTTAATAATTAGGACCTGTAATAATTTTATGGGACTTTGTAATACATACAGACAGAACAATGAAAGCCAATGAACCAGACATCGTGATCAGAGACCGCAAAAAAACAAAAAAAAATTGTTCCTTGTTATTGACATGATAGTTTCCGCAGACTGTAATGTATCTTTGAAGATCTTAAAAAAACTATCAAATACAAGGACCTTGAAATCGAAATCTCAAATAATGACGCATAAAGACATCAACTTTGGAGCCCTCAGATTGATTGGAAAAGGTTCAGATAGACTCATTGAAGAGATTCCTGGTAGCCCATGCCTTAAAGAAATACAAAAAATTGTACTTACATGTACAGCTCACACATCACGTAGAGCTTTATCTATGTAAAATGTTTGTGATTTTCTTTTTTTTTCTTTTTAAAATAAAGGTTCAGTGGGAAATATCATGAAGCCATTTCTGACCTTAGGCTTCTGGTTGGGACCCAGAAGAAATGTGTATACTACAGAAATCCAAGGAAATAATAATAATAATAATAATAATAATAATAATAATAATAATAAGTTGGAGCCCTTGGACTGGTTGGAAAAGATACCAGTAGGCTGATTGAAGGGATCCCTGGAAGTCCATGCCTCAAAGAGATACAAAAAATTGTTCTGACAAGTACAGCCCACACTTTACGAAGGGCTTTATCTATGTAATTATTATTTTTTATTTTTTATTTTTTTTTGCAGTGGAAAGTGTCATGATGACATTTCTAACCTTAGGTCCCTGGGCGGTACCCGGAAAGAAATGTGTAAACGCCAGATATCAAAGGAAATAAAAATAATAATAAACCCCTTTTTTCTTCGTTTTTCACAATTCGTCAAATACAATTTCTCCATGAAAAATATTCCTAAATTTTCCCCCTTGAATCCATCATTTGAGCTCCAATATTCTGTGATAACATGGTTGAAGAAAACTATACAAAGCAATGTAACTTTGATTATGGATAAACACTGGTTATGGTCAGTTTATACCAGCTTTTTGTAGTGCCCGATTTTATTTATTGTAATTGACAAAAGAATATTTCTTTTCTTCCTCTTTTTTAATATCTCTGCAGTATGTTCAGTGGATTCTTAGTTACTTAGCTTCATTGACTTTCCTCTGACAATCAGTGTTTTATAGGCAGTGTGAGAAGCTTTGCTCCCACTTTACATCAATAGACAATAAAGAACAATCTTATTAGATAGATCTGAACAGATTGAAAACGATATAAAGTCTTGAGAAAATAATTTCTAGACTTAATCTAAAATTTAGAGATAAATTAAAAAAAACAAAGAGCATATTAATGTCAAATAATTTCTGTTTATTTTTGTGTATAATAAATAATATAGATTTTCTTAAAAATTAAATATAAAAAAAGTTTTCAAATATTGCATATTATAATTATTAAAAATGTATCTATTACTTTGTACTATTACTTTATTACTTAAAATACCTAAAATTCTTTTCGATAATGAAGGAATGGTCAAAATTTCTCCACTTAGTCTTCGTGATGTCCCAAAACTAGTTGATTAGTAGTTTCTAGACATGTGTCTTTCACTTTCCTTAAAATGCCCTCTTTACTCATATGTTCTGTTCATGGTAAGTCCTGGGCATGACGATAAACTACATCCGGTAGCAAGATGTAGTTTATCGTCATACCCACTTTCCTCTTTTGTATATTCCAATAATCTATAATATTCAAGTCAGGGGACTAGTTTAGACAATTTTTGAGGTGTACGATGCCTTTTCCTTTTAAATAATCTATGTTCAACTTAGAATTATGACAATTCGTACTATTCCTGTTGAAAAATGTACAAATATTTATATATTTGGGGAAATGTTTTAATTCATTTTTGAGTATATGTTGATGAATAATTGCCATGTTTTACAGTTTCGTAGTGTATTTTTCGCTAAAAAGAAATTAGTGAATTGGAAAGTTTTTTTACATATTGTCGCATACTTGGAAAAATTTCAATAACCATTTCCAGTCATGGTAGTCAATGATAGTGACGATAATGCTATAGAGAAGCAGTACTTTGATTTACTTTCTCGAGGAGCTCTTACGGTTCCATTTATCCAAATGACAGAGTTCGTTTGTGCTTGTTTTGCTATACTTGACTATGCAGATAAATTTATTGTAAAACATAATGAATCCAATACAAGATACTCTACTGAAATAATTTTGGAAACTTATTCTTCAAAATATGTTTTTACTTGTGAACAACACACTGAAAAAGAAATTCACTTTGCAGCAAAAATTTTACAACAAACAAAGGTTTTCATCGGATGAAGTTCGAAAAATATTGTAGAATGTTTTTAAAAAGGCAAAGGTCAAAAGAAAATTGATTTATAGAGAAACTGTTGGTAAGTTTTTTAATTGTATTTGCTTTGTATTACTGCTTAATTCTTTAATAAGTTATCTGTTATTAAATCTTTTATTATTACTTTTCTGTTTAAAAAGAGAAAAAAACAAACTCTGTATTTTTGAACAGTTTAAACATGTTTTAGATAAAACAGATATAAATTGATTATAACACAAATAGGCCTGTTAGAAATTAACCTGAAATGTGACATGTGGGGCCGTATATATTAGTGGGCCGTGGGTCTAATAATATGTAGTCGTCTAAATACTGTTGATACACTCTTTATTTTGGAACCTGTGTATGTATTGATCTATATATGTGATAATTTATTGTAATCCTAACTATATTTCTCTCTCTTTTAATCTCAATTAATCTTGAGTATTCAGGATATCTACTTATTAGTTCTGTCTACTTTATTAGTTCTTGAATAGAATCATATCTCATTAAAAACATTTTATATTGGCAGAATTCATATGTAGGTCTTTCCTACTGATGCAGGTGGTCAGTGTTCAGATCAAGCTAAGATTTCTATGCTGATTTTCAAAACAGGGATTATTTGAGGGATCCCCCATCACAGTTTCCCCGTAATCATCATTTCACCTGATACCTGACAACGATAAAAATTAATCTATATGTATCTATGAGTGTTGATCAATAAATCCGTACCCCGACACGTATTTATGTACTGAATTTTCACTATCAGATGTTCAATCTATTTTATTAAGGAAACTACATTGTAAAAAGGATTATAGCATAAAATAATTTCATCATTTGCATGTACACACACACACACACACACACACACACACACACACACACACACACACACACATATATATATATATATATATATATATATATATATTACCAGATGGCTAAAATAGTTACATGTTTAACACTGGTATCGTTGGTTGCGATTCTCGTTCAGATAAAAAGCCAGGGTTTCGATTGTTGATTTTCAGGACAAGGAAACTCCCATCTGTTGGAGACTGGCTGTTGGTATCAATAAGACATCCTTCGTTGTCACTGTTGAGATGTTGAGTGTTTCCACGTGAGTATATGGTAATAACGAACAAACACAGTCGTAGGGAAAAATACTGGTATATTCAGAGAGGTATTTACATAAGAGAGATTAGTAGTAGAACGAAACGTAGGTTAGTAGTAACAATAAGTAATAGTAATACAGTCCAACGGTATCTTCCGGTCGAGAAACGGAAGTGTAACTGATCACTACAGAAGTCTCACTCTGCACTGCACTACACTGCGACACTACTCACAGTCTAGAACTACTGTTCTATTTATAATAATAGGATCAGTCTATTGTGGTTGTGAAGGTGGGTGCGCCCCAACACTGGCGTAACACAATCTTTTTCATTCTTATTTTATCTCTGCTCCATATATCGTTCTAAGCTTAGTAAATATCTATATTGATCGAAGCACATCATTGACAGGAAGTGTAACTTAAATGGAATTATATTAATGTGGCATCTCTCAAGAGGCGTAAATTCGTGTAACTCGAGTACATATGCACTGATATGCATTCGCTATTTACTAAACTTTCTAAGTCTGGCACAAGTCTGTGATTTACCTACAATACCTTATGTTCTCAGTCGTTCATCCACCAAAGGACTGATCATGTTCATCGCTGTTTCATCTCGATGATCAGACGAAAACTTCTCCTTTAAACGTGATTTGATTGTTCGCCAGCACTAACGTCGGTGCCAAAACTAATTTAACAAACAATTCTTGAACTCATCATATTGACATGACATGTACGAGGTTTCTGTTCAATTATACATATACATAAAACGTAGTATATATATATATATGTATATATATATATATATATATATATACATATATATATATATATATATATATATTAGCTCCTGAAAAATTAATTTCGGTTGAGCCCTCTGGTTTGAGGTGTGAATATATATATATATGGATACACACAGATACACACACACACGCACACACACATATATATATATGGATACACACGCGCGTGCACACACACATATGTATATGTGTAATACATTACGTCGACGACAAGAATGACGAAAACCGAGGACAGTCTCTCTCTCTCTCTCTCTCTCTCTCACACACACACACACACACACACACACACACACACATATATATATATATATATATGTGTTTGCGTGTAACACTTTTCACAGATATTAGGATGAAGTACTGAATAGAAACGTTTTGATCCTAAAGAAAATACAAAGATACTCCGATAATCATATAATTTTTAATGGGTACTTTGCAAGTATTAAATAAATTTTAAGTTGTTTTCGAGTTGATTTCCTTGCAGGCCGTTGAAAGAACGTCATTAATTTCTTCACGAGCTGGTGCAGTCACCGAGCAAAGAAGACAGTGTCAGCTAAATAAATCGAGGTCTGCACATAAGATGACCGCTTTTATAGGTTGTAAGCGATCTTGCACTTGACACATAACTTTTTTTTAATGTTGTAAATGTATTGCTTTTATTGCATATCCGTATTTGCTAACCTAAGCTTTGTCTGGCATAGAACCGCATTAATTAAAATTTAACTTCTTACTCTAAAAATGGCCTGCAAGATCATCAATTTCTCGTCTTGACAGAGTTCAAAATCGTGGGGATGACATATTTTTCACCTTACAGCCCCTTTCATGAGGTTATCACTATTCGATCACAAGTTCCATGGCACATGTACATACGAGCTACATTCTTTAGTGCTACCAATTCAGAGATTTATAACCAAGACAACTATGTCTGCAGGTTTGAATCACCTCCATTCTCTACCTATTCTTCTATTAAGAGAGCTTTATAATAATAATAATAATAATAATAATAATAATAATAATAATAATCTTCATATTAATCACTACCTTGTGGAACAGACTCTTGAGTGGATGCTTCCTCTTTAAGTCTAGAGGCAATCCTTATGCATTATATCCTCATAATCTTCATTTCCATTTATATCACACACGCCATTTAGTAATCATCTAACTTGAGTGGCTCTTGGGCTTTGGATGAACTTTAGTAAAAAAAAAATACAAAAAAATCAAGGTACCCAGTTACTAAGTTAATTAGTATGTCACAACACCAGATATGTGATGCACCTAGTGAAAACTGAATTCACTACAGTCGTATTAGCCATCAAGACAAACTTGTTACCTGATTACTAAGCGCACATTGTTTAGTACAATGACAAAGTTTGGTCCACCAAATGAGGATTAAACTCACAAGTCATAATGAGCTACAATACTTGTTTTCTAACCAATGTTGTGTGGACACCTGGCCATTAAAACAATGTTTTAATGCTGAGAATATACTTTTTCTTTTGAGAGTATTATCAGGTTTGGCTATTTTTTGGTTAGCCATACTTTACGCATACTTTATAAGGAAGTTGACTATACCCACGTGACCATGGAACGAATTAACATGTAACAGACAGCCAAGCGGGATTTCATCAAACTGACCTAGCTTATACACACACACACACAGACACACACACACACACACACATGTATATGTATGTGTGTCTTTTCGTTATATGAATGCAGGCTTCTCTCAATGCGACTGTAATGTCAACTTTTGTCACTTCTACAATGCCATTGAATGAAGATCAAACTTATTCCAGGAGTAACGAGGCCACGTTGCCAACCACTGCACTATGACAAAGTATCCTATTTCCAAATTATAAGGTAGAATGTACGAAAATTATTGTATTGCTTCAGAGTGCCTAGTATCCAGGGCTTGCGTGGCTGCCACTCAGGTCAAACATTGACCCAGCAATGAGAATTTTAACATCAGTTTCTTTTCTTTTTAAGAGTTTAATTAAACATCCTTAGAACTTTCATTATCCCACCCGACACACACTGCACTGACTCTTGTGAAAGTTATTCGAAACAAGCTATTTAACTATCGAATAAAGTCTAATTTCGAAATATGATTTAAAATGTCTGCTTCAATCATTGTTTATCGTATTCACCAGACAATACCAATCAACTGAGGCTCTTATAATTGTTAACCGATGTAATTGCACTAAACCTACAGACATCTCTGGCAGTAAAAGAAAATAATTACACATATTTCTCTGTTTCAGTCAACGTAGAACTTTTGCGAGCAAGAAAATAAATATTTTTTTAGATAATGCCAACATTAACAGACATTTTTTATTTTATTTTTGCATTCGATGAGGATCGTGATTACTCTCAGTGACTGGGAAAATGACGACTGGTTTTCAAAGAACAAAAATAAATAACTTTATAGCTGTTCTGTGGCATTGGTATCTGTTTAGTTTAATTTCCTCTGGCACAAGAACATATAAGTAAGGCACCCAGTGAAACCTGAGCTCGTTACATTAGCCATGGTCTCCTGGTTAGATTGTTAACTGCTACACCGTGGAGAGGCATTCGAAAATAACTTTCATAAATCTCATTCTATATCCATCTCTTTCTGCTATTATTGATATTTACTAAATTTATTTCGGCACACAACTACAAATGGAGGACAACCAGTGATGAGTGAACTGACTTCAACGGTAACTGTCTGAGAAGCTAGTTTATAGCGTGTCTTAAACTAAGCTAGCTGATGAAATATTAGGTACATTGTTGTTCAACGAAATAGTCTCTCGCACCATTACTACTGAGTGTTTTTGATCATTACATAGTGCCGCAAAAACAAGCTTAGTTCTTTAATTTGTCATATTAATATGAAATGTACGAAGCTCCTACAACTAGTTTGTCGAATTTCATTATCCATGCGAATAAGTGAATAAAGATACGCGATCAGTGTCAGATAATTAGTGACTTTTGGCCCTAAAATCGAATTCACACTATACATTTATTATATATGCGGAGAAGGTTGTAATGAACTGTTCTCAGTGTGGACTGGACACCAATTGTTTCATGTGAACATATCCAATTGGTACAGTTACAGAACAAACTTCTGTTTTCCTGGACTATCACAACGACTTAAACTTGAATCACCAAATAGGGAGCTAGTCTCGCACATCATTTTTACTGTAGTAAGTAATCCACTTAGTACTTTATTTTCAAGCTATTTTCTAATTAGCTTAGTCTGGCACAAGACCAAGTAGTATAGATTATACTTATAAGTAATCAGTAACAGTAAAATGGCTTTTATATCCATTGTCAATCCTGACATAGGCCAGTTAGAGTCAGGCAGAAGTAAGAAATATATTAACAAAAAAAGTGGCGGGTGTGGGGAGTTGATAGGAAATTTCGCTCAGATATCTTTTCATGGTTATTTACTGAATGTTTATTTTGACACAAGGCCTCAATAGCAGAGTATTCGTGAGGATCGAACTAGCAACATTACTAAATTAGTCTACAAGAGAAATTTTCTAACCATTGCGGTGCGCTCACCGCTTGTCTCTGCTATGATTTGTGACTTATCTATAACGCGAGGCGCCATTATGTCTCCCTCATACAAATACTGAGAGAGAATAGTTGTATTATTTCTCAGTCATGTTTAAAAGCAAGCAAAAGCTAATTCTCGCGCAGTCCCGTGTCAGACATTACAAAGTCATGATATCAGATTTAGCAAAATACAAGTGGTACATTTTTCCCAATTTGTTTTGTTCCTCATTCAGCGTACCGTCTGCTTTAGTCTGCCTTACCACCATTTTAAAAGGTTACAAAAAGCAACACGTTACATCGGAATAATAATAAATAAATAATGAAAAAAGAAAAGTATTTTATTTTATTCTCTTTCACATAGGGAGAGAATTATCGACGTGTCATTGCAATTTTCTAATCAAGATGCAGTGGAATGGACGAAACATTTGTGCCCGCCTTGGGCTTTGAGCCGAAATAGGCATTATCAGAATCTTCATTAAAAGCATTTCTGTACATTTTCGAGTAATTAATTTATTTTAAACTTCATTGGGAAAATTTGTATTTCTTTTCTTTTTGTTATTTTTTGCATTTATCTATAAATGACATTTTCACTTTCTTTTTGCTTTCACTCTTATCCATACAAACATTTTCCCAATATCCCTATTTTCCTCTTTTTGTTTAGCTACATCCTGGCATTTTTGTAACCTTACATTTCAAATTTTAAAATGGATTTATCTTATAAGTGACGGCAGGTATAGAACGATTCCGTAAAAGTTGAAAGTGTCTGCAAATGCGAATTTTATGGGCATTTTAAACAAATTTTGAAATTAACATAAAAAATCAAACAGAGAGACATTGTTTTAGACAAACGCGCACACACACACACATACACACACACACACGTACACACACACACACACACACACACACACACATATATATATATATATATATATATATATATGATGGATGTGTGGGCATAATGGATAGCGAGTTTCTTACGTTAACATATGCACAAATACCTTTGGGAAAGGTATAAATCAATCCCTTCGCACCTCCCTAGCTATGGGTTAAATATTAAAGCAGATTGTGCTCTTTAGTATTGGTTGGTAAGCAGTCTATGAAAAGACAAATCTGAATTGAAAACCCGAGAAGGATCGTTTGGAAACTTTTTGGTACACGATATGCAATACTTCATTGTATTCGGAACTTCCGAAAAGCGTGATTGGTTCTGCAAAAAAATGTAACGACTACAATCAAACGATATGTGCAGGTAGTCTGGCTGGGCAGTCCTAAGAATTGAACCCTCATACGTCGAAACGGGAGAGGAAAGTCCACCATATATATATATATATATATATATATATATATATATATATATATATATATATATATATATATATATATATATATATATATATATATATCAATGCTGGTCAGTTACTATCAGAATTTCGTTCTATTCTTTCTATATTCGATTATCTATACGAGTATTTTCTTTGTGGTCTATGTAAATAAAGTATCAATCTATCACAGACTTTCATATTTATCTATCGCAGACTTTATATCATCCTAGACTTTCATCTCTCTCTCTCTCTCTCTCTCTCTCTCTCTCTCTATATATATATATATATATATATATATATATATATATATATATATATTTATAAGTATCTCTCAATCACACTTCGTATCTATTTATCTAACATCTATTCGTATCTAATATATATATTGTTGTGGTGGGATCCACCTAATCTGCATAGGTGACTACCAACTATATAAATAGTGGTTGGTACCGGAAGACGAGGGGAGGAATCACGAGATCCAACTAGAGACTCTGATCGACTGCGACTAGTCAACACATTCTCCAGGAACGTCTTCCCAGAAATATACAGAAATACTATATGTACTTATTGTGTACACTTTCTTGTTATAATACATTCTTGTTCTAAGTACATTTTGTGTTGCATTATTATTCCATGCATTAGGCGAGATTCAATAATGAGTCAAGACTCAACAATGGATCTCATCTTCGTCGCCATTGTTGAGTCTTGACTCATTATTGAATCTCGCCTAATGCATGGAATAATAATGCAACACAAAATGTACTTAGAACAAGAATGTATTATAACAAGAAAGTGTACACAATAAGTACATATAGTATTTCTGTATATTTCTGGGAAGACGTTCCTGGAGAATGTGTTGACTAGTCGCAGTCGATCAGAGTCTCTAGTTGGATCTCGTGATTCCTCCCCTCGTCTTCCGGTACCAACCACTATTTATATAGTTGGTAGTCACCTATGCAGATTAGGTGGATCCCACCACAACATATATATATATATATATTATAGACTTTCCACATCTGTCTCTCCATGTATAACAGATGTTTCAAATCTCTCTATCACAGACTTTTCATTTCTAACATTTCTATCATACACTTTTTATCTATCTATATATCACGAACTTTTTATGTCTCTCTATTACATGTTTTTGATAGTTATCTATCTATGTAACTATCACAGTTTTCATATCTGTCTATCTGTCATGGATATTTCATATCTATCTATCTATCTATCTATTGATTTATCGCAGTCTTTGTATATCAATCTATCACAGAATGTTAATATCTATCAATATCTGTCTTTTCTTATCTATTTCTCTATCACAAAATTTTCATATCCGTCTCTCTGTGGATATATCTATCACTGACTTTTCATATCTATCTGCCTATCTATTATAGACTTTTCTTATCTGCCTCTGTAGCTATCTATGACAGATGTTTCATATCTCTCTATCACAGACCTTTCATATCTATCTAACTATCTATCTAAATATCGAAATTTTTCATATCTATCTCTCGTTCTCTCTTTATATATATATATATATATATATATATATATATATATATATATATATATATATATATATAATTTTTATATTGTCTCTATAGCGATATCAGATGTTTCATATCTCGCTATCACAGATATTTCATGTCTATCGATCTATCACACATTTCTCATGTATATCACGGACTTTTTATGTTCATCTATCAGACTCTTCAAATCTGTTTATCTCTTCTTCTATCATAGACTGTTCCTTTCTATGTATCTATCACAATCTTATCTTACCTATCACAAATTTTTCATATCTCTGCATCACATACTTTTCATAGTTATCTATGTAACTATCACAGACTTTTCCTCTCTCTCTATCTATCTCTCTATCTATCTATCTATCTATCTATCTATCTATCTATCTATCTATCTATCACAGCCTTTTCATTTCTATCACGGAGTTTTTATTTCTTTGTATTTCATGCTTTTCCTCTCTCTCTCTCTCTCTATCTATCTATCTATCACAGACTTTTCATTTCTATCACAGAGTTTTTATTTCTTTGTATCTCATGCTTTTCCTCTCTCTCTCTCTCTCTCTCTCTCTCTCTCTATCTATCTATCTATCTATCACAGCCTTTTCATTTCTATCACAGAGTTTTTATTTCTTTGTATCTCATGCTTTTCCTATCTATCTATCTATCTATCTATCTATTTATCTATCTATCTATCTATCTATCACAGCCTTTTCATTTCTATCACAGAGTTTTTATTTCTTTGTATCTCATGCTTTTCCTCTCTATCTATCTATCTATCTATCTATCATAGCCTTTTCATTTCTATCACAGAGTTTTTATTTCTTTGTATCTCATGCTTTTCCTCTCTCTCTATTTATCTCTCTATCTCTCTATCTATCTATCTATCTATCACAGCCTTTTCATTTCTATCACAGAGTTTTTATTTCTTTGTATCTCATGCTTTTCCTCCCTATCTATCTATCTATCTATCTATCTATCTATCTATCTATCTATCTATCTATCTATCTATCTATCTATCTATCACAGCCTTTTCATTTCTATCACAGAGTTTTTATTTCTTTGTATCTCATGCTTTTCCTCTCTCTCTATCTATCTATCTATCTATCTATCTATCTATCTATCTATCTATCTATCTATCACAGCCTTTTCATTTCTATCACAGAGTTTTTATTTCTTTGTATCTCATGCTTTTCCTCTCTATCTATCTATCTATCTATCTATCTATCTATCTATCACAGCCTTTTCATTTCTATCACAGAGTTTTTATTTCTTTGTATCTCATGCTTTTCCTCTCTATCTATCTATCTATCTATCTATCTATCTATCTATCTATCTATCTATCTATCACAGCCTTTTCATTTCTATCACAGAGTTTTTATTTCTTTGTATCTCATGCTTTTCCTCTCTATCTATCTATCTATCTATCTATCTATCTATCTATCTATCTATCTATCTATCTATCTATCTATCTATCTATCACAGACTTTTCATACCTATCTGTCACAGACTTTTCATATCTATTTATCTTGTGCGTGTTGTGTGTCTGTTTTTATATGTATAAAATTGTATGATGCTTAAGTTTGAGCATGTCCGTGTCCCTATATATGTTAGATTTAAGGTTCTTCCAATAACAAGATTGATCTTCTCAAAGCGTTCCCTATTATGGGATATGTCAACATTTCTTCAACTAAATGTCCGAAAGAAATTACTTTTTGAAAAAGAAAGCTGGACAAATTTGAAATCTCTAACCATTTGCGCAGTTACCATATTAGAGATAGAAAGAGAAAAGAATGAATGACTAAGAAAAGCAAACGAAAGAAAGAAAATTGGCAAAAGGAGGAAGTAAGTAAATATAAAGAAAAAAGAAAGAAAAAAAGAAAGAGTGAAAAAACGAAATGAAAAAGGAAACTATTTTACGGAAAGAATGAACAACTGGAAAAAGAAAGGAAGGAAAGCGGTCAAGAAGAGGAAGCTTCAAGAAATAAATTCATAAAAAGAGATATGTATAGAAAAAAGAAAGAATTGAAAAAAATATTTCGGGGGTAAAAGTGAAAATTCGAGGAAAATAACTGAAGGAAGAAAACGACGTAAAGAAATAAAAAAAAGTTCGACAAAAAGACAGAGAGAAATATATTCAAAGTTGAGTAATGATTGAAAGAAAAATTGGAAGGAAGTTTCAAGAACAAAAAATACATTAAAGAAAAGAAAAGCAGAATAAACAAAACAGAATGAAACCTGAAATGATTTAATATTGGAGGCAGAAGAAAGGAGAAAAAATACAGCAAAAAGAAATTAAAATGTTAACTAGATAAGGAAAATAAAAAAAGCGCAAAGGAAGAAAAGAGTTAATAAACATATATACAAGAAATTAAAAAGAAAGATGATGAACGAAAAAATGAATTATCGATTTTTTTTTCTCATTGCAAGTTCCTGTGAAATCAACAATTGGGACATGCGCACTCCGAACTTCTCTTTGCTGCCATATTTTAGCCTGAAAACACTTTCATTTATTCTTTCCGTTTGACTTTTCTGACAGGAATCAGAAAACAGAAACGTAGTCTTTCTTTCTCAGTCTATCAGTAAATCATTCCAAGAAAAAAATACATACACAGGAACATCGGAAACGTGAACAGTAACTTTTGCCTATGTGGGTTAATCAATATACTTCTGTACAAAAACATACTTTTACTCTTGGCAAAGGCATATACTCCCAAAACCTTAACAATAAAAATAGGCGATTTCACAAAAAGAATTATATTTTTTATTAAATTTTATATGTCTTCAATATGTCCTGTAAGAGTCAAATTTTCTAAGCCTTCTATTATATGCCCTAGAAATTTCAACTCTTTCTGATGTTAAGTATAATTGTCCTTTTTGTTTCCATTTTCCCTAAAACTTCGTCGTTGTTCGGTCCATGGTATTCTCAGCATCCTTCTGTACAATCAAATTTCTGTTCATTCAAGTCTATTCTTAATCTGTGAGGTGGTTCACTGCTATGTTGGAGGACTGATATTACATAAGAGTTCAGTACTCTTTTCTTTGTTTCTAACGTTATTTAAACAAGAAGTGCACTGTAAATATCCACGAATTGAGAAAAACTTGAATAACTCATCCACTTTTATAACCATTTTTGTTTCGACGAAGTAACTGAAGAATTAACTCATACAAGTTATGCCCCCAACCATGGACAACTGAATGAGAACAGTTCACTGCCGTCTATTGAATTATGGGTTCGGTTCTAAATTCCAGGAACGTTACCGAACATTACAGGAACCTGAAGAAGGCCGAAGAGTACAACGGTCGAAAAATTTTGTCTATATAAATGAAAATGAGGGAAACACCTCGAATAAATCAGTGTATAATATTGATAATTCCTAATTCAGGAATTCAGATAATTTTTTTTCATTTAATCTTTTCCAGAAGTCGAAAATTGTCGGATAGTTCTTATCGGGGTCGGCGGTGTACGGGGAATTACCAAGTGTACTTGGTTCTATCTGTCTTTTTAATGCCGGTCATTCTTGTTGAGAAATTCGACGGATCTTAAATGGAAACATATTTGTGAGAATAATACAAATTTTATGTTAATCTTCCGATTCTTCGGGTGAATTCCCAGAGCACATCAAATAGGAATTCCATGCAGCTGAGAAACCTTCTTTAAAGTCAAAGTTCATCCTGTTCTCTCGGACATTATTCAGTATGAAAACCGTAAAGCTGATAAATAAACAAATGATAAGTGCGTTGCTGTCCTTATTCTGCTCATTTGAGAATTGGAGATCAGGGAGATGAAAGTGCAAACATAAAATCCTGAGTTTTCTTTGAATGTCAGCCCGATGACTCGTGCGTTGAAAAAAAAACAACAAAAAAAAAAAAGTCCGTCGTACGATTCCAGATTTATTACATTGTTATTTCAGAACACTGACAATGAAGAATGCTAATTTTTTATTATTTCATCCCAAGCAAGGCAATAAAGCCATTAAGACGCAAGGGTTACTGAGTGTTAGAGAATATGAACAATAAAATAAAAACGCTATTAAGGGAAGAGAACATTAAGAGAACAAGAATTAAGAAGACAGAAGATAACGATTGACATTGTATTTATGTTTTTGAAGGTCCAACTTGACTGGGAAGGAAGAAGCCGGAAAAGAGTTCCACAAGCGCGAAGTGCAATAAGTGAAAAGTTATCATAGAACTTACAGTTACATCTAGCCATTTTAACTGTAAAATGATGAGACCTTGCAGCCAATCTAGTACTGGGCTTAAATTCATAAAGACTAGGTACCAAAAGGAAAGCTCATCAGAACAATTACCATGAAAATATTTATAGAAAAACACAGGGAAGCTACATTATTGTGGTGAGAAAGTGACTGAAGGTGAGATGCTAGGTCAGGACCAGTAACATTGCAGATTCTCCTATGGATTTTATCAAGATTTCTAAATATATAGCATCAGACCGGATATGGTAGCAGTATTCAAAGCAAGACCGAGACGGCACAATGAATCACTCCCCTGGAGGTTAGCATCAGCCATTCTGATTGAAGGCAAAAAGAGTTCTCTCAGGCGATTAAAAGAAAATAATTTCGTTTTGGAGGCGTTAAAATTAATAAGCCATTCCTTGCCCTAATTAACAACAAATTGTAGGTCATTTTTGAGATTAGCTGCCAATTTTACCTCATTGAACCGATCAGACTTACTATTAAGACATGAATAAATGGTTGTGTCATCAACATAGATACCGAGTTGAGAACTGATGGCATCAGGAAGATCGGTGTTGAAAATTGAACAACGTGAGTTTCTAGAAGAGTGGCCGTTCAGGATCATTTTCATTTCGCGATTCGATAAGAAAAACTGAATCAGTTCAAAAATTCGTCGTGAAATATAATAACCTTTCAACTTGTGAAGAAGACCAATATGTCACACCCTGTCAAATGCCTACGAGATATTCAAAGCAACAGCCAGATCGTCACCATTTTCATCTAAAGCTTGATATACTCTCTCGGCAATAATCGTTAACACATCAGCAGTTGACCTAGAGAAACGAAAGCCATATTGCCTATCTAAAAGAAAACCCTGCAATGTGAGATGCTTAACCAATTCAGAGTTGATTCGAACCTCAAGTATTTTGCCAAAAGAGGTAGAAGGCTTTTAGTTATAAGCATCAGATGATACGCCTGAGTTCTTATAGACAGGAACGACAGAAGAGGTTTTCCAACACGCAGGAAAGCAAGAAGCAGTAAAGCAATTATTGTACAGTTTAGAGAGAACAGGAGTCAGTTCGAGAGCACATTAATACATAGAGCGTTAGCTGTAGAGTGGTATTTAGTACCCTGAACTCGTAAGCCGGTCTTTGTGAGTTCCTTCCGCTGTTGCTGTCTTATAACAAAGTTGGCAAATATCTATTAAACTCAGTAAGTGCTGGAGCGATTTAATCTTGTGAGACATTGATTATAAGTTCACTCACATGTTGTGACATTTTACTAAACTGGGTAAATATTTGCTGTGGTCAGTCATTATGCACAATGTGTAATGTAATCGATCCTGACCAGGCATCGCGACTTCAGTCAGTTTTTCACCGACGTCACGTGGCTTCCCTCTATCTTTTCTACAAATATTTTTCATGGCAATTGCTCTGATGAGCTTTTTTTTTCGTGGTGTCCTGCCTTGCTTAGGGTGAAATGATTAAAAAAAATATCTGTTTTCAATCTCTTGATAGTTTAAAGTTTCGGAATCGCACTGTAAGTATCCCTGAATTGATAAAAAAAAATATCCAAGGTCCAATGAGTAACTCATCGTGCAAAAATATACATTTATCCTTGGTAGTGATATGCGAGTAGAGCAACAGTTAGAAGCAGAGAAAGTGGAATCGAGGAGTCGAGTTCAAATTCTCGCCAAGTCTGTTGCATTCAATTTCGCACTAATGCTCTTGGAAAAGTCACGAATTCCTCTTTTCCTCCCAGCTTCGTACTAAATAGAAGAATAGACAGGATTCTCTCGGGCTATGCTCAAGCGTTTATCCGTAATGATATTTTAGTGGCCTAATTACGCAAAAACATTGCTTGTGGGTTTTCTTTGCAATAATGTTCACCCTGTAAAAGGTCTATGAGCCGCTGGAAATAGAGGGTTACAGAGTAGAAAGTAAGGAGTTTAATTTAGGATATGTGGGGAAGATAACGGTTAACCCTAGACTTGAATGTTAAGATTGTAGTGATTGGGCAAGCATCCTTCTGGGAGTCGGTTCCACAAAGCAGCGGTTCATGAGAAGAACTGTTCGAGTGAAACTTACATCTCACGAATGGAATACGAAGGGAATGAGGATGGTTCGCTCCAACTGCCTGGCATAGTGGATTTTAGCCGTGAATGTTAGAACTGGTAGAACTAAGGAATGTAGGTCGTCTGAACAATTTCCATGGAAATAGCGATAGAATAGCGAGAGGCTTTCAACCTTTCATCTGTGTGAAAATGGTTTATAGAGTGGAGAATAATTAATCACCCACAAGGCCGCGGAAATGCTTCTGGAATCTATCGAGCCTGAAAGCAGTACTCCATTTTCAGCCTGGTCTGTCTCTTGTAGAGGTAGAGTATAGCACAAGGAGTCAGGTACTTACTGGAGTGGTACAGGGAACCGAGCATTTTTCCAGCATCTTTAACGATAGATCGTATACATGAGTTCCACTTGAGATCTGGGTTGATATTTTCCGAATAGACACTCAAGACACTCCCTGAGATAACAGCCGTTCATCGCGAAAGGCAAAAATTCAGGGTGCGCTCAGTTATGATGGAACGTTACTAGCCATTTCTCCCACTGACCTG
This sequence comes from Acanthosepion esculentum, assembly GCA_964036315.1. NCBI lineage: Eukaryota > Metazoa > Mollusca > Cephalopoda > Sepiida > Sepiidae > Acanthosepion > Acanthosepion esculentum. The sequence goes on from OZ038480.1 coordinate 54,670,399, forward strand.
TTAGAGGTAGGTCAGCGGAGAGATCAGCTGCTAGGCTCTGGTCATGTAGAGTTTTGGATGTGCACTCATATGCTGTTGCTACATCAGCATTGATATTCACAGTAGATCGGAGAATACTCTTAGGCAGATCATTTATGTAGATAGAGATTTGGGCCGAGAAGCGAGCCTTGAGGAACACCTTTGTTTATCACTTTGGTCACGGAGGACTAGACGTTAACAACTACCTTCAGGAACCTACCCGTTAGGAAGCACGTGATAATTGAAAATACTCCTCTAGTGAGTTGAGTCAATAGAGAAAGAGCTTGTGTAGTAACGCTCTAGTCCACAATATGTCAAAGACCTTCGAAAAATCTAATGCGATCGTCCTTGAAATGTATTTATTGTCTAATGCCTTACCAATCTGTGAGAAATGACAATTAGGATATCAGCAGCGAACCCAACCGATCGAAATCCGTACTACTTATCGTTCAAGAAGTTTTTCCTCTTGAGATGATCAACAGCCTTCTTTAGTTTGGTAGGGCACAAGACCTCTGATATAAGGCTTTTCAAAAGTTTGCTCAATAAATGCTTTATATTTGAGGTATTTTGCCCTACCAAACTAAGTTTATTAAATATTATTCTCTGATTTGATTCGGGTTTGTCTCATAAAGTTCTAAGTACCATCATCGTTTCGAAAAAAGAGTACTTGGATAATTGAATGACTTTAGATAAATAAAGAAACATTGGGTTGTTGTAGCGAGCTCATGGCAGAGTTTCAGTTTACCTTGAATTTCAGCTATGTGCTGGATTTAAATAGAGAATCTCTTTCATTGAAACTGTGTTCATGCTTTTAGTTGAGATGCAGAACCAAATACATACCCACAAGATAGTCTCTTAGACTATTGACCTTGCCCTACCATGAAGGTAGGCCTGATAAAAGATCACAGCGCTATCTCTTGTGGAACACCTCAAGCATCAGAGATAGGGTGCAGGACGACTCAACACCGGCGAATCAACACCGGCCAACTATTCTCCGTGACAACTCAACTCCAGGAAAACTCACCACCAGCCTACTCAATACGAGAACAACTCAACGACGTGCAAACTAAGAAATTTTTCGTCAACTTTTTAAAAACAAGTAAAAATTATTTATTAAGGAACGTTTTTAATACATGACTTTATTTTTAATTTAAACATTTATTGAAAATTATATGCAATTCCCCTAAAATATTCAGGTGGAGATCGTTTAGGGAAAAAGAAGAAGAAACAATCTGCAAAATTCTTTCATGTGCCTTCATATACTTCTTCAAATTAGGAGGGAAATGACCTCAAAGCTGACCTAAGAGATATACACACTATGACAGCTACCACTGGTCTGAAGCTATACATTCGACGCCAGCGTTGAATTGTCCTCGCGCTGAATAGATTGTTGGTTAGTTGTCCTGGAGTTGAGTTGCCACGGAGATGAGTTGGCCGTGTTGAGTCTGCGCTGATGAAATGTCCCATCCCATCAGAGATAGACTTGGCTCTCTACTTTAAGTATACGTAAATAATCTCATCATTTTGACTGGCAAGTTAATAATATTTTATTATTGCAGAAAAATTAATGTTATTTGAAAATTGTGAATATTGACTTGGCTTATAGATTTAAAAGCTTATACACACTTGATAAAAATGATACTGACTCTTACCGTAAAATGTAGTATGTAGAAAGAAAAAAAACAATAAAGACAAAAGTACGCTAAAACAACGTAAACGTAACATAATATGGTTCAACCCGCCATACCACAGTTATGTCAAAACCAATGTAGTTAGAATTTTCCTAAATCTAATCTACAAACACTTTAGTCATTCTCCAACACTAAAAAAGATTTTCAACAAAATAATATTAAGGTAAGCCATAGCTGTACAAAAAACATCGATAATTATATATAGCGCCATAATAATAATATATTAACCAAGCACAAAGACAAAACACTAAATAATAATCCTCCTAAAAGTCAATGCAACTGCCGTAAAAATGTTACCTGCCCGTTAAATGGCCAGTGCATGACCGAAGGCATAATATACAAAGCTAGGATCAATTTAGACGAGTATGTTAAATATTACTTTGCATCCACTGATAACAGCTAGAAATTGAGTTTTTACCACCACAAAATGACACTGAATAATAATACAAAAATTGTACAACACTTTCAAAGTATGATAAGAACCCAACCATTATCTGAAGATAATCGCGAAAGCTAAACCATAATATGGAAAGGGAGACAGATATAATGTGTTTGTTGGAGAAGCTTATTATATCAAAACACTTAAATAACCCTAACTTGCTGAACACGAGAAGCGAATTAATAGCTTCATGTATTCGTAAAACTAAACATCTGCTTAAACAAGTTGACCCCAAATAAATAGATTCCAAAATAGATTTTACGAATATAAATATAATATATAACACCTATTAATATTCATTGAATCCATCATTAATAACATGTTTTATATACCTAAACACATATATGATCCAATATTGCCGTACTCGATTAATTTATAACAACTTTCAGAACAACTAAATACAAAAGCTACTCCACTGTGTATAATCACTAATATCTACATAATAGCTCTATTGTTTAACTTTGAGCGCTGTTTTTATAACACCCGAGAAAGAAATATATATGTACGTGCAAATATATATGAGTATATGTATGTCTTTTTATTATACATATACTGCGGCATTTAGTTTTCTATATTGTGTTCGGACTTAGCGTTCTTTTTCTGAAAATATCCTTGCAACATTTCTCTTCTAATTCGAAAGCCATCTTATCTTCTACTTTATGTTCTTATTATGCACTGATTTAATAGAACCGGTGTTCTCATCTTTATTGTCATAGTCTTCTTCCGGTCTTCTACCGGTCTTCTTCCGGTCTTCTTCAGGTGCCTGTCATATTCGCTAACCTTCTGAGAATACAGACAAGAAATATTTAAATATGTTTATTCATTTTGTTAGACCGCTTGAACAAAAATTTAAACTTGTTTTGAATGACCTTTGTTGGAACACAAATTCAGTTAATCTTGTTTGTTGCTAGAGCATTAACCATAACTCCTCCATTGAATGTCTTCCTAATTTGATTGTGCAGGTCCAAAATATTTCATGACATTTGGCATATCATTAGGTATTTCTCATTGCCAAATAGTCATGTCAACGAATCCTGGTCACTTATGTCTAAGTCGGTATCACCTGTACATCACTGACAATAAATATGAGTATTAGATTTGTAGCCGGGTGGTATATCTACATCTTGAGCTGTTGTTTCCAATGTTGTTATACCTTTCTTTGTTACAAATTATTTCCGTGTAGCTAAATTAGGTTTATATTTTCAGAGGTTTTTCGAAGCATATTATTTGAAGCAGTTGTTTGATATTATGATTTACTAGTATGATTTACAAAATATTATACACAGTAGACTGAATTGATCATTCGTTTTTAATACTGACGTAGTTACAATATTATAATTATTAATTACTAACTTACAAATATCATGAATGATCTTGTATTATTTTATAGTCCCTACATTAACTAGCTATGTTATGACACAGCATCAAGGTCAGAAGGTCTTTAGGGTAATGCCACGCTAAAGACCTTCTGACCTTGATGCAGGACCGTGATGGTTGGCGTGATAGACTCATGAATGTCCGAGCAAAGCTCAACTGAATAATATAAATAACGGACGACGGAAAGCGTGACACTGTAATCTGAAAGCGCATAGGAATTTTGAAAAACCTCTTTTAGAAATAAAACAAAGCAAAGCGTTGAGGAAAATTGCGTCAGAAACAAAGAGTGCAAAACTGATACGTAATATCTAATTTCTTATATGCCAAAGAATGCTGGACAATTTCCTCACAGATGAAGAAAAGACTGTCACTTCAAGTATATTTGCGGGCGAATGAAGAAATGAAGACAGATTACGTGAAGAACAATGAAGTTTAATAAAAACAGGAACTACTAGGAAACTGTAGCTTACAATTAGAATGGGACAGTTGAAATTTCTGGGATATAAAATGGGGAAAAACGGCTTGGGAAATTTAACACTCACATGTCAAAGCAAGATAATCGGGGAAACTGAGTAACGTACTTAAAGCTTTTGCGTAAACTGATTGCATGGCAAGGACGAAGAAAAATGATAAAAAGGCAAAAATTACATCTCGCAACAAAAGATAAGAATTAATGGAGAGCCATGATCGCCCACGTTCTGAAAGGACATGTTATATAAAAGAAGAAAGGCTCTGGTAGTAACCGTATCATTCTTAAATTGAGAAGTAGTCATTTGTGGACAACGTAATACAATCTAAATGAAAGGCCAAAGTGGTGAAATATGTGTAAAACTGAAAACGAAGTCAATGTTTTGGATAAAAGTAAATAAACTTTCGTTAGTTTTCCTCTATACGTTTTGGCAGGTTGAAGTGTTAGAAATCGATTTAGGGGAAACGCTTTCTTTAATAATAATAAGGTAAAATTAGTAGTGACAGCTTCGAATATACGCCAAGTCTTATTGATGCTTTGAGTTCTTGTGAAGGAGGTACGCTTTCCAGCATTTCTAATTAAACTCATTAGCAATAATGGATTTCCTTTTCGAGAAGACCAAATGTTCCGCCATAATATTCTATGAGTTTCTTAATGCAAGTTTGAATATTCAAGAATGTTATTTATTTTTGTTCTTATCTTAGATAAAATTCTACATTCCTCACACTGTAAATACAATGTACATGAAATTAAAATTATTGAATTGTACATACCTCATAGTATTCTGAACCTATTATTTATATTTTCTAATCTTAACTTAGTTAGGTAGAATAAAGGAGAATCCGTGAGGATCGAACTCATTACTGAAGTTGACAGATTTTTTGTTATTACAGGCAAAAATCTGTGCAGCATTTGTATCGCACCACAATAATATTTGAATTTTGATATTCATCTTTTTAAGCACTAATAAAACAGAACGCAATTAACTAATCAGCAAATACAACATAACGCAATTAACCAATTAGCAAATAAAACATAACGCAATTAACCAATCAGCAAATAATGTCGATTTCCTTCTGAAATATTTTACTGTCGTTGAATTAAATCTGACTACTCAATTTTGATTCATCTTCTTAGTCCCCCAAATGAAATACTAAAAGTTCGTATTCAGCAATAATCTTTTTGACCAAGTCTTCCTCGTTTCTTTTGGATTTATGTAGGATTGAATGATGAGGGATGAGTTTTTTGTGCTGAATGAGTAAATTGTAAAGAAACGAATGACTCATGAATCTGATTAGCTAAGTATAGGATAGTTAGTGTCGATCTGCCTTAACCCATCTCCTCCTTTTAGGCCTTGTTTCACAATTACTGTATTGAGTCAGTAATAAATACTTGTCTTCCTCGTTCTGAAACGAAAGAAATATTCAAAATACAATATCTTTTCGAATTGGAGCTTCAGCAAACAGTATCTTCATTCAAGGTTAGTTTATTAAATTTATACTTCTATGCACTTGCATATACTGAGTATATTAATCTGAAACATGTACACTTACAGATTACCAAGATCATATGAGTCTACAATCGCCTATTAACTCCAAGGAACCTAATCTTTAGGAAATATTTTATTTATTAAGCATGCTGAATGTAGAAAACAAGAAAAAGGTTTCTAGCGTAACTTTTCGTGATGTCTACTTCAAGGGTAATTAAAAATAAAAGTATTCTTGTAAATTTTGAGACATAAGGATTGATTTTATTTTTCACTAATTTATGACTGATCTTAATATTTAACAACGTACAAAAGAGTGACCTACGATTACCTTCTTTACAATACAAGGTTCCTCACTCTCACTCTAAACTGGGCACCTATGCCCAAACCATTATATGAATTGTGCAAATTATAATTTTATTTTAAACGTTTGTCATTTTTTAAAAATCAGTCGAACCTTAAATCTTAAGCTTCCTTCTCTACTGATGTCCTTTATATTTTGTTTAAAAAAAAATGTAAAAACTTACATCTGCAGTCATATTGCATAATGTGAAAACAACAAAATTTTTATCTTTTTTATCAGATCTCTACGTATTAAATTTTCGGAAACATTTTTTCATCTTTCGTCATTATGCTTCAATAATGTGTATATTAAATAAGCTGTATTTGGTGTGTCAATAAACTAACATTTCTCATTCTTAAAATCAATTACCATATTGAGCACAGTAAATTACAGATTGTTAGCCGATCTGACTGTTAAACAAGCACCATTTCCGGGGTTTTCTACTCTTAAAATAAAGTAACTGTTATGGTGTTGAAACCATAGAAAAATAACACAGACTCGGATATAAAGTTAAACGGTATATTATTCACGGAAACGTAGTACAAAGTATGTAGACTGGAGAGTACTTACTCTCACCGGTGTCCTGACTGACTCATTCATACACTCACTCGGTGATTCACACCTGGTCACTGCCGATATTTAACCCCCCCTCACACACACACGGGTCGCATGTGGCACAAGGCCGGTTTAATGTGGGCTCTCCGAGTCCGTGGGCTTGGCCAAAAATATGCCGATTAGAACCCGTATAAACGGGTTCAGGGACTGTCTACCTCTCCGGGCGAAACTTTGCCCTGCGGCAAAGCATCGTCCGAGTTCCTCCCTGCCAGAGCAGAGAGTTCGACAGTAGTCACACGTGGTGACTGCCGATATTTAACAACCCCCCGACACGGGTCGCATGTGGCACAAGGCCGGTTTAATGTCGGCTTTCCGAGCCCGTAGGCCCGGGCAAAAATATGCCCATTAGAACAAGTATAAACGAGTTCAGGGACTGTCTACCTCCCCGGACGAAACTTTGCCCTGCGACAAAGCCTCGTCCGAGTTCCTCTCCGCCAAAGCAGAGAGTTCGACAGTAGTCACACGTGGTGACTGCCCCTTTACTAGAAATTGGTAGCCACATTATATAAGTGTGGTAGAGTCCATTTGTAGGTATGTCAGGTTCCCACAATAGTAACACATTTGTGTTTTGCCGTTAGATGCCATTAAAAGCATTTTGTTTTCACTTACATCACTGAAAAAGATCGCTTTTGATTGTATATTTTATAAGCGACAGTTTTATAACATTGTTAAAATTAGAATTTAATGATAGTTTAATGATTCTAGTATTGAAGATGGAAGAAAATAAGCAACGTTGTTGGAGCATTGTACTTTGTAAAGTCTGTAAAAGTTATCGAGAAGAGATTCTTGATAAGGAAGCGAGACATTTATCGAAGGATGAAATTTTAAAGTTGCCTAAAACAAAGTACTAGATATATTGTTCAATAAAGTTTACGCCATAATAGAATTTCAAATAATTTAAAACTATTATTAGCGTAGTGGAGATGTGACTGTAGATTTTGCTGACTCGTCAGAGTGAAGATAGAACTTCTCCTAATGGTATGCCAAGCTAATTTTGGCTTAGTCTGACACAAGGCTATGGTAGAGTAGTTAGGGAGGATCATGCACCCAACAGAAGTCATGGTCTGTCAGGCTAACTTGTTAAACACTAATGCACGGCGAAAAAATAAAATTTAAAAGCATTTTTAAAAATGTTTTTCTTACGAAAAATTCCTTTTTTATAATAACAATTTATCAATTGATTTCCCTAAAACTGGTGTTTCCTAATTCAACCGTTTTCATGGTTTTGCAAAAAACAGAAAATGAAATGGATATAATTTATCCAAATCAGTTCGTAAAAAGCTCTAGATTTTTATTCGGGGATGCACAAACTAAGAACGACAAGAAAACGAAGATTTTAAGTTAAAATGCAATTAAAAAAAGAAAGAAGTGAAATATTTTTTAAATGCAATTGGCAACAAGACAAAATTCTCAATAGGTCCAACCTTTAAAATGTTTCTTGCGTGCAGGAAATCATTATCGCTTGAAGCAATTAACATTTTTTCTTGAAATATTGGCATTACGTCACCCGCTTACGAACGCAAATGCATACGATGCGCGCACCACAAACATATTTATAAATCTACGCTTCCGAGTGTATGTCAACGGATATGGAATTATCAGCTTCACACACACATGCATGTATATATGTGTGTGTGTGTGTGTTTGTGTGTGTGTGTGTGTTTCAGTTCACTGAGAATAAATTATAAAGAAAAAATAATAAAAATTAGTATTTTTTCAAAAATTTGTTAAACTTACAAGCATTTCAATAAAACCACCTTCCTCAACAACGGCATCAGAAGCGACTGCCGGCCAAATGATTTCCTAAAGCTTTATTATTTATATATAAACGCATGATGTGATGTATAGGACATCACTTGGTGTCAAGAGAATATGGAGGCGATGAATAACATTTAAGATGTACTTCACTATAGAAAATGAGTCAAACTCTAATTCAAATTATTAGATTATTTTAAATGTGCCCGATATGTCTTTTGACAAAATCTATTATTAATGTAAATTCATAGCATCGAAGTATTTGTTCTACCGCTCTATAACTTTGTCCCCTTTCAGCTGAATTGAACATTCCAGTATAAAAAAACGATTCTGCTTTTGATTCGTTTAAACTTTCGAGGAACGTTTCCATATCTTGACCTTGTTAGACTTGCTGACCAAACAATGAGTGCTGCCTGAAACGGAACAAGTAAGTATCTAAATGTTACACTTCCAGAAAATAGGTTGCACGCTGATTGCTTACTGCATTGCCCTTGCAAATTAAAGACGGTCATTGTGATACAGTAAAATTGCTGATTGACTTCCTGGTTCAGAAAAAGATATTTTCTTTTCCGATGTGTCGTTCAAATGGAGCCAGTTGCTCACGTTATGTTGTGCTATAATAGTTTGTCTAGGCTGAATACATAAGTTCTTCAAATCCCAACAAACAAAGTAAAGGGCTCTCTCCACAATTCCGTTTCAATTGACGGCTGTACTTCATTTTGGATTTTCGTAATAAATCTATTTTCCAATACCAATGATTATTTTGTCTAAAATTTAAACACCTGTTTAAACACTCGTTCGGTTCTATAAGTTTATGTGAACTAATTCTTCTCATACTAGTTCAGTGACATCCATCATTTGACTGATTACCTTGAAAGAACAAGTAATGAAGAGCTGAATAAACTTCACATACACTTCAGAGGTCTTCTTGGTACTGGAAACCTTGACATCAATCTAATAGGAGGCTTCTTCGTCAGGATAAAATCTAAACATCTCTGCTCAGCACTCAAATGATGCTTTTGTTCCGAATTCTTTTTTTAAATGAAGGTCCTCCAGAAACTGTTGATGAGTTTAGAGAAATTTCTGACTGTTGTTGTATATTTTACATGTTATAGTGATGCGAGATAGAGTAACGGTAATTTGCGTGGAAAACAGATTTGGAAAACTGAACTTGGATTTCGATTTTTCATTATATTTAACTCTGATAATCTTGGAAAAGGCATGAACACAACCAGTCAGATATCTTGACAAAAATTAATTATCCCAAACTTACTAAAATTTGGGCACCTCGACGTGGTGTAATTGTTAGCAATCTTGTCTCGCGATAACAATTACTACTGAGTAGTGAGTGCGATCCTCAATGGGTGCCCCACACTTTCGGCCTTGTGTCACATCTAAGCTACGCTTAGAAAATCGCCATACTAAAACATTTAATGGAAGACAGTGACAGTGAACACTTACTTATCATTCCTCCAGCACAGTTGTGTCAAAAGCTTTGTGCACATACATTGTCAACTTTAGAAGGGACCAGTTATAATTGTTAAATATGCAAAATCATTACAATAAAAAAAAAACTCTACAGAGATGTAGTTTAAAACAATTGAAAGCAAATATTAGCTAAAAATAGGTATCTCCACTTTTTCGGCATAAATTTTCGATACCTAGGGTTTAAAATGAATTTTAAAAAATGAAAAAACTTTCTTGAAGATTCCATTTTAGTTTTAATTGAAGGCTAAAGGATTAAATTCATTATTTCCGGTAAGTAAAATTTTCTGGTGTATTTCAGATAGAATTTATATTGATTGGAATGTCCAATTTAATTTCGATTTCTTAAAATCGGACATTTTCTTAATTTTAAGAAATTTGTAAACAAAACTAATTTCTCAATTTTAAAACTCTTCCAAAAAATAAATATATATATTTCTGACACGTTATTTGAGTAAAATTAGAAAATTTAAAGTTAAATTAATCTGATTTGATATCTTACGTATATCATAAAAAAGTAATATGCAACTATTTGTTATTGATTAGTCCTGTTTATCTGAAGTGATAATTGATGGACGATTGAGTGACGAAGCGATGACAACTAGTATGGCTGACTAAAATTAGCATAAAATTTACGAAATCTAAGTGAACGCATTTTTTCTTTTGGTTTTTGACTACCTCGTAATTTTTACAAATGAATATTTTTTTCGCAGTTATCGAATAATTTATTGACTTTTATTTACCTTTCGAAGATGTTTTAAGCAAAAATAAAACAATTAAAATACTATAAAATTTTCTTAAATTAATTTCTCTGTAAAGAGACAAAACTCTTAGATCACGCGACCTTTTCATAATAATGTCACGTTTAGCTTTTCATAGATGGAAAAAGGGAACAAATTAAATAAAAAAAATAATTTAAAAAATAGAATAGTGTAACTACGTTTATTAATCTTTTCAATTTTGGATTCATAAATTTCGTTCCCACTTAATTACTCTTTCACATCCAGGAAATAGCCCAATACAGAATTTAGCACGATTTTAAACTATTATCAATTATTATAATTAAAATTAAAAAAAAATGAAAAACATCTTGTAAATATTCATTATTTATCGGAAAAATTTTATTTCTTCAGACAATAGTGTTCTTAATATAATTTATTTACAAAAGCAATTAAAAGCTTTTCTAATTAAATAATGTCATAGTTTTATTGCATTCATTATTTTTCAATTCAGAGCAGATTTTCAGTTAGAATAGTGCAAGATTGAAAAAGAAATTAGGTGATTTACATTCTCCAAGGAGTCCTACTTTTAAGGAATAAAATAACTCAAGAAATAGAAAGTTTTTGGCAAAATTTCATGAAATTAAGTAAATGGGGAGTAACATATATAAATATATATATATATATATATATTTACAAAAGTTTTCTAAAAAAAAATTTCAAAAATAATTTAATTCATTTGTGAATAAGTCCTGAAAATTTAATTATAATCGGACACTTATTTGATTTTTACAAGAATTTCCAAATCAATGTGTTTTCAACGGAAAAAACGCAAAAAAGTCAATGTAATTATTATGCCACCCCGATGACGTAAACAAAACAAGATTTTAAGCAAAATTTCGCACGTGTTAGAAAGGGTTAAAAAAAATAATCAAAAACTACTTTGGTCTTTCATTTTAATAATAACATAAACATTTTGAAGATAAAACTTTATTTTTATTAAGTTTGTGGCGTTTTTCATTACGCTATGCTGTTTACCGCGAAAAAGTGGACCTAAAAACCCTTAGTGGATTATACCGTATATTGGCGTATTTTTTTTTTTTTTTTTTTTTTTTTTTCTCAGGGATATAACGATTTTTATATATTATAAAAACTTTTGATTTGGGACTGTATGAACAACCTGTTAAATTTTAGATGAAAACAAGTATGACCTTAACCTTCTTGCACTTGACAGTACCAATTTCGAAAAATCATTAACAACAACCGGAGTTAAAATTTTAACTCTATTTCTGAACTAAATGTTGATATTTTTATGATTGTTATAAAGAACAAAATTTTCTGTTCATATGCTAGCGAATATTTTAGTTACATAAATAAATATATTGTATGGATACGTGTTTTTATTTCAGTCTTATAGCTGTAGGCATTCGCATTTTAGGGGTAAAATTATAAATGCTTGTCCTGTGTATTTAGAATACTGTAGCAAAATAAAAGTACACAAATTTACATGTTTTCTATTCATAAAACAAGCACTAAAAAGATCATTAGATTTAAAAATTCATATGATAATAAATCATAAAATTGATCTGGTAACAGCTTAATATACAACAAACACGATTTTTTTGTTCTTGTTGGTGGGGGGGGGATCCATAATCATACTAAAAAAAAGCAATAAACTGAAATATTTCTTATATTTATAAACTTATCCTGAACTCTCCGTTGGGGAAAATTGGTTATGAAAATAGTTTAGAAAATCATTATTAATGCATAATAAGTATACTGTTCCAGATGAAAGTAAGTTTGGATCATCCTGATACACTAATTGTCCTTGTGAAGTTTTATTGCGCCATCATTGGCTCTTCAATCTATATTTGCTATAGACTGCTGTCTCCCAATAGTTGACAAGGTCGCGGTAACCAAACAGACGTCATCGTCGCATGATTGCAGTCAGCAGACATGTTTTTGTGACATCTAGAGATGAGTGGGATTAGCTGTCATGAAGGCGTTCATTGCATTTGCATTTGTTATAACAACCATGAAATATATAATAACTTAAAAAATACTACCATGTTAATATTACAAGGATTATACAGATAATAAACGTTTTTCTTCTTTTTTGAACGCAAGATTGTGTCCGTTCATTGTGTGTCTATGTAGCAACAATTAAAACTAATAAAATATACCTGTCAAAATGTGTATAAACGTCTAAATAGTCAAAAACATTCAACTGTATAACATATGAAGTGATGACAAAAGTGTTTTTTAAGGACTATGGCTCTCATCGTAAACGAGTATTCGTCTGTGGACGCCCTGTCATTGGTTAATATTTTTACAGACAACAATCACACCACTTCTATGCGTATCTGGCTACTGACGATGACGTCACCCGCCAATATGTCCACTCGATTCCCTCCCACTATAATACAACAAGAAAGGAGTGTTTGACGTAATGAGATATTTAGCATGCAAGTCTCACGAACAAATCAATAGTGATTTTAATTTTCAGTGGGCCCTCTACTGTGTCAGACTAAGTTTAGCTAATAACTACACAAGATTTCAGCATCATATCTGTAGTGAAAGTGTGATTAGCGAACTCATCTCGCAAACAACACGCTATTGTACTGATTTTGATTTTCACTGAGTGCTCTTTATAGTGACCTTATGCCAGACTAACCTTATCCGAGTAATTAATTGCGCTAAATGTGTTGTAGCACGATGAAAAGTCAGATAATTTTCCAGACTCTTTGACACTGGAGTTAGTTCAATCCTCACTGTGTGTCCTAAATTTTTACTGAATGTGCAAGGTGTGTAGCGGTTAGAAGCTCAGAAAGAAAAATTAGCGAGCCAAGTTTGAATTCCGGCCTACTTAATTACATTCACTTTCACACAAATACCCTTGGGAAATGTAGAGTAGACTGGGTCTATAGTAGAGTAGACTGGGTCCTCTAGCTATAGTTGGCAATCCGTTTAAGAGAAAGGCAACTCTTATTTCACCCCTCACACCTTGAATACTAAGTATGTAGCCCTAGCGAGACGCTAGTATGCGTCTCGTCAGGATCCCATATGGCCATTGAAGAGATCACGGAGTTCACAATTAACTGCGACACGAGTTTGAGGACTCTCGACTGAGGTCGAATAAAATATTGACTGTCAAGCTATGTTAACACAGACAGAAGCTACAGAATTTATGAACTACTCAAGCAATTACTACGTTGGCAATAATCTCAGCATTAAATTTTCTCTCTATTCCAATGTATGAGTAAATATACAATCCACAAACAGCAAGCAAGGCAATAAAGCTACTAAGATGCAAGATTGGTTACTGAATGCGAAAGAATTTAAGAAAAACATTAAAGAGTGATAACAATGAAATAACAGGAATAAAGAAAGAAGATAACGATTGGTATTGTATTTAAATTTTTTAAGAGCAAAGTTGTCTGTGAAGCAAGAAGCCAGAAGAGAATTCCACAAGCGAGAAAAAAAAACTCTTAGGGATGCAGGACGACTCAACGGCGGCGACTCAACACCGGCCAACTCTTCTTCGTAACAACTCAAATCCAGGGCAACTCACCATTAACCTACTCGGCGCGAGGAAAACTCAAAGACATGTAAACTATGGTATTTTTTCGTCGACTTTTTAAAAACAAATAAAAGTAATTTATTAAGAATCATATTTTAATACATGACTTTATTTTTAATTTAAAACTTGTTGAAAATTGTATGCAATTCCCTTCAAATATTCAGTTGGAGATCGTTGTGAAATAGAAGAAATAATCTGCAAAATTCTCCCATCTGCCTTCATATGCTTCTTCAAATTAGAGAGAGCGGGATGACCTCCAATTAATTGCTCGAAAAATGCATCAGTTTCTTTGCACTTTTTCCATATTGTGGGGTACTCCATCCCCAGCTCTGTGTACAGTCTTCTCTTTGCTGCTTCAACATAGTTATTTGTCCGATCTTGAAAATTAAACACCAGCCAGTCAAATAGGCTGTTGTAACTAATAAATCACTAAGATAAACAGCCAAACTTTCAAAATCTCCATGACTCAAAGCCGATTGAACAGATGTACACACTATGACAGCCAACACCGGTCTGAAGGTATGAATTCGACGGCAGCGTTGAATTGTCCTCGCTCTGAGTAGGTTGTCACGGAGATGAGTTCGCCGGCGTTGAGTCGGCGGTGATGAAATGTCCCATGCCGACTGTTGGATAAAACTTACGCTTACATTTCCTAGTAGGTGTGTTTCCCATGTTTTGGTACTGAAACGTCACATACTCTTGTTCAGTGGAAGAAGCGAACAAGTGACACAAAGATAAACAAGATCGGTGGGTATTTACTGATACGAAATTTCCCCTAAGAGCGAAAAGCAGAATGAGAACAATCTGCTCCCATAGGCTGAATAAAGGTTATGAGTATAACAGATGAATATGCTGATTTGGATAGCAAAGCATATAATAATTTACTAAGCTTAGTTTTGTACAACTTTATAGTACTGACGCATCCACTGAGGATCGTACGCATTACTAAGTTATTTACTAAGTTTAGTCTCGAACAAGGCTACAGTAACGGGACTGCTAACGATGGTAATACTCATTAAACTACCAAATTGACTGATGAAATACATTGCAATCCACCACATTACGGTTTTTGTTTCATAAACGTTTATTACATTCACTTACGTTCTAATACCCTTGAGAAAAGTATGAATCTAACTCTCCTCTCCCTAGCTATGGGTAAATACTAGGACAGACTGGGTTATATAGCCTTGGGTAGCAACCGTTCTATCTAAGAAAGAAATGGCAACCTACTGCGGAAAAATATTCTGCCTAATCAGTCATGACTCGAATGGGACATGATCGCCCAAACGTGTTTCACGTATGGCACTTAACTGACTGAACGTATTTGAGATACGCTGTTACTTTTTAAATTTTTTGTTAGTATCCAGTAATTTTAAGTTTGGTCATGTTTAAAATATAAGCCTAACAAGAGTTAAAAATTCCAGTTATTTTCCCTTAATCGTGGGTGTAGTAATATCAATTTGGGAGGGGTGATCACAGTTGCAAAGTCTTTCTTTAGAGTAGCTTAAGGTGGTGTTACCTGGGTACAATTGAAAATTGTACTATTTATTTTTAGTTTGAATACTTAATATTTACGTTAAAACATCTGAACCTCGCTTCATACTTAAAACATGTTTAATGTGAGACTTGTCATGTTTATAAAGTTCATATTAATACAAAACACATTTACATGGAAGCACTAAAATCATTAATAATGTTTGAAATTTCATTTGAAAATTGAACCTTGATCAAATTGTAACCCCTTTACAAGCTTCTTTCTAAAATTGAAGAGGACATTCATAACTTTCATAATTAATTATTAATAATTACTAACCTTTTCTCCATCTGTAAAAACGGATGTCATCAGCTTCCGGTTACGTAGCTTGCAAAATCAGCAACTGTGTTTGTTGCACACAGAATTGTCTCACGGTATTAAATAACGAGATCACACATACGCGCAAGCGCGATTTTTATTTTATTTTTTCAAACATTAAGTGAATTATAATGATTGGAATATTTTTAAAATGTTGATTTTGAATTATTATAGTTTCTAAAACTTTACAGTTAATCTTGAAAGCCGTACCTCTCAATAATTATCATGTTGGAATTTTAAAAAAAATACCCCAAAAGAAAACGTAAATAAAGAACAAACTTGACAATTCCTATATCATTACGAGCAAATCGCTATTTTGTTTTTCCTTGTTATAAACTTGAAAGAAACAATTGCATTTTGATCTTTGAAGAATTTATTTTGAAAACATGAAATATATTTAAATAACCAGAGATAAAATATAAAGAAATAGAAGAAAATTCTAAAACTGACATAGTTTACAGATGTAATTTTTTTGCTGTTTATTTATTTAGTTAAATGAAGATATTTATAATTTAAGCAAGAGATTCAAAATTTCGATTCGACTGTAATATGTCTTTCAAACACCACTTTTGTAATTTTTTTTTCGTTTCTGTGTATGTATATATCTATCGTCAAATTACGTTGGAAGACTTGATTATCTCCTGATAGATGGGTAGTCGCCTAAGAACAACAGATACTGTAAACTGCTTGAAACCGTGCTATAAATTGAACTGACAAGAAGACAGTAAAACTTATTTTTACAACGTGTTCCGTTCCTTCAGGAATTTCATCAAAGGCAAAATGCAAAGTTCATAAAGGAACGAAACGAGTTGCAATAAGTTATCCTATTTTTTCAATTCAGTTTCGTAATGTTTTTCAAATATATTAAATTCTATTAATTTTCGTAGTACTAACAATCAACAACAAATAACTATACAAACACACACACACACACACCCACACACACACACACACGCACACACACGCACACACACACACACACACACACACACACACACACACACACACACACACACAGAAACAAACAAACAACATAAAAGTAGATAGTTTCGCCTATCGCTTGGTTCACACTCCCAGTAGGGACTTATTCCTTGTTTCTTGTTTAAGATTGAGTTTGTAGTTTCCTCTAAAGTCTACTTCAACTCTATACTCTTAACGCTTGTTTTTACTTACGCTAATACAACGTCACACAGTAACCCTATACCTTGAGAGGCTCTTGGGTCTTGTATTATGTAAACATCAGTAAAAAAAAAAGGCTAAATAAGTAAAGTACAGAAATCTTTATAAATTTAATATATTTCGCTATTTATTTAGCTTCATCAGAAATTTTGAAAGTGAAATAATGCGAAGTTATTTCAATTTTAAAATTCTATGTTTCATTTGTTTTCATAGGTTGTGTGGACGTCACATGTATACTTCATAGCGTTTGTGTGTATGAGGTACAAACAGTTTGTGGACCAGTTGAATTTAGTACTTTTAGAGAGTGGTGAGGTTAGTCCGGTACAAAGATGGATTAGTTGAGCACCTAGTGAAGATACCACCCTCTGCATAAGCTAATTGGTATACTGGACCAGCTTTCTAATTGTTGTCAGATAGTTAGCGAATGATCTAACGAGAGGAGCTTGCTAACCACTCCTATTTATCAAGATCCCATATCTCGCTAATGTCAAAGAGGCAAGTAAATTGTAATTTGAATCTTTTATGATGTACGTTACTTATACAATATCTTTGTTTGGGACTTGTGAGAAGAAAATGTCTCGCAAACTGTGGATTTAATTTAATCTATAGTTTACGCATATGAACAATTAGTACAGATAGTGTATGGCTTTCAAAAGTAGAAATATTTCTTTTTTTATCAGATGTATTTACGGTCATGAAAAATACGATTCTGCGTAATTCTACTTCGACTTTTCTAAAGTTAGTATATTCTTTTTTAATAAACTATTTTTCTTTTACTAAATTTCGCACGATACAAGGCTCGAAAGCCACTCAAATTAGAGGGTTACTGTTGGAATATTAATGATGAATGAGGTGTGAGATATGAGTGGAAGAGTAAGCTGTAGAAAGTGGAGACATAAGGAGGATACATAACGATGAAGAGGGTAAAGTATTTAGGTAAGCACCCCACAAACACACAGAGGAATCTATTCCACAAAGTGGCAGTGTTTACGGGAAAAACTATCCGAATGGAACATCCTCCTTATATATGGAATAAAATAAGTAAAACAAGGGTGATTCGACACCGTGGAAGTAGCGTGGCGTGTCCTAGCAGTAACGGTTTGAACTGAAGATTGTAGTCGAGGGTATGACGGTAAAATACATCCGGCAACAATGCCTCTAATCGGGAGATTAGAGGTTTTAAGGAGCGTGAAAAAAACCTCTTAATTGCCGTTGTTCCCAAAACAAAACACTATGAAAGTGTTATGGGAACTTACCCATAATAGTAATGGACTATCCCGTACATCATAAATACTGCGCCTCAGTCGGCCAGTCAGTCACAGAGTCGCGTCAGACGATTACTGTAAGACATTGGAATAGTGATACTTCGAGACAACATAGTTCTTTCTAACCTAACCTGATTGTTATTACTAACACTTTCTACTTCTTTTGTACATATTCTGTTTGTAATATATCTGTGTTATTCCATACCTGTGTTCGAGTTATTCTTCATTGGTTCTACCTTGGACCATCACCGTGGTACAAGGAACCTGTACCATAACAGTGGCGACGAGGAAACCCCAAAGGACAAACAAACTCTATACGCGGAGGACATACTTTTTTGCTATGCGACGCACATAACTAGTGGCGACCTGGAAAACCCCAAAAGAAAAATAAACTCTCTACGCGGAGGACATACCTTTTTTGCTATCCGTCGCACATAACAGTGGTCGACGAGTAAACTCTAAAAAAAAAAGTTCTACGCAAGATTCTAAAAAAAAAAAACAAGTTCTGCGCGAACACATTAAAAAAAAAGAGAAGAATTTTCTTTTTGTATATCAAATTTCACTGGCAACAAAGGAAATTTTTGTTTGCGTACACAGGTTACAGAATATCAGGTTACACAAAAATACGTCAACATGGAAGATTTCGAGTCAACCATTATGGAGCTTATCAAAATCCAATTTCAACAGCTGCAAAAGTACGAACAGAAATATTTGGAATTGCAAGAATTATTGCTACATGTAATGTCAAATAAGGAGCAAAAATCCGAGAACGAAACAGTTCTCTCACAAGACGCTATTTGGAGTACTATCAAAGATTTCAAATACACACCCGACGAAGATAAAACTTTTGCAAACTACTTCCGAAGGTACGAAGATCTATATGAATTTGACTGCAAAGATTGGTCAGACGCACGTAAAGTGCGTCTATTACTAAAAAAATTAGGCACATGCGAATATACCAAATTCGTAGATTATATCCTTCCAAGAAAAACAAGTGAGTTAACGTTCAAAGAAGCCATTAAACTGCTAACAGAACTGTTCAGCCATAATACTTCACTATTCCACAAAAGATGGAAATGCATGAACCTTACAAAAAAGGACAACGAAGATTACATACCTTGGACCATCACCGTGGTACAAGGAACCTGGACCATAACAGAATGTATAAAAAATACATTTTTATAGCAAAAATATCAACAATACATTTTTATAAAGAAATAAATGAGCATCAATACATATTTAAAGCAAAATGACCAGCAATACATATTATAATCGAATTACCAACAATACATTTTATCTGTAGTTGAAGGCATACAATTGCGTTCAAAATATATTTAGTTGATAAAACTGTACTAAAAATATTTAGATTTCGGCATTAAATATGCCGCTAAACAAAATCAACCAACCAACCAATGAGACATTTACCGTGGAAATAGTGATAGAGTAGCGATGGGCTTACAACGTTCCGTCTTTGAACTGTAGAGTGGTCATCGCCCACAAGGCCGCGTAAACGATTTTGAAATCTATCAATACTCTATGTTTGGCTTAATCTGAGTCTTGTAAAGATAAAACTCACTGTATGTAAAGTTACATTTGTCATTAGACCAGGTTGTAAATTTGTATGAGTGATTTAATTTGATGTTTTACTTGTTTTGCGATATTGTGTTGCACTGTAACTTTACTCATGTTCCTTACTGAGTAAGCGACGTGACATATATATTCGAACCCGAGTCTTGCGAACAGAACACTGAATACTAATCACTCGGCTACGCTCACATTAGTGTGCGTCTGTGTGAGCGAGTGTGACAGTTTGAAAGAAAAATTGACCTCTAGGGAAAAGAGTGTTTCACTCATATTTACGGTTAAAAAAAATGTTGTTTTGAAAATGGACCAGATCTCTCGGAAATATACGAAAATAGTACAATATCATGAATAATAGACACAATGGAAGCAATTACTGTAATTCTAGTAGGGTGCCTTGCTCCAGAGCAAGGATTAGTCTTGGAGACCATTACAATCCTCACTGGGTGCTTCACACTTGTGTTCATGTGCCAGACTAAGCTAAGTTTAATAAATATCTATTGTATTACCAGGAAGAATATATTCCAAATACTCAGTTTATCTTGAAATAAGTGCGCGCGCGCTTCAACAAAAATCATGCTGGTATTGATATATATATATATATATATATATATATATATATATATATATATATATATAGGGAGGGAGAGAGAGAGAGAGAGAGAGAGAGAGAGAGAGATGTTTTCCTGATTCTTTTTTATTTTGCTTGTTCATCTATATTTTCCTTTCTTTTCCTCCTCTCTTCTTTTTCTTCTTCACCTTCTTTTTCTCAACTTACCTTTTTTCTCTAGCTCCCGCTTTTCCTTTTGTTTCTTCTTCATCGTTCTTCTTTTTTACTTATTCTCCAATTCTGTTCCACTCTCTCTTCCTCTTTTTCTTTTTTTACTGCTGACATACTTGTGATAGTTATTAATTTTAGGTTACATTGTGTTTGTCTTATGAGTGTGTTAGAGAGAAAGAAAGAGAGAGAGAGAGAGAGAGAGGGAGGGAGGGATATAGTAACAGGCAATTTTAAAGATAGGATCACCAAGAAAGGGAGAGTGTGTGTGTCCCCGTTCAAGTTATATTTATATTGTAAGAAAGGCATCGGTTTCTTAAAAACTGATTGAATTTCCCTGAAATTTAAGAAGCTAATATGACTGGAAGACACAATGGAAGCAATTATGGTATTTATCCCAAGAAAAAAAACATGTACCCAATTTTCAAATTGTTTTGTGTGATATATATATATATATATATATATATATATATATATATATATATATATATATATATATATTGTCTGCGACTGTGTGTAAGTAGTAAGCTGTTTCTTGGGAACAGAAAAAAATCATACTCTTTCCATTTTGGACTGTAATAAAAGATTAGTCAATAAACAGTAATTTTCTCTTTAAAGAAGACATTTTAATGTGCCAGAAAGCTTAAGAAAATAATTTAATCGGTTTGAAACGGAATTTTTCTCTCTAAAATATTACCACTACTAAACAATATAAAACTACAACGAAGAGACGATATTGCTTTTGCTGTAACGTATGTATTTTATAGAGTGTAAAATGTTAAAAAAAGAAGCCTACAAAATTATAAACTGATAAATTCTGTAAAACATTTTCCAGTAGAAGATGATTATCATAAACTGATGCAACATGTACACCGGTTAAGCGGTCAAGACTTGGGTTATGATGGCGGTAGAATGTATACAGAATATATTTTGGGGCGAAATTACTATATGAAATTGGTTCTTCAGAGCAGACACATATTTTTTGTCTTGATATTTATAAAAAAAGATAACTGTTTTAGGCTGAAGATTACAAACGTTGTTACTATTAATACATATCAGTATAACATAAATGTGGTACAGTTCTCTTTTCTTCGTAATGATCAAAATTTTTTGCGTTTAAACCTTCTCCATGGGTTCAGTAGGCGTGCATACAGACCAAATTTGAGCGAGGCATATGAAAAGGTTTAGCCGTATGTAACGAACAAACATGCCCCTTACAAATACATATATATATATATATATATATATATATATATATATATATATATATATATATATATGACAGAGGGACAGAGAGAAACACGAGGAAGACTCTGAATGTAATGCCTCCTAGTATACCTAAAACCAAAGTACAGTGTAGTGAGTTATAGATCGAAGCGTTGTGGCGAGGTATTTCCTTATCTAGAGTTGATAACTATATTTGTTTCTTACTGAGTCGAAAAGTCGACGAATCCAATTAACAGGCTTTTTCATAAAATGACTTCGTTTCATGAAAAATGTTTGCAACAATAAATTAATTACATTGAATTCTGAGAATAAACCTGTGACGAAAATGTCACGCCGCACGTTGGTTTTCTGTCGAATGAAACAATTAAAAGAATTTGTGGGACGTGCAGTTTGACTAAATTAAACACTTGCCACACGTTTTATCTCATTGACACCGCCCTCAAATATCGAAATTGCAAATTTACACTATATCGAAAAAAATTCAAATTAAATCGGTATTCATATGACGTAACTAAATTAAGATTCCCATGTCTTACAACCCTGTAAAAAAATACAAATTATGTGGTTATTACAATTTATCACAAATTAAGTGGTTATTGCAATTTATCACATATCCTCGGAAAATAATCGGATTAGAATAACGCTATGTGCTGGTAGCGTAACGACTATCGGCGTGGAAAGTGAGTTCAAATTCTAGTTTGTTGCATTCAATTTCGCACTAAATCTCTTTGGGAGGGCAAGAATCCATCTCTTCTCCCTCATCAGTTATGTGTGCTCTCTAGTTTTGGGTGGTGGAGAGCCTAGGAGAAGGACATTGTTGAATTCAAAACCTTGGAGAATGCCCCCGGAAACTGCTCCATTATCTTTCCTGATAAATCATCACAATTGACAAGTAATAAAGAAAAAGAATCTGTGGAGAGCCATAACTGCTTTCATTCTGAAGTGATATTGCTTTTAATTTGAATTTGTTGTCGTTAAATTGTTTTGCAGATATGCACTTATAGAACGCTAAAAAGAAGAACAAAAGATCGAAACTCGTCAACAAATTTTACCAAGCCATCTTTTTAAATACTAATCTGTTTTCATGTCATCTTTTTCAAATGCCAACTTTCTACACAGTCAAACCCTTCACACTTAGACTATTGACTTGACAAAACCTTTCTCTCCTGATTTCTCAACTCCTTTTGCCTTGTATCATACTAAGATAAATGTAGAAAATAACTGAATCACTTTATCCACCCCTGCTATCAATCAGGGTGTTTAAATTCAAGATACATGTCAAACTAGAAATGTCGATTAGTGACAATCAACCAGTCACACTATGACACACCGCACAGAACGTTCCATTCAATCTTGGTTAGCTTGGATTTATTTTCCAAAGAAAGTTTCTTTCTAGAATCCCTGAAGTATTAAGACAACTTGATTGTTTTCTTTAAGGGAAAAAAGTCACGCATTTCCAAAAGACATTATTTAGATATTCTTTTTGCTATATCATGACAATTAGGTTTTATCAACGGGTTTATTTCAGGAAGTAACCTCACCGCTCCATAAAACCAATGAATTACTCACTTTTTTCTGTAGATGATGTCAATCCTCATTTGAAGACGGATTTATGTTTGCCGGTGTGTTGGATTCTGGATAATTGCTTAGCATCGTCCTTACACTTGCTCCCCCTCTCTCTCCCTTTCTCTCTCTCTCTCCTGTTATCATGGTTAGTCGTTGTTAAAACGTATACATTTGTACTAGAACATGTACCATTAACTACTAACCGGTATTGTTGTGGATTCCGGGATGAAATCCGGTATCAAATAATAACAAACGCCAAGAATTAATATAGATGTATTAACGTAATAATACAAACTGGTAATACAGGTTAGTAGTTCCAGGAATGCGGGTTAGTAGGAATATATATATATAGTCTTTGATATCGACGTATCGCTGTATGGCTTCTTATTGAGTCTACGTGCTCGTTACTGTGACTCTTGCCGCTACGTTATTCTACTCTTCTACTTCTACTTGACTCGGGTATTCACTGGCAGTAGTATATGTATACCCTGGGTGAGTCCATTTGTGTAAAAAGGGGAAGATCCCCTCAACACCCCCTCCTTAGATCCCTTTTGGAGGGAGTTAGTATTTTTTCCTCTTATGGTCGATAATCAGAGGTTCGGTAAATTTTCTATTCCTGTTTGACCTTCTAATTTCTGTGTCTTCCTGTGGTCTTTGAATCTCAAAAGATTCAAAGATTGCATCCATTGAATCGTCATTTTCTGTAGGCGACGACCTTGGCTCCTCAACCCGTCTTTTTTGTATTTGGTCAATATGTCTTCTGTGGGTAAACTTTTCGCCTTGTATTGTGTACATCACATTTCCTAATCTGTTAATTATTGTACCAGGTTCCCAATAAGCCATATTGTTCCTGAATCTCCAGAAGTAGACCCGTTCTCCTGGTTTAAATGATCTCTTGGGTACTATAGGTGTATGCTGGTTTTTGTTCTTGTTCGGCAATAACTTATCAAACACAGACCGTATTCTCTGGGCAAACATCACTTCCGCTGGTGAAAGACCAGATGGTGTGTTCCCGTTAGGTGTTATTCTGTATAATTGGAGGAACTGTTCAATAGCTTTTTCTGTCGGTACATCCTCTGCTTTTTTTAGAGCTCTCTTTAGTGTGTCTACGTATCTTTCAGTTAGACCGTGGGTAGTACGGAGCTATCTTAATATACTTTACTTGGTAAGTCTCACAGAATTCTTTGAAGTCGTTGGAGGTGAATTGTGTACCGTTATCAGTTACCAAGCAATCCACGACGCCGAATCTCGCGAATAATTCATGTAGACAGTTTATAGTATTTTCCGTCATCGGGTGTTTGAATCTGAAAACTTTTGGCCACTTGCTAAAACTATCTACTGTCATTAAGTAGTAGTAATCTCTATGGGTCCTGCATAGTTCACATGGATTCTAGCCCAAGGTCTGTCCACCTTAGGCCATGGTTTTTGTATAGAAGGTGATGCTTTTGCCGCAGCAGCACAGCCTTTACATCTTTCCACCATTTGCGTAATATCATTGTCCATGTTAGGCCAGTAGACGAAACTTCTCATAAGTGCTTTCATCCGGTTTTTTCCTGGATGTCCTAAATGAAAATCCTTCAAAATCCGCCTTTGTAACGATTTTGGTATGACCACTCTTTCGTTATATAATAATATGTGATCATAAATTGAGAAGCTGTCTGCTAAATTCCTTTCCTTTTCTTCTATTTTCTTCTTGGTATTCTGAATAAATTCATTCTTTTCCGCTTCTCTTCTTATCTCTAGCAATGTCACAGGTACTTCCTTTACTGTATTGTATAACACTTTACTGATTTCATCTTCGGCTTGCAACGCCGCTATTACCGAGTCCTCCAGAGGTTCGCATTTCGTAGGTATTAATCGCGATAGTCCATGAGCGTGCCCAATTTTCTTCGATGGTAAGAACTCAAGTTTGAAGTTGTATTTCAGTAACATAGTTCCCCATCTTAGAAGTCTGTTAGCTCTGTAGATTGGTAGTCCTTTTCTTAATCAAAAAATCGTAAGAAGAGGTTTATGGTCCGTTTGAAGCGTAAACTCTCTCCCATATATATATATATATATATCTGTGAAAACGAGTTATGGCGAATATTATGCTTAATGCTTCCTTTTCAATCTGCGAATAATTCCTCTCTGCTGGTAACAATGATCTAGATGCGTGAGCTATGGGTTTCTTTGTGCCATCCCGCATCTTGTGTAGAATACAAGCTCCTACTCCGTGTGAGATCGCGTCACTCGCACTAATAATTTCTAGTTTTTGGTCGAAATGAGTTAGTGCTAGCTCCGAAGTTAATTTTTGTATTA
Organism: Acanthosepion esculentum; assembly: GCA_964036315.1. NCBI lineage: Eukaryota > Metazoa > Mollusca > Cephalopoda > Sepiida > Sepiidae > Acanthosepion > Acanthosepion esculentum. The sequence continues at coordinate 54,696,122 of OZ038480.1, forward strand.
TCTCCTTAAACGCTTTTTGGCAGTCTTCCGTCCAATTCCATTTGTTCTCTTTTTTCAGTAATTCGTTGAGGGGAGCCCTCAATCTGTGCATATTTTCAATGAATTCACTGTAGTAGTTTGCTAGGCTAAGAAAGCTTTGCAATTCTGCGACATTTTTCGGTTCAGGCATATTTTTTATTGCAGATGCCCAGTCTGGATCCGGCTTTCTGCCACTTTCATTAATTATATGACCTAAGTATTTGATTTCATTTAGGAAAAAAATCACATTTTTTCCCTTTTACTTTAAACCCAAAGTCCAGAAGTCTTTTGAAAACTTCCTTTATGTGCGATGCGTGCTCTTCAACATTGTCGCTTTTAATTAGAATATCGTCCAAGTAAGCGGTCGCAAAATTCTGGCCCATGAGCATTGTATCCATCGTCTGTTGAAAAATTGCCGGTGCAACTTTTACCCCAAATGGTAGTCTGTTGAATTTGTACAGTCCCTTGTGCGTATTAATACATAGAATTTTCGTACTCTCTTCTTGTACTGGGATCTGCAGATAAGCCTCGCTTAAATCTATTTTAGAAAATACCTTACCGCCGTTAAGCTTGGTAAATATTTCCTTCGGGCTTGGTAATGGGTAATGATGGTCTTTTATAGCCTTATTTAACCCAGTCGAGAAATCTGCGCAAACACGGATTTTTCCAGATTTTTTTTTTTTTTTACATAGACTACTGGTGCCGCCCATTCACTAAACTCTATTTTTGAAAGGATCCCAGTTTGTCTCTCTAATTCTTTGTCGATTTTTTCTATAGTAGCAAACGGAACGTTTCGCTTCTTTTTAGATACTGGTTGGACATTTTCTTTTAATTCAATTCTTGCTACAAACTTGTTACATCGTCCCAAACCGCTCGAGAATACTTCTGGAAATTGATTATGTAATTCCTCCTTTAATTGTATAGCTTCTGATGGTTCGCACTTTATGTTCTTACAAAAAGAGCTGATAGGTAGGTCCCATACGTCGAACTTTTGCATCTAGTCTGCGCCCACCAGATTTTCTGTATCTTTCATTACGAATATCTTGAGTTTTTAGTTTTTCCGTGGAATTTCACATTTAGGACCACTCCTCCTTCGAATTTTATACGCTTCCCTGTAACTGACTTAGCAATTTTCTGTGTATGTATCATGGTCGGTCTATTAAGCTTTCTCCATGTCTGTAGGTTAATTATCGTTAGATCCGAACCTGTGTCTAGTTGTGATTTTATCTTTTTATTTAAAATTTCAAGTTCCACGTATTTCCTTATGTTAATATTGTCTTCGTCGTGCATTCTAATAGCTCTTATCTTACTAGTAAATTTTCTATTCCTACATTGGGATGCCTTGTGACCCATTTTTCCACACGCTAGACAGTTTTTATATTTAAAACGACAATCCTTATTCCAGTGTAATCCTCCACATCGATAACATGCAGATGGCGGGGGGGCTTATATTTGCTCAGATTTTTGTCATTATTTGCCCTATACGTTGTACTTTTTCCATTATTGTAGAATTTTTGTTTTCTTTCCGGGGAGGGTGAAAAACGTAAACTTTTGTTCAACTTACGTATATGTGCTACTCCTGACTCCTCGATATCCTTCGAGTCTTTCTTTATACTCAGGCATTTTTGGCAGTCTTCTGATAATTTTTGTAGTGTTAATCAAGGCTCATTTTGCAGTTTTGAAAGCATTCTTTTGCACATTTCACTATCCTTTCGCTGAGACTAACCCTTGTACAAAAATAAGACACTTGAAATTGTCCGGAGTTAATTCTGCCAACTTGAAGTCGTCGCAATGTTTGTTCACGATTGCGGCGAACGTGGAGTAGTCCCCCTTTTCGTCCTTTACGAGGTTAAGACATTTCCACCTTTTGTGAAATAGTGACGTCTTTGGACTGAAAAGCTCCGTAAGGCATGTAACTGCTTCGTCAAAACGTTAAATCATTTGTCTTTTTTGGCAAGATGTAATCCACAAATTTTGTGTATTCATCAGTTCCTAATTTTCTGAGTAATAGACGTAGCTTCTTAGCTTCCGTCTAGTTTTTGACAATCGATGTTGATGATGTCTTCATGAGACTGAAATAGTCCCCGAAATTTTTATCCTCTTCTAGAGAGTAATTGAATGTTTCTATCGTATTCCACACTGCGTCTTGGGAAAAAGTCGCCTCTTTTTCGATATTTTGTTGTTTGTTACCAGCTGCCTTTAATATTAGTTCCTGGAGTTGTATTTGTCTTTCTTCATTTTGCATTTGTCTTTCTTCATTTTGCATTTGTCTTTCTTGATTTTCCTTCTAGGTTTGTAGAAATTGTTTTTGCCATTCTTCATTTTCCTTCTGCGTTTGTAGTAATTGTTTTTGCCACTTCTCTTCCATTCTTTCTTAGAGTTGTATTTGCTGTTCATTTTGGTATTTTACAAGTTCTACTAAAATACTTTTAAAATCCTCCATGATAAGAGTCTTACGAAAAAATCGCTTTTCTGTATTTTAATCCTCGTAAATCTTTTGTCGCCAAGTTATTGTGGGAACTGGCAAACCGCCATTTTTTCCCCTTTTCGTGTAGGTCCGAAGTCCTCGTCACCCAGTTATTGTGGTCGACGAGGGAGAATTGTTTTTTTTTCCTTCCGTGTGAGTTCGATATCCTCATCGCCAAGTTGTTGTGGTCGACAAGGGAGAATTTTGTTTCTTTTTCCTTCCCGTGTGAGTTCGAATTCCTCGTCGCCAAGTTGTTGTCCATTCCGGGATGAAATCCGGTATCAGATAATAATAAACGCCAAGAATGAATATAGGAAAATAAATGTATTAACGTAATAATACAAACTGGTAATACAGGTTAATAGTTCCAGGAATGCGGGTTAGTAGGAAAAATATATATAGTCTTTGATATCGACGTATCGCTGTATGGCTTCTTACTGAGTCTACGTGCTCGTTACTGTGACTCTTGCCGCTACGTTATTCTACTCTTCTACTTCTACTTGACTCGGGTATTCACTGGCAGTAGTATATGTATACTCTGGGTGAGTCCATTTGTGTAAAAAGAGAAAGACCCCTCAACAGGTATTATTGTTAATAGATACATTTTACGCTTTTATATTTCGAATAGATAGTTATAAAGAGAATGACTAAGGATATTCTCATTCCTTTTTCATTATAATTATTGTGGAATAAAAAGATTGAGTCAAATACGGATAGGAGCAATTTTGTTATGTAACGAGGTAACGAAATGACCATTATAGCAAAAGAAAAATGGGAACAGCACGGTAACCCATGCAGATCAAATAAAGACCTGAGAATAATATAAGGAGAAAGGCGATGAGCTTTCCATAGGTACTCCAAATCAACAAGGAAACATGACCGTACAGATGAAAATAAATATGCTTGTGGAGGATCAACATGACCAAGAGGATTCCTAAATGTCGAATGAAGACGTAAAAATGGAAGAAAAATCCCTTGAGTACACCATGGGATGAGCAAGAACTAGATCCTCATTTACAAGTATACGAATGTGGTGGGGATTATAAGATTGTATTACACCAATTTACACAAGAGTCTTCCTTGTATACTTGTAAAATCTGCAATGCCTGTATTGTATATCTATATATTGTATATTTATGTATATTATATGTTCAGGGAGTTACCAAAGTAATTTAAAGCACTATAATAGTAGCAACTATAACTACGACCTGAAAGCATTTTTATAATCAAGACAAAATATTATAATATCAATTGAATTATCTTTAGCAATTGTAGAAAAATTCCCCTTGATAGCAGTTTGTTCTGAAGTTAGTGTTTGTGAATAGGTCTCTCGACAATGTCAGCTATGTCTAACTATGTCATAATAGACTTAAAATAAAAATAACATTTAAATATTATTGTATCACGCAATGGAGTTAAAATCGTTATGATAGGAGTAGGTAGGCTTTCCTACCGCCCGGTCTACACTCCTCCCCCCTCTATTGGACACGTTTAGAGGCCAAAACCTTGTTTCGTGTCTAGGAAGGGGTCCCCGGATTTCTCTCTCTCTGTCTCTTTCCCTTCTCCACATCCTTTCATTTCTCATTCCTATCTGCTCTCGCTCCGGATCTTTTTTGGCCCCCTTGCCTTGATCGACCCACTGTCTTTCTCTTTCTTCACATCCCCTCCCTTGCCACTCTTATCTGCTCTTCCTCCAACCCCCTCTTTAACCCCTTGCGTGCTAGTGGCTTCCGGCCTTGCTTGGGGTGATATGACTTTAAAAAAATTTAAAAAATGAGGTGTGTGATATGAATGAAAGAGGTAGGAAGTGAGGATAGATAATGATTGGCGATTTGAAGAGGTTAAGATTCTAATGTTCAAGGAAGCAACCACGCGGGAGTCTGTTTCACAAAATAACAGTTCTAAGGAAAAGGCTGTCTGATAATGTATTGGTAACCTGATCTCCTATTGACTCATGAGTTATTTCGTTCTCATAGTAAAACGATGCATGTTCACTTTTTGGCATAGAGTAATGCCAATTCTTACCATAAGAATGAAATAACTCATTACTAAGATGGGGAAATGTTGAAACTTGGCTAATGCATGGAATAATAATGCAACACAAAATGTACTTAGAACCAAATGTATTGAAACAAGAAAGTGTACACAATATTTACATATAGTCTTTTGTATATTCCAGGGAAGACCGTTCCTGGAGAATGTGTTGACTAAGTCGCAGTCGGGCAGAATCTCTAGTTGAATCTCTTGATTCGCCTCTCATGTCTTCCCGGTACCAACCATATTTATATAGTCGGTACTCCACTATGCAAATTAGGTGGATCCTACCACAACAGGAAACTAGGTTGCATGTCCGATAAATATATAGTCCCATTTCATTTTGTATCATAGAATATAACTCCTTCATTACTGTTGAGAACTTTTTAGGGCCAGAAATAAAGACACAAAGAGAGGAATTGAGTTAAACAAATATATTAACAGAACCAGTAATGCGAACATATAAAAACGAGTGTTACAGCAAGAATGTTCGGTCCGACTGGCAGAGCTGACTGCTGGAACTTCCCTCTCCAAAAGGCAGTACCTGCTCCTTTTTATAGCTGGGAGAGTCTATGCGTGCTTGGGTAAATTACCATAACAGTTACAAAGATATTTAATTAATTTTCAAACTATAGCTATTGTTAAGACACACACACACACACACACACACACACACACACACACACACACACACACACACACACATACATATATATATATATATATATATATATATATATATATATATATATTCATAAAAAGACAACACCAGAATTCATCCTCTCGTCTACTTTCCCTTAAAGAACTCAACAATGTAAAACAGACATTAGTTGACAACGGCTTCCTTAACTAAATTAGACTATTTCTTCCCAAAGTAAATAATATTGATAGTGAACATAGAGTCAAAAATAAAATAAATATTTTCTACAAAAGCCAAATGCACGTCAACTACAAACAAGACGAATCTTCACTTAGAAATATCATAAAGAAATACGCTACCCCAATTGACCCGAACAAAAAAAATCAAATTAATTATCTATTAGAAAAAATTTAAAACAGTTAACCTTATCCTCAAAAATAACAACACACCAGCAAAATCAAAATTACAACAAACGAACATTATTTATGAACATTTATGAACATTATTTATGAGTTCAAATTACCCTTAAGGAACTATGTTTCTGGTCAAACCAAACTCATAAATAATTATATCGGTCACATTACTACATGCCTATCCAAACGCCTTACGTTACAGCTATCCGATCCCAACTCCATTAGAACCCATTTAAACAAACACACAAACTTACCAGACCCCATCCGAAACATACTAGTAGAAAATGCAAACAAAATAACCTCATCCACATGTAAAACATTTTTTAAAATAATGGAAGTCTTAACAATAAAAAATAAAAAGCCAACACTCAATAATATTAACTATGAATACGGCCACAATGTGCTGTGTTCGGAAAATAAAACATCCCTATAACTCTAAAAACGTACACACAGTCCATACACCCAGTTAAAAAGTAAAGCTAAAATCATCCTTGATAATGGCTAAAATTGTAGCCGAAAGCGCTCGGAATTACAGTACATTTAGACAGTTTCTACACACTCTGTGTCCAAAAAAGAAAACACTTGTTCGAACACAAGAAAAATTAAGTAAAATGCTTAATCGCAGTACTTTGTCTGTTATCTTTAATGAAACATGTATATATATTTTCCTAAATGCAGCGGTGTCTCTTTTCCAATATATTCCATCCACATACTGAAAAGCCATACGCATTCGTGTACGTGCAACATGCAACCACGAAGGTAAGCTTTCAGATTATTAATAACATACTCACGATATATATATATAATGAGGCAGTCTGGCTTGTAACTGAAATACTTGTACCTCGCCAACGCCAGTGGTCAATATTCGAACGGATGTGAAAAGCTAAAATTTCGGGGGCTGATTTTTAAGCCACACAAGCTCATCTGATATGGAAGATTGATGCAACAGCTGGTATCTATTTATTTATCTATCACTCTGAAGCAGCCATATCCAGTAAGTTCTAACTGTAAGCCGGACGATGCATTTTGTTTTATTGTATTACAATTGACTCACTTGCTGCCTATCAACTTACCGGAAGTTAACGCAGTGCGCAGAAAGATCCTAACTTGGCACATCGGATTCTCGGTTGCTGAGGCTTGAGATGATTCCAGTTTGGACATGGTCGATATTGAACAATCAGTAGCTCCTCTCTTTCACTCTCTCTTTCTCTTTCTCTCTCTCTTGTTATTTCCCCTTCTAATTCCGTCCTTAACTTTTTATTTCACAGTTTTTTTATTATTTTTTATTAGTCCTTTTTCCTTCTTCCTTTTTCTTTATTCTTCTTTTTCTGCTTTCTTATTTTCTTTCTTTTTCTTGAATTATTTTACATGCTTTTCTTTGTCTTTTTTAAAGTTCTTTTTCATTGACTTTTTTCTTTTTTTCTGTTCAGAACGTACTCTCTGTCCCTATTCCAGGGAATATAACGAAGCTTTGGTGTGATATCTTCACCTGGTTGAATGTCATGACTCTGATCAGTAAGCGGAACAACATACCTCAATATGCATACATTGATTTGCATATGAGATTCTTTTGTATGTGCTCGTGTAAAAATACTCGCAACCGCACGCACTCTCTGCTTACTATGTAGCTATGCATCTATCTATCTATCTATCTATCTATCTATCTATCTATCTATCTATCTATCTATCTATCACAGCCTTTCCATTTCTACCCCAGAGTTTTTATTTCTTTGTATCTCAAGCTTTTTCTATCTATCTATCTATCTATCTATCTATCTATCTATCTATCTATCTATCTATCTATCTATCTATCTATCTATCTATCTATCTATTTATCTATCTATCTATCACAGCCTTTTCATTTCTATCACAGAGTTTTTATTTCTTTGTATCTCATGCATTTCCTCTCTATCTATCTATCTATCTATCTATCTATCTATCTATCTATCTATCTATCACAGCCTTTTCATTTCTATCACAGAGTTTTTATTTCTTTGTATCTCATGCTTTTCCTATCTATCTATCTATCTATCTATCTATCTATCTATCTATCTATCTACCACAGCCTTTTCATTTCTATCACAGAGTTTTTATTTCTTTGTATCTCATGCTTTTCCTATCTATCTATCTATCTATCTATCTATCTATCTATCTATCTATCTATCTATCTATCTACCACAGCCTTTTCATTTCTATCACAGAGTTTTTATTTCTTTGTATCTCATGCATTTCCTCTCTATCTATCTATCTATCTATCTATCTATCTATCTATCTATCTATCTATCTATCTATCTATCTATATATATATATATATATATATATATATATATATCAGTTTGCTTTAGTTTGGCACAAGGCACGTTGGAACAAAATATAGTGATAATATTGTATGGCGTCAAAGTCCAAGTTGAAAGGACAAATCTGTTTTAAAAATTGCCATTCGAAATTATAGCTATTATTTTGTGAAACCACTGGTCTTCCTTTCTCTCTCTCTCTCTCTCTCTCTCTCTCTCTCTCTCTTTCCTTACAGATAAATATTTATTTAGTGTAGCTTGTTACTTATATAATTGTTCGCGTCTTGAAAGGAAATGGCACATAGAAGAAAAAGCGTATCTTGGTTTTTACCCAAGGCCACCCATACATATCATCTAAATTAAATCCTCCTCTCATATTGTGGGTACATTTTATTTGTTAGCAGTTTTGGTTATTATTTGAAAGTTCGTTAGAAAAGTGTGCTGAATTACTATGTCATATAAATCTTCCTTTATAGTAGTGAATGCTGGACAATTCAACCACATATGAAAAGGAGACTTGAGGTAACAAAGATATGGTTCTACAGAAGGATGCTGAGAATAACATGTTAGCTATAAGAAATTTTACGAAAAAAGATACTTAGAATCAGAAAGAGACATTTGAAATTTCTGGGGCACCACTTGAGAAAGGAGAGTTTCGATAATTTGATACTCACAGGATATGTTGAAGGCAAGAGAGGAAGGTGGAAACAGCGAGTAACTTACGAGTTTGTGAAAATGGATAGTAGAACCGGTAGTAAAAAAGGAAACAATTTAAACAAGTAATAATTAGGTTAAATATCCAGGAAATTATGCAAATTTAAAAATTGTATTTAAAATTCGTATTTTGCTTTAACTTGAAACAGTTGTGAAAAACTACTATATTACGATCGAATTTGGAACTTTCTAGAAAATTTCTTAACCAATATTATCAATGAAAATTTCAAGAATTTTTTCTTGTATACATCCGCTTAAATTATTAAAAATATCATATGACATATTGGATCTGTGATGGAAAAGAAAAGATATTCCTACGAATCCCTGAATAGATTTTACTCAAAATGCTCACAACTGCCTCGAGTGGTGAGTATTTTTAAGTATACAAAGCAACAAATTATTCTTTGTATTCCAGTTTTCGATAGAATAATGAAAGTTAAAGGCTATTTTTTTAATTACAAGCGTTGTAACTTGCCTTTAATATCCAACCATATAAAAAAGGGATGCTTCTGTAAAATAGGCAATGCGATTTCAATAAATAATATCTTAAAATATTTTCTTGTTCGCTTATGACAAATCCTTAGTTGTGCATTATTTATCCTGTATTTGAAGTCTTAGAAGATTTATAATTTATGTCACATGTTTATTTTTTCTTTCAATTCCAAACTACAGTTTTTTTAATACAGCTGTTGTCATAAATCAGAAGAGGTGGACGGGGAACGGGAATTTTAGTTTTATAGAGTACTGTTCTGAAATGTGAGAATCAAGGTCTCTTATTTAACAAACTTTCTCATTAATAGACTATATTAGTTAATACGTAATATGTAAATTATGCAAGAGTTATTTTAATATCACTACAAGTACTTTTATCATTTTTTGTTGAGTAGATTTTATAGTTATTTTATAGACTACGTTTTTATAGTTTTTAATAAAGTATGTTTTTCTAGTTTGTTTATAGTGTGCATCGTAATTGAGCACATGAAATTCCAATCAAAATCATACTGGCATATTTACAGCCTGTCGTTTTGACAAACTGAGTATTATTTTATATGATCTGCCAGTAAATAGAATTAAAAAAAAGGAAAATATTTCTGCAAATGTCATCTTTAAGTATAAAATAATATTTTTTGGTCTGTTCAGGCGAAGGCATTTGCGACAATGCACTCAAATTAACCAACTAATCTGTGTTTGTATTTATTTTTAATTTTGAAAATATTCAACGAGAAAATATGTAACTAATTAATGTTAAAGCGTTCAAGATAGCATCAACAAAATCCTACAACACCCTGTCTTTCCTATTTTCTAAAACAAGGCGTTTTTACTATTTTACATTGATACTGTCGGGCCCAATTTTTCAACATTTGTCTTTGTTACAGCGTTTCTACCGCTGTCCCACCGACAAGTTTTTTTTTTCTGAGACACAGTGGTGTTATTATTATACCTTAAGTGTTTTAGACCATTTTCCTTGTCTTTGTTGTCTTCGTTACAATATTTTAACCGCCGTACCCTCCAGTCGACCCTCTTTATGTCGGAATTTCTAACATGTGGTTTTGTTGCTATTGTGTATGGATAGCTTAAAAAAATCTCCTTATCTTTGCTGCATTTATCACTATCTTTCTGTCGCTCTCCCTTTCAAAGTTTCTTTTCAGGTGTCTACCTCATTCGATAATCTTCCAGGAACTTCCAATGAAACCCTTTAATCGGGAAGAGTATATTGCAATCAATCATTTACTTCTCACGTCCGGTATCGTACTTACAATTAAAAGCTACAACTATGATTTCATTAAACGTTTCTAATAATAATAACCACAATAACAAGAAACTGAGCCCTTTCTTCTTTTTTTTTTACTTGCATTTTTCTTTCTTTCGTCTCTATTACTTATATACGAGCATATACATTTATTTATTTAATCCTTTCATCTGTTTTCCCGTCTTTCTCTAGCTTTCTTACTTGTTTTCTTCTGTTAAACTCCGTTTTCGACATTTTCTCCCTCTCACTGGCCTTTTCATTTGCTTCCTGTATAATATTATTTTTTTGGTTTCTCGGTCAGACTTCAGCACAGAAGAGCTAGAAATTGGGCAGATACTATACTCTGATCCCAGGAAGACATAAACGTTGTATGTACAACCAAGCAGAATAACAATATAGGCAACAATATTAATCTTGACAGAGATTTAAAATTTTGACGAATTATGAAAGTGACAATTGTACTCATAATTCTCAAAGTACTTGCAAAAAGACAGAATGAATTTGAAATCCAACTGAAAACACAGAATTAATGAAACCAGAAAGAATACTAAGAATAGTAAGAAAGGGTTTTAAGGAGACTTTCCAGACAGTTGATCTCCAATGAAAGCCATCGGATAATACTGGAGTTTCTCTTACAAGCGCCTTTGCGTGTAACTTGCTAAGATATAAGCAAATAGAAAACTGGCCGATAAGCTGATACTACAATACGAAAGATTTTCGATGGGACAATTATTCAGAAGACAACATTACTAAAATTTGCAATAACCACGTTGTGTAATAGTTTCCTCGGAAGATAAACGCCTGCATCGTGCATACAACTCGGGTAAATGTTATGGATGTATAAATACTTCTTCGCTTTTATCCAGCTCATTATGTTTTTCATAGTGTTATTAATTTTAGTCTGAGATAAAAGCGAGAATCGCTTGGGGAAGCAAGATAAGGCGTGGTGGAATGAAAAAGGCTGGAATGCAAAAGGTGGAGAGATGAAAGAGATGGAGATGGCGGAACCGAAACTAATGTTGATTACTTATCAAGAACCTAGAAATAAATTTATATATATATTTGTATATTCATTCGTTTTGCCGTTTTCATCCTCATAATCGAGTCGTCCAGGCAACGTTTATACACTCTCCGCCTTGTAACGGTCTTTTAACATAACTTCCTGGTTCTTTTTCTCTTTGCTTCTTTCTTAGCCGGGATTCTGCTTCATTGTCAGCGAGGAACAGTGAGGAAATTGAATGTGTACAAATGCGACCGATCTTCTTTATTTTCTTTGAATTTGTTTCCCTTCTCGTCTTTCTTTATCTCCTTATCAGTGAATGTTCATTTTTACGATAGTTCTTCATCCTTCTTTCGCCAGTTTTGTTCCTCTTTGTTTTCCTTCTCCCTTTTTGACTGAGCTATTTATTTTAGGATCTGGCATACGTGTAGCATGGATGTGGAATGCGTTAGCTTGTCTATAAGTAGCGCTGCCTTTGATGCTTTTAACAAAAATACGCAAGTATGCATTCACTGAAATAGAAATTTGAAAAATAAATAAAATAAAGTATAAAAGAACCTTTCCATTCAATATAAGAGTTCGTAGGTCTTAAGAAGAAGAAACAAAAAGAAAAATATAGACACTTGAGCAACACATGCACATACATGCAGGAATATAACACTCACACACACGAAAGCACACATTAAGTCATAGATACTCTCACATAATATAACACACCCACACATACGCACAGCAGCACGCAGAGTCTTGTCAAGAAATCAACGACAAAGCTTGTTGATGTCATTGTTACCATCATATGTTAATGTCAATGACGGGATATTTTGTGAAGATACTTGAGAATGGAACAGATCGCGTGGAGTGGATTCATGTCTTTTCTCCGTGGCGTACCTGAAGCATGACAGAAACGGCACGTGCCTGATCTTCGATTAGTATGGGAGAGAAGCGTGAGAATAGCCCGGTTGTTAAACCACTTATGCAAATTATTTGATAAAAATACATGAATCAAAGAAGACTTTGTGATCGTGTTTCGCCATAATTTTTTCGTGAAAAGATTATCGAACTTCAGATATTTTCGAGTTGATATTATGGTAAAATTATCTAAAAGATTGGTGTCACTCTTTCAGATGTTTTTTTTTTTGGATAATGGAGCAGTTTCAGCGATTTTCCGTCGATATGACTTCGATTTTTCCAAAGTCACTAATGCTAAGCGAAATACGAACTCGTTCTGGCGACTTCGTTTTCGTGGTTGGCAACGGTTACACCACCGCGCATAGCATCTATAAGACATCTATTTACAACATACGCACGCACACATACGCACAGAAACACAGACATATAATTGATAGTTGTGATGTACAACTCTATATATCAGACATATAGTGGCTAATTAAATGACAAAATGGGAAAAATAAAAAGAGTGATGAAAGCAACAGCAGTGGAACCCTGAATAAGGTTGACATCTAGCTATATTAAACGACAAAAATTTAAAAATTTGAAGTTAAGTAACCCTTTATTTTCACTATTTCTCCATCGATAAAAAAATTATTAGTGTGACGATGTCTTTCTCAGGCTGAAACGCGTAACGTAAAATTTGTTTCACTTTTGTTATTCAATTATCATATATATATATATATATATATATATATATATATATATATATATATATATATATATATATATATATATATATAAAGATGCATTCTTATTTCAATGCGGCTGCATCTCGACTTAGGAGAACCAAGGATGTATAAAGGAAAAAAGACAATAGGAAAACTGTAGTTTTACCCGCGCGTTTCATCCAATATGGACTTTCTTAAGGCAAAAAAAGAAATGAATTCATTGAAACACAGTATCTATGAACAACAAAGAAAACTGGACAAAACGCGTCGGTTAAAACTACAGCTATACTATTGTTTTTTTTTATCCTTTATACGTATTGTCTTTTTCTACAGGTTAATTGTGAGAATTTTTTACACATATATGTAAATATATATATATATACATACATATATATATATATATATATATATATATATATATATATATACACATATTTATACATACATATATATATATACATGCATACATATATATAAATACATATATATATATATACATGCATACATATATATAAATACATATATACATACATATGTATACATATATACATACATATATATACATATATACATACATACATATACATACATATACATATATACATACATACATATATACATACACACACATATATGTGTGTGTATGTACGTATATATGTATGTACACACACACACATACACCCCCACACACACACATATATATATATATATATATATATATATATATATATATATATATACACCGGTAAGATTTCTTCAGGCAGTGGATGTTAATAGTGATTCCCGAACGCTTTGATTAATTTTGAACCTACAATACCTGAAGAAACCTGCTCGATGGAAACCATGCTAGAATGAGTGGTTTGTATTCCTTGACTTTGATATTTAATAGCTCTGCACATTGGCTTTTCTTTTCTACATTATGTATTGAGCACTTTTTTATATAACCGTTTTCCGGATAAATCTAACTTTGACCGGAAAAAACTGTTTTACATACACACACACACACACACACACATATATATATATATATATATATATATATATATATATATATATATATATATATATATATATATATATGACACAAAAAATTCTATCCGTCTACTTGGATACAAATAAAATAATTTTACAACAAATATTAAGTTTGATTTAAAACTGACTGTCGATCGAAATATTTAAATATACGAGTAAGGGTAAATTGAAACTGATCCTACGTTTAAGAGTTTTGTCGTTATGATTAAATTTTGTTAGGAATACGGGAAAACGTGGAAAATTTCCTAAAATTTAATTTTCCTTCCAAAATTTTTAATTTATGGCGAATTATAGAAAACTTGCTTGAAAACCGCCCTATCGGGCGGCATTTAAGCTATCTCCCGCGGAGGGTTCTTGATTGGGCCTTCAATTACAATAGGTAAAGAGAAGAGATGCGATGGGCAACAATAAACTACAGAAAAACTCAAAATTGATCGCTGCATTTAAGTATTGCATTAATATTTAAGCTTACCTTTTAAAAGTTTAATGATAATTCTTCTGCCGCAACTTAATTTAAAAACAATTTGATGTACGTAGGTCCTTACATTCCGTACAAACAGTTATTTTTATTTCATGGTTGACTTTCGCTAGATTTCGCAATTAATTTCAATTATTCCCAAATTTATTTCCAAGTTATAAAAATTGTTATCGTACAAAAATATTCGTCGCAAAAAATTACGTAAAATAATCGCCGAAAACAATCGCAGTAATGAAAATTTGAGAATCCCAAACTTCAGGATTGCGGGTCTGGATCCGGCCCCGAATGTTTTTAATTTGCTTACGGAGACGGCCTGATTCCCAAATAGTATGATATGTTGGACTACGGCCTCTATGTGTAAAGTTTAAAAAGTGTGACAAAGTGACACGCTAACATTATCATTTATATATAGAAGAATACTTTACCATTTTTGTAGGGTATCAGAGATTCAATCAAATGTTGACACGCATGAAGTACAAATTTTGGTAATTTTTCCGAAAATCAGTTTTTACGATTTTCGGAATATGGAATTTGTGTGTATGTGTGTGTGTGTGTGTGCGTGTGTGTGTGTCTCTCTCTCTCTCTCTCTCTCTCTCTCACTTTGTGTGTGTGTGTGTGTGTGACTGACTGACTGACTGACTGAGGGAGAAGAGTGTTTTCTTTAGGTCCAGTTATATTTTGGTAACTGTCCACAACCAACTTTTCTAACTATGGAAAATGATGATTTTCAGATCTCACAGATTTGAGCAAATTTATGTATATTAGAACTAAATAAATAAACAAATCTTTTCAAACTTTACTTGAATCAAACCAAGGAATGTAAATAGGCATTTTCTTTAGGATTTTGTGTCGACCTTTATTCATCAACAACGTCTCTTTGGTTCATTATTGAAATCCTGTAAACCCTGTGTTTGTAGGCATCGAACATAACGGCTAAGTTAGCTAGTATCTTTATAGATATTAAAAAGCTTTTAGTGATGTTCACTGAAGTCGACTGCAAAGAGTGTTCATAATAAAACGGAATTTCTGCACCTGGATGTTTCGCTCTCCTGCTGAGACTCTTGGAGCCATCATGAAAGAGCGTGTTGTTAATGTCCTCTTCAGACAGTAGCATACTCAGCTGCATTTGACGTGGGTGATTGGTAAAGTATTGTTAGAAATAAAAGGCGGACAACAAATGAAAAGAAACCGCCTTCGTTCATTTGAAGCTACGTTAGAGAATTTCGCAAGGCTTTTGGTGAGAAATCAATTAAAAATATTGACAGTACTTTGAGGTGTTGATTGCAATTAAGTTGTTATTATTAAACACCCTTTCACGTTAATAATTATGTCATATCTAAAGCTAATTTAGATGCGGTAAAATTTTGATGCCTGTGCAGTTTTAATTTCAGTAAATTTTTCATTACTAAAAATATCATTTAAATTGTTTTAATTACTTAATTAATGTTGTCTGAGCATTAAACATGACATCCTGGTCCTCTGGCTCTCTCGTTTTTTTTTTTTCGTTTTTTTTTGTTTGTTTTTTTTACTATCTCTGCCAACTTGAATGTAGATGAGAAATGGCATGTCCCACCTACGAAAGGCAGAGGGTTGGAAAGACAGGCGTGAGCTTTTCTAGATGTCAAGAAACTCTATAACTAATGTTATTACTCTCCCACCTCCAACAAGTTTGTTGGAGGTAGTCCTCCTAACAGTTAATTAATTTTAATTCGGGAGAGAAAACTGCAGATTCAGTGAATGTTTGCGCGTGTTTAAAATTGATGAATTTTCTAGAACTTATTAGATTCGATTTGGACGGGCCCACAGATGAGGCCAAATTCATAAAGGAATAGAGAAGTATTATTATCTTGAATTTATTATTAGACGTAGCATCGTCGGTTGGTATTAACTTTTCATTAGTATTCTTTCATTTTAATTTCAGTTACTTTTCATCACGACTATTTAATCCGACATTTTACAGCCGTTAACGATTGTCATAGAAATTGTAATAACAAACAACTAAAATAAAGATACGAGATATTAGTAGAAAATTAATGACAATGAATATAGAATGGATGTTAAATGAAACCTAATGCCTTTTACATCAATAATGTTTAGTGAGTGAGAAAGTAAAAGTTTTAATTCTATAGTTGCCGAAAAGTTTGTAGATCTTTGATCTAACTCATAGGCAATTTGTACGTTCGGAATGTATCTAGACATTTTGAATATTTAAAGAACCTTTGCGCAGCCTTGATATAATTTGATAATGAATTAGAGATTATCTTAATATGCACGCCTGAAATGACGCAACCTCGCGGGATGGGATAACTGAGTTGAGAATGAGACGCTATTAAGTGAGTTTGCACACGGTGTAGCTGCCACATTTGCTCCGATTGAGTAGATTCTTCACCACTTGTGTAGAAGTGTTTGACAAAATATCGCATCACTCAAGTTTTCCATCCTCCAGCCACCATCAAGTCCATATTTGACGCCTTGTGGTTGTTAAATTTTTTTCAAAGATAAAATTTTTGTTGAAATGCCGTGGACAAGATTAAGGAGAAAGCAACGAGGCAATTGGTAGAGACCGCGAAAGATGATTTGCAGATAGTTTTGGAAAATAATAGGAGTTTGAGTTCTGAAGGGAAGTATTATGAAAGAGACTAAGGCGTCATTATAATTTTCCCCCATTAATGATTAACGGCTGCGTATTTTCCGGAAAGACCTCTTATTCGCGCATGTGCGTGTGTCATTACACCAATAGAGATATTTATCTTTCAATTGTGCCATTGTTCCTGACTAAGATGAGCTTATTAAATACATTAATGTGTGGTTATCGTTGACCTCACAATTTTGTTTGACGAGTTTAGAAATTATACAGCAGGTACTTGTATCAGAGAACACGTACCTGTCAAAATTGCTCAATTTTCCTAATCTTTGTTTCTGACTGGGCTCGAACCTCAACTACAATAAGTGTAGATACAGCATCAGATCAACTAACAAATGGACCCCAAATATGCCCCCGTATCTAAAAAAAAAAACCCTCAAATAACTGTTCATTCAATAATGACGTAGAAAAACGTCATATGGGAGTCTGAGTAATAATGCGCTCTCGGCATTCAAAAACGCATTCAACACAGTCTTATTCTAGTATATATAAAAATGACGAAATCAAACTCTCTCTCTCTCTCTCATTTTCATTTCCCGACTCCTTATGCGTGTGTATCTGTTTTTATCGCTTTTGGCGAGGAGAGACGCACGCAGTAGTAGAGTGTTTCGCGTATGTTCTCTCGTCGATATAAGAAATTTATAAAAAATATAAAAAAAATGTCTAATAACAGCTGTAAACATTCTCAGTACACAGAAGTTGTTCAGGAAACGAATTCTCTCTTCATAGCAACAAAAAATTAACGCATACGACTCTGTCATAATACTTTTTTCCAAAGAGGTTGGGACCTCAAATAAAAAATTAAAATATCTAAAGAATAAAGCAAACCAAGAGAATTTCTATCTGCTTGAGAATAAGTATCACGCGTAAGTGTGCGTTTTTGTTTGTTTTTGTTTTTTAATATTGGTCACAACAGCTACCATAAAAACGCTAAGAACAATTACCCGATAATTCCAATGCATAACGGACGAAGAGCGCTTACAATCGATTAAATTAGTTGAAATCTTGAAAATATTGCCAACAGACTAAGGAAAAGGATCGTGTAGACTTGATAGCAAACATCAGATATTCGGTAATTAACCAGGAAAAAAGCTTTGATCGATTTTCTTAAAGCTTAAATTAGCTTGGCAAATAACCACCGTACAGAGGTACCCTTTAAATATCGAACTCACCTACACTAATGAAATAGTCTACAAGATCACGTTACGATCGGTGATCCTAATTATATAGCTTAGTCAACTTTAGCACAATACCAAGCGGACAGGTAAAATAAGTATAGAAATATTATGTTGTACTCGCTTTCAAAATTTATCCTATTTTAAAAATCAGAATTTGAAAACATGGCCGGCTATTCATTTTCCGAGCACACCTGCCTGCTAAGGTGTTTAGTTAATCCATGTTGCAGACGCATTATCAGGCACATTTGTGTTTTCCGAACACTCACATAGCCAATCTGTGGTTTATACTGCAACTAGGTTGCAGCGGAAACTAGTTTCGTTGCTGTGGGAAAAAAACATAATTTGGCGTGATCAATAGTTTGAACAAGGCCAATACACTCAAATACTCGGTCACTATGATTTGCATCTTCGTGCTAGCACAACTATTGATTGTGTCCGAACAGTTCCGCTTACCCAGTTGAACTCACGAGGCTTGGAGTAACCCATGGTATGGTTTTCTAGCACTTCCCATTGATGTCGCATGGTGTTAACGCCTCATCATAACATCTAGAATCACCAGTCTGACAAATCGACCCTAGTGAGATTTGAACCAATCTGCCATGCATCCATATTGTCTATCTATCATGACGGAATCTAAAATTAGCAACAGGTATTGTTTTGTTCTTTTACTATTTTCAAATAAGCAATATCGTTATTTTTAGGATCATTTATATTTGTCAATTTCATCTCGTCTTTCATTTTCTTATTCAAAATTATCTCCCCTGGTGATCCGAACGAAAACAGAATTCAAAAGTGTTGTCACTTTTCTTGCAGTTTTGCTGATCTAACCAAATGGTTGAAAAATTATAAATTTTCAATTTATTTCTCATTATCCCTATAGCCGTTCCAGTATATAACGTAGTATGTATATATATATATATATATATATATATATATATATATATATATATATATATATATACACACACACACACATATATATATATATATATATATATATATATATATATATATATATATATATATATACGCACACACTATCTTTTAATATCACTAACTTCCGATAGTCGAGTAGGCGAGTAGATGCGCTTATCACTTCGCAATCATCTGCTCTTGCAAAAAATCAAATGAAATAAAAAAGATAACGTGCCATCGTATCACTGCATCATTTGACATTACTCCCAATCCTTTCTGCTATAAATGCATTCATCGGATTTAAAAACAAAAAAATCTTCGTCCACAGTGCAAATACTGTTTTAAGCAATGCATTTTGGTCAATCTGTTTGCCTACTATTTGTAGGTTTATGGAATGTGCTTATGAAGTCCTAAAACTGGTTTGTTAAAACTAAAAGATTTTTAGAACTGACAATTATTTTTCAATTTTCTACAAGAAAAATGGTCTACTTTTTAAGAATGTGACATTAACCCTTAACTTTTTTAACCAGCTCTCTGAGAATTTTGTGTGTGATATTTGCCGAGCTAGATTTGACTGTTGATCCAAAGAATGGGT
The DNA here is from genome assembly GCA_964036315.1 of Acanthosepion esculentum. Lineage (NCBI taxonomy): Eukaryota > Metazoa > Mollusca > Cephalopoda > Sepiida > Sepiidae > Acanthosepion > Acanthosepion esculentum. The sequence goes on from OZ038480.1 coordinate 54,715,913, forward strand.
AGAATTTAGCATGCAGACACACACATACGCATATATAAGCATATAAATGTGCATTCATATAAACGTATAAGTACATTCACACACACAGACACACACACATCTCTCTCTCTCTCCATATATATATATATATATATATATATATATATATATATATATATATATATAGTGTATTTCGGCGGCAAGAATTATCTCAAACATGTTTTGTCAAATAATATGGACAAGTTCTGTCTATCATTTTTTTAATTAAATCTTTCAAATTTAGGAATAAGATGTTTTGTGTTATCGGTAAATTTGCCAAAATTCATGAACTTTTATTTTATATTATTTTTGTTCCAGAGTCATTTCGAATGTTACTACATACATTTTCATGGATTGTTCTGTGTTTAGTTACGCAACTGGTGTTCCGTTGTCCTCACGTTTGACGGAAACATTTTCAAGTCACTCAAGGTTACGTCATATAAATGGTCAAACTGTCCGTATGTGTGCTTGAGTAAACACACACACACACACACACACACACACACACACACACACACACATATATATATATATATATATATATATATATATATATATATATGTGTGTGTGTATTCAATGGCTGCTCCAAAATTGTGACCATGTGTTAGGATAAATTTAGTTTAAAATATATATAGACTTACCGTAGCACAACGGTTAACAGGCTCAATTGTGGAATGACCTCATATGTTTATAGGTAACTCAATAGGGTAGCCAGGTTCTAGACGAAGCTAAGCTTATTAAGGAAACACTTGGTTGCCTGCCACAACACAGTGGTTATGAAGCTCAACCTGTCAACCAATTAGTTTGTGAGTTTTATCCTCATTAGTTAGCTCACTATTGGCGCTTTATGCAGCACTTTGTGTAAGTTGTGTTAATATATATCCACCATTCAATTACATTCTTATCATGCGCTATGAGTTATATATATATATATATATATATATATATATATATACATATGTGTGTGTGTAATATGTAATTATTATTAGAAATAGAAAATAGTTCATTTATATAAAAAGATTTACACACACACACACATACATACATATATATATAAATAATAATTACAGCGTGTTATTTTTGTGCATTAAAAAGTTAAAAAGCTTTTTTGAAAAATTTAATACAGCGCACTCCTATATAGTTAAGAAAAAGAATGTACGATACACATACACGCACGATCACACACTTGATAATCATTGAATTATGGTAGGCAACCATAAATTTCCTTAATAAACTTATCTTTGTCTAGAACCTGGTTACTATGCGGCATCTATTAAAGTATAAGAATTTCACATTCTGCTATCGAAATGGTGTTCGTGAAGCGATTGCTAATCATTGTGAAATGTTAGGCACGTCACAATAGTGAATATATGCGTGTATATATATATATATATATATATATATATATATATATATATATATATATATATATATATATATATATATATATATATATATGTCAAAGAAGGCATATTAATTGAAGGGAGAGAGAAAGAGATAAAGAAGAGAAAAGAGAGATGGAGAAGAAATAAGAGAAGAGGAAGATAGATGGCAAAAGACAAAAAAGAGGAAGAGAAGAAAAAAGAGAGAGAAGTAAAGAAAGAAGTAAACAAATAGAGGGAAGAATACAGGAAGTGGGAGAGAAGAGTATGAACACCTGTAACTCTGATGAATTGAGCTTTTTAGAAATAATGTTTGTATGTGAGTTTAAAGAAACATACAAAAATGTATTGCAAGTTGGATGTTCGTAGAACTCGGACCACTACTTTTTTCTCCCAAAGAATATATCCAGGAGGAAGGACTGGATTAAAGAAAACTGAAGCATTAAAAAAATGAAAAGAAATTAAATCTTTTCTTCACTTCGCCAACCAATATCCTTAATCTCATGTTTTATAAAACACAGGAAATAGATAGCCGAGAGATATGCCTAGTACATGATGACTTGTTGATAGGTTTATTTTAGGAGGGAGATATGCAAAAAAAATCGGAGATAAAACTAAGAAATACCAACACACACACACACGCGCACACACACACACACACACACACACACACACACACACACACGCATATATATATGTTGTGTGCGTGTGTATTTAGGCAAATTCTCTTTTAGGCATATCTGATTGAATAAATTACAAATAAACTTCTTGCCTCACTTGATTGTAATATACGGAAAAATATTCGTGGATATGAAAAGATTATGATAAAAATAAGCAGACATAATGTTTGTAATTAATTCAATCATATATATATATATGTGTGTGTGTGTGTGTGTGTGTGTGTGTGTGTGTGTGTGTGTGTGTGTGTGTGAGGAGATGGTGACAAGTTCTCAGCCCGATTTACTTCATAAAATCTGATCAAGGGATCAAACTAGATTTTTTTAATAAAGGGTTTCTTCGTCCAACCGAGAACATTTTAGCACGATGTTACAGACACTAATGTACATAAAGTTATAATTTTAGCAACCCTTCTAGTTCCGTGAACTGTTATAGATTCCACAAATGACAAAAAAACAAAAAAAAAACGTAGAAAGGTGTTGAATTATGCCGCCTCAGTGGTTTTTCGTAGCTCCCTTATATTTTTAGGTGCAATATCTTGTGAATAGACCTCTTCATCATTTTCCATAAATGCTCGTTTGGGCTAATGCCGAACGAACATGGAGGCAGACAATTCGTCATGAATCTCCAGAATGCTCTTCAGAATAATTCTAGGCAACTTGCCCGCTTCCACGTTGCATTATCCCGTTGAAATAGCTCCTCGTTGGAACCGCTATTGGTTCTCCAGGGTCCAGTTACCGACAAGTCCAGGTGAGGCAGTTGATCTAGTGTCTCATGTTAACGGGGATACGCTGATAGATCATCCGCTCTCATATAGAAGCTAAAAGAACAACTAAACTTACCTGCTGGGTATGCGTCCGGTACCTCTAGCATTGAATCTGGATATAATTCAACCTTTGTTTCTTGTCTGTTACCACAGACTATTCTAACCAGGTGCCTCTGATCGCAATCATTAAGGATCCGTGGACAGATACTGTGATGTTCACGGTCAGTAGTAATACATTTCATCAGGTATGCCCAGTACACATGTGACAATATAGATAGAGTGATGTCAAATATTCCTCCAATTTCAGAGATTAAATGCTCTACTTGTTTGGCACACACGGTCCTGCTCCGTCCGAGCTCTTTGCCATGAGCTGATCTTCACATCGACTCACTAGATGTTAGAGTACAATTGACATCAATTAACCGTGGCACTAACTACCATTAACATAACATACTACTATCCCATAATATTTGGCGTGTTAGTATATATATATATATATATATATATATATATATATATATATATATATATATATATATAGTTCTGTGTGCTTACTGTATGCGACTGACACATAATACATTGTACTTGTCTATCCTTATCAGCTTGAATCACCACGTCATTTCAGACCATTTTCTGTTAAACATAATGCTGACGAACAACCTCAGCAAAACAATGAAAAACTTGTGCGCCAATGCTAGAGAAAAGATTATCAAAAAGATGTCAAGAGATAATCTCTGCTTATGACACACACACACACACATATATATATACATATATACATATATATATATATATATATAAATATAAAAGTGGACATGGCAGTCAACACTTATATATATATATATATATATATATATATATATATATATATATATATATATATATATATATATATATATAAGATATATTTAGGCAACAAGTATTCATCCAAACAAGTTTGATTTAAAAGAGCCTACATGGTCTGTCTGCATAATGTTTTTATTGTATTTTTTCAGTGTTCGAATAAGGTGTTGAGTATTTTTTTATTGTATTTTTCAGTGTTCGAATAAGGTGTTGAGTATTTTTTTATTGTATTTTTTCAGTGTTCGAATAAGGTGTTGAGTATTTTTTTATTGTATTTTTTCAGTGTTCGAATAAGGTGTTGAGTATTTTTTTATTGTATTTTTTCAGTGTTCGAATAAGGTGTTGAGTATTTTTTTATTGTATTTTTTCAGTGTTCGAATAAGGTGTTGAGTATTTTTTTATTGTATTTTTTCAGTGTTCGAATAAGGTGTTGAGTATTTTTCTCAAAATTGAGAATAAACTGTTCGAAGTGTTATTGTTTTGTTTTGTTCAAGTAATTTCGATGTGATCGGTCATTTTCAAAGACTAATGCGGTGTCTGTGTGGTAGGTATAATTCTTTTATTTACATGCTGGCATTCTTTGGAAAGCTGGAAGTTTGAAATAGTGTACGGTGACATTAATAATAAAAAATTAAATTCTTACATTGGGTACACATGCAGCACACTCTCCCGTAGATTGACCATATTACCTGTCGAAACTCAGTGCAATCAGTGCACATATCGACTAGCATATCACGAACGACCAAAATACAACTATTAATATAATCCAGATATTAGTGGATAATACCAAAATATATTACAGTACCAAATTTAAGGAAAATGCAAAACCCTAAAAGCTATTATTATACAAAATAAACAGCCCACATTAAATAAATATCATTCACTACAGGGGGACTTTATCTTGAAGTATATATCATCTATTTAATTTGCATATATATATATATATATATATATATATATATATTTAAAAATTCACATTCTTTTTGGTGCGGCCTCGTTGCAGTAACTGTTACACATTACGTCACCGCAGACTATTTGAAACTTCCAGCTTTCCAATGAGTACCAGCATGTAGACAAAGAAATTCTGCCTGCACCACATACATCACATTGATTCTTGAAAATCATTGAGACTGTCGAAAATACTTGAATAAAAAAAATAACACAACATAAACTTCGGACAGTTTATTCACAATTTCGAGCACAATGTTAAACTAAAAAAAAATTGGAAAATAGAATAAAAAATTCATCAGTCAGACCTTTTCGGTTGTTTTTAATCAAAATAACCATTACACCACGTCGAAATGCCCAATAGATAGATAGATAGATAGATAGATAGATAGATAGATAGAAGTCTGAAAACGGTCAGTATGTTTGCAGCTGAAGATTGTATGTTTGCATGAAGCTCCGAGACGTGCTATCGATGTGGTATATTATTTATAGTCACTATATATATATATATATATATATATATATATATATATATATATATATATATATATATATATATATGCAAAGTATAACCTTCGAAATTGACCAAAATATATCAAAAGAATTTTTTTCTCTTGGCACCGCTCTTAATAGCCCGACAAAATATTGTTTAGAAAGCCATGTTTAAAATTTTAATAACTGAAATGTTACACACTATTTAATTGTTAGATTATTTATTTACAAGATTCTAAAAATATGCAAACCAACTACAATGCAATATTTATTATTTACCACTTTGTAAAGAAATATGAAAACAAATCTTTTTAATCAAAAATGTTTGTGAATTATCGAATAAGAAACATTAAATAAACATGATTTTTTATGAACATTATACATTTTCTTTTCAGATTATTTTGTATCTCTGGTTACTTCTTGTTTTAATTTTCCAATATTTTGTTTTCATAATCATGATTAAGGATGTCTAATCAAGAGAAATACCGGGTATAAATTGAACATCCTTTAATGATACACAAAGAAAACCTTATCCACTCAATGAACAGGGAGGTACACACTCAAAATATTTAGCATTTATGGTTTCGCCTAAAATCTGAAATTAAAAGAATGTTTACTTTAGCTTTAGAGGAACAGATGCTCTCAGCCTATTTTTGTGAATTTATGGGCGAGAGCAAAGGAAAGAAATGCACAGGAAATGCATTTTTTAAAAAAATTTTAATTAGTTACTCGTTGGTATGTGTTGGTATGTGTTTATTCAAATTTTGACATACTATTTTTTTCGGGTCCGAAGTTTAAACATTGCCTATATATATATATATATATATATATATATATATATATATATATATATATATATATATATATATATATATGTGGTGTGTGTGTGTGTATGTGTCTGTCTGTCTGTCTGTCTGTGTGTGTGTGTGTGATATTAAAAAAATAATTCACTTGATTCAGTTTGTCATCTTTGAATGTTATGAGATCTCCTTCTGCGCGATTAGAAAACCTGAAATCTGAGAAGAAAGTTTACTTATTAAAGAGTATTGGATACAAGCGCTTGATCATCTCCAAATTCTGATGTGATGGTGATTTCAGTTATCGACTTCCTTTTGCTACTTGTAGAGTAAACTGAATACTTTTCTCAGCTTTAGCTGCGAGTCTCGTTGTGTAATTAAGTACAAGGTCGAACAGAAATAGGGCTCGTGTGACTTCTTTTAAAACTCCAGCTGATTTTTTAAAAACTTCTTTATCTCCACAGATATATTACATCGTGTCTCATCTTCGTTCTTTCTGATTATGTTTCTTTTCCTATCAGACTCAGAGCCGCTGAAACTTTATTTCAAAATTTACTTTTTCCTTTCATCTGGTTTTTCTTTGCACTTTTCTCTCATTTTGTTCACCTCATGTCTTCTCTCTTTCGTCTGCCTTTTCCTCATCCACCTCCTTTCCTTTGCATTTTCTCCGAATTTCTTTTCGCTTCATATTATCAAATAGGTTTCTCCGTTAGAAAGTTTAACCGATTCCATCCCAGAAGGGCCGACAAACGGACAAATACACTACTCTGATCCTAAGTAGGAAGGCGTAATGGTGGAACATTCAAACAATAATAATATTAATAATAATACCAGTACTCATAGTTTTTTTTTAGTTAATGTTAAAATTTGAGTATTGTTCCTACTTTTATCCTTTTACGACTGAAACTCAAGAGATAAACATTCATAACTTACTTTTTGCAGATTTTAATTCATTACCATAAAACAATAACAAAGATAAACACGAAAAAAAATGTTTTCACTTAAAAACTGACATTCTCTTAGTTAATTCTGCCTAATTGCTGTCCAGGCAAAGAGCGTCAAAGTGCCAAATATTGGTTTTGAGTTATCGTTTCAGTGCTGTAACGCTGGTGAGACTACCCGAGAGAATTGGGGTCGGGGTGAAGCAGGACCTGGCATAGATTTGAATTTCTTGTCAGTGCTTCTCTTATCAGTCCCACGACGGTAAAGGTCTCTGTCTGATGATAAGCTAAAACTATTAACACGATTCGCACATAGACTTTCTCATATTCACGCGCATCATTTACCAAGCGGGCATTTGTTAGATGAGTAGTTGGCTAGGAGTTAAGAGGTCAGTGATTTTGTTTCAGGTGCCAAGTTGATGAAACTCATGATTACGAATCTAGCTCTTATTGCAAACTTAAACAAAAAAATCACTGAAGATGACATAGCAACTTTCCTTCAATATTCAGTCATAAATCATAAATATTCACTCATAAATTTTAATAATACTGTCTCATTCTTTCACGGTCTTCCGGTTCTTCTCACCTTTTTGCAATTTCTTCGGAACGTTTTCAAGCCTAAATAGAAAAAAAGTAAAGAAAAAAGATTGTTTCATTTTCTTCATTTCGCTAGACAAAAAAAAAAATAAATGCCGGAACATTTTTGTTAATCCCTACCATGAAAACGACTCCCTTAATCCTGATGAGACTAACTCAATAAATTTAATGTAGCAATATTATATGCACAGGCACAATATATTCTATGTAGGGTTGCCACAAATGTCCGTTATGTTTTGGTAGTAGTATTAAGAGAAACTTAGGTTTAACGTAATTCACGCACAAAAACAAACACACATACGACGGACAATGTATTTCTGTTAAGTTTTTATTGTGTACAAACAAGAGATTTATTTTCTGGATATGGTCTATGGAGAAATTCAAACTGCAGAATCATCAGAGCTGTTTTGGCTTGAAGGTACAATACCAATCAGTGCGATTTCTCATCTTCAGCATGGCTGCTCATTTTCGAGAACATCTGTCTGCTCAGATACATTTGCGTTCCTTTAACACCAACAGAACCAACCTGTGGTTTATACTTCAGCTATGCTGAGCCAACATTAGTTACATTTCATGTATGCACCTCGTCAGGGCTGCATGCAGTTTTAAATTAAGATTTTTCTTTCTCCTATACTGTTTGCTAACCACAGACAGAGACTCCTGTCTGTCCTGCTATTTAACTCATATCTGGAAGGGACGGAGAAGAAATGGATTTATACCTTTTCCCAATGGTATTTGTGAGAAAGTGAATGTAATGATCTCGATATCTTGTGCCTGTAAATAGTTTCAAATAGTGAGCTTGTAAAGTTGGCGTCTCTTGGTGTCATTATTCTGTTAAAGTCGACATTCTACATACTTTGTTTCTTATAAACTCAATTACGTGTACTTCCAATGATTAATCGTACGTCAGTATCTGTAATTGCTGCAGAATAAAGCTTCAGTGTTTGTACCTTTCACCCATCTGACATGATGCTGGTTTCCTTCTCGCAGTAATGGTCGCTCTATACGTGATGTCCTGATAACTCCAAGCGCACGTACGTTCATTGAAACGAACTTTGGCTTATTGATATTTACTAAGCTTAACTGAGTACAACACAAGGCCAAATGTGTTCAAAACTCAGAATTGACCGAACCAATAACAGTACTAATGATTTGCACAATATTGTTAAGTATTACATGGTACTCTGGATTAGTGGTTAGTAAGCTAGACTCGTAGACGTTAGTAAAACTCCAGTGAGTTGAATACTTGCTGAGCGCTCAAGACCCGCAGCTTTGTGCCTGACCAAGCCAAACTAAATATAAAGAGTTGCGTTTTAGAGTAAATGTTAGAAAACTCGCTAAATAAATCATTTCTACGGTAGAGTTGAATTCTTTCAAACTATAGTTTTGTTTCACAGTAATCACAATAAATACATAGTGAAGCAAGTCTGCCTAATATACTATAACGACAGTAGTGATTTAGATCTTCATTGGGTGCTCGGCACTTTGGGCCTTTTGCTAGACTAAGCTAAGCTTAGTAGGTATAAATCGTTTCGTAGTGGTGCAATAGTTCTTAGGATCGCTCAACAGACGATTACTGGTGTCGTGAAGCAGAGATACATATACGTTCATATAACATTTTCTCTTATTCACTCAGAGGTTATGGCTACATCAAGTTGAAACACTGGTTCTTGTACGATCACCGAAGATGAGCAATGTTGAGCCTGGTCAGTACCTAGATGGGTGACCGCCTGGGAATACCAGATGCTGTAAGCTTGTTGTAATGGATACTTGCTCGGAATTGTTAATAGGAGAGCCGAGTTCTAATTCCAGTTGGAATCGTTATATTCACTTACGCATAAATACCCTTGGGAAAGGCATGAATCCACCTCTTCTCTCCCCCACCCCCAGCAAAGAGTTAATTAATAAAACTTGTATCACTAAAACTATTATTATCTAAAAAAAAGAAAAGAAAAGAAATGCGCACAGAAGAATTAGATTTCGGTATCAAATAACTCATAGAGGTTGATATGCCACTAAATAAAAACAACCAAGCCACCAATTTATTCACTCAGAAATATATACGAATAGACACTTTTTCTCCCGTCCTGAATTCGTACACTTATTCTACGAATGGTACTAAAAAGTTCTTCTCTCAACCAGGGAAATAGGTTGTGCCGAAAATGTTTCAACATGCACACAAACATTCTTGAACATTTAATATATATATATAAGCTTTTCACCCCAAGCAAGGCTGGAAGCCACTAGCACGCAAGGGGTTACAGAAGATTTGGAGCGAGAGCAGATAGGAGTGTCAGAGGAAAGGATGTGGATATATATATATATATATATATACTTCGAATATACTTTATAATCAGTGATGAGAGCTACTTCTGCATCATGCATGCGATAGTAGTTTCCAGAATGTATTCGCTCACGATACACAGACCCCAACCTCTAGGATCATTGTCTTGCGTGTCATGTTACAGTTCTCACTTACCCTTGATGTTTGCGGAGAGAACGTTGCACCGTGAATATCTATAATTCATTCTATTGCCATTCTTGCATCAACAGGAAGACGCCATGCTATCCCAGCAGAATATTGCTCGTCTACTTGATGTCCATGCTATTCAACATTGTCTGCAAGATATTCCAAACACCCCTGGCTGATACACATATATATGCGATTATTTACTGTCATCCATGTATATTTGTACATTTTATCTTGCGTAAATTGAAACCAGATTCAAAGTATTGCAATTATTTTACCGTCAACGGATTCATAAGAAAAAAAACATTCATGTTAGGTCATTGGTCAGATTTTTGTGAAGTGTGTCAGAACATATAAGTTTTCAAAATGGTGCAATGGAAAATCTTAAATATTTGTCCATGTAGACATGACTATCTTTTTGTTATGTCACATCACAGAAACCACACGAAAGTCTGCGATCATCGAAAATGTAGAACAATAGAACCAAAGCAGCAAGCTGCATTAATTAATGAAGCGCAGGAATAAAAAAAAGTGGCTTCGTTGAAAATCAAAACTAAAGACATAGAAACTGAGCTACACTGGAGAAAGAAAACGGTGATATACACTGACATGCAGATGCTAATGTGTGTGAAATGGCATGCCTGCCGTTCAGCATAAAGTGAGTGATACTAAAACATTTGAAGATTTTGACGATGTTAAAAAACGGTTACATATGTTAATAATTAGTTTTTCCGCAAAATACCGCTCTTGGTCATTGTATATAATAGGGTACTACCATCAAAATGAAAAAGCAAAAGTCTGTACCACTTCGTTTCGCGTGCCCTAATAAAATCTCTGAATTTCTGGATTGCACCTCGTACATCATACAAATATATATAGCTCGGCAGGCTAAACATTTACGTCTTTTAGAATCTGTTCATATCAAGCTTCATTGATTCACATTGTGCAGGCAGAAGAACATTCTTCGTTCTCTGTGTCTCATGGATGAGTCGTTAGTACAATTCTTTTCTGTCTTATACTCACTAGGAGCTTATTTATATCGATCTATTCTTCTAGTAATAGATTTATTTTAGTCGTGGCTCCTTATTCTCCCACCTCGCCATGCACTTTTCAGTTTCGCCGTTTATGACTATTTTTCTGTATATATGGGGTTTTGTTCTAACGAATCTTTCTGAATAAGTGTTGGGCGAAAAAGAATCCTTTTAAAGAAAGCGCTCCGTTATTTTTAAAACAATATATACATATACATATATATATATATATATATATATATATATACATATATATATATATATATACATATATATATATATATATATATATATATATATATATATATATATATATATATATATATATATATTAGAAAAATAGTAGAAAAGTAGAAAAATATGTTCGAACTTAAGAAAAGTATTAAATATAAATCAATGTAAATATACAAAAGCAACTATTAATTGGTTCAACAATATTATAAACGAAATCAATTGCTCCTTTTACAAATATGTATAAAAGTCTTTTATGCATCCATTGCCAAATATATATTAAATAAAAGATTAAATTTAGCAATGCAACACATAAACATTCAAGATGAAGAATCAGACATAATTAATCATTGTAGAAAATCATTATTATGCTACAACAATAAAACATAGCCAAAAAAAGAATAATAGCAATAAGAATAATAAGAACTTTGACGTATCAATTTGCTGTTATGATGGCGGAAGTTATGCGAACTTGTACGGATATATGTCATACAGAATTTATCAAATGTCATTAATAAAAAGGATATAGGTTTATATAGAGATGATAGTTTAATAATTGGAAGAAATTTTAATGATAGAAAAACAGAAAATATAAGAAAACAAATAATGGAAATATTTAACAAATTAGGATTTACAATAGGCATGAAATCTAATCTAAGTATAGCAATGCAGACGAGGATAACCGCCTGAATAATGTAAATGAAAGTAGAACCATTTATTAAATTAAAAGATCATTAGGATAATTTTGTAAAAAAGTTACATGTAGATTATTAAATCTCAAAAAAGTAATATAGGAAAAATAAGTAATCAAATAGTAAAAAATAGGTTCGAAATTAAAAGAAGAATTTTAAATATAAATCAATTGAAAAATACAAAAGAAACTATTAATTGCTTCAACAATATTACAAAGAAAAACAATTGCTCCTTTATACAAATAGGTATAAAAGTCTTTTATGCATCCATTACCAAGTACATATTAAATAAAAGATTAAATTTAGTAATACAACACATAAACATTCAAGATGAAGAATTCGACATAATTAATCATTGTAGAACATCATTATTATGCTACAACAATAAAATATGGCTAAAAAAGAATAATAGCAATAATATTATCGTTTGGGCACATGATTTCTTTTCACACATATTACGTTAAAATGAAAACGGGGGAACATGAATTGAATTTTCGTCATTTGATGTTTCATTAATTCCGCTAATGAAATAGCGCTATATAAACATGGCCAAATTGAAACGCTGATTTAAAAAATATCTTTAATTCATTAGAAGCCTGTACAACCGCTTAGACCAGCTCATAATATAGAAAGAAGCCCGAACTACCACCAGTCACGATGAACGGGTGTCCCCTCGGGGAAGCACAGTGACTTGAAAGCCTATTGGGCTTCAAACTTGCACCTGGCCTCAGATGGAATTCGTACATACGTTCCATTGCTAAGGATGTAGATAAAATGGTCGGCTCCCTATACCGCTCCAGTAAGTACCTGACTCCTCATGCTATCCTCTACCGTTACAAGATCCAGAACTGGTCAGAAATGGTGTACTGTTGTCATATTTGGGCGGGAGCTGCCCAGACCTCACTCTCCAGTTTTGATAGTCTAAAAGCATATCCGAGCCCTTGTGAGTGACGAATTATTCTCCATCCTTCAACTTCTCTCTTACAGGTGGGATGTGGCAAGCCTCTTGGTGCTCTGTCGCTACTTCCACGGAAAGTGCTCAGACGAACTACATTCCCTGGTTCCGCCAATTCAAACCTTCACGGCAAGAACACGCTATTCCACTTACATAGCAGCAAACCACCCACATTCCCTTCGTTCCCTTCCATTGCTGAGAAGTAAGTTCCACTCAAACAGCTTCTTCCCGAGAACCACTGCTCTGTGAAAGCGACTCCTAAGAGGATGTTTCCCCGATCACTACAATCTTAATTGTTCGAGGGTTAACCGTTATCATCCCCTCCTATCTGCACAAATTGCTCCTTAACGTAACCTTCTACCTAGATTGACCTTGTACAGGATGAACGTTACTGTAAAAAGTTCTGAGTGGATGTAATCATGATGTTGCCTCAAAGATACCGAAAGATAGTTGAATAAAATGGCATCTATATGGTTAAATAAATCAATGGACAAATATCTAAATATTGTCTTTAAAATTCACTTAAAACATTACGAACTTTTGTTTTGGGTGGGTGCTGAGAAGTTCTCGGTACGACGAAGAGGTACTTCTAAAAATTTGCTTTGGTCATTTGGGTAGGTTTTAGGAATAAATCACCTTATATATAGTCTGCACCAGGTTACTGGGAACTTATTAAAATATAAAGAAAAACAAAGATATTTAACAGAAAATAAATCAAAAAGTATTTACAGATGTACAACTTAAAAAACAAAACAGAATGTTTATTCAGTAAAACGGACGCAATCTAGAGGACGATTTGGAATGCGGCTTTAGGATAGGCTCACGCCGTGGTCAGGTAGTTGGCTTTCAATGAATTCTTTATATTATGCAGTCACTGGTTGTTCGCCATCTCGATGACGCCTGAGTCATAGTGGCTTAGGAGATTAAAATCAGGAGAGTGTTATGGGTCCTTACCTATAACTACAGGATGAACTCTTCCTAACACTATGTATACTACGCCTCTCAAGAGATAGAGGGACGAATCGAGTCGAGCCGATAGTAGTTCACTCCAAACCAGACTGACAGTCATACTAACACCTTCAACATCTTATATTATTATTCCGTGTAATATATCTTCGTTATTTCTACTCTTGTGTTCGTGTTGTTCTTCCTTGGTCCTAACCTGGACCATAACAGAGAGGTAGGTGGCTACATGTTATCGGGGTGACTTGATCGTAAAACTGCTTTGCAAGCCACTCCTGGGTCGCGTGTGCCATGTCGGAAAAAGAAAAGTCATTTTGTGCACGGTTACTCCCCATTCCAGAGCTTCAGCATGGTATCTATCACTTCGGTGATAATGACCCTGAGGTACCTATAGAAAGTAATGGGATGCTATAACATGGTCCTTGCTTTTCCCGACCCCAAGAACCCTCACAGACGACGTGAACTGGGTGTGCATCATGGTTAGTAACTCTACGCATTTCTTCTGTTCACTTGGCCACTTTCAACAAAATGTTCGAGTCACTGCATCTGGTGAGTTATGCTACAGCGTGTCATTTCCAATGTAACCTTGACCAAGAATTCCTCCCACGCCAAAAAAATATTGTTTGGATATTTGGACGGACCGAGTAACTTTCAGCATTCTTCCTATATATTTATAAATTTATCAATTCGTAATCATGTATATATATATATATATATATATATATATATATATATATATATATATATATATATATATATATATATATATGTGTGTGTGTGTGTGTGTGTGTGTGTGTGTGTGTGTTTTAGATGTGTATGTACGTGTCTCTGTGAATTAGCCATTATTTGATCAAATTATTATTTTACTAGTGTAGCATCAATATCCTATCAAGAATCAACTATTTCAGAACAAAAGTTACCCAAAAACATTGTTCCGGTATAAATGCTCTATTTAAGTAGCTAATTAAAGATTTGTTTGCATTCTGTTCCGCCGGTGCAGTCGCAAATAAAAGGCAAAAGAAAGCACACAAGAAAAAGTGTTCAGTTTCTGTTGTTCGATTTCTTCACTCAAGTACCTGAAAATATTTTTAACTAATGCTATTGATTTTTGCGTTTGTTTGTTGTTCAAATTATTTTTAAATCTGAATTCTCACTGAAATATCTACGCATTCCTTTACTCTTTCCAAGACCCCATCCCACCCCAAATGAGTTTCTGTTTATATTGATCGGGACACCTTCGAATTGATGACGAGAGAGACAACCATGTTTATTTGTACAAGATAGATGGTGTATTAAATATTTCAATAGCGAGAAACTGTCCAGTTTCTTTTCTTTTTTTTAAATATTGAGGAAGAGGTGAATAATCCACATATATGAAATGTAATGTGTTTCCATATTATATATTTTGTTTGTGTGTACAACGCTTCCCAAAGAATGCACCACTCCCTTCACTAGCCACAGTGATAGGATGTGACACATAGTTATACGTCGGTTTTAAGACATTATGAAATTACCCGAAGGCAAGGACACGGCACCGCATATTGTTCGAGAAAATACTACACTTTGAGTTCAGCCTTGGGGTTGCTCAAGTTGACTCTGATCCTGTATTTATCTACCCGCTCCACTAAGTGGGGATGTAACACAGGATTGTTTTCACGTGAGGTACCCATAGGTGTACATATGGATCTAAGTAAAATTTTGTTCAGTTATCACAGTCAATATCACGCAGGGGACAAAATACGGTGACCTTCCTTCCTTGGTGTAATGAAGGAGTTGATGCCGCAGGATTGGTATTCCTATAGCCCGTCTCGCTAGTGTTATACCAGCACCGAAGAAGAGTACAAGTGAAGAAAGGAATACATACATTCTGTTCCTCGGTAAATGGTCAGAGAAAGACACTTTGATCCTCTACAGAAATGTCGATTTATATGTAAATTATGTAGCCATTTTTTTTTACTGGTATTATGTTAATAATAATCATAATAATAATAATAATAATAATAATAATAATAATAATAATAATAATACAAGGACCTTGAAATAGGAATCTCAAAAATGTGGCACATGGGAACATCAACAATTCCTGTTGTAGTTGGGCCCTTGGACTGGTTGGAAAAGATTCCAGTAGGCTGACTGAAGGGATCCCTGGAAGTCCATGCCTCAAAGAGATACAAAAAATTGTTCTGACAAGTACAGTCCACACTTTACGAAGGGCTTTATCTATGTAATTATTTTTTTTTTTTGCAGTGGAAAGTGTCATGATGCCATTTCTAACCTTAGGTCCCAGGGCGGGACCCGGAAAGAAATGTGTAAACGCCAGATATCCAAAATAATAATAATAATAATAATAATAATAATAATCGACGTTATTGGAGAACTGGGAACTGTCCCAGAAGCTTTGGGAAAGAAGGAATAATTGGAAATCAGAGGAAGCGTTGGAACCCTCAAGATGGCGGCATTGTTGAAAACGGCAAGCATGGGGAGATGAGTGCTGGATTCATGAGACGTTTTGCTGTCACTTAATCTCTGGTGTAAGCTATCAGTTAACATTGGTGTGAATACTCAATGAATAATAATAATAATAATATTAATATCTTTATCTGAAATACAAAAGATTATTCACATACTTAAAAAACCCTTTCAATCCAATATTATTGAGTTGCTAAGCAAAACCATTATTTATCTTGGATTTCAGGTGAAAGAGTTAATAAAGGATGTATCAAATAGAAAATCAAAAGCAATAATAATAATCATAAAACTTGAAAGAACGCTTAGGGAAAATTGTAGACCGCCAGAAAACTGCCATCAGTTACTCTGTAGGGATTCTCCGAAAGGTTCTAGAGCTAAGAGGAATCTTGTTGACACACCCATGCCTCCAAGAACGTAATTTCCACTACATTAATGTGCGACGCCGACATAGTAATAATAATAATAGTAATGGCAATATTATCCGTATACTTATAAGAAAACGTTCGGTATCCATGGACCGGTCAGCCAGAATTACTGCCGGTTGAAATATATCAAATCTTTTCATTAAATCAATTTTCAGGAAAATAAGTTTCTCAATTCTAGTAGCTGTTATCACTCTTTCCAGTATTGATGGAGGTTTCCTTCTTAACCTTTTATTTGAAGTAGTGTGGAATGTCAACATCTTGATTATGTTATTATTTTCTCTTCTCAAACCCAGTAGCTGTTATCACTCTTTCCAGTATTGATGGAGGTTTCCTTCTTAACCTTTTATTTGAAGTAGTGTGAAATATTAACATCTTGATTATGTCATCATTTTTTCTTCAAGTTCTATCCGTTTTAGCTGATACTACTGTTGCAAGTCCTCTAGTGATGTCGTTTCTATTATTTGGTGCAGTTCTTTGTGATTCTATAGCACCAGTTCACAAGGTTTGAAGAAGTGTGGTCTTCACCAAGACCCACAGACTTTACTTGCTTAAAGCCATTTGACGATTGATCTGAGAAAGCAGTTTTATACAGCTGACAGCCGAAACACGCGTGGCGTCTATATGAAAGTCTCGATCTAACGAGACTATTTAAGAACATAACTAATTTTAAGGTTAATGTTTTTGTTTTGTTGAAATTTGCGGTGTTGAACGAAATTCAATTTCCCTGTCTCATATACTAAATTTATTTTAACTCATCCATACACTGTGGTAGTTGAAGTGTTTGGTATTTACTAAATCCACAGTCAGAATTTTTATGATCGATTCATGATAGGTGCCATCACTGCCTTCATTCCAATTCCAGATCATTGTTTCTGTTTTGGAAAGGTTTATTTTGAGTTCTCTTTCTTGGAACACTTGGTAAAGGATGTTAATTTTCTGTTTAAGATCATTCTTATCTCAACAATGTAAACCTTTGTCATCAGCATACCCACCTCATCAGTACAATGGCCTCGGATGGGAAAGCAAGGTTGTCTTTTATATGTAGATTCGTTTGGGATGTGGTACGGAATTGCTTTATCCATCTCTTCATGTCTATGTCTGTAAATACACAGGGCATAGTAGAGGGCATATTAAATAGACTAGGGCTCTCATTTCCTCCTTGTCATACTCCTGATGCGGTTTGAAATGTTTCCGTATTGGGGTCCTAGCCAGACATGCAAGATTTTGTGGACCGATAATATTCCTTCATTAGATCGGAGCTTGGAGGAAGTCTCTATTGATGTTCTCATATGCTGCTGTGAGGTCAATATAGCAGGTATACAATTTCCTTTTGGAAAGGTATGCAATTTCCTGGAGTTGTTTGATAACATATGTCATTATTTCATCCCTTACCCAGAATGAAAACAAATTGCGTTTCGTGGAGTCAACTTTCATAAAAACGATGAAAGCCTAGTTAATACATAATGTTCATTAATATTTTCACCACAATGGAACCAATTGAATAATAAGCAGCCATCATCATCATCATCATCATCATCATCATCATCATCTCCTTTTCCATAATTTGGAAATAACTTTTCAGTCATGAAGAAGAATAGGGAATAGAATATCGCATTGTTGATTGTATAGTAGAAGAAAAGAACTGGCTGGTTTCAGATTCCACATCGCGTGATTCTCTGTCTCGTTACCATAAACTCTCGATAATAATGACAGAATCACTCATTTCCCGAGAAATAAATTAGCATTTGGGGTCTTGTTAAATTAAAGTTTTATTTACTAATATTTACTAAACTTAGTAAATTTAAGCCACGTGTCCGTCGGCGAGAATAAAACTCACTTCAGTGGTAATGGACTACTAGACTAGCTCAGTAATTGTTTTGCATTGAAGCATTTTTAGATATTTAATATTTTTATCGTGACACAATGCCACAAAAGATATAATTTCATTTGTATTTGAAAGGATTTCTACAAAATGTATGATGGGTGCTGAAATGTTCTCGGTTCGACCAAGAAGAATAATCTTGAGCCATGAAATGTCCATATTATTGCTCATATTCATCCCGTAGTTCAACACACATGGCATATCGTTTCTCAAATTTCTTTAATTCTTCCAAAACAAAAAACAAAAAAAAAACTGATGTTTGTTCGTTGAAATTCTTATTTTAGGAAGAGGTTGGGACGAAACCTTTCCAGCACTCCCCCGGTATACTCCTGTTTATTTTTTACACTACTCTTGCGTCTGGGATATTTTTTCACACTATTCACTGTTATTCCAGACCCCCTGTTTATTTTATTTTCCACTTTTTTTTTTCCCTAGCTGTCTGTCTACTCCAGCTTATCCTTTTATTCCTACTTCCTCTCTCTCCATTTCTCTGCTGAGAACAAATTAATTTTAAATGAGTCTTTCAAACTACCCTTTTATTCTAACCTACCATTCTAGTCTAGACTTAAGAGTAGTTATACGAGATGCTATCCAACTGTCTGGGGAACTTAATACTTGAAATAGTTTCCCCAAAGAAAGAAAAACAGGTTAAAAAATGAGATTTTTTCCCCGGTGGAGTGATTTCAACAGATGTGTGAAATGCCCGTCGGGACACGGGAAATATTAGATAATACGAAAGACGAACAGATTTATCAATATTTTTCACAGTTCTGGTATAAGGCCATGACAATCTTTTTAGTTCGTAGCACCATCAAAACACCTAAGTTATTACAATAGTAATTATCTGCTAATCTGTCTTGCTAACCATTCTTTCATTGCGAAAATTGAAGTTGTAATGGTTTACTTGCTAACTACTCCACAACTAGGCACCAAGCGATACCAACGAGAACTAATATTTATACTATAATGTATTACCGAATATAGCTCAGTGGTTGATAACCTGAAATTTTATATACTGATGTACAAATAAATTACTGGCAACAGTACACTAGATGGTTTTGACCTCTTTGACTTACAGTAAAGGACTTCGCCAGATGAAATATATGTGAATTAATTGGCAAAGTGTAGCTGCGGCTGTCTTAGTCATGGGACGCGTACAGAATTTAACACCGTTTGACCTGGAAATGATCATTGCGACCAGTAAAATGGTGCACTATATCTTTTAAGTGGCAAATCCTAGAATTTTTCTCTAGAAACATTAGCAAGGATATATAAGGAGGAGCTGCTTTCGCTTGTCCCTAGGCCTCATGAATTTAAACGTCCTACGAGGCTGGCATCCCGTTCCCACCCCTTCACCGTTGAAACTGTTAGATGTAGACGTCTCTTCTACTCCAATAGCTTCATGTCTCGCACATCTTGCCTGTGGAACTCCCTTCCCTATTCCTGTTTCCCTGACAAATACAATCTCCAACTATTTAAGTGTAACGTCAATCGACATCTCCAGTTGCCTTGATCTATCCACTTCCCTTCTCCACATCCTTTCACCTTTCATTCCTATCTGCTCTCGCTCCAAATCTTCTGTAACCCCCTTGCCTTGATCGATCCACTATCTTTCTCTTTCTCCACATCCTCTCCTTTACCACTCCTATCTGCTCTTCCTCCAACCCTTCTATAACCCCTTGCGCGATAGTGGCCTCCAGCCTTGCTTAGGGTGATACGCTTAAAAAAAACAAAACATCCTAGAATTTTTCTCTAGAAACATTAGCAAGGATATATAAGGAATATGTGAAAACTGAAGGCACATACAAGTGATGCAAGGACTGAACCGCTGGTGAATAACAATGCTGCTAAGCACACACTGGAGGGGAACATTGCATTAAATCATATACCAATTCCACATTGGTGCCGCTAGGCCCATCAGTCAACGTACAGGGGTTTCTTTGTGGTTTGGTAGTCATCAATTAACAAAGATATAATTATTCGATCAGTGGAATCTTTTACTGAGTTTCATCTGGACACTGGAAGAGTTGGAGCTATGTTGCCTGTTTTGACGAGTCACATTTCCAACGCTTTCAAGCAGACAATCAACATGTGTTGAAAGGACTTTGTATCCAGTATGTCAGCAGGGTGATCTGTAAGCTGTCACTGACTCTGTAATTTATTGGTGAGGGGTGCGAGCAGTCAGATTTCACAACTGCCGCAAATGAAATTGGAAGACAGACCCTACTTTTATTTGTGGTAATCGTGAACTTGGAGTTGGCCTTGACAGTTGTGACATATACATATCTTGTTGCAGACAATTTGTACCCCTTTATGCTCATTATATATCCTGGCGATGATGGTTTTTTCCATCGTGTACGAATGATTTACAAATTATTTCCAGAAATACTCGGCCGACATTCACATACTACATTGTCCAGATTTATGGCCCACTGACCAAACGTCACTAAGTTCCCTGCACCTGCAGCCAACACAATTCGGTTATGAACAGTCGTAGAATGTGTCTAGCTAGATATAACAATACAACTCCAGCACCTCGTAGACTCATGCCACGTCGCCTACCCGCCGTTATTCACGTAAAGAGACGATCGCATTCTTACCTACTAATTTTGTCGCACTTTAGTTATATAAATAATCCATGATGCAATGTGCTACAGCAGTTATTTGAAAACACGAATAAATTGCAAAACACATTTTTTTAATTACGTAATAAGTCCTCCGAAACAATCAGAACAATTTTCTTAAAATTCTTAATGAAAATATTTCAAATAAGAAGCATTATTCATTATATATCTTATGGTCTGCCATTCGATCACAGACATGATTTTCCTATCATCGTTAGAGACAAAACTTTCGAATACTGCCCAAGTTCTTATCTTATTATTTACACTTGAAATTGTAATCTCCAAGCTGAGAAGGGACCAGTCGGAATGAAAAAAGAAAAAAGGGAAAATCTGCCACATTCAACACCAGGGACATTAATTACCTGTTACCTTCCTTTGCCTGTTAAGCGCCAGAAGTCGTTTACGCTGAATGTCTTAAACAAATACACGTAGAAGTGGCTTCGTAACTCTAGAAGACACATTCGAATTGAATCCCTGCTTCTAAGCCAAACGTTGTTAGCACAATATTCAAGTCTGTTTTACGTTCGCCTATCGTCCGTTCACACTCCTGCCCTGTCTTTTGAACAGGAGTAGTGGTTTATGCCTTCTTTCCTGTTTAAGATTGTGTTTCCGGTTCCTTCTACAATCTTTTTCATCTTCAGTAGCCCTTGCGTTTTAGTGGCGTTATCACTTTTTTGGGGGTGAATTGATTGTATAAAAAAATTACCGTAAAAAAACACTGTAATGAAACTTTTAAAATATAATGTCTTATACACTCAGTTTTATTACGATGGGAAATTTGAATTTAAGCGCGGCACCAGACTGGCGTCGAGATCTCATCAATTTATAGCTGAGCTGGCTAGATGTAATCGTAAATTCTATGCTAACAGTTTCTTCTCTCGCACTTCTCCCTTGTGGAAATTCCTTCTGGCTCCATGCTTTCCAGTCAACTTTAATCTGCAAAAGTTTATATGCAACGTCAATCGCTATCTACTGTCCACCTGATTATTCTCTTCTCTTTCTGCTCATCATTACTGTTTCTGTTCCTAATTTTTTCACACCCTATAACCCCTTGTGTTTTAGTGGCATTACTGCCTTACTTGGGGTGATTCCGATAAAAAATAAAAAAAACTCAAGATAGCAGAGATAGTCAAGGGACAGCGCAGGATATTATGAGTGGTGACCAATCAGAAAAGAGTTTGTTTTTGTCGAGGCTTTGCTGCCGCATTTAAAAAGAAAGTCAAACAGACTATGAATTCAAGACAGATTAAATTTATGTCGGGAAAGCACAGGGATTTTATTTTGGTCAGTGTTTTAAAAAATGTTTCAGCAATTAAAACTAAGTTTCTGTCTGAGAGGAAAACTTATTCTATCCATTTTATTAATGTTTTTCGTATTTTTATCACAACGTTTATGGTTTTTACATTCTACGACCGTTAATCATTCTGTATGAATCGAAAAATAAAGAATAATCTTTTGACGAGACTTCAACTTACTTTCGCTATCCTTCGGATCTTGTCTGACCGAACAGTGAACTGTCGATCGTTAAGCTTTTCTAAAGCTAGCGAATAGATGTTGTTCAAATTAAGTCACCTTGCTTAGTTATTTATTGTCGCATTTGTACTCCAAATCATATCATTTGTTCATATCTCGAAGTGCCTGAATTTCTTACAAGAAACTGGTTATAAAATTAATCGTGAAAAGAAATTCATACAAATTGAAAACTTGAATTTATTTTTTAGATAAAATATTGTCAGCCATTATTAATTTTTAACTCGTATTTCTTTCATAATAATTTCAGTCGCTTTTAAATGCAACTATTAAGACAGTCTGCGGCCATTAGTAGACAGCACCAATCGGAAATAACTTTAAAATTATAATGTTTTATTTCTAAGTTTTGACAATCATTCATTATGATTTCTCATCACTACCGGACGTCTACAGATAAAATGAACTATTAATTTATTAAACTTTGAAAAAAAAAAAAACTCCAGCAAGTATCCAGAATTGAATTATTACTTCCCCCCCACCGACGACTGATTACATAAAACGTGTCTAAACACGAAAATAAGATATTTAATCAAAGATCGAGTCAAACAAATTATATTTAAAAATAATATGCGTCGTTCTATAAACGAACTCATTCAGGTTAGTCTAACACAAAGTCATAATGAGAATTAATTTCAGTAGCAAGATTAAAGACTATGAAATTAGTTTGCTAACCACACCTGTACTATAGATCCGATAGCTATCAAGGCGGCCGATGCGAACTTTGAGAGACAGTCCAAGACGCAAGCTACAAATTGAAGATGTCAAAATCAAGCAAGTACAGAAATTTAACAATCTAGGAAGTGTTTTAACAGATGGGGGAAAATGTGACACAGAAATCCAAAGGTACACTGGAATAGCGAAAGATACTTTCCAAAAGCTAAACAATGTATTAATAAACAGGAAAATTCTATTAGAAATAATGAAAGTGTTCTTAACTACAATGTAATATTAAGCCTCCTATATGACGTTGAATGCGGAACAGTTTCCTCACAGATGAAGAGCAGACTTGACACAACAGAGATGGGGTTCTACAGAAGAACTGCGCATCTGAACAACGAGGAAAATTTAAGACAAATGGAGACAAAAAGGACACATACTTAGAATCAAAAAGAGACAGTTGAAATTTTGGGAGAAACAATAAAGAGGGTTTGAATAATTTGACACTCACATGACATATTGAAGGCAATAGGGACAGAGGAAAAATGACTATGACTATAATAATGATAATAATAGAATACTTAATATAAATTTAGAATATGATAATATTAAAAATACTATTAGGTTGGTGTAAAAATAATGTCGTTTTTTGACATGATCTTGAACGTCAAAAAACGACATTATTTTTGCACCAACCTAATAATAAGAATTCTGATATTAAGAATACCAAACATAAACTTTACTACCACTACTACCATTATTATTATTATTATTAATAATAATAATAATAATAATAATAATAATAATAATAATAATAATAATAAATACTCAGATGTTAAACTGAGTATGGCTCTAATGGCTTCTGATCTTAATTGATTGGAGGTGTTAACATGTTCATGTTTTGTCTTAGTGAATTAAGATGGACTACAGTAAATATCCCATTTAGTACCACAGATTTGCACGCCAGTTACCTGACCATAACTAACTAGACATATCCTCTCGGGTATTTGTGCTTTGCATCTCTGTTCGTGAGCGAGAGTAGTGAGGGACATCATAATCAGGTGTCGATAGTTATTTTTTTAAAGTTTGAAGTGCATGATAGCCAAGGCGACTTTGGAATCACGTCTCGATACTTGGGAACAAATTCAACTGCAAACTCTCTGAAAGGACTGGGTCAAGAAAAAGAAAAGTTCTAAGTGGTCAAACATCCTATGGATGGCTGAATGTATCCAAAAAATCCTGAATATCATCAGTCTCGACATCAGCAAGTCGATGATGGACACCGCCGAGTAACTGAAAGTATCAGAGTCAATCATTAGACGTGCGATGTACGAAGGCATTTCGTACAATCTTTCGTAATGAAGAGAGGCCAATTCATATCCGTTAAGACACGGGAGAACGGGCAAACCTAATCGAAACGCTTACTGAACAAGCAGCTTGAGATGCTCGGTATGCTTTGTTTCTTCTCCGAACAGATGGCTCTACACGAACTGCACACTAATGCACGCAAAGTTCAGATCGTCCATGCTGGTCCCGGGGATTGTGAGCAACGAGAGCCTTATCATGCCGCTCCACTTCTTCGTGGCCAAGCTCTTGGCCAATGGGATAGCCCAGTGGAGGCCGTACGATTTCCAGAAAAACTCCATTCTCTCCCACATGATCCATGTGACCCAGAGATGACTGGCTGAGAATTTCCGCAATCATATCACTCCCACCATGTGTCATACTAATTCTCCTAGTTTTAATCCATTGAAGATGAGCAACATGAACGAGAACACGTGACTTAGACATCCTGTCTCTTCCGAAGTCACATCGAGGCCGTCCACAAGACTCGCAGTAGTTTTATTGAATAACCTCTTTTTAAGTTGAATATGTGTCCAATTGTTTTAAATATACTGATGTTTAATTTGAATTTGTTTCACTTTATATTATAATTTGTGCACTATCATATATATATATATATATATATATATATATATATATATATATATATATATATATATATATATATATATATATATATATGATAGTGCACAAATTATATATATATATATAATGGGTGTAGGTGTTTGTAAATTCTTTTTACGTCGTCAGATAAATGTATGTGAAGAAACATTTATTTTCTATAACAAATCCTTACTTTTCAATAATTTACTTGTTTGTCGCAGATCACAAATAGTATACAATAAAACTTTCAGATAAAATTCAGCTAATAACTGTGCAAGGCAATAGATGATACACACTCCTGTATATATATAGTATGTGTGTGTGCGTGTATAATTGAAAAATACATCATAAAGATACGCTGAGTCATCAGTGATATACCTGGATTTCATTTTCAATCTCGGGTTTTAAATATTAGCTCCACCAGTAGCCGACCCGCTTCTGAAGATAGCAGACTGACCTCGATCGTTACACTATATATATATATATATGTATATATGTGCGTATGTGCGTGTGTGTGTGTGTGTGTGTGTGTGTGTGTGGTAATGTAGTAGATCGTCAGGGTACCATTCTGTTTGTTGATTTTATAAATGCTTCAAAAATCTAAAGTCTTTTGATTCATTTTTTTTCAATTGTGATTATTATTAAAAAAATGTTTGGTGTGTATCAACACTTAAACAAATATCGGGTATTGAGAATTTTGTAGTTTAAATTTTACAACATTCACTCGGCCATTTTATAACCTTTATTAAGCCATTTTACAAAATTCAGTCGGCCATATCTTGTCGACCAAACATTTTTTGAGTATTTCTACTATGATGCAAGAACTATCGGTAAATATAGCGATTGTGAAATGCTGTATTTTCTTAAGTCAAAATCGCCTAAAAATGGTAAAATAATCTCATAATCCAGTCGCTTGTCTGTATCTATCACTAAGAAATAGTTAAGTTGATGCCAAAATTTATTTGACTAATGATATGCACGAAGAATTTCTTTCGTTATTTCGTCAGAAACGATCTTCAGTCTTTGTGGCAAATTTTCATTTTTAGTTCTTTAATTAGCAAACAACACTGTTGACTGTTATCAGTTGATACATCATTGATTTTTTTTCTTTTTTGTTGACACAGCTTATTGAATTTATTTCTTTAAGACGTTTTTATTCTTTAATTTTTTTTATTTATTTATTTACTCAAACGATTGCAGTTTACTATCCGTATCGTTTCGTGCATTCTGCCAAAGGAAAGCTACTGAGTTTACAGGGTTAAAATCAGTGTTGTATTTCTCTTCGGCGAACTGACGAAAGCGATGAAACATACCGAATCGTTTCCCGACCCATCCTGCTTTCTTCACTGTAGTGGAATTTAAAGCTGACCTAGGCGTTACAATGAAAGTAAGATAAAATGAAAGAACAAAAAAATAGCAACGAAAAGACATCATAAAAGAAATTCAGACAACTTACTCTATTTGGTGACATATATGACTCACTCCTTACCCTTCAAATCGTTTAAATATCTCCCGTATCTTATATGCGAATCTGAGGGATATGTTAGGATGCTTACCTCGGCGCCGGAGATTATAAGTACTAGTCTAGCCTAACTCCATCATCATCATCATCATCATCATCATCATCATCATCATCATCATCATCATCATCATCATCATCATCATCATCATCATCCCTTTGACTTTTGTAATTGTGCTGGGGATCCGAATGCAGAAGCTACACTGAATCTTCTCCACAACGGTCTATCAAGGGCAGCCATCAGCAATTCTGGTATAGTCATACTTGTCCATTGTTTGACATAGCCCAACCAGTTTTTTCGTTGGTTTCCTCTCCTACATCCACCTTCAACGGTGCCCTGTATGATGGTCTTGCACAGGCTGTAGGTAATACATAATACTGTAAAATTATTTACTCAAATATGTTTGTCTATGTCATTATAATCACTATCAACACCAGTTTACCTGATTTGATACAACCTTTTCTTCTTCTTCTTGTGCCCTGTCCCCTCAGGGTATGAGCGATCATGGCTTTCCCAAATTTCCTGTACCTTGTAGCTCTTAATAAACTTTATTAATGGATGGCGGAACAAGGCTTAGAAGAAAGATTGTCTTTCTTCTAAGCCCTGTTCCGCCATCCATTTACTCAAGCTCTCTAAATATGTTATGCGTTGTTTTCCTCTATCCCTCTTGCTCTCTATCTGCCCCGTGAGTATCAGATTTTCCAAGCACTCCTTCCACATTATGTGCCCCATAAGCCTCAACTGTCTCTTCTTGATGTTACATATGAAAGATGAAGTAAAGTTACTGAGCATATTATTAAAGTTACTGAGCATATTAGATTGAGAATTTTTTCTGAGTATGTTAGCAGTACTCATGAGTACAATTTTTTGTATCTCAGATCATTGTGGATTTCCTGGGATTTTCTTAATCTGTGTATCAGTATTTCTATGCATTGTGTGATGGATCTGTATGCCAACAAAATGACGTAACGTTGCGATACAAACAGGGCCGGTTCAAGGTACTGGCAACTCGGGCAGTCGCCAGGGGCACCATCAAGGCCGAGGGCGGTAACATGCCGCCATGTCATGTTTTTGGGATCTTCCAAAAATGAAGCTTATAAAAACCTACATGACTCAAGACAGATTAAATTTTTTGGCTATTTTGTCAATAGAACTTGATCTTGTAAAGAAGATAGGTGTAGAAAGTTCCATGAAAATATTTGCAGATCTAAAGACTAGAAAATGTTTTAGATAGAATAATGAGTGTTTTCTTTAACTTGTATCAAGTTGTATATTGGAATAAACTCGTTATTCTACTATTTTTCTCCTTGTGAAAAATTTAAAAAAAATTGTACTTGTAAGGCCGTCGAAGTTCAGCTTGCCCGAGGTGCCAGCAACACTATGGCCGTCACGAGGTACAAATATACGAATCATACGAACATTCAGGCTGATAATGAGAAATTACTCACATGCATACTGCCTCGTTATTTGAAGTCAGTGTTTTTTGGACCACGTAAAAATCGTGATTTACGCGATTTGGGAACAGATTTTGCGACACATAACCTTGCAGGTGGGGCCCAGTTAGAAATATCTTGAGGTCGGAAAATCCAGTCCTCTCAAGGAGTTTTTGATTGAGGACATTCCCAAATATTTAGATATGATTCCCAAGTTGCCTTAGCTATCTATCCTTGAAACTTCAAAAGAAACAACCTCTTCACACCGGCCATAATGCTCCCCCCTACTCCCGCTCACGAACAGCGATGTACAGTGAACAAGAGGCATGTCGGGCTAGTTATGGTCAGGTAACTGGCAAGCAATTATGTGGTACTAAACGGGATATTTACTCTAATCCATCTTAATTCAATAAATAAAAAAATGAACATGCTAATATTTTTGATCAGAAGCCACGAGAACCATGCCAGATTTAGCATCAGAACATTATTATTATTATTATTATTAGTAGTAGTAGTAGTAGTAGTAGTAGTAGTAGTAGTAGTAGTGATGTGCTTGTCAATATTCTTAATATTAATATCACAATTCTTATCATGTATTTTTAATATTATCATATACTAAATTTATATTCTGTATTGCCTTATTATTATTATTATTATTATTATTATTATTATTATTATTATTAATGCTAGTAGTAGTAGTAGTCGTAGTTCAATTAAAAAAGCTTAATTATCGTACAAATTAAAGCTTGGTGTCCTGAGAGAAATGCGATGTTTTATCATTGCATTCATATATGGTATTTCCACTGTAAATGGCTTTCCTTCTTTTCTGTTCTCCTGATTTGCCGGTATTTTCAACTCGACTAAGACTTTGTTTTCATAAATTTTTTTCTGTTCCAGCTAAATTGCTTTTGTTTTCTCCTCTAAGCATGTTATCAAAAGGATTTTACTGTTGTTCTACTATACTGTATTATATACGCATTTCAATAACATAAATGCTTACCTGTATATATATTAAATGTTTCCTTAATATTAACCTGTGGGCGTTTTCTCTGCCCGTCGGTCTTACACGTAATCATATATATTAAGGTAATTCTTATCATCATTTCATGCCCTAGCCATAAAACTTAGCCACATTACTTAGTATTGTGGCTGGACACACCATACACATGCCACACATTTTCGGTGAGTAGCTCATACCACTTTCATCACCAAAGTATCCAGTAGGTTTATTCATACTAACAGGTCTGTGTTATACTTATAAATAGGGCTTATTTAACTACTTTGATTAATGTTAATCTTGGGTGCATAATACAAGGAGAGTCCTAATAATTGTTTATCATAGAATGGAACGTGGTAA
Organism: Acanthosepion esculentum; assembly: GCA_964036315.1. Classification (NCBI taxonomy): domain Eukaryota; kingdom Metazoa; phylum Mollusca; class Cephalopoda; order Sepiida; family Sepiidae; genus Acanthosepion; species Acanthosepion esculentum. The sequence goes on from OZ038480.1 coordinate 54,745,562, forward strand.
TGCTAGAAAGAATAAAAAAAGAAAAATGCAACTTTATTTTTTAAACAGTGCAATCATAAAAACAGGTAATAAAAATTTGAACCTATTACAATAATTAACTTTTCCTGACTGAGCTGTTTAATAAACGGTGTGGTCTAAATAAACACGGGGGTCGGAAATTTTCCTTAAAAAAATGAATAAATAAAGATCCATCTTCTGTTAGGTCGCCGAGAATACGCTGAACGTTTTCGCGCGAAAATCGCAAGCCTTAATGCACAGTTAAACTCTGTAGCAGATATATCTACAGTATACTTCGTATTCTTTCAAGTTTAAGGCTAAGAACAACTTATTTATGGTATCAAAATAAATATCGATATATCAATACGTTTGTACCTGCTTACGTACTTTCAGTATACTTTCTAACCTTTACTAAAATTACCGGGGACAATGTCAATTAAGCGTTCGCATAGTAAACTTAAGTTCAGTCCCTGGGCTGAGTAGTACAGATATAGACTCAGTGAAGGCAGGGCGTTTAATAATTGAGCAGTACTAAAAAGAAAAAAATAATATCCCTAGACATAGACAGTGAAACGAGAAAAATCTACCCATATTGATCAAATAATTGGTTCAGTTAGAAATACCTTGTAGGTTACCTGGATCAACAGACACGCGAAGAAGTCAGGAGGGTACAACGACCGAAACGTTGGGATAATAACAACAAAATTGAGGATATTATTTCTAGTGTAGATAATACAAATAATTACCAGAGTTATCCGGAAAGTATCCAACTATTTTGATCGAGAATCAGTTGTTCGGCATTGGTGTAATCGGGAATAGAATCCTTGAATCGTGAGCACACACACAGATTTTCATACGAATTTCAAGATGGCAGGGAGATGCCAGCGATTGTGCGTATGTATTACGTGAAGGTTATATATATATATATATATATATATATATATATATATATATATATATATATATATATATATATATATATATATATATAACGTAAATCATTCATACGAAAAACATAATGAAGCAAATTATATGGCAAGAATCATTCTCGCAAACAATATTTAATAATAAAATACAATCAACTTCGAATCCGTTAATGAATGGTATGATCCTTGTTTATAAATTCCGGTTTTATCAGGTCTTATTTTTTCTAATAGCCCGGCACATATAGTACTGGTGTTAACAAAATAGTGCTCGATGTAATAAAACAGAGCTATTAAGTATATATTAATAAATATACATATTATCCCTCACTGATAGCACGACTAGGAGTTTCATGCACAACGCAATCTTCAGGTGCTGAGTTTAGACTGACCGTTACGTAATTTAACTTTTAAAAAATATCTGCTTATCGCAAAGTTGGTGCAGTTATATTTTATACTGGAATTAGATTCTTTTTATTTTTCATTTAAAAAAATATATTTGGAATTTAAAATAAGCGGGATTTGTACATACCGAGAGTAACTGCAAAATTGTCCAAATCGTGTTACAACATAATTGTCTATTCCACAAAATGTTTAATATATATATAAAAAAAAACTAATTTAGTTTCTTTTTTGCAGGTGTTCAGATAAGACGTTTAGCAATCTGAAAAACCATTTGAGTTATTCAGATAGAAAGAGAACAGGTTTAAATCGTTTTGTGTCAGCCCCACCAACGGAACAATGGTGAGAGGAAAAAATCATTCAGGCCTTCAGTAATGTTATCAACATTCACACTCTGGCTTCCATCTTCAATTCCATTCAAGAACCATCAAGAGAACGGTGAATAAGTTTAAAAAAGAGGGATCGGTAGAGAGGAAAACTGGATCAGGAGGTCACAACAGGAAGAGGGATCATCATTTCAACTTAGAGCTAAAGCGATCAATTAGAAAAGATCCAACTCAATTCATAAGACGTTTGGCACGTGAGAGAGGGGTTTCAGCTATGACAGTCCAAAGAGCAGTGAAAAAAGACATGAAAATAAAATCGTACATGAAGTGTTTGAGGCACCTTGTTACTCCAGGACCGAAAGTTAGGTTAGAGAGGGCGAGAATCATCTTGAATGAGTTGGAAAATGATCCCGGAATTATATATATATATATATATATATATATATATATATATATATATAAATATATATATATATATATATATATATATAAATGATATTGAACTTTATTTCAATCCTTCTTGAGCTTCCGATTTTTAGCTATGATTAATTCATGATGAACATGCCATTTTCGTTTATTATCGATTTCATCACGATTCTTCTGTTAAGCTTGGAGAGTAATTATACAATCTTATTGCTCAAAGTAGAGCCCAACAGTGTTATAAAAACATCGGAGAATTCCAGTAAGATATATTTAATCATTTCTAAGATACAACGGTTCAAAGCTTAATCTAACAATTGGACAGCTTTGCTGTTACACTATTTGAACAATTTTGTTGTGACAGCCGGTATATGAGTAAAAAAAAATATTTTAGAGTTATGAATAATATTTTTTATTTTTTATATTAAGCATAATTGAGATTACTTGATTTTTTTTGTTTTTTTTTTTAAATGAAACCGTAATTTACATTAAAAATGAATCTGGATCAATGTATTTAAGCAGATATTTATTTTTATGCCTACATGTAACCATCAATTCATTTCTCTTGTTTAATAAGCTAGGGGTATTTAAGTGTTTTAAGATAACTAATTTTTCAACAAGACATAAATTACATCTATTTCCTTTCCCGTTGTAAGATTTGGCCCTTGCTATAATATCCCGGAAGTAAGTAGTAACCTAAAATTTAATATTGCGATGGGAGCATTTGACTCAGCAGAGGCATGTGAGATTATCCGGATCTTGTTATTGTGGCGACTAAGGTTTATTTTCGACATTAAGGACACCAAACTTTATAGCGATGACGGTGTAATTCTCCTCCTGGAACTGCTCCTCCTCTACCTATCCATCTTTCATGGTAGATGCCAACCATTGCATCACGAACAATGTGACTAGAGCCCCCTCATGCATGAACCACATGCATCTTCGTATTAGCAGGGGTACCTCTTCTATCTGGTCTGAAATTGTGTTCGAAATAAAGTCCATGTAGACAGTTCCTGTAAGACGTGCTGGGAGAACATATGGACTTACCAAACAGTCACCTACAATTCCAACCCATACATTAATCGTAAACTGATGATAGCGTCTAGCGTGTATTGTAAAAAGGGGATTCCGATCCGCCTACGATGTTGGTTGTGTAGATTTGTTATTAGATCTCTTCCAAATGTTGCCTAATCCATAAACAACACTGAAGAGAAAACAACGGATTAGCAGTTTGTGCAATGAACCACCGGCAAAAGTTCTCCTGTAGTGAGTGATCAGAGAGCGAAAGACCCTTCACACGTTGTAAATGATACGGATACAGGAGCTGCTCTTGAAGTACCTTCCATGCGGTACAATGAGATATATGACATGCAAAGGTCAACTGACGTGTACCGATACTTGGATCGTCTTCGACAGCCTGTAGAATGTACCCTTTGTGGTACTAGCGGATCTCGGTCTTCCTAGATCCATAGTTTGTGGTGTCACGAATACTGTCTCGGCAAAGCGACGATAAACAGCAGCAAATATTGGATAACTCGGTTGCCTAAGGTCTGGAAACACAATCCGAGACAGCCGTGTAGCCTCGCGTCCATTACATTGCTCACACCAAAACAAAGACAAAAGGCCATATAAACATGTCTGCAAATCCTTCGTTTTTGAGTCATTATGTTTAAAGAATGTTTACGGTAGGTGGGCCTATGTTGTCATTTAGACTAGGTTACATTTGTCATTCGTATACATTTGTGGCTAGTCTGTCTTAAACGTTTAACGTGTGTAGTAGTGAATTAACTGAGAATCGTTCCGTTTAAAAATGACAGAATATTCATATCGTGAGCAAGCGGATTTGATTTTTACATACGGCCGCCTTAATGGTAATGGACGCGAGGCTACACGGCTGTCTCAGATTGTGTTTCCAGACCTTAGGCAACCGAGTTATCCAACATAAGCCCAATTTGCGAGACACGCCGCCTAAGCAATTTCCTAGACATCTTTTGAAAACTCACATCAAACACGTTCGTACGAAATGATCTAGATTTTCTCAACCTTCTACCAAATGATGTAAACCATAATACTTACTGTTATGGTCCAGGTTCCTTGTACCACGGTGATGGTCCAAGGTAGAACCAATGAAGAATAACTCGAACACAGGTATGGAATAACACAGCTATATTACAAACAGAATATGTACAAAAGAAGTAGAAGTGTTAGTAATAACAATCAGGTTAGGTTAGAGAGAACTATGTTGTCTCGACCAGTATCACTATTCCAATGTCTTACAGTAATCGTCTGACGCGACTCTGTCTCTGACTGACTCTCACTGACTGGCCGACTGCCTGACTCACTCACTGACTCTGTGTCTGACTCACACGATGTTTATTAACACGCCCACGTGTGTCAAATGTGGCACAAGGCCGGTTTAATGTGGGCTTTCCGAGCCCGTAGGCTCGGGCAAAAATTGCCCGTAGAACCCGTATAAACGGGATCGGGGTGGTCAACTACCCCGAACGAGGCTCTGCCCTTCGGCGGAACCTCGTCCGAGTTTCTCTCTGCCCAAAGGCAGAGAGTTCCCCTCTGCCTCAGAGGCAGAGAGTTCGACCGAATAGCTGAGACGTCCAAAAAGGACTGGATCTCACACGATGTTTAACAACACGCCCACGTATGTCGAATGTGGCACAAGGCCGGTTTAATGTGGGCTTTCCGAGCCAGTAGGCCCGGGCAAAAATTTCCCGTAGAACCCGTATAAACGGGATCGGGGTGGTCAACCACCTCGAACGAGGCTCTGCCCTTCGGCGGAGCCTCGTCCGAGTTCCTCCCTGCCCAAAGGCAGAGAGTTCCCCTCTGCCTCAGAGGCAGAGTGTTCGACCTGCTAGGTGAGTCGTCCAAAAAACTGGATCTCATACTGCTGCTTCCTCTTGAGGCGCAGTATTTATGGTGTACGGGATAGTCCATTACT
>OZ038480.1:54755582-54793082 GCA_964036315.1 Acanthosepion esculentum
ATGCAAAAGACAAAGCAAAATCCGAATATTAAAGTTTACTGTTTTAATTTTGTTTTGCTTACATATATATATATATATATATATATATATATATATATATATATGTGTGTGTGTGTGTGTCTGTGTACATTGTCTCGAGATGGATCCCTTGATGGTGTAGTACATACTCGAATCCAAAAGGCATTGGTTGCGTTAGGAAAGCTAGAGAAGCGTTTATGTTCAGACAAGCATCACTAGCAGTACTAAAGTTACAGTTTTCCAAACTTATATACTGACCGTCATGTTTTGCTCTTCAGAAGTCTGGACGACTTACTCTCATCACCTGAAATGGCTTGAGCGCTTTCATCAAAATTGTCTAAGCAGAATCCTTAACATAAAATGGTAGTCTATAATATCTGACACTACTGTTCTTCTCAGGGCCTGCTGTCCAAACATAGAAAACTTACTGATTAAAAATCAGATGAGATGGGCTGGAGATGTAGGACTCATGGATAACAGTAGGTTGCCCAAGCAGCTATTTTATGGCGTCCTTGTAAATGATAAGCGCCCTCAGCATAAGCCAAAAAAGAGATTTAAGGACTGTGTGAGAAATAACTTTAAAGAGCTTAGGGTCGGGGTGGATGACTGGGAAAATCTTGCTAGTGATCGCAAATAAGCGGCGTAGGGCTGTTGTAGAAGGATGTAAGTCAGCCGAGAAAAGAATTTAGCACATGCAGCACTGAAAATGGATTTGAGGAAAAATATTACCAGGAGTTTGGATGGCAGTACTGCAAGCTTGAAATGTGGTCGTATCCTAAAGCTCGGTATGTTTATCATCTGAAATCACACGAGAGACGACCTCACCTTACCTCCAGGACCCGATACTCTTATTTCAGCAGACGCTCCGTTTTATGAGCTCTGATACAGCGAAACAGTCTGTGTGTGGATGACGATATATATATATATATATATATATATATATATATATATATATATATATATATATATATATATATATGTATATATATTACGCATTTCACCCCAAGCAAGGCAGGAGTGCCACTAGACCGCAAGGGTTACAGAGAGTGGGAGCAAGAGTAAAGAGACGAGATTGAGAAAAGGATAAAGGAAAGGACGGGAAATTAGATCAAGGCATCAAAAGATGTCGATTGACATTACATTTGAACATTTGAAGACTATAACTGTGAGGGAAGCAAGTAAGAGGAAGGTAGTTCGACAGACGGGAAGTGCGAGCTGTTGGAATAGAAGAGGCAGTTACATTTTCATTTATTTCAACAGTAAAAGGTTGGGACTGAGATGCCAACCTAGTAGCACGCATAAATTCATGCAGTTTAGGAACCAACGAAAATAGTTCGTTGGAGCAGTTACCGTGAAAATACGTGTAGAAAAGACAGAAGGAAGCGACGGCACATCTGTGAAAAAGTGACTGTAGGCGAGATGCCAGATCAGGACCAACCACATTGCATATCCATCTCTGGATTTTGCCGAAGACCTTGAGACGAACAGCGGGAGCTTCAGACCATATATGACAGCAGTATTCCATGAAAGGGAGCATAGTTGATTTATAGATTTGAAGGATGAACTCAAGCGAGAAAAATTTTCTGTCGCAACATAGGGAACCAACTTTCCTTGCGGTAGATGAAGCTATTGATTCAATGTATTTATTCCATCTTAGGTCAGCGGACAGCGTGAGACCAAGCAGACGGAGAGAGGCGCTCTCGTGGAGTTGAGCATCAGACATTCTAATGTGTGGTAGGGAGGGTTTTTTGTGGTGGGTAAATGAGAGCATTTTTGTTTTTGAGGCATTAATGTTTACCAGCCATTTCCTGCCCCAGTCAACCACAGATTGGAGATCCTTTTCGAGATCAACGGCCAGGTTAGTTTTTTCAACGATACCAGATTTGCTATTGAGGCAGGAGTAAATAGTAGTGTTGTCTGCGTAGATGTCTACTTGGGAACTGATGACACCAGGAAGATCCTTAATGAAGATCTAAAACAGTGTAGGACCCAGGATAGAGCCTTGGGGAACATCAGCGTTCGTGAGAAAGGAACTGGAGGAGAACCCGTTTAGGACGACCTTCATTTCACGGTTTGACAGGAATGACTGTATTGTCAAATTATCGTCTTGAAATTCCGTATATCTGACGCTTACGAAGAAGGCCGGCATGACAAACCTTATCAAACACTTTAGAGATATCAAGAGCCACGGTTCGAGCTTCTTCGTTATTGTGAAGTGCTTGGTAAACAAATTCAGTTATGGTCGTGAGCACATCAGCGGTAGATCGGGCAAAGCGAAAACCATATTTCTTATCAGAGAACAGATCATGGGATGTAAGGTACTTAATTACGTCGTCGTTGCTTAAAGCTCCAAAGACTTTGCAGAAGGGTGGTTGTATATATATATATATATATATATATATATATATATATATATATATATATATATATATATATATATATATATATATATATGCCAGCTGTCCGTGGTAATAGATTTTAACGCATCTGTAGTTTTGAAAAAACTTAAATGATTAAATCAAGTAAAAACAAATATTGAAAGAAAAATCCCCATTCAGACAGCGGGATATTCACGGTTACGTCATTAGCCTATCTTCAGTAGGGCGTCCAAATCACATTAAGATTCGCTTAATTTTAGATATTTATTTGCTTTCACTTGGCCAATGAGGGAATATCAACAGACACACACATAAAAATAACATGCGATTTTATATAAGAAAAGTGCAATGGTAAATTAAATTTTTTTTACTATCATAGCTTTCCGTGCCTGGGCGATTTAATTAAGCACATCTCGATTAACGGCTGTTTCCCCTGTAGAAAAGGAAGGGCATTCAGGTTAGAACATAGCGGGAAAGCACATCTTTATTAAGACTTTCGAATGTACAAGCCAGTAGACACAAATTTACACGGTTTAAAAAAATAGGGATATCTAAAAACACATGTATCAACTAAATTTGACGTTTAAAGTAATAATAATGTGTATGTATACGTTAGGCTTAATAATAACATAATTATGTAATAATCATTAAACTCAGAGTAGAGATAACATTTAAATTTATATATTTCTATCTATCTGTTTTAGTCCAGCATAAAGAAAGAAATATTGTTTTACAACAATTTTCCAAGTGAGGAGGGCTTACCTACTTCAATAACCAACATTTGAAATTTTATTTTTCTATTTAGGTTCGAATACGGTCTAGTGGCAGCGCTCTCCCTCAAATTCGTATGTAAATCGTAGTGAAGAGAGTAATAGTTTCTTTTTTTAATATCATGAAGTTCAGCAGCATGACAAGGCTCAGATTGATCCAAAAATTAAGCCTATTTTAAGCATGAAGCGCTCAGAGTTTTAACAGAGCTTTAACTGAAATTTCCGACTCTCATTCAGATTATATTTGAAGCATCAAATTAGGCTCGAACTTGCGAATTTGCGAAGCCTGACTAGACTCAGCTAAAATTACCTGATTCTAATTAAAAAAGTAAATAAATAGTGTGAGACAAGTTTAATTATGGCGGCGACAATCAAGTTTCAGGATCAGAGATAGGTTAAAATCTGAAAACTCACATTTTAAATTAGTCTTCAAATTAACCTCCCAACTCGGCAGATTTGATACAAGATGTGAAATATCTTTAAAAAAATGAAAGCAGTAGTAATGGTATGGCAGGTAGAAATAAACTTTCCGTAGTATCCCAAAATAAGTATTACCATACCCGCGATATAATAACATGTTGTTTACGGGTGAAAAAAGACGCGTCCATACGCACAGGTGAGGGAGAGAGAGAAAGAAAATAATTTGTCAATGTATTGACAGTAGGTTTAGACAATAATTCGTTCATTTAACGAACCGCATAGAAAAGAAGAGCGAATTAAGGTCTTAATTGAAAGTTGACTTGGCGTAGGCCATAAACGGTGAGAGGAAATGGGTCTGGTGTAGACATAAGGTAGTTCTAATGAATATGGCACCAAATGGCCAGTCGGCTTATATTTCGCACGGTCAGCCAGACAGTCACATTTCTTGCTCTTTAACATGTGCATAAAATATAACTGTATCAAGGGCAAATAATCAACTTTTAGGACCTTGACCTCTCCGGATATTCTAAGGTATCTTTCGAATTCAGTAATCTTCTTGTAATGCCGGATTAAACTCTTCATTTGAACTACGTGGTATTCCAATATCTTATTCCAATAATTGTCACTGCCTGTCGTATTATTCCTAAGGAATTTCAGAAATCATAACCATCATTTCTTTTTTTCTTATTTTTTTACTTTTTCTTTTTTTCTGCTCATTCACTTTTCTTGTTTTTATTATATTTTCTCTTTTTTCATATTCTCTTTTCTCTCTTTTCATATTGATTCATTTCTTTTTTCTTTTTTTTTACTTTTTTCTCTCCTCTTTCTTTTTTCTTTATTATTTTCCTCTTTTTCCCCATCGTCCCTATCATGGCAAACTGTTCGCTGCCAACATCTCATAGACATTCGACTTTACTTACACGAAGGTAGCGTATTTGACATTTTATGACTTTGAAAAATGCTCAGGCAATTTTTAATGTAATTTATCGATAAGACTTTGGAGACTGACAATCCCATTTGATGTCATCCGGTTGAAAAGGGAAGAAGATGGTGCTATGTCGTCTATTAGTTACGTATCGGCTTTGAAAAGGTCACTATAAAATATAAAAAAAGAGTACAAAAGTGGACTTTTATACAGAAAAGAACAAAAAAAAACATTATTAACTAACCCTTCATGATTTGAATTCATCGTGAAATCATATATTTTCACTTGACCTGTATCTTTACTCTTTCAACGTGCCCGCGGAGATGTAGAGAAGCTGGTTTTATTAAATAATAAAAAGTAAAAATCTGGAAGAATTTTGCAAACGAAAAAAAAACAAAAAAAAAACGACCCCCCAAATAAAAACGAAAAAAAAAACAAAACAAATTGATGAACCGGTTGTTGATTTGTGTTTGAACTTTACTACCTTTCACATTCGACCCCCTACCGCCAGCCCAGATACAAGAATTACAGACGTGGCTCGGTTATGGTCGCTTCATAGAATTCACTGACGCAGAAGACAAAATGTCATTTCTGGAAGTATTATGTATTAGTTATGCCATGTGCAATTATTCCAAGTGCTCTTTCTTTTTCTTCTTTGTGAAAGACAGGTACTCACTACACAGTAGGCAGCAGATATATTTAATGAAACATTGGAATTTTTGCATATACTTTACATAATTCCTAGAAGAAATGTGGATTAACTTCACTTCGATGATGTTTACCTAACATTTCTTCTTTGTGCAAGTAAAAGACAAATGGCAGCTATGACATGAAACTATTTCTTTTTGACAATTGAACATTCTGGCTCTATGACAAATATTTGAAAGAAATTAAATGCAATTATTTTAACCAATGAGATTTTTAATGCTCGATTTACGTAGAGGAAATAATGTATAGGAAAAAAATATGGAATCATCAACAAAGGAAAAATGATTCATACTTTGTTACACCCCCTCATTTTATTTAACACAACCTGTTCAAACAAATGATTGGGGGTCTAAATATACGATGTTTAAGAAAAAGAAAAAAGGAAAACTTAGCCGACGCGTTTCGTCCTCTGACGGATTTTATCAAAGCATATTTACCTTGATAAAGTCCCTCAGAGGACCTGTTTGAAAAATAAAAATAAATATTCCCATTACTATAGATACACATATTTTTTAAAAAAATTTAGATATTCAGTTAAAAATAAAACATCCTTGATAATGGCTAATAGAATCATCGAAAGCGCTCGGACATATAGAATATTTACACAGTTTTTACACACTTTATGTCCAGAAAAGAAAAGACATATGAATGCAAGAAAAATTAAATAAAAAGCTTAAATCGCAGTAACTTGTTAGTCGTCTTTAATGAAACTTGTATAAAAGAGGGGCTGCTGCCGAAATACACAATTACGTATTTATGCGTGTGTGTACTGTAGTTTCTTCTTTCTTTTTCATTTGTTTTTTTTCCTTTCTTTTTCTTTCTCTACTCCTTTTTCTATATGTCATGCTTACTTTTTTGCTTCTTTTTTGTTTTTCGTTTTCTTTTTTTCGTTTATTTTCACTTCATTACTGCTTCCTTTTTTTATTTCTTTCATTCGGTGTCTGCTATTTAAAAAAAATTCTTCCTCTTTCCAATTTATCTCAATCGTTTCTTCTTTCTCTTCCTTTTTACTTTCTTCTTTTTCTTTCTTCCTTTCATCAATAGACATGCACGTGCCTGTGCAAGTGGACATGTCATACATGGTAGTATGTATGTGTGTGTGTGTGTGTGTGTGTGTGTGTGTGTGTGTGTGTGTGTGTTTCGACAACAATTACTTTGGATTCCATTCGGTCTGACACGGTGAAGTCAATGAATGAGAGTCATGGGAACAGAATTACCAATTCCTGGTGGAAATTTTCAACAGGGCCATTGAAAACACCTGATACAGTCTTTTATACTTGAAACAACGTCATCGGATAATTTAATGGGAACTGGCATTATTCAACACAGTTTCTTATGATTTGTCAAGAAATCTTTTCAAAGCTTTTCTAATATTAACATTCCATTATTCATGTCAAAGATTTAAGAATAATTTTAATAAATATTTCTTTAGAAATTAGTTCGGTTTGTATTTTGTTATCGATATGAGAAAGATGAACGTTTATATAATTACTTATAGTTATAAGATTATATATATATACATATATATATATATATATATATATATATATATATATATATATATATATATATATATAATGAACATCTCAATATGGATAATACTAAGATAAAAAACAGATTGCTATGTGACAATTCATAGTAAAAAATTTAAGAAAATATATGTAAATACTTATAGATTCTCGATGTTTATAATGATGAAGATTTACCAAAGTCTAGCTTAGAAGGGACCAGGGCAAGCTGCGGGGATAGAGTAGAGGTGGTAAGAACATTGAGCTATCCCAGTTTTTCAGTTTAAGAGTGTATCTTTGACTTGCATATCAGTCTTTGAAACTTTTTGTTTATATAGGTACTTATATGGGTAATTCAGCCACAATATAAATTAACAGTATAGTAAATGCTATGCGAAATTCAAAATGAGAATATTTAAACAACTTTAAAGTTCTACTGTCAAGTTGATTGGAATTTTGCGAATTAAATTTTTAAAAACTTTGATTCTCATTTAGTTGTATCTTGATTAATCCATATCCTCTTGACGTCGGTTTAAACTGACGTCCTTTTTTCATATTTCAGCATGGTCGATGCTAACCTTCAGGAGAGTGACTCATTGCACCGTCTCGGATTAACGTTTTCCTCTGACATGATTATATTGAATCAATTGGTACGTCTGCTGCTAGGAAAATTGGTTCACTGTGTTGTGCTAGACAATTTTTCAGAATCTATCTTACATATTTATAAGTCTACCATTCGTCCTTGCTTTGAATATTGCTTCCATATCTAGTCCGATGTTTCTTCTATGTATTTAGAGATTCTTGATAAAATTCAAAGAAGAATCTGCAATGTTACTGGTCTTGATCTGGCATCTCGGCTTCAGTCAATTTTCCACTGTTGTAACATATCTTTCCTATGTCTTTTCTATAACTACTTTAATGATAATTGTTCTGATGAACTTTACTCTATGGTACCTCGACATTATGAATTTAAGAGCAGTACTAGATTGAAAGCAATGTCTTATCATTTTACAGTTGAAATGGCTAGATGTAACCGTAAGTTCTATGCTAACAGTTTCTTCGCTTGCACTTCTCTCTCCAGGGACTCTTTTCTGGTTTCTTACTTTCCAGTCAACTTTGATTTTCAAAAGTTTATGTGCAATGTCAATCGTTAACTTCTGTCTTCTTAAATATTAAGAATCTTAAATTCCTGTTCTTTTATTGTTCTCTCTCCTTAACATTGTTTTTTTCTCTTATTTTCTCACACTCAGTAACCCTTTGCATCTTAATGGCTTTATTGCCTTGCTTGGGGTAAAATGATTAAAAAATACTGTCATAACACTTCAAATATGTTGGAATTAAATTGACCAGAGCAAACCAACAATCTTGTAATTCTATAAGTTCAGCACACAACTGTTGTTCTTCTGTATCTTCAAAGTCATTGTTTAATCAAAGCTGTGAGATCAACGATTCTCAATTCAGGGAAATTCCCCTTTTACAGTTCCAGTAGGGAATTAGAACTATAGATTGGTAGATGCAAACTTGAAATACTGATCTTTCTACAAACTATAATACTGCAATTCACCTTTTGGATCAAGCAGTCCTGGAAACCTAATATATAAGGAAAATGGTGCATAGACAAACAAAAAAAGTTTTCTAAGTAGTTCTCTATTCAACAGTAAATCATTTTACAACTATTTTTCTCTTCCCTTTTATTAAGATGTAATAATAATAACTTTCCTTATCATTCAACTTTCATCTGGTTTGAATATGAAGTGTTTTTATGCTTCTGCTTGTGGCAGATTTTTGCCTTACTGCCTTTTAGAAGAATACTAGTGTAGTTTGTGGTACATGCCAAGAAATGCCAGAAGTCTCATTTAATATTCATCAGCAACCTTGGTCACCAAAGTGTTGATCCATTGGGTTCACTCTAAGATATACTAAAGTAAGCTTTGTACTCCTTGTGTCACGTTAGAAAGTCAAAAGCTCTTGGAGTTCCAAAGGTTGATTAAAATGTAATGTCAAAATCATCAAGTGCAAAATTGGGGTTTGAAGGATGTTTTGAGGACACCTACATACACAAGTAAGTAAGCCCTGCTGAACTTAAGATATGCACACACAAAACAAACTGATAATAGGAAGTTATATAAATGCCTGATATTCACTTGCAAGAAGATTGAACATTCGAAGAAAGAACTGAAAGCACATACCCCTGATTTGTTGGAATCCAGAATTGAATAAACACTTATTTTATGTATGAAAAATTTGTTCTCGTATTCATATCAATATCACTAGCTCAAAAATTCTATGATCTGAATCAAAACCCACCTAGAAGGTCCATTTATCTGATACGCCCCACATTTAGACACATTCTACATTTTTAAAATATAGAGCCAACCAACATCGATGGTTTTGTTCCAAAAATATCTCGGTACAATCCACAGCAAGCGATTTCATCACCCCAGGACCAGGCCAGACATAGCCTAAATAAACAAAGACTGTTTGAGATATTAATGATTGACAAGAACATATTAGAACAAGATAGAAACCTATGAATATTTCATATAAGAAATTTGGCTCATATTTATTTTTGTAATGCACTGCTAAATGGATTTGGAACATATCCAATGTTTCCGCTCTCTTAAAAAGAGTTAAAAAATTTAAGAGTATTCTATTTTAAGAAAAAGATTGATCTTTGTCCTGCATTTTGTTTCAATAATAAAACACATTCGACAAGTGATTATAAGGGGAACTGGTCACTTGCAGATACATTTACCAATTATAATTGCTATGAATAAAATTTACTTCCCAATATTCTTTACTTTCTCTCTGTTTGTGCTGCTTCTTTGCTGAAATAGCTATCAATCCCCCATCAAGGTTAAGCTTAGAAATAAGGAAGGATTTTGAATGCTGATTTTTAAGGAGAATAGCTCCTCCCCATTTGGAGAGGTGGAACAAACCAATCTTTTTACTACCGTTTAACATTATACCAACCAGAGTTTAGTAAATATTATTGCATCATTTTTGAACAGCCACATGGCTGCACTAGTTATGTATACCCCACAGTGCTTGAAATCACTGTTTTAGCTCAGGTAATAGCCAGATTTTCAAATACTGATTTTTACAACATGTGAACCTTTCAAATTTGGAAGAATGGTGCTACACAATTTTCTTATTCTTCCATTTGGTCTTGAACTGTAATATGATAAGTTAATAAATATCCAAACAAAATAATCTTTTAGCATTCTCAAATAAAATATTAGATGCTTGATTTCTTGTAATATCTTGTACTATTATAACTTGAGAAATTTTCTGACCTCCTCTTTAACTGTTTGTTGATGTTTTAGTTTTCACATAACATCACAAGTCCACAAATTTTTAAGGTTGTAGAGGAACCACATATACTGCAGCCCTAGATCCTAGTTGGTGTGTCTACAGTAAAATAACCAATCTTCCTTTAGGCTGGTTTTGAATTCAGAATTTTCCTTCTCCTAGACTGATTACCAACCAAGACACATATATTTCAAATAATGTCTTTTCTGCTATTTTATTCAAGGGAGATGGATTCATGCCCTTTACAAAGGCATTAGCACAAAGTGAATAAAATAGAATCGACCAGAATTTTAACTCAGCTGGCCGATTTCATTTTCCACACTGATAACCGTTAAATGACGTACACCAGTAGTATGATAGACCTGAATCTAAACTATTAGCATCCAGATTGATTTCATGAAAATTTCTTCACTCAGACATAAAGAAAAATCAAAAACATTAGATAGGGTTTACATTTTTTTAAATAAAATATCTTAAATACCTTAATACTTTAAACTGAAAAAAAATAAGAATACTTTGCTAATAACATGTATTCTTATATAAAGTATTTTTCTTATTAATTTCTGAGTAGTTTTTTTCATGTTAGTGTTGCATCAGCCCCAAACTATTGTCCATTAAAATAAGTAGCATGGCGTACAAATAAAAAAAAAAGATTCATCTCATATCCCAGAAAGTTACAAAGCTATCTCTTCATTCAGTGGAAGCATATGAAGGTAGGAAGTAACTGTAGATTTGCCATTCATCTATTATGTTGATAAACCAATTAAGGCATTTGCCATAAAAGGCAAGCTACCAAAATTATGAGATGTAAGTTCAAGTCTCATTAGAAACAACTTCCTTATTCTGTGTTCATGAAACTTATATTGGAGGCTGTTCAATCTAGAGAGTTGTGATAAAAATAGTAATAATAAGAAGAAAAAATAAGGCAAAAAATTAATAATTATTATAATATACTTGAGTATGTTTTAACATTCTTACTGGAATTAATTTCATCATTACATAGATTTTACCTAACTCTATTTATTTTTCATTATGCCACAATTCAGGAACCAGTGAATTTTTTACTCTTGATTCACAATGATATTTACAACAGTAACATTATAAATTTTGTCCAATTACATTTTAAAGTTTTGGCTCAAGACCTTCACTACTACACATGTGCACTTTATATACATTAATCTTTTTATATCACCTTAGCTAATATGTAAGTCTACCTGGTCTCATAAGATGATTCTTAAAATTCAATTTAAGGCTGATATCTTTAGATAAGTTGAAAGGCCACTAAGCAAAATTTGACAATGCTATTTTCATCTAAATTAGTTATTCACAAAGTGGGTACTACTGACCCACTAAGGTGGGAATGAGAAAAAAGGGGTGATAGCAGATTGGTAGAATTCATTTTCCTTCAAAATGATGTTGTACTGAAGCCAAAATTAAAAGAATTCTAATGTTTTGGTTAAAAATATATTTCTGAGTTCTATATTGAACTGTGAACCAAAGTGAAGATGCGCATTATTACTTTTCCCCACTGTATAGAGTATATAGAGGAAGACTTTGGTGAAGTTACTCAGTTTCCTGCCAAGCAAAGAAACAAACCGAAATTATTGAATACAGGAATTCAAGACTTATTAGTGCCTTTCAGCCTGATATTAAGAAGCTGGCATCCTTACACCAAACACACTGATCCCATTAAAATCGTAAAGATGATTACTGTGAGATATAAATTTACATCTTTGAAATGCTAAATAAACTGGTTGACTAAGTTAAGTTTTATTTGTGAAATAAATGCACTAACTCAAATAAGTGTTAAATTCATTGCTTTAAATCTGCTGTCTTTTCTATGTGTTCAAGGATAGTAAGCATGTGACATAAAAGCTAAATGGGTGGCAGCTTTTAAAAGTTTATGAACCACTAGTCTAAGTGGAGTGCTAGGACCCACAAGGGTAGCTCTTTGCAACCTTTGCTATCTTATCAATATTTACTTTTATCTATCTACATTTATATACATTACAAATTAAACTAACCACAACTGTCTATTAAAGGATGAAAAATTCTTGCAGATTTTGATGTCATTCTGGGTGCTTTTTTTCCAAATCTATGAATTTGTTTTGCTCATATGCTAAGTCTCAAATAAACACCAAATAAAATTCCTTATTTTTCATTCATAATGTTGAATGTGTTAAAATTATTGAGTTTTTTAACAAGAAAAATCTCAAGTTGATGTAAAAAGTCGCCACAAAACATTCATTTACTCAAGATGGAATGATCTATTATGACATGCCTTTAATTTGTATGTAGATACATTTGTATTTTTCCATTTTTCTAGTTGAATTGTTCATCTATATTGCATATGATCTATCATTGTACATAATTTGGTTATAATAAAATTTGTATTTTATATGAATTCTACTTTATGAAAATTGAAATATAGAGTGCCCCACTCCATATCATAAATTCATTGGAGACACAAGATCCTTGCACCAGACTTGCATAAGGAGAATATATTGCTATTACCCATGAGGAGAATAATACACCACACCAATGTCATCACTTAAAACAATCCATGCATGACAAGTTTCATTTGTTATTTCTTATAAATAAATCTTTCTTACAGTTAATATTACTGATACATAAAATAAGTAAATAAGAGGATATAGCAAAAGCGTAAATAAGTGGATTTTTCAGTGCGCCCACATTGCTATGGAATATGACTCAATGCAAAGTTTAAAGTAGGTTTAATGGTGATACCGTAAAAAATGACTCAGTAATCCATGGCACTTCTTCTTTTGGGATGCCTCAAGTACCAGGTAATCACGCCAACCTCCCCACCCAAAAGAGAGGTACAGCCTGGGGTGGGGGAATGGCCCCCAGAGACTTGAGCTGATATTATTTTGAAACTACCCAACTGAAACCAATTGATTGTTAGGACCAAGTGCAGAAGCGTAAATAAGGCCTTGCCACTTTCGTTTGACCACAATTTTCTGAAAAACTGAGCAATTTGCACTGTACAACATAACTCTTACTTTTGTTGTCACTCATAAAGATATTAATTTTTTATACATACTATATCATTTAAGTATGAATATACATTTTTCTAACAACCTTTCTGTTATCTTGAACAGTATTATACATTGATTTGGCAAAAGCCAGAAGATAGCAGTATTTAAAGGTAATAGTATACAGTACCACCATACTTTGGCAGCTGGCTAGAATTCTCTGTGATAACAGACAAGTGACACTGGCTCAAATCATATCCACATTCATTGAAGACAGTCCAAGACACGTATCCAGCAGGTCAGTTCACTGTCTTTAGCTTCCATGGTATATGGGAAGAGAAGAGCAATACTGGGCTAGACTTTGTAACCATTTTACACATGACGTTATTTATAGTAACCGTTTCACACTTGATGTCACTTATATGATGGTACATATATTTCAAATAATTTGAATTCTAGCATTCCAAAAATGCCAGGATGTAGCCAAGAAAATCTTGTCAATCAGAAGTGAAAATGAAACAAAAGATGAATTTTGAACAGTTTATCCACAATTATGATTCCGATGGGTAACTTCTTAATTGAAAATTTGAAAAATACAATAAAATAATCAAATAGAGAAAACTTATCGACTCGATTTACCAAAAATTATTTCTACCTAAATATACCTTATATATATATATATATATATATATATATATATATATATATATATGAAGAAATATAGTCTTAAAGTGTGCTATATTTATGGGATAAAGTGCTCAATATCAGAGATAGAGCATGTGTAAATATAAAAGTGAACATAGAAGTCAACATGCTAGTGCAATCATCAGGCAACTCAGTTGCCTGACGATTGCACTAGCATGAAACAGACTGTCGCCTCTAAGTGTTGACTTCTATGTTCACTTTTATATTTATATATATATATATATATATATATATATATATATATATATGTATATGTATATATATTGTGAAGTTTGGCATTCATTTGGGGCTGATTTTTTATTTTTGGTGACTGGTGCATGCCTCTAATGCCTTGATAAAGGCCAAAAAAAAGAGATTGCCATTTAAAAGAGAATTGATACCACTCATCACAATTGAAATTTCGAACGATTCACCTCTCTACCACCTCCACCACCCATCCCAAGATAATGACATCAGCTTTGCTTGGACTCTTAAACCCCTCGCACCACCACCACCTTGCACACACACTCCTACTCCAAACACAACCCACCATATTTGGCTGTGGAATGCCAGATGTATCTTACAGTTGCCTGTAATTTTCACTAACCCACGACTGAAATCATGTCAGGAAGGTATGTTCATAAAAGAAAAAATGTCCAACTCAAAGATTGGAAAGAAACATGAAGATTCCCTTGTAAGTTAGAAAGCCTTGTGCCATGAAGTTGTTCGTAAATGTTTAATTTTTTGTTAGTATATTTTTCATTTATCCTTCCTTCTCTGTCATTATTTTCTCTTCTCCATTGCTATTTAATAATCAAACTTTTTATTCAGCCTCTCCCCACAACTTGTTTAATTTAGAATATGCTTACCCACAGTTATCTATCAATGCTGAAAAGTTAAGCTTTACCGTCCCAATTTTTTACTTGGTAGTAGACATAAGAACTTATACTAAGTCATTACTTAATATGAATTCTTTCACAATTTTTTTACAGGTTAATAGATGTAGAGACACTCACCTATTGTCCAGTTCGCATGCCTTCTATGCCTATTGAACAGGAGTAGAGGTTCATCTCTTGTTCCCTATTCAGGATATGATTTACCAGTTCTCTTTCTTTCTTTGACCACAGCCAACTTTTTGCTGATCAGACTAACCAGTGGCTGTGACTTTCTATTATGAGTATACCGGGTTGCCAGTTTGCTGGCTGCTGCTTCTGACTGGTCTTTAGGAGCCTGATCTCTTTGGTTGCACTTAGAAAGGTTGCTCTAATCAGCAGTCACATAATATCAGGGTATCTGTAGTGCCATGTCGTGCATAGGTAGGTGTCCCTGCATGCATTTCTGGTAGGCAACCCTGAGGCCACATTATGCTCTGCTCTCAGCCATGCACTGGCTGGTTGGTATTGCCATTGATGACAGATAGGGACAATTATGAAGGTCTTTTCCCTCTTTCCTCAAAACATATCTCATGGAAATCAAAACAAAAAGAAATAAAACTAAACTAACTAACAAAAAAACATCTATCCCCTACACACACACCTCAATCTTTCTTTCTCCAATATTCACAGTATCCATTCCAACCTGCAGTGTAGAATCTTTCCTCCTGAAATGGTTGCCAGATGTCTTTGCCCTTTATGACACCAACTTAAATTCTTCCATGGTATTCTTAAATACCAATGAATTCTTGATTCCAGGGTATTCACATGCATACATAGCCTTGGTGTTTACATCCGGGATAATTTGCCAATGGCCAGAGAATTGTCTCTCGAGGCCACTGACTTTTCTTTCATTTGCTTCCGCCTTTCACTACTAAGCTCTGTCAGCTATTTCTTTTTCCTTTATTGCTCTCCCTCTTCCCAAGACTGCAGTATATTAGACGCAATAGCTGACAGTATAGAAAAGGCACTTTCTCTCCATTCATCTGTGAACATCTTTGTCTTTGGTGATTTTAATGCTCACCATGACACATGGTTGAAAGATTCTAAAGGTACTGACATTGCCAGTATATAATTAATTTTTTCCATTGCCCAATCTCTCACATATTTCCCTAGCCAAATTGAGCAACAGGCTTCTCTAGTGGATCTATTTCTTACCTCCTCTCCTCACTCTTGCCAAACATCGCAATACTGCCCTCTTGGTAACTGGGACCACTCTGTGGTAGCTATTGATATCTCCTTCCAAGCATCTATTAAACAGGACCCCTCCCCCATCCATGATCTATTTCCATTACCAGTATGCTGATTGGAACTCATTGTGGGATTTTCTTCATGACACCTCTTGGACTGACATCTTCAACCTTCCAATTGAAAATTGCACCACTATGGTCTCTTCTTGTATCATGTGAAACTGCAATCCTTTCCATCCATGTTCAGCCACCATAGCACACAGGAACCACTATTTCCGGCTATATCAGCCTGACAGCTCTCATCATAACAGGGGCCTATTTGCTACTGCTCCTAACAAATGTAAGCGTGTCCTGACAAGGGTTAAGTCCTTGTTTCCTGCGAGAATGAGGCACCACATAGCTTCTAAAATTTTTGGCTTTTGTGATTACTGGTGTCTCTGTAATTGGGTACTAAATACGTCCCCTCTTTTCAATCAATTTGAGATGTTATCCTCTGTTGATAAAATGGAAAGACTATATTAAATCCATTGCTAGGTCAGCTACTAAGAAAGTCAGTTCACTGTGCCGTGTGAGACAATATTTTTCTCTGAAATCTATCTTGTATATCTATATGTCTACCATTCGTCCATGCTTTTTTTTTTTTTTTAAGCATATCACCCCAAGCAAGGCTGAAACCACTAGTACGCAGGGGGTTACAGAAAGTTTGGAGGAAGAGCAGATAGGAGTGGTAAAGGAGAGGATGTGGAAAAAGATAGTGGATCGATCAAGGCTAGGGGGTTACAGAAGATTTGGAGTGAGAGCAGATGGGAATGAAAGGTGAAAGGATGTGGAGAAGGGAAGAGGATAGATGCTTAGAATATTTCTGTCATATATAGTTCAGTGCCCCTGATAAGTACCTGGAGCAACTTGATAAGATCCAAAGAAGAATCGGCAATATTATTGGTCGTAATCTGGCGGCTCGGCTTCCATCAATTGCTCACCGCCATAAGGTTGCCTCTCTGTACCTTTTTTTTATAAATACTTTCATGATAATTCTTCGGATGAGCGCTTCATTATGTTACCTAAACTGTATGAATTTAAGCGCAATACTAGACTGGCAGCAAGATCTCTTCTATGTTGACAGTTTCTTTTCTCGCACTTCTCGTTTGTGGAACTCCCTTCCGGCTCCATGCTTTCCAGCAAAAATTTAAACGCAATGTCAATCGCTATCTACTGTCTTCCTGATTGCTCTTTTCTCTTTCTACTCATTACTAATTTTTCTGTTCCTAATTCCTCCGCACCCTGCAACTCCTTGCGTGTTAATGACTGTACTTCCTTGCTGGTGGTGATACTGATTAAAACAAAAAAATATATATCAAGAACAGTATGGGGGAAATTGTAAGACAAAATGGAAAACGTGTGTGTGTGTGTGTGTGTGTGTGTGTGTGTGTGTGTGTGCGCGCACTGGAAAACAATGAAAGTTCCGTGTTGATTATTATTTTTTTATTTTTTTAATATTTCTAACAACTTTTTTTTAATTTACGACTGGTTCCGATAAATGATAAATTTCCCATTTCTGAGAACTTTCAGCTAACCTCTTTGAAAATGGTTAGTGACGTTAGCCGAAAGTACTTAGATATAGGAAATTTTATTTACCCATACCAACCGAAAATCATAATATTATTAGAAATATTGAAAAAGTAAATTAAAGAAAAATCCACTTTCTGTACTAATAACTGTAATGCTTCCCAAACTTCCTATATTTATAATACTTAAATTAATTACTAAAGTTGTACGCCTGAAAATTTAGTCTAAATAAAACGTTTTATGTTGAGTTGCAATTAAAAGTTGTATAAAATACACTGAAAAGAATTATTTATTTGTTAAATATGACTATAATTTGATGAATGCTTTTCATGATATTTTATTTCTAAAACGGATTTCTACAAACAAATTTTGTATATTATATATATGCATCCCTACAGTAAAAATAAATACTTGGAAAAAATATATATTAATTTTTAATTTTTCTGGAGCAGCATTTATTTTCTAAGCAATTTAAGTGCACAATCCTATTTACCATTGTCTATTTTTTGTATTTCTGCTCTATATTTACCATCTCAAAGAATTTTCTGTTAGCCAGGAATTTTTGGTACATGGCTGGGCACTAAGGCCATTTTCATTTATATAATAATTCTTTTTTAGGCAAGAGGAAGGATTAGTTAACATCTTGCTTGAAGTCGTGCAGGACGAAATACATAATGATCTAAAGTAGGATGTCTAGGCACTTTGGGTTGGATAATAGCTTCAAATCAACATTAATGATAAGAAAAACAAAAAAATGAACTAAACTGGAGAAATCGCTTTAAATAATGTCTAGTACGTATAAAGAAGTATAGCTAAGAACATATTATCTTGCACTACACGGCCTCATCATTTTCGGAACAGCATGTTAACTACTGTACCACCGATACTAAATAGTCTGGAACTTCGGTTATGCTGGTGCTGAACATGACGAATAACCGCTCATCGGTTCTTAAAAGACGAAACAATTCTGATGCTGGATTTCTTTTGGTCCAACTAGGTTGGCGTAAGATCATCAGATAACACTCTCTCCACCTATAGCAGAATGTGCACTCATATGATTCAACTCACTCCAGATTTCACGGTCCCAGATATCTTGTTTTAAGGATCCAACATCGAGTTGTCTTCACTTGATTATGTTGTCATGCGACCTTCTTTGATGGGGGTCCTCTTGCTTCTTTTTGATAATCTTTTTACTTCAATTGATGTGATCATATAACTTTTGCTTTAAAGGTGTTACTCTTTATTAAGACCTTGCACACATTGCAAATGATACAGATACAGGAGCTGCTCTTGAAGTACACTTCATGTGATACTATAAGATATATGATATGCTAGGGCCACTTGATGTGTGCTGATACTTGGGTCATCTCTGACAACCTGTAGAATGTGTTCTTCATAGTCAGGCATATAAATGGATCTCGGTTTTCCTCAATCCATAGTTTGTGGTGCCATGGATCCTGTCTCAGCAACGTAATGATAAACACCAGTAAAAGTTTGTCGACTCAGCTGCCTTCGGTCTGGAAACGCAATCTGATACAGCCGTGCAGCCTCATGTCCATTACCATTCCTGTAGCCGTATGTAAAAATCATATCTCCCTGCTCTTGATATGAATACCCTGTCATTGTTAAACAAAATGCTTCTCAGTTAACTCACTGCTACACCCATTAAACATTGAAGACAGACTAGCCACAAATGTACGAATGACAAATGTAACCTAGTTTACATGGCAAAACAGTGTCATCTACCATAAGCTTTCTTTAAACTTAAAAACTCAGAAATGAAGGATTTGTAGACATATGTTTATATGGACTTTTGTCCTTGTTTTGGTGTGAGGACACCCCCCCCCCCCGCAAAAAAAAATTGTAAAAGTATTTTTGATGCATCCCATATATACAGTGCTGTTTACTAAATGTACTCTTCTCTGATAAAACGAAAGTTGAGCTAAATTCAAAGGATAAGCGATCTAAAATCTGAAGAAGAAGCTTTGAAAGCTCTTTGAATTTAGCAGTAAGTACTGTCAAGCATCCGTTCAGTATAATGTTCTGGGGATGCTTTTCTTTTCATGGAACTGGTTTCTTAAAACCTATTGAAAAGACCCTCAGGAGCGAGCAGTACAAGATAATTTTAGAGTCTTGTCTGCTCCCTTCTGCTGAAAGGGTTCAAATTGACCCCACCAAGTTCATTTTTATGCAGGATAATGCTCCCTGTCAAAAATCAAAATTGATGAAGGAATACTTTGATGAGAAGCAGGTGAATGTTATGACATGGCCACCCCAATCTCCTGACCTCAATCCCATAGAAAACTTATGGAGCATTATAAAGTACAGGCTCTCAAGAAAACAGTTGAGCAACAAAAAGGATTTGATTGTGAATTTCATATCCGAATGGAATTCAATGCTTGGAGATGAGATTTGCCAGAACCTAATCAAGTCAATGCCAAAAAGGGTTGAAAAGGTTATTCAAAATAAAGGAGGACCCGTAGATTATTAAATATTTCAAACTATATTACCTATTATAAATAAATTATACCTCTATTATTCTTTATTTAAAGCTGTTCGGTAATGTTTCTATTGATTACTAGTTGCAGGAAACTAGTGAGTCACTTTTTTTCCCCTAAATCTCATTTATATCCAAAATTATAATTATTAATAGAATACCTTAGAGTGAGTAAACTTTTTTACTAGGTGGTCGGGAAGAGGTCTTTACATTAATAAGATTAAAAATTAATTTGAGCCCCAAAACAATAGGCATAAAAAATTTTAAGTAAAAAAAATCAGGTGAGTCACTTTTATCGAACCGCACTGTATATTAACATGATACGAATATTTCTGGCATTTTAAGCCATATCTTTTAATCATATAAAATCATAATATTTTTATTAGTTTTCTATTATTGTACATTATATTTCCTTTCAATTATATATTACAAATTAAAATAAAAAGATTCTGGATTTCATTCAACAAAATTTTCAAGACCTTGATTACTGCATTGTATTTAGTTGGGGACAAGGATTCTGATGCAGTAAAATGTTTCTTTAACTTTCATGTATAGAAAAAATATTTCAACTGCATTATTCAAATAAGATCATTGAACATTTTGTAGTTACATTATTTTAGATTCCGGAAATCCATCATAAAGAGTTCCTTTGAATCTAACCAAGCACAAAGAACCCCTTACCCAGTAGATTTCTTTTAGGTTAAGATGTTAACGTCTGTCCTGAATTCTCATAAATCCATTTTTTTTTTCACTAGTGACTATCTTGTCTCAGAACAACTTTCCTGTATCGATAAGAAATTAAAGATAAATATTTTTCATACTGACCGATGTTCATTTCTGTAAGTTCATGTGGAACACATTTTCAAAGATTCAGAAATTTTCCTGTGGCTTGTAAATGATGACATTTGACTGAGTGCATTAACAATAAAGTACTTGGCAAATGTCAAGAACCCTTTTAACATTTCAACATTGTTCAAAAGATAGTGCTGGGAAATTTTGCATCAACCTGACAAAATAATTAAAAAATAAGATTTCATTGTTCCAGTTGTAACATAAGCAAAACAACAATAATAGTCAAGATGTAAATGTACAAGTTAGATATGGATGCAGACATGGACATATATACATGTGAGTAGATACAGTGAATTACATGCCTCAATTTGCTCATTGCATAGAATATCAAAGAAAATCTATAAATAGCATAGTGGTCATGATAAAGTTAACTTTGATCTTCCTATGTTTCCAAGAATTTTAGTTTCAATTTTATTGATAGTAAATTTCCTGCTTTCCAAAACCAGTCTTCCATCCGACTATGTCAAAAAGAGGCTCTTATCTCAGAATAAGCTCTTCCTTTATAATTCACTCTTTTCCTCTGAGTCAGGAATTTATTGTGGTCATTCTCTGGGAGTGGTAATAGTTGGCATTGTTTTTTTCTCTTGCAAGCACTACAGAACTTGTATGTGTGCTTGTGTGTTTCAGTTCAGCTAACATTTGCTCCTTGCTTTTTATTCTTTATGTACTGTATCCACTCAGGCGATCATGGCTCTCCACAACTTCCGGTCCCTTGTAGCTCTTAATAAAATTTTGTCTTTTTGCTATTTCACCTAAACCCTGTTCTGCCATCCATTTCCTCGAACCCATCAAGTATGTTATGTGTTGTTTTCCTCTGTCCCTCTTTTTCTCAGTCTGTCCTGTGAGTATCAAATTTTCCAAGTCCTCCTTCCTCATTACATACCTCAGAAATTTCAGCTGTTTCTTCTTGATGTTAAGCATAAATTTCCTTTTTGTTTCCATTTACACTAAAACCACATAGTTGCTCACGTGTTCAGTCCATTGTATCCTCAGAATCCTTCTGTAGAACTACATTTCTGTTGCTTCAAGTCTCTTCTTTATCTATGAGGAGATTGCTTAGCATTCACTGCCATATAGGAGACAAATACCACATAACAGTTCAGTATTCTTTCCCTTGTTTCTAATGAAGTTTTTCTGTCTCTTAATACTCTGCTTAGCTTTTGGAATGCATCTTTGGCTATTCCAGTATGTCTTAGGATTTCAGTGTTGTACTTTCTGTCCTCTGTTAGAACACTTTCCAGATATTTCAACTTTTGTATTTGTTTGATTTTGGTATCTCTGATTTTTAATTTACATTTTGGGCTCATTTTTTTGCTAACAACCATACATTCTGTCTTTTGGTTTATGTTAAATTATTTCTTCTAGCTTTCCTTTGCTACCTTCTGTAGGAGCTTTTTTTAGTTTTCTTTTCGTGCCTACTATCAAATCTGTGTCATCTGTGTATCTTATGCTATTTGGCTTTCTAATTTCTCATTCTGAGATGCTATCCATTACACTACCAGCACATCAAATATCCACTATATATATATATATATATATATATATATATATATATATATATATATATATATATGTATAATGTCATACTAAGGCCTTTTTTATTTTCTTCTATTCAGTCTTTGGAGTTTTCTTAAACCTTAGCATTTGAATAATAATGAGACAATGCAGTTACTTTTTTTTCAGATTATTTTATTATTTAAACTGAAGGTTATCAAATCTCTTTTTACACTCATTTTCAGTTGCTCCTATATGCATTTTCTCTTCATTTTGTGCAAGTATCTTAGTTGTAGCTTGAAATACACTATTATTCTCTAGACACTTCCCTTTCATTGGTCAAACTTCTTTTATCTTACATCTTTGTCAGTATTATTGGCAGAATTAAGGAAATTCTTATTATAGTTCAAAATTATTTTTTGAATATTTTACAATAACTTAATACCTGTCTATATTTCTTAGATGAGGTATTGTAATTATTTACACTATTTACATTTTTAGACTGTTGTCCTCATCTTTGTTGCCATATTCATGATGTTTTGCCCATTGTACACTCTGGCCTTCTTCAGGTGGTTGGAATTTCAAGGACACATGGCCCAGTGGATAAAAGCATTGGTTGGATCCAGTGACTTGACCCAAAGAGTTGTGAGTTCAGTTCAATACCTTGCTACTGCAGTGGTGAACAAAACATTTGGAGAGTTGAGTTAAAGGGAGATAACTGAAACATCCGGAAGAGGCATGACACGTGGAACTAGAACAAGTGGACAAAATAAATGGTTTAGTTAAAAATTCCAATCACCTGAAGAAGGCCGGAGAATATAGTGGCCAAAACACGAATATGGCAACAAAGATGAGGATAACAGTCTGAACAATGTAAATAACAATATCTTACTTTTAAATTGTTTCATAGAAAATTTTACTGGATGATAATAAAAAAGGATTTTATATGTATACACCATACAGGCAAATATAGATTGTGTAAAGAAGAAAAAATGGCCATATTAGGACTTAAATTGTTACTACAAAATGCATGCATATGTATAAATATTTACTGACACATCTACCACCTGATTGAAGCTTTTTCCATCCCAGTCTACTTGGTTGAGGGTTTCTTCTGTTTCTTGGCCAGTCTGTTCACAAGGTTTTTACTTTTTCCCCACATGGGTGATTTATTTCATTTTCTTTTTCTCCAGTTTTAAGAGTAAGTGTTTATTTATATTGAGAGAGAGAGAGAGAGAGAGAGAGAGAGAGAGAGAGAGAGAGAGAGAGAGAGAGAGAGAGAGAGAGATGCACACAAAAAACAGCGTGAAGATAGGAATCAACACTGCAGATTTAACTGTCAGTTTCACTTCTAATATGGTCTTCAAACTATATATAACAATAAGAAAGATTTTACTTTTGAAAAAAAACAAAAACACAATCAACTGAAGCAATTACTGGTAAAGAATGCATCCAAGTCAAGCAGTCCATATAAATAAAATGCTCAATATCAACTGATACAACAGTTATTATCAATATAATAAAATAAAATAATTCACTTATCAGATAGATAATGAACAGACTGAAATGAACAGATATAAATAGATTAAGATAGATTTATATGAATATACCGAGATAGATATGAATAGACTGAGACAGCTCAACAGCTACCTACCAAGATAGAAATTGATCAGACAAGGATACATAGGCAGATAGTGACATAGATTTAAACAGTATGAGATAGATGTTGTTCTTATATATTCTGTAATCATTGCATATCTGAAATTGTAGATTTGATCTTTTCCCCTCTTCTATGTCCAATTCCCATCAGCCGATTCCATGTTCTCATTACACTATTAACCTACTGAGCTACTCCCTTTCTTCCATCTCAGATTAGTACTTTCACTCAGGACTGCTTGGCACCGTCCTGTTGTTGGTAGCATGTAAACCAAATGATCACTTATTTCCTGCATTGTTGACGTTATTATCATCTTACTGCATCATCATTTTCCTTTATTACAGCATCCTGCCTCATTCATTTCACACATCTCTCTCTCTCTCTCTGTCTCATCCCATATATCTATATCTATATATATATATATATATATATATATATATATATATATATATATATATATGGTGCGATGGAAAAATTGTCATCTAAATTACACAAAAATGAAAATAACACTGACATCTCAAATTAACAGATATATTTACCAAAATTACCCAAAAATATCTTGAAATAATAAAGAGTAAATTTATTCAATAAAATCAGCATTGGCTTCAACCACAGCCCCCATATAACTTCATAATCTCCTGCAACTCTCCTGGATGGTCTCCTTGTTTAAGTTGGTGAATGCTGCCATAATCCTTGCCTTCACTTCATCTTTGGTTTTACAAGGAGTTTTTTCGGTCTCTCACTCAACTGCACCCCACACATAATAATCAAGAGTTTTCAGTCTGGGGAGTTAGATGGCCAGATGTGATGTGGTCACAGAAATTGTCTGAGAGCCATGACTGGGTTCTCCTGCTTGTGTGGCATGGTGCAGAGTCCTGTTGCCAGATTAACAGAAACTTATTTAAAAAACACAGCATTTAATTAAATTTAAATAAATTGTATCTAATAAAATGATGTATAAACAGAAAATATATTATATATATATATATATATATAGATATAGATATAGATATAGATATATATATAGATATATATATATATGTATAAATATAGATATAGATATATATATAGATATATATATATATGTATAAATATAGATATAGATATAGATATATATATAGATATATATATATATGTATAAATATAGATATAGATATAGATATATATATAGATATATATATATGTATAAATATAGATATATATATAGATACATATATATGTATAAATATATATATATATAAATATATACATATATATATACATATATATGTATATAAATAAATATATAAATATATAGATATATATATACATACATATACACACACACACACACACACACATATAAATATATATATATATATATAGATATATATATATATATATATATATATATATATATAATTATTAATTATTATATGCTCTGTTTTTGACATTGACCTCTCTCTGGATCTGTATCATCTTTGGAATTATCCATACGGATTACCAAATATTATCATTATATATATATATATATATATATATATATATATATATATATATGTATATATAAATAAAAAGGAAAGAACAGTAAGATATAAAATCCGGTGTTCTTATAGATATTTTTATTTTTACACAATAGTGCTCTATGTAAATTTAAATTTACAGAGCATTAATATTATAAATTAATAGATTTAAAATATGGTTTTACCGCTACACAGTGATGACCATGTTTCAGAAATGGAAGCTAAAGCCCCTGAATTTAATTTTGTTATTAAACCAAAGACATTAGTTCCATTTCCTCATCAAGCGAATTTTGGAGTAACTTACTTTTTAAAATTTACGGTTGTTAACGGCACAGGAAAGATTCATAGTTTGAGGGTTTCCAAGGTTACCGATAAATCCATTCATCTAGACAAGGGGTGGTAGAGGGTTCAATTTTTAATTTTCATTGTCTGAGAGCCATGACTGGGTTCTCCTGCTTGTGTGGCATATATATATATATATATATATATATATATATATATATATATATATATATCACATCCACCTATGAATTTCTTTAAATTATAAAAAGTTCAAAACCAACCCAATGTATCTTAGCATCACTTGATGCTGAAAGCCAAATATCCTCAAAAATTATTACCTGAATGCACAACCAAAGTCCCCTTCTATGACCATAATGGCAACATCCACAACCAAATATTAGTATGGGAAATCCGCTCAGACTGTCCTTCTCCAGTTACTACATGTCCTCATGTAGAAAACCTGATATTTAAACAGGTCAGTAAACCTAAAATATATGTCTGCTACATAGAAAATATTTTTATTTTAGTGAAAAATATGAAAGAAATAGGTTCTCTCAAAACCATATTTGAAAAAAACTCTATCCTTAACTTTCCTTACGAACTAAGTCAAAAAAGCAAACTCCTATTCTTAGACATTCCTGTAGAATACAGTAACAACACTTTCACCACCTCATTACATAAAAAACTCACTAGCAGAAACTCTTGCCATATTAATTTTAAGAGTGAATAGCCACTCAAATACAAAATATCAGTGATAAAAAATTTCATAAAAAGTGCACACGAAAAATCATCCTCTTGTCTACTTTTCCTTAAAGAACTCAACAATGCAAAACAGACATTAGTTAACAATGGTTTTCCTAACCACCTCATCAACCACCAGATTAGACTATTTCTTTCCAAAATAAATAATAGTGATATTGGACACACAGACAAAAACAATAACATAAATACCTTCTACAAAATCTAAATGCACGTCAACTATAAACAAGATGAATCTTCACTTAGAAATATCATAAAGAAATAGACTGTCCTAGTTTACAAAAAAAATAAAATTAATTATCTATTGCATAAATTTAAAACAGTTAACCTTATCTTCAAAAATAACAACACACCTGCAAAATCAAAACTACACAGAACAAACATCATTTACGTGTTCAAATGCCTCTTAAGGAACTGTGTTCCCGACCAAACCAAATACATAAATAATTACATCGGTCACACTACTATATGCCTATCTAGAGGATTTACATTACACCTATCTGACCACAGCTCCATTAGAACTCATTTAAACACACACAAACCTACCAGACTCCATCTGAAACATACTAGTAGAAAATACAAGTATAATAAACTCATTCACATGTAAAAAAAATATTAAAAATAATGGAAGCTTTAATAATAAAAAGAAAAAGCCAGCACTCAATAATGTTAACATATATTAGGATTCATTAGTGACAGTCACAATTGTAACAACATAAGATATGCAGATGACACAGTGTTGATAGCAGACACGGAAAGAAAACTATAATAACTCCTACAGAAGAGAGTGAAAGAAAATGAGAAGAAATAATTAAACATCAACAGTAAGAAGACAGAATGTATGGTTGTTAGCAAAAAGATGAGCTGAAAGTGCAAATTGCCAATCGGAAATACCAAAATCAAACAAGTGTGGAAAATTAAATATATGGGAATTATTTTGATGGAAAAATACTGAAATCTGAAGGCATCTTGGCATCACCAAAGATCCCTTCCAAAAGCTCAGCAGAGTACTAAGAAACAGAAAAATTTTGCTAGAAACAAGAAAAAGGGAACTAAACTGTTATGTGATATCTGTCCTGGCAGTGAGTGCTGGACAATCTCCTTAAAAATGAAGAAAAGATTTGAAGTAACAGAAATGTGGTTCTACAGGAGGATGCTGAGTATACCATGGTTCAAGCAAGTGAGCAACTACAAAGTTTTAGAGAAAATGGTAACAAAAAGGTAACTTATACTTAACATCAGGAAGAGACAGTTGAGGTTTCTAGGGCATATAATGAGGAAAGAAGGCTTGGAGAATCTGATGGTCATGATGGATTAGAGGCAAAAGAGACAGAGGAAAACAGTGCATAACATACTAAGTCAGTTTGAATAAATGGATGGTGGAATAGGGACTAGGAGAAATAACAAAAAGAGTAAATTTATTAAGAGCTTCAGAAGACAGGAAGTTGTGGCGAGACATGATCGCCTACATCCTGAGGGGACACAAATACATAAAGAATATTTTTTTGTTTTATTTTCCACATCAGTCGTCTCTGGAATAAATGAAGGAAAGTAACTTTTGTTGTCAGGTAGATGCTTTCAGAAAAAATAGATGCATAGCATAGATACTGATAAACAAAAGCTGAAATTAGAATAATAGAATGTACAAAAATACTTCCTAAATATTAAACCTTTTGCTGATGACTATGAACTTTTGATTTCATACAGACATGCCCTTTAAATCAATTCACATCCGAACGTAGATTGACTCATTATGCATAACTATGTTATTGATGTTTCTAACCCACCCAGGAATATACTTAAGTAGACAAATTCATTTGCTTAAATTTAGAACAGAAATTAGAATAATTTCAAAAAGATATAAATATTTCATTTGCTTCAGATATAAAATGATTAGCAACATTTGTGCAGAACATTTTGAGCAAGACTGAAAAATTTATTCTGTCAGTGATAGTATCACCATTATCATTATAGTAGTTATTATCCTAAAAAGAATTCACAAATATATTTGAATTTCAGATGAATTTTTAAATAGAAAACACAAAACACGTGTTTTCAAAAATGTTAAAAACTCAAATTTTATTTTTTTTTACATTTTATTTATTTAATTTTCATTGTTGATTAGAAAAGGAATTACAAAAAAATGATTTTAATAACTGTCTTGCAAAAATGTAATAAAAATTCAAAGACTGTTAAATTCAGTTTTCATTGTTTAAAATGAATTTAATACATTAATCGAAATCCAAAGCCACATTGGAATAGCAAAAGAAGCCTTTCAAAAACTAAACAAAATATTATGAAATAAAGGCAAGAATATCAGAATGAAACAGTGAGTCACTTACTTTACTCACTTGTATAAATGGATAGAAGAACAGGGTGTGGGAAGGATAGTAAAAAACAAACATTGCTAAGAGCTAG
This sequence comes from Acanthosepion esculentum, assembly GCA_964036315.1. Taxonomy (NCBI): domain Eukaryota; kingdom Metazoa; phylum Mollusca; class Cephalopoda; order Sepiida; family Sepiidae; genus Acanthosepion; species Acanthosepion esculentum. Next base: position 54,784,451 of record OZ038480.1, read on the forward strand.
AATGGATAGGAAGTTGTTGAGAGCCATGATCACCCTGCATCATGAAGAGATATGGCACATTAAAAAAGATTAATCAATATAATTTGGTAAAAAAAATAAATGTAAGTCAATCATAGAAATAATTAAAAACATTAAAGAGTTTTTTTTTAAAAGAAAACCTAAGTTCATATTAGATTATCAATTTTACCAAATATTTCAGCAGTAGAATACAAGCAGATTGTTATGTCACTTATCTGCTTACCTCCAGGTCATAGCTTTTAATCAGGAAAAGGTTCGCATTTATGTCTTTTTGTTTTGGAGTGGCAAAACCAACAATATGACATCAGCTTTTACATAATATTGTACATACAACAGTTTTATTCTGTTGGTAACACTTGCCATATATATGATACTGACAATCCCTGTCTGCCTAATATTCAATTCATTTCCATTATAAAATCATTAGCAATGCTTTTACATTATACTTATAAATAGTTTTCTAAACATAAATAGTACTATTCTGTACTAATTTACTAAGCAAACTTACAGTAAACATTTTATTTTACATTAGATCATGTCATGAGTCCCAGGGTTGTTGAAACACTACATGTACTGCAACCATATCTGTAGTGGTGTGTCTATGGTAAGATGGCTTGATGAAGCTCATCCCTCTTCAGGCTAGTTTTAAAAGCAGTTTTCTTTCTCCTAGACTGGTTACCACCTCAAGACAAGAGAGTCCAGTCAGCTCTTCTATTTAATTTATTGCTGGTGAAGAAATGGATTCATACCTTTCCCAAGGGTATTTGTGTGAAAATGAACATGACGAACTTGGCCAGAATTTGAACTTGGCATGCAAATTTCTCTTTCCAAGTCACTAACTGTTGCACAACCTGCACATTCACATTATATGTATAATCACTGCATTATTTCAGTAATCGTTTCTTTTTTACTTGCAATTAATTCCTACAATAAATGTTTATCTAAAACAAATGTAATAGCACTGATTTGTCATTAACACTAATATTAATATCAAATCATTTGCCTGAAAATTATTTCTTCCTCATTTTCAGTGCATTTTTATAACAAAATCATTCACCATGCATTTCTCTAGTGAACTTATTTGTGACATTTTTTTATAGGAAAAATTATTAACAGATTATGCATATAGCAGCCTTTCTTTGTGATTTCTTCCACTATTCCTGTCCACTAATAATTTCTTTTTTCCTTATTATCAGTATACAACAGATTCAGTCTTCATGTAATGATGTATGGGTGCATTTTAATGAGAATACAATTCTCTCCCATTTAACACTACATTTTATTTACTATAGTACTTCATCAGTTTTTCTTGGACAAAATGTGTGTTTCCCCAGGCCCCCCAATCAAAACATGAACTTTACAATCTCATTTGATATCTGTGAGACTGCTCATCACCCCTCTGAGGTGGGTGTTTATATAAGTGCCTGTAATAGGATTCTTCTCATACCTGCAACCCGAGTGCAGCTGTGCCAACAACATGTATTCTCATGTTGGATGAATCTGCAAACAAATTTTCAGTCAAAATAACTAAATATAGATTGTTTTTCTATTTTTCCTCCATTGAAATATTTTCTTTGTTAGTCATTGACTAAGTGTGGAGAAATGGAGCAGCGCTAAAGACAGTGAGCAATGGCAAGAAAAATTGTCTACATAAAGCAAGTTCAACTGTAGCCGTATGACTACAATTAGATTTTTTCATTACTGCTAATATTTATTGCACTCTGATATACATAGAGGGGAAAATAAAATTGCAACACACTGGGTATATGTTTCAATTTAGTCAACATTAAAAGTACAGGAAATAGAGCTAGATTACAATAAATGGTTACATATACAGATCAATATGTGCACAGGTTCAAAAATAAAGTGTATATCAACAGTATTCAAATCCTATATTAATAGACTGTACATAATTCTTGGTCATTAAAATAAACCTGTTTTCTGCATTTATATGATTATGTGAATGAACACTATATTGCCACACAATTGAATAGTGATATCATAATGACAAGATGTGTGTGTGTGTGTGTGTGTGTGTGTGTGTGTGTGTGTGTGTGTGTGTGTGTGTGTGTGTGTGTGTGTGTGTGTGTGAATATTAGAGTGGAGTCATAATCTTAAGATGTATAAAGAAATAAGCTTTGGAGTAAATGTCTATAAAAAAATAAAAACTTTTTATATATCCAAATATTATCAAGATTTAGCTTTTTTTTTCTTTTTCACTTCCAAAAAGTTTTAAAATGACAAAAATTAAATAGTTTGTCAAATAAAAAGAAGCAAACGTTTTTATTCATTCAAATTCTCTTCATGAAAAGAAAATATTTGGTTACATTTCTTAGAGTCTCATGTTTCATAGCAAAATTTAAGTGTTTTATTGGAAAATCTAGTACTTTTCTGTTTTTCATTTTTTTTTTATTTTTGCAAAAGTTATGGATCTCTGATGAAGTCCAATCTAGAATATAGACACAGAAAAAAATAGTGATATCGATGAAAATCTCTCTTATATCCGGGTTTATCTTATATCCGGGTCTCTTATATCCGGGTTACACTGTAGATGAAAATCAATCAGCATATTGATGAAGTAACTGACATATGTTAGTAGACATAATCAATGATTGTCATTGCATCTCTGTTAAAAAAAACAGGTTGAAAAAAATGATTGTTAGTCCTGACATTTATCTGACTGACTAATAAGAAAAGATAACAAAAGTTGGATGATGAAAAAACATAGGTAATTATGCATCACAAAAGATTAATCATTTTTTTTTATTTTAAAATCTTACCTGACAGCAGTTTTCAGCCATAGATTACTCAGTGTACATTGTTTGCTCATAACACTTAGAAGCACTTCTGGGTTTTCATTCATAAACAACAAATTGAGAAATATTCATTTTCATTGAATATGCTTCATCAAGTAGATATGTACAAACAAATCACTAAACAATCAGCTGTATTCACTTTATAACAAAATTAATAATTAATATTCTAATGAACAAAGCTTAAAGCATAATCTGGAAAGAACAGTGTATCTTTGTTCAAGATACTAAAACAAGGAATGCAATTTTCATAGTCAGAAGTAACTATATATGCATGTTATAGACTATACAAAAGTATTCAATAAAGTACATGAAGAACTTCTTAAAATGTTAGAAAGGCTTGATCTACCAGGAAAGGCTATATGAATAATTTTCAATTGGTATTTAGAGTAAATGGCTTGTATGTGAATAAACAACAAATTAAGTGAATACTTCAAAATAAAAAAGGCATGAAACAATGATGTGTTTTCTCACTAGATTAATTGAACTTGTACAGTGTGATGATTTTAAGATAAGCTTAATATGCTATGTGGATGACAATGTGTTGATTGCAGATAGGAATAGCAAAAGTAACTTTTCAGAAACTGAAAAAGGTAATAAGGGTTTGGAAAATGATATTAGAAAGGGAAAAAAGGCAACTATGTGATGCCACAAATAAAAGAAAGACATAAAATGGCAGAGATGCAGTTTTACTGAGGAATGTTGAGAACGTTGGGAATACCATAGTCAGTTGTAATAAATGAAGAAGTTCTACAAAGGAACTACAAAATAATTGCTGTTACCAATCAGAAAGAGACAGCTGGAACTTTGGGGACACATAATGAAGAAAGAAAAGTTGGAGGATGTTTCACTCATTAAATACATCATCTTCTTTATGTACCCTGTCCCCTCAGGATATAGGCAATCATAGCTCTCCACAAATTCCTGTCCTTTGTACCTCCTAATAAATTTTGTCTTTCTGTTATGCCATTCTTTTACGCAAACTCACTAAGTATGTCATATATTGTTTTCCTCTGTCTCTCTTGCCTTAAATCTGTCCTGTGAGCATCAGATTTTCCAAGCCCTCTTAACTCATTATCTGCCCTAGAAACCTCAACTGTCTCTTCCTGATGTTAAGTTTAAGTTTCCTTTTGGTTTCCATTTTCTCTCCAACTTTACGTTTGGATCATGGTATACTCAGTATCCTTCTTTAGAACCTCATTTCTGTTGCTTCAAGTCTCTTCTTCATCTTTGAGGAGATTGTCCAGCACTCACTGCCATAGAGGACAGATATAGGCTAGAGAAAAAGACATGTAATCTATTTATACATATTTCTGCAAATGGATGGTGGAGCAAGGACCAGATAGAGAAGTAGTCATCAAGGAAAAACTATTAGAGGACAAAAAAAATATAGGAAGGTGTGAAAAGTCATGATCACCCACATCCTAAGGGGATATGACATATATAGATAGAGATGCCTCAACAGACTGAAGAGGCTAAACAGGATTCGTAGAAAATACAAGAATAATAGGAAGTAAAGTCCTTGAATAAGGATAGAATTTTGAGTTAAAACTTTATAGCATGTACACAAGAGTAATCCATCATGTAACAGTATTATTTTTTAATCGTGTTTACCCCAAGTAAGGCAGTAAAGTCACTAAGATGCAAACAGTTACTGGGTGTGGCAGTATTAGAAAACAAACATTACTAAGGAGCAAAAACAAAAGAAGAGTAATCAGGAGGACAGTAGACAGTGATTGACATTGCATTTAAATTTTTGATGATTAAAGTTGACTAGAAAGCATGGTGTCAGAAGGGAGTTCCACAAACAAGAAGTACAAGAAAAGAAACTGTTAATATAGAACTTATGGTTACATCTAGCCAACTCAACTGTAAATTGATGAGACCTCACTGCCAGTCTAGTACAGTGCTTAAATTCATAAAGTCTACATATTATACCCGAACAATTACCATGAAAGTATTTATAGAAAAGGCACGGGGAGGCAACATTATGGCAGTGGGAAAGAGACTGAAGCTTAGACCTCAGATCAGGACTAATAATATTGCCAATTCTTCTTTGGGATTTATCAAGGATCTCTAGATATATAGCAGGAGCACCAGACCAGTATTCTAGGCATGGGCAAAAGGTAGACATTTATGTTTTGTTAGTATTTCTATTCATTTTAATTTTAGTTGCTTTTCATCGCAACCAGAATGTCAGCCTCCAGCCAATACAGTACAGATTAGGAATAAAGAATAAATCTTTTGCCCTGTGTTTACTCTTTTTTACATTTGCACTCTGTTTGCTGGATAGTTGCACACTGACAGTCTGTGTAGTCATGATGAAAAGCTACACAAATTAAGATGGAAAAAATAGTAGTCAAAAATTTATAATAGCTGGCAGAGCTTCATCTAATAAAAATTTAAGAAAATAGATATATTACTAGGATACAAAGTAATTACTATATTTAAGAAAAGAATTTGATTATTTACACAGGTTAGTTCAAACTCCGTCATTTACAGATTTATGTATACTTAATGAAATAAATAGTTTGGTAGAAAATTAGATAGATGCAAACATTATATTATCATCTTGGTATTTAATAAGTTTAACTAAGTCAGGCACAGGACTAGCTTATGGATCAACCAGTGGAGACCTAAATTAATGTAATAGCTTTGTTTTGTTATGAATAGTTGTATTAATATCTGATTCTACCACTGAAAATTCTTTCTTCTTTATTCTCAGTGCATTTTTATAATCATTTACAATGCATTTCTTGTAAAATTACTTGTGATGATTTTCTGTGGGAAAAAATTGTGAACAGTACCTGTAGATTATGTGTATAACAAATTTACTGATTCCTACCATCATTCTTGACCCTTAAAAATCTCTTTTTTCACTTAATATCAATGCATAACAAAACAGTAATAGTTCACAAGACTGGCTCACAAACTAGAACTTCCTAATGAGGTACTCAACATGTTATTGATCTATTATATATTGAGGTGGATCCAGGGTTTTGAGCAGGGTGGGAATGAAAAGGAAAAACATTTCATTTCACTTTTAAGTACAAGAATTGATAAAAGAGTAAAGTAATTTTTTTTTAAATAACCAAATAAATTTTTCACAGAATCAAAAACTAAAAATAGTATAAAAAATAAAATGGAAGACATCTTCAATGGTATAGCAGTGTTAGGTTACTAGTTTGTAATGAGATCACCAATTGTTGAAGAGAGGTATTGTTTAGTTATGTGTATTTATGTGGCACTTGGTTTGCTGGTGGTTAAGAATTCCTTCAGAGTGGAAATGAGACATGTTTACAGTATCCAATGGTTGAAGAGAGAAAGAAGAGGGAGAAAGTTTATGCACTTTTCTTTATATACTGCTTAGTAGTAGGTGTTAGGAGAAGTCACCCTAGCAGACTAGGTAAGGTAATTTCACAATGGAAAAAAAAATAAAAAGATCTTTGTTTTAAGGTTAATTTTTGATTACTGGAGATGATTTGAGTTTTTACTTCTTTATCTTGATCTTTGAAAAGTTTCTTTGTACTTTGCCTACCAAGCGATGGGAACATGGACTTACTGCAACCCCGCCCAATTCAAACTAAATCTGATAAATATAAAACTTACAAGTCTGACAACTCTGAGCAAAAAAAAGTAACATTGGAGTTATGAAACTGATTTGACACCCTTTTTGACCTGTATCCATAAATAATATATACAAATTAGAATCTATACCATATAATTAATTTTATAATGACAAAGAAAAATTAGTATTTTATATATATTTTAACTATTCAATGACCCAATCATTTTTTATTACTATCCTGGGTATGATGATAAACTACATCCAGCAGTAAGGCCTCATATTGGGAGGTTTTGAGGAAAGTGGAATCACCTCTTAATTGTTATTGTTCCTAGGTCCACCCTGACCCAGGATGGTAGCAGCTCTTAGAGTACCAACTATGGGCAAATAGTTAAATCCCAAACTGAGGTCAAAACACTATGAAAGCATAAAAATACATTTTTTAGAGTAAGAATACAAGAAATACATTTTTGAAATACAAAAAAAATATTACCAGAAATACATTTTTGAAATACAAAAAAAATATTACCAGAAATACATTTTTGAAATACAAAAAAAATATTACCAGAAATACATTTTTGAAATACGAAAAAAATATTACCAGAAATACATTTTTGGAAAAAAGAATATTACCAGCAATATATTTTTGTAAATGCAATTACTAATGCTCCCAAGATAATTAAATTAAATTTCAGCATTAAATGACCCATAAAGAAATGATATGCCACTAAACAAACAATTTTTTTATTATTGTTGCGTTTATCATAACACTTTGAATTCATAGACTCTTCATTATTATTACCATTATTATTTTATCACCAGAACTCTAGGTCATACGCACTTAAGAATTTGGTACTTGAAGGCATTAAAAAAGGGTAGATTAGTATATTTGTAAATGCTTGTCCCAATGTTTCAGTATTTTTTGATGTCAGCTTTTTGAAACTGACAATGTAAACTGATAACTAAATTCCATTGGACCATCATGCAGAATTGTTTGTCACAGCAGCTTGGGATTCTGTACATTCTGGAAGTTTCTGAATATCAATTTACATGTTACCTCATTCATTTTGGATTGATCATTTGCCTCTTTCCAAGCTGACCTAGAAATTAAATGCCATTCTCAGTTCATTCCACCAATGAAACTGGTATTGTCATTTGAAATTGTAACTTTATTTTTTAAAAAAAGTCAGTAATATTTTCCTAACAAAATCAGAAGTATACAAATAGTCTCAAAATAAGCACTTTCTTGCTTAATGAAATAGTGATTGCCAGCAAATGTTTATAACTATAATCATTGTATACAGTTGGTTGGACAACCTTCCAAAACAATCAATATGCAGTAAAAGAAAGTGTATACAATCAAAATATTGGAAATAAATACAAACAGCAGAGGAAATTAACCAACCATACAATCATTTAAAAAAAAAAAAACTTATGTAACAAAATTCAAACAAAAACTCAAAATAACTCTTTTAAAGTATTTTAATATACAATTAGCTATGGAAAACATACATATATACACACTATTTGTGTATTCATGATTGCAACCCCTCCTCCCACACAACATACAGGAAAGATATGCTATAAATATATATATATATATATATATATATATATATATATATATATATATATATATATATCAGACTAATAGTGAGTAAATCAATGAAAAGATGTAAAAACTTATTAGTAATACATTTTATTCCAATATTGTTTGTATGTCAATATGTTTTTGTTTCAAATTCAGTTGTTTTTGCTTAAACAGTGACCAAGAGGTACACAAGCACTTACAAATACAGACATGAAATATATAAATTCATAGCAAAAATGAGAAAGTATATCTATCACAATCCATATATATATATATATATATATATATTTATTTTAGGATATTAAAATAAATACATGTTAAAATCACTACACAATTACAATTATGTTTCAACACTTTTAAATTAAATGTTATGTACAGTGGAATTATACTGCATTTGTTCTCATTTTACCTGGATATATATATATATATATATATATATATATATATATATATATAATGCAATGTCAATCATTATCTTCTGTCTTAGTTCCTGTTCTAAGAATGAAAGCAATAAAAGCTAGTTTATCAGATTATTGTAAGTATAGTGATTTCAACTCTCATGGGCCCCCAACTTAATAGCCTTGTACCAGACAATCCTACATATATATATTGTGAGAACCATACTATACTTCAAGAAATCAAGCA
>OZ038480.1:54795582-54859023 GCA_964036315.1 Acanthosepion esculentum
AAAATTTCTAATATGTTGTAAAATTTTTAACTTAGAAAAACTGTTCATCATTTTGAGTAGAGTTATTATCATTACATCAGTTATGTAGACTACAGTATGGATATGCAGGTGGTGTAATGAATAGCAGTGTGAAATTGGAGAGATGAGTTCAAATTCTAGTCAGTTTTGTTAAATTCATTTAAAATACTCTAGGGAGAGGTATGAATCCATCTCCTCTGTCCAGGTTAAAAAGTAGGACTTGAAAATCATTATTATTCTCATAGAATTATTATTGCAATATTCACTCACAAAAGAGAGAATTATTCTTACAATCCAAAATGTGTTTCAGCTTAAAATAACCCACAAAATAAGCTGTGAATACAAATCAATCAATCAGACTATGGAACTAATTCTTGAAATATTTCTGTGAAATTGAAACAACTCAATAGAACTTACAAAACTATTTAATTTCTATCTTGTGAGTTCACTTCTTAAAATTTTGTTATTTATTTCTTCTAGAACCAGGGTTTGTAAAAATTCATACCAAGTCCTCGAAAATATTCAACTTAAAAATTATTAATAATGTTCTGCTAAGTTCATAATCAACTCACAAAACTACAGGGTGCGATGTGTAAATTGTCGCCATTTCATATTTTTAATTTTGTGCATCTACGTTGTTTGTTTTTGATTTTGTCAACTGCAGAGTATAGTAGGGTCAGTTGGGAACTGTCTGTGAGAAAAAGAGCACCAGGATGCAATTCACTCTGCCAGAAATTTGAAAACAGCATACTGTACTGCTTGGCATTCATGCCAGAAGCACCAATATGAACATTTCAGAGTGTTTGGGTGTCAATCTGGAGACAATGCAGAGGATTCAGAAAGAGTTGGATGAGTCTAATGGTGATTACAAAGGTGCTTGGAGTGATAACTAGTGATAATGACATTATGCCTCCATTCATCTTCCCACAGGGCCACAGTCTCAACCCTGAAGCCTATATCAAGTGCCTTGAGAAAGTAGTGCTGCCCTGGGTCAAGAGAGTAGCTGCTGGAAGATCCTATGCCTGCCAACAGGACTTTGCACCATGGCACACAAGCAGGAGAACCCAGTCATAGCTGTCAGAAAATTCTTACAACCACATCACCCCTTACATCTGGACACCTAACTCCCCAGACTGCAACCCCCTTGATTATTATGTGTGGGGTGCAGTTCAATGAAAGACCAACAAAACTCCTTGTAAAAGCTAAGATGAACTGAATGCAAGGATTATGGCAGCATTCACCAACTTAAAAAGGAGACTGTCCAGAAGAATCGTAGAAGATTTCGAAGTCATCTGCAGGTCATGGTTGAAGCCAATGGGTATTTTATTGAATAAAGTTACTCTTTAGTATTTCAAGATATTTTTATATAATTTTTGTAAATATATCTGTTAAAATGAGATGTCATTGTTATTTTCATTTTTGCATAATTTAGATGACAATTTATCCATCGCACCCTGTATTAGCATTTCATTAAACTACTCACATCACTCAATGAGTTCTAGTATGTTGGTGCAAAAATAATGTCGTTTTCTCACATATGTTACTTATGTAAATAACGACATTATTTTTGCACCAACCTAATACTAGTACCATATAATCCAGTACTACCAGCTGCATTGTCGGGTCATAAGTGACTAAGCCAGATTTTACTAGTGAGGAGACAGACAGACACTCAGCAGGACTAAAAGTCAGCCTCTTGTCAAAGGGCAGATGAACCTTCTTGTAGTGTCAACAATGATCTAGGGCTGAGAGCTCTTCATACATATGTATGCAAACAATGCAGTGATGACATCATTCGATGAAGAGTTCCCTAAACTGAAGTCAAAAGCAAGAACAGAGGGTTCAAATTGGAAGGTATTGGCTATGGTTTCACTTAGACAGGCATGGGCTCCACTAGGTTCACCAAGACAGACTACACATGAATGAATGGCTTTATAGTTTTCAACACAGATATGTAGAGGGAACTGGTCAGGTTTTCAGCTGTGCAGCAACCCTATGACCACACCCGGTCATGGGACTGATGATCATGATGATGATAAGTCAGTGTGTCAATCTGTCATCAGTATTCAGTTTGAATTATAAATGAACAATAATCTTTATCTGCACTGTTTACTGATGGCTGCAGATTGGCAGCTTGTGTAGTTACAATGAAAAGCAACTGTAATTAAGATGAAAGAAATAATAATTGCAGATTTGTATTGTCTCATTTAGATAACTTGTGCTAATTGCAAATTGGTCCTCTTTTCCCGGTGTATTAAATACTGGCAATTGAACATGACAGAATAATGACATATTTATAATGTTTAATAGACAGGCTAATATTTCTTGTTATTGCAGGAACCATGGCCAGATTCCCTTCATGGTTGCCTAGATGATGAAAATGCCCATTTCTCAATATTGAAAAATACTGAAGCTGAAAACAAAGATGAAGATGAGAATGAAGAAAAAAAGAACATTGTCAACAAAAACACCAAGATACTTCACACTCCAGGCTATGATTATCAGGTAATAGTTTTTGTCTAGCACTCAAAATATCATCAAATATTGACAAACAGTTTTTGTATCATATTCTTGGGAATTTTTCCCCCTTTTTTTTCAATCTTATCTGCAGAGAATTTTAAAATATTGCCTTTTCACCATAAAAACAAAAATAAATTATGCTTTTAAAAAAATGCTAATTGGTTTGGATGTTTTGATGCAATTTTGAAGCAAAATCAGATCTAATCTGTCAACAACAGAAAGAATGCTAGAAAAACTAAACCCAAAATACTGGTTAAAAATAAATATACTGATATGAACTTTGAGAATATGCAACACAATCATAAAAAGTGTTAAAAATGAATAACAATTTAAAATTTATAATTGAAATTTCTAGTATACATAATGAGGAAAGGGGGCTTGGAGAATTTGGTACTCACAGGGCATATTGAAGAGGAACAGAGGGAAACAGCAAGTAACCTATTTAATAAGCCTGTGTTAATGGATGGCAGAACAGGGATTGGAAGGGATAGTAAAGAGATAAACATTACTGAGAGCTACCAGGAATAGGAATTTGTGGAGAGCTTTCATTGCCCATGCCCAGAAAGGACATGGCACATGAAAGAAAATACAAAAAATCAAACATTCTGATTTGATCAAAAAAGTGTATCATTCTGAGGAATGATAATGCAAGCATACACACTCTAAAATAAACTTAGAAGAACAAATTGTTAGGTTGGAAAGCTATAGTTGAGCATACCAAACTAGGTTTAATACCTTGATTTTTTTCATTTATTCAAATGATCAGAACAACTTTTGTGACCAAATTTGTAAAAGTAGGCAAGTTATTAGTTTGGCATGACAGCAGTTCTTTTCATACAGAATCCAAAATTCTTTCAACAAGGATTAAAAAATTTGTTTCAAAATAACCTGTTGTCATTGCTCATAATTAAAGTGGTATATATATATATATATATATATATATATATATATATATATATATATATATATATATATATACATATATATATATATATATATCTGCTGAAGTGGTATCTATGCCACCAAATATGGTTGCAACAAAATGATACCAAACAAAGGCAAAATACAAGACAGTGTGAGATTTTATGAAATATCTATTCCATAAAATAGGATTTTTTTTTAATCAAAATCACCCGAAGCAAGGCAGTAATACCACTAAAGCACAATGAGTTACAGGGTGTGGAAGAATTAGAAACAGAAACATTAATTATGAATAAAAAGTGAAGTGAGCAATCATGAGGTCAGTAGATAGCAATTAACATTGCATTTAAATTTTTGCAGAATAAAGTTGGCTGGAAAGCATTGAGCCAGAAGGGAGTTACACAAGCAAGAAGTGTGAAAGAAGAAAATGTTACCATAGAACTTATGGTTACATGTAGCCACCTCAACTGTAAACTGATGAGATCTCAATGTAAGTCTAGTGCCATGCTTAAATTCAAAAACTTTAGGTACCATAGCAAACAACTCATTTAAACAATTACCATGAAAGTATTCATAGAAAAAACATAGCGAGGCAAGCTTATAGTGGTGGGAAAGTGACTGGAGCTGAGCTGCCAGATCAGGACCAATAATATTGCAGATTCTTCTTTGGATCTTATCAAGGAGCTCAAGGTAAATAGCAGGGGCACCGGACAATATGTGGCATGGTAGATTTATATATAAGATAGATTCTGGAGAGAAAAATTGTCTCACTTGACATTGTGCACCAAATTTCTTAGCAGCTAACCTAGCAATGGATTCAATATAGTCTTTCCACTTCATATCAACAGAGAACATGAGCCTGGAAGGCACAATAATTCACTTTCCTGAAGGATAGCATCAGCCATGCTGATGGAAGGCAGCAAGGAGTCTCCCAGATGATTAATGGAGAGAAGCTTAATTTTGGAGGTATTAAAATTAACAAGCCATCTTTTGCCCCACTTGACGTCATTTTGGACATTGGCTACCATTTTGAACTTGTCAGATTGATAAGCCTCACCATTGAGGCAGGAGTAAATTGTTGTGTCATCAGATTGAGAGCTGATATCATCAGGAAGGTCATTAATGAAAATTAAAAATAGAGTAGGACCAAGGATGGAGCCCTGGGTGACACCTTCACTAGTATGAAAATATCTGGACCAGTGGCCATTCAGGATAATTCTCATATAAAATAATAAAATAAAATAATAAAAGTTTATCAATGGAAAAGGTATGATTTTCTTTAACCACAGAGTCTGCATGTCTATGTTTCTGAAAAAAAGACTACTTACATGACCAACTGAAGAGGTGCACATTTTATTAAGGTCAATAACCCTATGCACTAGATGAACAAAAAAGGAAGAGCAAGTTTCTTTTTGAAAGCCTGGATTTTTAAATGCACCAGTTAGCTGCTGCTGTTGCTACTACACTGTTGGCTGCTGCCACTATGTATCTTCTCTACAGCCAATAATCAGTGACAGGGTGTAAACTTTCTACATAATGATGACTATCTTCTTTACAGTTAAAGTTAGTTTCTTACTGCTGAATAGATTTTTTTCCATCTACCAAAATACAACATTTTTTTTAAATAACTCAGTTGAAAGCTTACTGTATGGCTGATACAATGTTTTCCAACATGCCAACATCAAAACCAAGTGTAATATTTTGGTGAACATTTGATTCTGTCTATTAAGATCATGTAGAAAAAAGTAAAATACTAATAGTAGATATTTATTGTCAAGAACAAGAGAAGTTTAAAGATTTATACAGGGAATATTCTGAAATCAGCAGAAATTGTGTCACTCTTCAGAATGACAATGCAAAATTATTTTACACTTTGTAAAATAAACTCAGATCAAATTGCTAAGTTGGAAGGACCTACTTCAGCATCCCATTTCACTTCAACTTTCTATTTAATCAGATCATCACAATATCTTCTTAATGGCATAACCTTTAAAAATAGGAAAAAGATCAGTTCAACACAGTATTCTTTTCCTCCTGAATCTTAGATTCTTTCAACAAGGAATAAAATGCTTAGTTTCAAATTGAACATTTATCATTGCTTATAATAAGGACTATGTTCTTGATAAATAAGTTTAAATATGACATTATTTTTTAAACACTTTAATATTTTTATATTCTTTTATATATACTGGCAAGTAAGAAATAAATTGAATGTAATCTCTGTCTTTAAGTGCAATGTCTCTTCAGGATATTTGTTTTATTCCACTTCAGTCAAGATCATAAAGTCCGCAAACAAACACTGCCCTTGACTGTGAACTCTATAACAATTACAATGGCTATATAGTATTGGCTTTGCCAGGGCTACATACACTAGACTTGTTACCAACCATGGCTAGAGAGCCCAGTCTGCCCTGCTGTTTAACCCACAGCTTTTGAGAGAAGGAATGGATTCATAACTTTCACAAGGGTATTTGTGCAAAAGTAAATGTAATGAACTTGGGCAGAATTCGAACTCAGTTTGCCAATTTCTCTTTTCAAGCTATTAACTATTAAACTACCCACACTTCCAATATTGATGGTGATCATGTTTCTCCATAGTTTCTTTTCCTTTAATATCTGTATACTGTGCATTGACATGAAAGTTTGTGGGAAAGACAGTAGAGAAATTTCTTCTTGCTTTATCACAGTATTGAATACATGTCCTCCTTGACTGGTTCACAAAGAGTCAAGTCTCCCATGCTATTTACAATATATCTAGGAAGAGAAGAGCATCAGTACAAAGTGAATAGGAATTGACTCAGCGAAAATTTGTACTCAGCTCACTAATTCTATTTTCCACCCTGTTAATCATTAGTCTACTTGCACCTCCATTTGAATGTAATAATGGGGTAAAAAATCTTAATACACATCATCATATCTTTGTGTTGATATATATATATATATATATATATATATATATATGTGTGTGTGTGTGTATGTGTGTGTATGTGTGTGTGTGTTTCACCATTTTACTACATTTGTTTAAATTAGGTACCACCACAGAAAACACTATACCTAAATTTTAAAATTAATTTTAAAAAATGAAAAATCTTTCTTGAAGCTTTTATTTTAGTTTTAATTTCACGCTAATAGAGTAAATTTAATATTTCCAATGAGCAAAATACTTTGCTGTATTTCAAAATTAACTTAAATTGACTGAAAGGAGTTTTTTTTTTTGCTAAAATAGCTGATTAGTACCCTTTTTTAGCCATCTTTCATTGCAATGTAATAATAAAAAAAAATCTTCAAAAAATAAATTATACTTTTCTTCAACTTTATTTGAGGAATATTAACTGATTTAAAGTTTAATTTGAAATTAAACTGATTTGAAACAAATATTATTTTCTTTAAGTTTAAAATATTGCAGAAATGCATTTTTTAACACAGTAGTAGATGTTTATTTAAGCTTTTGGCATGTTAGTTTGATGACAAATTGATCTTTATATAATATTGTTCTATGGAAACTTTAGTCATAAAAAATAATACACCTTTTATATATAATTTTTAAATAATCTTGAAAAACTAAGAAAATATTCTCCCTAATCTAATGTTTTATTGAATGTTAGTTAGATACATTCTGGCTTTAAATTTATTATAGTTATCACTCTTATTTTCTGATGTCATGTATGGGCCACTGTATTTGATTATTTATATGCATACAAAAAAAATTCAAAATCCTTTTAAAAATATTGACATTTAATAATTTGTGCTAAGCTTTTCAGGAGGCACAGTGAACTAATGGTTAGCAACTCAGATTGAGGAACAGAGTGCTGAGTTCAAATTCCAGTGATCCATTGCATTCACTTATGTGCTAATACCCTTGGGAAAGGTATGAATCCTCTTTTCCCCCTCCCAGCTATGGGTAAATAGCAGGACAGAATGGGTTCTATAGCCTTGGGTGGAAAACGGTCTAGGAGAAGGTAATTCTGAATTCAAGACTGGCTTGGAGAGGGTTGGGCTCCATCAGGCTATTTTCCCCAATGAAACACCACTTCTACTGCAGTTGCAGTACATGTGGTGCCCCTATGACCCTGATGAGTCACTGGATTTGTGCATGTGTTCAACTAAACTTTTCCATTTATGATTAGTATAGTTTTTACTTAATAATAATATCATCTAAAAAGATGAAATTAATACAGAATTTTTAAAGATTTAAAACTTAATAAATTATTCAAATTAAAATTTTTAAAAATGAAAGCAGTTGTTGTAAAAATTCAATATTCATTGAAAAAAAATTCATCCTTAGTGTCCTTATATCTTATTTATAAAAGCAATTAAAAGCTTTTCTAATTAAATAATATCACAGTTTTATTACAATTTTTATTTTACAATTGAGCACAGATATTCTGTAAAAGGTATTTCTGTTTGGCAAAAATAAATTGATGATTTATATTTTCTAAGGTGTCCTTTTTTTAAACTAATATAAATATGAAGAAGGTAGAATTTTAATTTCTCAAAATTTCATAAAATTAATTGTGAGTAACCAATAAAGAAAAAATTTTTACCAAAATTTTCTATATTTTCACACACTTGCAAATAAGTCTTGAAAATTTCATTAAAATCCAACAATTATTTGTTTTTTGGAAGAATTCCCAAAACAATGTGTTTTTTACGGCAAAAAAGAAACATGCTAAATTTCCCATACTAATCTTTGTCCTACCTGTTGATGCAAGAAAAACAAGTTTTTAACCAAAATTTTGAATGTGCTACAAAGGATACATAAATTTAATAATTAAAAAAAGACTTTGGTCTTTCTTAATAATAATATAAATAATTTGATGATAAAACTTTGTTTTTATCAAGTTTGGGGCTTTTTTCATCAGGGTATGCTCTTTTTTAACAAATCTTTGGGGGTACCTAGTTTAAATATATGCAGAATTGTACACATTGCTCATACATATACATATAACTTCAGACATTTTTGTGTCTTTTTGTTTAAAACAACCAGATCTATTTCACTTGTTTGGATGTCATGGTCAGTCTGGATTTCAGTCTCAGAGTATCTTACTTTTTTATTTTCTAAGGGAGTCTCTGGTTTGTGCGTGTATCATTTGTTCATATAATCAAACCCAAGTTGTTTACACAACTCACAGTTGTATAACTATTGATGCTCTATCATGTCCACTCTTATATTCAAATTTGGCCACCTTGTTGAATTTGGGATGTGAAAGATGACATTTGCTGTGTATTTTTTGTATTTATTGCTTTTCCATTTTGTTGTTTTTTGTTTGTTTATTTTTGTCTTAAGAAAATGCCTTTCCATATATCCATTTCTTGAGAGTTGTTGCCTTAAGTTCAGAAATCAATAATTTTCATTATTTCCCACATTATTTTACAGATATGTTCTTCAGCTTTCCTCAAGTGTATGATTCATCCAATAGTATCTTGAAAAAAAATCTGAAACCATTTTACCAAATAAATCTTCAAATCTCCAAGATGAGAAAATGTGTTCATTTTTAATGTCTTTTTATTGTAGGCTTTGAATTTTCATGGTTTATTTCCATCTACTAAAACTATCCTGGTTCTTCAGCATTCATTCCAGTTGCTTTCTTAAAATTCACAAGATACAATTTCTTCTAGATTGAAGTTTATTTTGTTTTAGCGTTGAATTAAATGAAAATACAATTTATTTTTTCAATTTTGTGTTATTTTCTTTCTTTCTTCAAATGAATGCTGACTGTATTAACTTACTCAAGTATTTGGGAGCATCCACACCTATCCTGTTGGTGACCAGAGGGGCATATAGGAACAGCTGTCAAAACAGTCGTCTCCACTCTTCCACCATAGACATTTGAGAGGTTGGTGGGGAGAATTCAGAAACAGTTTTGCATTCTTTGCCTTTTCAGTTATAAGTCCTTGAGGTAAGAAGAGGAAACCACAAACAGTGGGTCCAGTGGAAGTCTTTTATTGGGGACATTGTTGGGAGGATGTAATATGTTACCTCACAATGAAGCTATTGTCTACTCAATAATGGATTCATTCCAAAATCTAAATAGCCAAAATCCTTGAAAGTTTTGTGGCTTTGGAATAGTATGCATTTCTCAGAGGTAGATAACCTTTTCCATGCTGTGTAAAGCTTGTATATTATAAGAGTGTTTTTCATGGTCATCTGACTTGATCTGGTTTGGGGAATATACTTTTGCTGTTGTGGATAATAACAGGTTCTGTTAGTTTTGGTCATTAGTACTTCAGTTGCCCCATGAAATACTAATAACTTATGTATAACCTGGCATGAAGCACATATGGCTTAGGAAAACTAAAAACATAGTATGTCATATTTTGTGTATTACAAAGCAACAATCACTGTTTTTTTTATATGTTTTATCTTCTTATGGGACATCTGGCCACAGCCACATTGATGCTGTTGCAGTTTTAGTAATAAGTAAGCTTTTTATGTGGTGAAATGTATAGCCTCATTCTCAGCCCTCCAATTTTGAATTTAGGATTGGTCACTTCCAAGATTAATTGCTAACAAACACTTGAAAATCCATTTTATTATATATATAATACCCTATTTTGTATGCTTTGTGATTTCAGTAGAAATCCACTGATAGCAACTCTCCCCAGTACAACAGTAGTAGTAGTGGTGGTGGTAGTGGTGGTGGTGGCAGTAGTCTTCGTCTTCACAACACGCCCCACCCCTACACACAAGTTTCTAATTATTCAAATTCCACATTTTGTTTTAGCAATGTTCCAAGTGTGCTGTTATGGTCATAAACTAATAAAACTCATAAAGAAATACACTTTTTTCAACTACCATGCAAGTTCTTATAGTTTTCACTGAAAATTAAGTTACCTTGATATATATATATATATATATATATATATATATATATATATATATATATATATATATATATATAATGTATTTATGTGTTGTTTAAAGGATCTTGTAAGTAATTAATATTTGATTAACAAACAAGTCATAGTATTTATTTTGTTTATTATTTCAGTGTTTGTTTACATCTTCATCAGATTATTGAAATAGTATACAATCAACAATGACTGATATATAACAATAGTTGTATTTTGCCAAAAAGTAGTTGACCCTGGTATTTCTTGAAGATAATTTTGAAAGCAAGCAGTCTTTGTAATTATAGTGCTTAACATCAGGAGATAGAACATTAATAGGAATAAATAAAATTAAATGTTCACATATCTCTACTCTGTGTTTTGTGAAGATTGCATCCACTTGCCAGAAAAATTGATTATAAAATTGAATTTATTTACTGTATTTATTTTTATTGGAATTGCATTTTACAATCAAGTCACTTAAGTGGATATGATCTCTGTGAAACTCAGTGTCGATATAAGATAGGTGAACATTCAATTTTATCATATTCATATATATATATATATATATATATATGATTAGAATAACAGAAACTGTTCAAAAAGAAATATATTCTGACAGTTTTAAAATTCACAGCCTGTTTCCTGTTTTCTCTGAAGCTTATTTCCTGTAGAAATGTTTTACCACTGATACTTTAAAAACCACATAATTTAAACAATGCTGCTTTAGTCTTTTGATAGCTTTCACAATTATTTTTTTGTTACTTTCATCTGCATCTTTTGTTAGTTTACAACTTGTATGTTGTTCCGTGCATTGCATGATCAACTGCATTATTTTATTGTACAGGCATAAGAGACTGACATTCCAGTTATTTCTTAAGGAACCATTCCCACTTAGTAATGATATTGGTAATTTAAAAAATAATCTAAGTTTCAAAAATATACATCTGAATTTGTATTCTGTTTCCATGGAAGCTTCTGTCTGTGTAACTTTGATCAAAGACAAAGAACAAGGATTTTTTTCATGTTTTTAGTTAACTTTTCTTTTTTCAGTACAAGATTAGTTGAATGTAAATATTGTCCAAATGTTTATGACTGGGTGTCTTCTCCCATACTTCTGGTTATTATCCAATCCTGCTTTCATATATTCAAATACTTTTAAATTCAGCATTGACCTTTAGGGATTAAGATGGTAATGGTTGATAATGTTTTATCTAATTAAAGAAGAAAGATAATATTGCTGCTACTCATATTATTAGCGTAAAAATAAACATGGCACTAAGAGAGATTAAAAAAGATAAAAGGTAGTTTTATAGGATGGGTTTGATCTTCTGCAAAGCTATCAAGTTCTCATAGTTCAGTAAAAGTAGATGATGTTTCTTGGGGTAAATGGGACTTAAATTCAAGTTTTAAATTCAAGCCTTTCCTCTGATTGTGATCTTTGCTGTTTTTGAAATGCTGTAGGTTGATGGCTTCAGCAAGGGTGAAAAAGAGAGTTATGACCAAGCACAAGATAGAGGAGTTAGATTTTGATATAGAGCAATACTTAAAACTACCTTTACCACCCAAGATGCTGAAGGTATCAAGAAATAAAAATTGTAAATAAAATAAAAACATTAGTCATAAAAAACATTATTTTTCTTTTTGAGTTTCTTCCAATAAAGATCAGTTCCATTATTTTTCTCGCATAATGTTTTGTATGTAATAAGAAGCAGAAAACTGCAGCCTTTTCTTCATTGTGCATCATGTTTTTCTCAGTTATCTTATAGCCTATCAGAATTTGTGACTGAGACTTGACTGTTTGCCTGCTTGGTAATTCTCTCTTTGTATGTGTTGTTTGTTTTTTTTATATATTGAGGCCATATTGTGTTGTTGGCCAAATGAGGCTGTTCCTTCACCAAAACAAATAGTAACAAATATCAATGTGTTTAACTTTTGCATGTACACAGACAAGTTTTCCTGTATATATTTAGATGTTTCTGGAGTTGATGAATCACTTTTGCTTCATGGGTAAATAGTTGTGTGTATAGCTGAAAATCTTGTTGCAGGATTTTCTTTTTATTATTGATTAACAATATTCCCTGTTTACAAGCATACTGGATATAAATATATATACTGGCAGTAATGTCTTTCCTTGTCTGGGCTTATAAATACCTAAAATAAATACAGTTACATGAATTCATATAAGAGGCATGGATCCAGAAGGTCAGTTGCAAGATGCTGAAGGATCATGCTGATTTGGATTTGATTTTAGTATGTGATTGCTAGATATTCTGGTAAATTTGAACCATCTTGTGATGTAATACTATTCATACCATCTGTGTCTGAACGTTAGATACTGATGCATGCTATGATAAGATTCAGTGTGATGAAGTAGTAGATGTTATGCCCAGTGATACACACATGCTCCTTTTGTTTCATTAGAATCCTTTGAAAGGATATGGATTGTGTGTCTTCAAAAGACTGAATGGCTATTTTAGAGAATTGATGGACATTTTGGATGTGGAGCATCAATAGTGCTGGCAATCATGGTCCAATGAATATTCCTGGACCTGCAGACTAGCTTTTAGATGGATATATAGTACAGACACTTGCCAAGAACAACACATTTTAAGGGTAGCAGAGGTATACCACAGGGCATCTGTAGCACAGACCAGAACAGATGTGGCCCCAAGAGTGTCAACACAAACTGTTGGAAAGTATTATGGGTATATCTTCCTTAAAACAAGCTATCATTTATATCACAACACCATCATACATGTGGTGTTGCTAGGGTATCATCTGGATTTATTAATTAGCAGGATCTGCTTTCATGCAAGTGATGTTTGCTTACCTGTATGATATAGATTTAGGGAATAACATCTTCTAGAGTGTATTCATGCATGACACACAGACTCAACCACTGACATCATGGTGTGGTGTGCCATATTTTATAACTTTAGCTTAATCTTTCCTGAAACTGGAATGCGATGTGCTGTTCCAGCAGAAAAATACCTGTCCACATGATATCCATACAAGACATTTGGCAATTTACCTGGCCAGCACATTTGCTAGACTTGACCTTCTTTAAATATGTATGAAGTATGATGGGATAACACCTGACTCACTTAATAATCCCACCTATAATTCTTCCTCTTCTCATATCAATAGGGGCATGAGGCATGGAATAATGTATTACAGGATGGTATTCAAGATCTGTACAATTGCATGCATGCAACAATACGGGCTTGTGTTAATACACCAGGTGGATATCATCAGTACTGTTTTGATTTGAAGGCTCACAGAAAATCAGTGTAATTCCTCATCTTCAGTATGGCTGCTTGATTTTGAACATGACCATCTGCACAGGTAGATTTCTTCAACACCCATAATGCCAAACTGTGATTTATATTAAAACTATGCTGAGTGAACCTTAGTTACAGTTTAAGCATGTGCTTTGCCAGGGCTACGTATAGTTTTGAATTCAGAGATTTTCTTCTAGATGGGTTGCCAACCATGAGAGAGCCCAGCCTATCTTTCTAGTTTACCCACAGCTGGGGGAGGGATATGTATTCACACCTTTCCAAATGGTATTTGTGTAAAAATGTCTAATTTAATGGCTGGAATTTGAACTTGGCTCACCAATTTCTTGTTATGAGCTGCTAAATATTACACCACCTGCACATCCAAGTGGATATAAATATGGAATCTTAATACTTTTAACACACCCTTATTTTAGAACCTGTGCATGCACTGATCTGTATATGTGAAACTTTACTGAAATCTAGTTATATTGCCTGTATACTTAATCTGGAGTAAATTAAGACATTATATTTTTCATCAGTGTATAATAAATGTTATAAATAAAAGCCCCAAATTATTTCAGTTTTATTGAACCCCACTGTACTCAAAATCCAAGCTATCCTTTCCTGTATATTTTGTATCAATTGATTTAAGAAGATGTCATCACTTTTCACTTGATCTAGGGATGTTGATTCTGTCAGACGTGTTCAAGCCAAACAATACACAAAAATAATTCTGGTTTGATTTTACAAAAGATACACTTAAACATAAGCTAAAATAAATAAATATAGGATAAAAAATAAATATAAATATAAAAAAAATGACACAAGAATAAACATACATCGATATAGAGAGACACATATAAAGATGTACCGTTGTTATATGTGACTTTCATATTTGCTAAAATTTAAGAGCATAGCCCTAGTAAATTACATTCTAAAATAAAAACTAATCTAATAGGCTGTTTTAAAAAAAAAAATCAATACCTCTCTCCTTAAACTCTAGTCATAATTCATGAAGATATTAACAAACACATTTTACCTTTTTTCTACTGAATACTTGTATACAAGCTGATCTACACAAACATCATTTTGTGAATTTGGATCTCACTATTCTTTCTTTTCTGAAAAAATCATCATAATTTAAAGAAGTTTAAATCATTGTAAACAATTTGCTTTCATAAAGTAACTGAAAATTGTGAAAAAAAAACACTCATATACACCAATAAAAAGGTCACATTGCTCCTTCTCTACCAAATTTCGGCTTCCACAGTACAAAGCAATGGCTTACAATATGGAACATCCATACAGACAATCACTTTATATATAGAGAGAAGATGTAGATCTGATCTATTTGAGAGGTTGCAAATTGCATTACACTTCTAGTTTTGTAAAATGTAATTAATGAATTATAGTTATTCTTATTAGAAATAATAATTGTTTGAGGTTTAATTGAAAAGTTACGTTTTTAGTTGTTTTTACTTCCTTTACATACTCTCGTTGTTATGATACAACATTGAGTTTCTGTTGACAAATGATATTTTTGTGTAACTGAAGACTAACTTGCCTACACATTAAGAGGTTAACAAGTAAAGTTGAAAAAAAATAAAACAGCAACAATTAGGTTGATGATATTTTAATATTCATAGGTAATAAATATTTTTAAGTCTAATTACAGCATTTATAGTTTAAAATATTATATTTTGAAGTGTATGGGTTGGGTTTTATGAGTATTTACAGCTTGTACTTCTAAAAAAATCACTCTAAATTCAGGTCACATTTTGGTCTTTGATGAATGCTCAACAATTGTGTATTGATGAATAGTTGAAAAAGTTATGACATACATTGAAACTAAAGTTGTAAAATATATTTTTGAATACAGGATTGTTGTGCTATTGATTTGGTGGAAAACTGAATGCACCAGTGATTAGGTTGATTATTGGGTTTTTAAAAGTCTCAGCAACCTACCTAATTGATCCATAACTGAATAACTGGACTTCAGTGTGATTTTAGGATGCTTTCAATAAATGATCATTCACTCCTATATAAATTATAAAATTACTTTTGTCATTTGACTTGTTAAAGAGGATTCAAGAACAACTTCGCTATAGCTAGCTCAATTTGCAATGTCTAAAAATATATGAAAATATATAAAGAAGTTCTAAGATCAAGTTCGGATGCCTAGCTAAACTGAGGATATATAAAGCAAAAAAATGAAAATATATAAAGAGGCTCCAATATCTACTTTGGTACAGCTGACTGAACTTGGCATGTCTACATCAGAAAAGTGAAAATATATAAAGAAGTTCTAAGATCAATTTTGGTATGCTTGGCTGAACTTGTGATGTTTCCATCATAAAAGCATATCAAAATATTCCAAGAACAACTTTGTCATGCATGATTACACTTGGGATGTCTACATCAGAAAACTGAAAATATATAAAAAAAAAAAAAAGTTCAAAGACCAACTTTACCATGCATGGTTAAACTTGTGATGTCTACAAAATATATGAAAATATATAAAGAGATTCAAAGATCAAATTTGGTATGCCTAGCTAAGCTTAGGATATCTACATCAGGAAAGCAGAAATATATAAAGATGCTCAATAATTGACTTTATTTTATAGGTTAATCTGTTTGTATTAAAAATTTTCTTGATTACAGAAACTTTCAAAAGAATGTGATTTTATACTATAGACAAACAGTGAATTAACTTTGTTTGAAAAGATGCCATTGTCATCAAATATTGATAGGTTACCATCCCTACATGCATTCATATGATCTCCCTGTTGAAACGCTTTTTGACATGTTTATAACTTTATTTTTGGATGCATATGCATGAAACAATCTATGTGCTGCTCCTGTTTGCCCTTCTGCTGATTTGTTGTATAATTCACCAACTGCCCATTCTCTGTTTTTTTATTACCCAAAGCTACTGGTTCCCTGTCCATCACTGCATGCTAGCAACCATTGCGACCATCCTTTACCATCCAACTCCTTACTCTCCAATTTGTCTGATCATTTTCTCTCAAAATTTGCTTTTTCTTTCTTTTTTTAACCAATGGCACATTAACAACTGAGGAAATGAGCAATCTGTTTGAGACAGTTATCTCCCCTTCCTTCGTATTGTTCCCATCAACATTGCCAGGGAATTCCATCAAATACCTAATTTTCTTTCTTTCTTTCTTTCTTTCTTTCTTTCTTTCTTTCTTTCTTTCTTTCTTTCTTTCGTTTACTGTCACTTGCTTCTTTCTTTATTACTGTTTCCCCTATTCTGTATTGACATCTAATTATTTTGCATTTATGACCTTTCTCTTTTCATTCTTTCTTGTCTGACTCTCTTTGTCCCACTCTCTTGTCTCCTTATATTTCTCCATCAATCTACATATATGCTCTGATCATTGCCTAAAATATAACTGTCATTCACCATGCAATGTTGATTTCTATATCCACACTGTTTATGTGTGTGTGTTCTTTAGTCTTTATTTGTTTATGTGATATATACAGACAGATATGAGTAAACATTGACAGATCTCAAAAGACTAAGATTTGCACTAAAATACCTTTTCTTCATCATTAAACCATAATCTATAGTCACTACTTATTTATTAAAAGACACCCCTACATGGAGTCACAACCACATTTTTCTCATACAAATTTCTACACAATGTGCCTTAGAATACAAACATTGAAAACCTGTTAATAATAAATATCTTGAAAATGGCTAATGAATTGGCCAAAAGTACCTGGTATAATAATCATGATTGACAATTTCTGCACTCTCATAGTGCCACCAAAAGAAAAATTGTAAGAACATTGGAAAAACTTAATAGAAGAAAAACTTAGATTTTCCTTGTCTGTTACATTCAATGAAACATGTATAAAAGAAAGGCTATTGCCCATATATTCAATATTGACAATGATCTGCCTATATATGTATTCTTGTATAGTTGTGACTTCTACAAGGAGTGCTGAAAAGTTCTCAGTTCAACCCACTTCTTAAAATTTGACCAAATGACAAAACATCTTTGTCTAGCAAAGAACTTTTCAAACCCCATTCATAAATTGTGATCTATTCTTCCTATTTGTCTAACTAAATATTCAGTTAACCTCTCTTTCTCTCCTTCATCACTGATTTGCCTCTCAAATGACAAACAAATATATATACCTTTTCTCATTTGTTCCTGAATTATTTCTAACTTCTCTCGCTTTCACTCTACTTCTTTTTTATCTTCCTCAAAGCCAATCTCTCTTCCTCCTTTTTTTATACAAGATGTCCAAAAATCTTGTGCCAGTATACTTCAAATATCAAAGATCAACTGTGTCAAGGATTCTTTGACTATCTAATGGAAAGAAGTTTTTTTTTTCTTAGCAGACTCAACAACTTCCCCAATTTCATTCTTACCTTTATACCACATTTCCATGCAGATGGATTGGGTAAAGAGGCAGTGTTGGCCTACTGTATTTATCAGATTTAATGATGATACTTCTCATGGGAACACTTTAATTAAAGTGTTTGATTAATTTTTAAATAATAACAATAGTAGGTATCAATAAAGTGTGCATACCTTTATTACTAACAGAAGAGTGGGCATGCTGTATATTCACAGTTTGTCCAGAAATGATCCAGCTATTTAATATTGATGAAAAAATAATCTATTTAGGCAATAGCACCATTGTCCTTTCAAAGTATAGGTTGACCATCACTAATTCTAAGGGGGTGCGCAATAAATGATTTTGCCAGATGGTTATGTTAGAATATGCTTAACCCAACAGCTAACCACTTCTTTCTACCTTTAAAATACCCTGTAAATCAGTGCATGTTGCTTAATAAAGGAAAAATAAAAATTAAATGAAAATCAAGTTCTACCTTATCTGTTATAGACAACATATGGTGTTTGCATTTCACACCATGAGAAGAATTTTCTGGTCATGCAGCAATCAAGGGAATCTGAAATTGCTCTTGTGGAAATTAAGGTTGGATTATTGATTGAATCAGATTACTGGCTGTCAGATTGGTGATAGCCAACCTGTACTCCTACTGGCACCTCACACACTTATCCCATTGTCCCTTTCCCTTTTTAAAACAGTTTGCAAAATCCTATTTTGGAATCACTCTCAGCTGCTTTCTTCTTAATCTTGTCCCAAAATCTAAAACCTCCTTCCTTTCAATAGTAATAGCCAAAACTGCAGAAAACCAAATCTGAACTGTATTGGAGCTAGGAGACCTAGATGATGCAATTTTGACCCCCTTGCATGAGACTTCATTAATCTACTTGATTGGTCATTGTGAATGCAGGGGTCACAAAGTATACAATCTCACTCAGTGATGCTGCACAGCTGATTAAGTAACCCAATGTGGTTTACACATATGCAGTAAGGTCCACTGTCAGTGGTTGCCAAGTTACATCAAGATTCTAACAACTACTTTTCATGATATTGAAACAGACTTCAAATATACATTTCCCATGAATTGATATGGGTATGATATTTCCCATGAATTTCTCTCGCTGTCTTTTTTGTCTGTGCATTTTTTTCACTCAATGAGAATTATCAGATCTTTATAAGAGATATCATTGTAGATATTTTTTATAAAATGCATTCTATCTTATAAAGGTGTTTAATTAACTTATAAGTAATAATTGGAGTTGCAATTAACAAAGTGGCAATAAATAATATATATTGCACTTATGAAAACATGTATGCATGTGTTAACAGAACAGACCATAAAACTCAATATATCTACACAATTATGGACTATATTTGAAAAAAACAGTCACAAAATTATAAGAAAATATGTTGTTGACATCTGCAATTCAGTGTCTTATTAATACAAGCTCTGTCTATGCTCGAAGGATAATTATACTACTTAAAACAGAATATGTAATTTAAACATAAACATACCTGCTTTTTCTTTCTGGAAGTGTTTAATTAACTTTTTAGATAATAACCAAAGCTAATCTCAACAAACTATCCATATTTTTTTTGTTAGAAAGGTGTATTGTAAACATTTTCAAGTAACATATATTCTCTCTCTCTCTCGCTCTCTCCCTCTCTCTCTCTCTCTCTCTTTTCATTATAAAAGGGTACATAAATGTTCTCAGCTTTGCCAAGAAGGGAATAAAAACCCTGATGTTTAGTCAGATGTATGTTTTGACTGAGTTTTTCAGCACCCCCATTTGTATTAATGTTTGACTTTTCTTCTCTCTTGTTTTACTCTTTCTCTTCCTTCCTATGAATATTCACATTTTCCTCTCATTGTCCTTTCCTCTTATTTTGTAATTCTCTCTCTCTCTTTCTATATATATATATATATATATATATATATATATATATATATATATATATATAAATGAATGAAAAAGTATATATATATATGTATGCATATATATATATATTCTTTTTTTTCATTCATTCTTTCTTTTTGCATTTATATATTTTCTTTCCTTTTTCTCTTTAATTACTTCCATCTCCTCTATTTCTGCATGTTACTCACAGACCTTCTAATCCAAAATATCAATCTCTCATCTCTCTCTTTCCTTCCCTTCACATTTTTAGCAAGTTCCATTTTCACATCCTCAGCCTGCCTCCCTGTCTAGCACCTCAGCTTGAAATGATTGTCACTTAACTGTCCAGGAGCCAATAAAAATAGAGGAAAAATACTGTGAGAGAGACTTTAAAAAATGTGCAGCAATAACATTCTCCACCCTGTTCACTTCTGGGGTCAAAAGTCTTCAGTTAGTCTCATCCCTAATTTAGGACAATTATCTCAGCCTAAGGGCCAAGATGACATGTTCATTTATAATGACTGTCTGTCATTCTTTTTCTTTTTTTGTTTGGTCTTGTTTTGTTTATATATTGGCAACCAAAAAAAAAAAATTATAAGTGCACTTTTCTATAAGGTTAGTGCAAAAGTTTCCCTGCCATCCTTTGAACATTGCTAAGGAAATCTTACATATGTCTTTAAAGTTTACTCCTTATCATTTGTGCAGAGTTAGTTAACTGTAGTGAATTGTTTACAAGTGCCTTAAGGAAACTTCAAAATTTAGAAAAATGGGTTCCACATGAACTTATGGAAATGAAAATTTCCATCAATTTGCAAATGTGATGCAGCAAACAATTATAGAGCTGAAATAGAATGTCTTTCATATTCAGCATATTTTCTGGACATGTCATCTTCAGATTTTAACTTGTTTTACTGCATTAAACTTTTCTTGTTTGGTCCATTTGTCTGACAAATATTCAAAATTTCTTAAATAATTCTTCATATCACTGTTGGAAATATTATTTTCAGATGGAATACATAGATTACTAGAAAGTTGAAATAATGTCATAGAAAACTATAAACTATAATGTTCATACCCATGTGGAACAAATATGATCCAGACAAGAATACAAAGGGGAGATTGAAATTGAAGTAGGAAGTGAGTCCAGCTCAAACCC
The DNA here is from genome assembly GCA_964036315.1 of Acanthosepion esculentum. Classification (NCBI taxonomy): domain Eukaryota; kingdom Metazoa; phylum Mollusca; class Cephalopoda; order Sepiida; family Sepiidae; genus Acanthosepion; species Acanthosepion esculentum. The sequence goes on from OZ038480.1 coordinate 54,816,597, forward strand.
TATAAACCAAGAGGAAATTGAACCAGGAAGTGAGTCCAACTCAGACCCTATAAACCAAGAGGAAATTGAACCAGGAAGTGAGTCCAACTCAGACCCTATAAACCAAGAGGAAATTGAACCAGGAAGTGAGTCCAACTCAGACCCTATAAACCAACAGGAAATTGAACCAGGAAGTGAGTCCAACTCAGACCCAATAAACCAACAGGAAATGAGTAATGAAGAGTTAGTGGAAGAGCAAGACAGTTTGGACAATTCAAGCATCGATAGTGAAGAACAAGACTTCACCAACAAATAAGACAGATCTAGATCTCTCATAGGGAAAAATACACACAGATCTCTAGAAAAGGGAAGTCAAAATGAAATTACAAATATACAAAGAAACTTGAGATCAAAGAAGGACATAAAGCCTATTTGTATCAGGGATATGTGGTAGTGGTTGGTTAGTGCTACCACTAATTAGTATATGTGTATGAGGAGACATTATATATAGGCTTGTAATGTATGGCACTGGTAATAATCTTGGACTGTAGAGAAAATACTGACTGCATACAACTTCAAACTCTACTTGGAATATCATAAAATGTTTGGTTATTGAGATTTTACAGATCAAGGAGAAAAAATCTGACTTCAAATTTTGATGCTTAGTATATTAAGTCAATATTAAGTAAAATTATAAGTACAATTAAAACTAATAAATGGAATAATTGTTCAAAAGCTGAAAGAAATTAGAGATAAGTTAACTGTAGAAAATGGTGTTGTATGTTATAGAGATTTACTATTTCTACCTGAAAACTGTAGAAAAGTTATAATGAAGTATGCATGATAATTTGCATTGTAGAATTACGGCTACACAGAAGCATTTGAAATTAGAAGCATGGTAGCCTGGATATACATGTGATGTTGAAAATCATGTATACAAATATCCAAAATGTGTGGATTTATACTATTAACTAGTTACAAAATGATACCACATGCTAACAGATTAGAAGGTCTATCTGCATTAATGGGGAGACAGATTAGAGTCACATTAACCATGTCACACTTCATTAATGATAAAATGTGGTACAAGAAACAAAGACCATCTGCACCCAAAAGGACAAATTTTATAATTCAGAAGGGACACAATATAACATTAACATTTATAATGTTCATATCTATAACTATCTATAACTATAAAAATTCACTAAACCAAAAAAGGATTCTAACTCTTTTTTATTGAGATCTCTAATATTTTCTCTGTCAAACTTGGGTCTGACGAAATTTTGTCTTTTGAAATTTGGTACCCAAGATATAATATTTTTTCACAATTAAATACACATTTATCTTTGTTAATAGTAATTCCAGATAGCCATAGTCAATTTAATGCCTGGTTGGTTTTGTTTCAACTCTTCTTCATTGGTTGCACCCAAACATATATCATCATATTTTTTATGTCCTTTCTTAGGATATTTTCTATTGCTTTTTGAAAGATGGCACTTGCTGTTTTCCCCCTTTAATGGATATGAGGCAGTCTGATTGGGAAGTTAATAGTAGTGATTTCCTTAAATTTATCTTCATTTTGAATTTGATGGTATGCACTTTTTATATCAATTTTCATAAAGTATTTAATTCCTGCTAACAAATGTAATATATTTTCCATGTTTAGTATTGGATAAGAATCAGAAAATATCTTATGGTTTATGCCCATTTTATAGTCACCACAGATTTTAAGATCATCATTTGACCTTTTCAGAACTACTATAGATGATGCCCATTTACCTACACTCGGGGGAACATGTTTCAAAATACCTTGTTCAACTATTTTACATAGTTTCACCACTACCATGGGTAGTAAATGAATTGGAAGTATACAAAATTCAAAATAGAAGGGGTTACAATTTTCTTTCAATCTAATACTTGCTTTACAATCTTATAACATTCCATTTTTGGGATTAACTGAATTCAGACATGCACTATTAACCTTAAGCTCATCTGTTCCTATTAAGCCATGACTTTTATTTCAGTCCATAACTACAAAAGTAACAATTTTGATCCTGGTGTTCATCTCAAATGCTCCTTCAAAGTATCTTAATGTCCGAATGTATGAACCATCAAACTGTCTTAATTTTAAATGACTTTTAAATAGTTTCAGATTAACCCATTTGTTCCCAAAAGTTCTTCAGAATTAGCATTACATTGCTGTTGGTATCAATTTGCATTTTCAAATTTACACCATTCAATTTAATTTCCATGAAGGTATTTTCTGTCTTATTCTTCTGTATTTAGAAAACATCAGTTTCACTTCTTTTTAAAGTGTCTTCCATTTTTTTTAAACTTATATTTTTCTTTCTTAATTTACACACTGACTGAAAATGATTTTTTTTTACAATTTTTACATATCTGCCCTAATGCCAGACATTTGTCTTTGGTTCAGACTCATAGTTATGATATTTGCATTTTATTATTGTTTTCTTTATCATGCATGTGTCCATAATTTCAAGTTGATTGTTTTCCTTATTGAATTTTTCAAACAATTCTTCTTCTTGTATAAATCAGATACATACCACTAACAACATTTCGTTTAACTGTAACCATTCTAACATTTTAAATCTATGCAAAATATTATACATCCCTTCTGTCAGTCTTAGTTGAATCAATTCCTCTTCAATAGACATTTCTTCTTGCCTGAAATTCACAATATCTGTTAGCATCTTGTAGCTGGTGCAGATATTTTCTAATGGATTTTAATGACAAGTAGTTGGTTTGTTTGGCAATGACCAACCTTTTCTTTGATTGAATATTCTTTAGAATAATCTCTTTGATTTGGTTAAATGTCAATTCTTCAACAGCTTCACAACCAGCTGTTGCCAGAAACAAATCTATGACTTTGTTTTCACCTCCATTTATTCTGTTGTATCATAGTTTCTTTGTTCTGACAAGGGCTGTGAAGTACTTTATCCAAGTTTCAACAAAGTCTGCAACAAAGATCCTATCGGTGATGACATATTGTTATGATATTCCAAGTAGGGATTGCAGTTGTGTACAGTCATTATTGTCTCTACAGTCCAAGACTAAATATTTAGCCACACCCAACATCGCAACAACATGTGACATAAGGTCAAGTTTAAAATAGGTTTAGCAGCAATACCGAAAAATTCTCAAGCCCACTTGGAAATTCCCCATTTTGGGTACGCCTCAAGCACCGAACAATAAACCCAGCCCCTTTCTGATAAAGAGGTAGTGCCTGAGGGAATGTCCCCTGAGGCTTGTGGTCCTCACCAGACTTGTAAAATTCTGTTGATCGTACAGTTCCTTCATTAGTTCAATGCATTCAGATTAATTTGGAGCTTGGAAGGCAGTTTCTAATCGATGAGAAGAGGAAGTCTCTATTGATGTGGTGATATGCTATGTGGCCCACAAAGCCGGTATACAGTTTCCTATTACACGTAAGCAATTTCTTGGAGTTGTTTGATGACATATATGATATTGATGCATCCTTTACCTGAACGGAAACCAAACTGGGTTGTGAGGAATTGACTTTCGTAAAATGATGTTATAGAATTATTAATATTTGTTTCTTTGTAAGATGTGATTATTTTTTTTTAATTTTAAATTCTTTACTTTTTCTAGATACCACATGGAAAACCCTTGGTTGCCAACATCGGCCCTGAATTTCTAATGAATATATCTCCTTCTTCAAGTGACAGTACATCTCCAGTAACAACAAGTACAGACATCTCTCCAGTCACCACTAGCAGTGATATATCATCAGTAAGGACAACAAGTACGGACACAACTAACACTTCAACATCTCGGACAGACATCTTTATCCCCTTTAAATCTTCTCATCAACTATCACCCTCGAGCAGTAGCTCCAATCCTTCTTCCTCCGCAAAAGCAAACACAGACACCCCTCACTGCCTCACAGCAAGATCAATCATGTTTTCTTCCCTTAGACATAATACAGATATGTTTACTTCGGCTTCAAATATTAATCCCAGTGTTTTTCCCGTATCGACCCTCACTGACATGTCACCTTCTCTCACAGTCAGCACTGATATCTACCCGGCCCAAACAAACAGCTCCAGCACTTCCTCTCAAAGTCTAGCAATGGAATCAGATAATGCTGACAGTTCTCTGCAACAACCAGGCATCGATGTCTTTCTGCCACCACCTCCGCCATTTGGTTCCTGTTCAGATATCTCGACCGGCCCTTCCGTCAGTTCTGATATTTCTTTTGCAGACGCGCCGAGCACTGATTTGTTTTCCTCCATGACGTCCAGCAGGGAAAGCAATTCCTCTCCATCTTCCTCTTCCCTTACCACCTCTTCCGAGGGATTCCCCGGCTTTCCTCAGTCTTCGACAGACATATTCCACCCTCCTCCTCCTCCGTTCTCCTCCAGTGCCGATGTATTTCTCTCTCCCGCAAATGTTTCACCCGAGAACGACACCTGTGAAACTGACATATTACCTTCCTCAACTAGCACGACAGACATGTCGTCGTCTTTCTCTTCCCTCGGCACAAGTAGTTCTGATAATTACCCACAACTTCCTAAACATGATCCCGACCCTGACACCTTTCACCCACCGCCTCCTCCTTTCCAGTCATTAAGTGAAGACAGCCCTTTACCCACAGACAAAAACTCTTATTCTAGCATAACAGAAAATGCAAATTTATCCCAACCTAAAGTTCTATCAAAGTCTGCGGAGCTCTCTTCTTCAGCAACGAAAAACACTAACATTTCATCATATTCTTTGCTTGAATCAGACAGTTCTCTTCTTAAAATTTCAGCAAAATCAACCCCAACTTATACTGATGTCTGTGCCCTCAGAAAAAAATCTTCGTCTCCTGTCAACAGAGAAAAGTTACCTGATATCATCAATGACGTTCTTAGTTCCTCTCCAGTGCATTCTGAGAAAATACCCAACGCGAAGAATTTTGTCCCAGTCACGGAGAATCGAAATTCATCAAGTGCAGAAACAGCTAACACTAAAGCGTCAAATCTTAACCATAATCTCCCTCTTTCAACCAGTACAGAACTTTTCCCTCTCTCTACACCATCAGACTTGTCGGCTCTCTCAACAAGTGCCGGCATCTCTCCACTCTCCTCGGCCCCTGATATTTCCCCCTTTCGTTCCCCAGCAATAAGCGACTTTCCTCCTCCTCCTTCACCTCCTCTGCCTCCTCCACCTCAACTTGATGTAGATATATTTCCCATTACTGCACCTGTAACAGATATATCTTCTTCTGTCTCCCTAAGTCCTGATATATATCCTTTAACGAATAATACTACGGACAATATACCTGTTCCTGCAACTATAAGTGACGTCTCTTCTCTATCGACAGATGCTGATATTATTACTCAACCGAGTGCTCAAAGTTATTTACCAACTTCCGTTCCCAACACTTCCCCACCCCAATACCCTAATTCAATTTCGGAGCCCGTCTGCTCAGACACGCATCCCTTTGCTTCCAAAACCGGCATCACGTTTCCTTCTGATAACCGCCCGAGAAATGTAGACAGGTACACGTTTTCTTTCGAAACTGAAAATTCACCCCCTCCTTCTTCGAGCAGTGATGACGAATCCTCGTTCCCTGCCTTTCCTGTCGTGGACATTTCGTCCACCCACCCAGTTGGTATGGATCTTTATTCAATCGCTACGAACCTAGCTGACCCAGACCCTCCAATGTCAGTAAATAGTGCCCCACCCCAATTAAGTCAGCTTGAACTACGACCAGACTCCTCTGATCCTAAACCCCGGCCTACGAAACTCGCATTTTCGCTGCCTGATCGTAAAGACAACACTTATTCATATACTGATGATAACGACAATGTCTTGTGTCGACAGACAGATGCCCCGCCTGGACAATCCAGTGATAATTTTGCTGCCCCTCTAGTCCTTCCAAAATTTGATATTTCACTTTTTTGCATTGATGGAGATGATCTAACTGATCCAAAAGAACACACACATTTACCGGGTGCAGAGCAATCCCATCAGGAATATTGCATGGAGAAAACTTCTATAATTGCAAGTACAGATATATACCCGTCAACTACTACGGGTACAAACGTCTTTTCTACTTCCATATCTAGCTCCGGTGTTTCTTTTCCTTCTCCGACCCGCACAGATATCCCTTGCGCCATAATAGACATACACGCGTCGAAAGAAGACGATACCAGCTCACAATTGTCAGTTCTCTTGGATGATAATAATAACAACAATAATAACAATAATGATGATGATAATAATAATAATAACAATTATAATAATGTTCAGTCAGAACCTGCAATTCAAGATGAAGATTTTGGTTCCGATTCTTCTAACACTTCAGAGAGTTCTTCGTTACCACCGAGTGAAGATATTTATCCTCATTCTCTTACTAGTACTGATTATTCCCTTTTGTCTCGGGAGACGACAAATATATCCTCGTCTCTTAGTGCTGAGACATTCTTTACATCCACCAGTATGGAGAATTATCCAGTAAACAACAGTGATTTGTCTCCTGCTACTGATGTATCTTCGCCATCTTCAGATACCTCCTATTTTACAACTTGTGCATCTCCGATGAGAGACAAGGTCTTTCCCGATATAACTAATAACAATTTCTCTCTCTCGAGCACATCTTCTTCAACAAATACGGACGTTATTAGTCCATCTAGTATTCTTTCTTCTCCAGCAAATAATATAATTTCAGATGAAGAAAAACCAATTACAGCAGCAAAAACTGACAGCTCTCTTGTGATACCAAATGTTAGAGCTTGTACAAACTGGAAAGAATCATCCACAGAAGAAAATAGCTTTAAGACACAACTTCGTTCTGGTTTAGAACTTGATTCGCAAGTCTTGTTTTCAGAACTCCCTTCTCGTAGCAATAAACAGACAAGGGAAAAAGGTTCTTCATTCACAAACACTGTAGAAAGAGCTCTGACAGATAATACTGACATACGACGGCTCACAGAAATTCCAGTGAAAACTTTGACTCGGGTCGACAAATCCTTGCATTCTGATTCCAGCTTAATCCGACCAATAAAATCACCTCAACAGAATGTTTCTCAAGTAAATAAGGTCGATAAGATCGATCGTTATGTTTTAAATGTGCAGTCAATCTCTTTGCTATCAGATATGCATGATACTTCGAGTATTAACTTAAGCTCTTCATCAAACTCCCTTAGTTTACATACCAAACCTGATGAAGTCAATGAATTTCTTTGTTCGCCACCTGCTACCAATATTATTCCAACAAAACCTGTAAAATTTGAGTCACTAAAGTATGGCTATCTCCCTCTTAATACCAATGCAAGTAACATAAACCAAAGTACAAATTCTTGTATTTATTGTACGAATACAAATCTAAATCCCCCTCCACACGTCTACACTAACCAGCAAAGCCCAACTGCGACCATGGACTTAATACCAACCTTCGGGGAATCTTTTCCGTGTATGATTGATTCAAACAGGTTACCTACGACCGTAACCTTTACTCTTCCCGGGTCTTCTTGGGAATTTTCTTTTATTACCTACCCCGGTGAAACTTACCCTGAGCTAATGGAAATTTCTTCTCCAACATATGACTGTTTATTTTCTCAACAAGAAAATGTTTTCTCTACCGCACAAACCAAGTACTTTCTGGATTTAACTCAATTGCATTTTCTTGGACAACGGTCAAAAACGGTAAGTACCTTATTTCTTTGCTCAGGTATAACGAATATGTTCAACGATGTGTATTCAGGAGATTAATTCAGGTGGTCTTAATGAATGTTCCATATCTTTTATCATCACTCATAAGCTATGAACAAAGCTTAAATAACCTTAATAAGAAAAGTTAAATGAGTTAAAATATAAATTTAACTTTTCATTCCTACATACTTCTATTATGTTTACACTTCCTCTTCTCATTTCAGATGACTAATTTTTTTTATAAATCTTAAGTTAATTTATTGACTTTTCCAATATCTTCAGTAAATGTCAATTAGAATATACTAGTTCGGTACACGTTGCTTCGCTGGCGGAAAGATGATCAAATTTCTAATCTAAATTGCTTGATTAATTAAAATACTACATTTATTAGAAAATATATTCAATTTAATTACAGAAGGAGTTATAGCAATGACTTCAAAATACAGCACATGTCGGCTTATACTCTTTTCTTGTTATCCAGGGGTTGTTGACTGACAGAAATGGAAATTAACCTGATGATTATTTCAATTGTATTGTGTGTGCATATAGATTTGCATGAGCGCATGTATATTTCTATTTAATATAAGAACTACAAGTATTTCTTGAAATTTTTAAAAACATTTTTAAGTAATTCTGTTTATTACCGAATAATTTCCGAAGAGTTCAATAAAATCATAATTATGATTTTTTATAGCATTTAATTTTTTTTTCGTATTTCCAACTTCATGATTTTATTGCTCAGCCCATGGTAGGGTTGGTCAGGACTGTGTGAAAGAGGAATGTATTATTACAATGTCATATTTCAATCTCAAATTGTTCGTGTATGTGTGTTTGCGTGTGCTTGTGTAAATTAAAAAATTATAGCACGAGCACATGTAAGTCAATCACGCACAACGCAGACATATGTACATACATCACATACGAGTGTCGCAGTTAGCTCCTCCTCATTTCCTTAATCCTTCAACAGGGGTCTCTATCCCCTGACTATAAATACTGGCTGACTTTTCTCTCTCTCTTTTTCGACCCAGGCCTCGGGCCGCTACCTCGCACGGAGACGAGGTAAAATCGTTCTTTTTCCACTTAGGCCAATATGTGACATCTCACAGATACAGCGTTTCCCATATTCTGGGAACACGCTAAGAACAATACGCGTACGTACGGACACTCAACACACACACACATAACTTCTCCATACAAAACACTCTGTAACCTTTCATGTCTTCATGTCATTGTAATTTGTTATTAATATATATTTCTTGCATACATGTATATCGGTTTTGTTTGTTTCTTTTGTCTTCTTCGGACTTAATATAATGTCCGACATTCCCATGTAGCTGGACCGGCCAGCAGGAAATCTTCACACCCCGGTCCGCTACACGAGCACACAAAGTCACACACGGTGTGTGACGGACAGAGATCCATCTCTTTTATAATATAAATTGTTGATTATACATGTTTGATAATTTTCCAACCTCATTATCGTTTTACTTGTTATAAACCGAATCTTCAAGAAAAATAATTCATAATGTATTCGATTTGCTTATATAATTTGCTTCAACTTCGATGATGTCCTTAAGATTCAAAACATTCGTATGGAGTAAGCATTAACTCTAGATTTAGAATTTTACAACCACAGTACTTATAAAGGGTATCAGGTGGTAATTTAAAACCACGGATTGAATTCTCTATAGCATTTCTTTCTCTTTTTCTTTTTCTTTTTTTAACCGAAAATACTTTTAAGTTCGAAATAATGTCCTAATCATTACTAATTTACGATCCCTATTTAACTGTAGAATCAAATTGTACATAAACAATCCAGGTTTACATACCTTCGTGAGTAAAGTAGGATTTATACAACAATTATGGATTAGGATATCCGATTTATAATAGGCTGATCTTCCGTGTGAGCAAACAAGGATTTTGCTTTGGTAGTGAGACAAACAGAACACTAGTTAATCGGACATTTTTTAATAATCGAGATCCTGTTTTATTCAGTAATAATTTTTTTTCGTTTGGATTTGTCAATGAAACGGTAGATAGATTCTACCTATTGTAACATGAGAATCGTACAGCACATGGAAGAGATCAGCCGTACAGCTGTGGTGTGTAAGGGGTGAACGAGAACAAGACTTTAGTGGGGAAAAAAGGACAATAAAAGAACAAGGCTCAGAAAGACAGAAGACGGCGATGGGGGTTGCATTTAAATTTTTTAACATTGTAAGTGTCAAGGAAACAAGAAATAGGAAGAGAGTTTCACAGGCGAGAAGTTCAAGAAACTACTAGAATAGAACATACGGTTACCTCGAGCTAATTCAACAGCTAAATGGTGGAACCTTGTTGCCAATTTAGTAATACGCTTAAATTCAAGCACTAACGAGAGAAGCGCATCAGAAAAATTGCCATAAAAATATTTATAGAAAAGAGGAGAGCCACATCACGGTGGTGGGAAAGTGACTGAAGTTGAGATGCCACGTCAGGATCGATTACATAACATACTCTTCTTTGGATTTTGTCAAGAATCTCGAGGAACATTAGACCAGATATGGCAACAATATTCAATGCACGAACAAATGGCAAATTTATAAATGTGCATGATTCTGACGAGAAACACTGCCTGGCACGACACAGTGAACTAACTTTTCTAGTAGTAGACTTAACAGTTGATTCCACATAGTCACTGCACTTTGTCAGTGGAAAAATGTGAACCCAAGAAGGCGCAAAGTGTTGTTCTTCTTCTGGTGCTTAGCATTACCCATGCTGATCGAAGGAAGAAATGTGTTTTCTGTGGTGATAAAATGACAGCAACTTTGTTTTGTAGGCTTTAAAATTTACAAGCCCTTCCTTGTTCTAATTGACCACTGATTTGGAGACCATTTTCGAGAACAGCTGCCAGTTTTACTTTCTTGGTCCTGTCAAACTTACTACTAAGACAGGAGTAAATAGTTGTATCATCAGCATAAATGCCTAATTGGGAACTGATGACATCGGAGAATATCGTTGATGAAGATAAGAAACAACCTATGTCCAAGGATAGAGCCCTAGGGGACCCCGCATTAATGTGAAATGATCTAGAAGCGATATATATATATATATATATATATATATATATATATATATATATATATATATATTATAATTTTATCATATAGACTAAACCATTTTACTCACTACAAAGATGCAACTTCGTTTCAGTGCATTTCAACTGCACTCCGACGGGTGAGAATCGAAAATGGTTATAACACCCGTCGAAGTGCAGTTGAAATGCACTGAAACGAAGTTGCATCTTTGTAGTTAGTAAAATGGTTTTGTCTGTATGATAAAATTACAATAAATAAATAATTATCGCTCTACTATCGGTATTGAACCCTCTTTTGAATTAATGCTGTGAACGTTGGAATTTATATATTACTTTCGTTCTCATCGCATCGGATATATATATATATATATATATATATATATATATATATATATATATATATATATATATATATATATATATATATATATATATATATATACCTGAAGAAAATCAATGCGCATGAAAACTCAAGTTCGTATGGAACTTGATGCCAATTTAACTGAAAATGTCACAAAATTTGAACTAACGTGTGCTGAATGTGGCCGCGTTTACCTAAGGGCAAGCCTAAAAATATCATCAAAGACTCAAAACACAGAAAGTTATTCTCTAATGCGACGTTTCTACTTGCAGTGAGTGTAAAAACAGAATGTGCCCCAATTGCTGGAATAAACGGCATTTGAAAGTTCACCGAAATATTACTGTAATAAGTACTGCAGAAGATTACCAAAGTTGTCATATCTACATAAGACAATGTAAAACCATACTGGGACTAAAAAGCTACATAGGCGATGGCCATATTTGGGGTTGGATTAAGCGATGCTATTGCTCAAAATCAAGTCGCAGCTGTCGTGTTTATGTATATATATATATATATATTTATATATATAGATATATATATATATATATATCTCATGATGAATAAATACAAAACGATACTTGTGCTTCTTTTTAACCTCTGACTATCACTAATTTAATGTTTGTTTAAAAAAAAAACTATCCACGGGTATAGCAACTTTTGTAAATACGACAGATCCGTGCGTAACTTGCATTTTATTCTAAACTCTTTTTGTCTTTTGTTCGTGTTGTACTTGTCTACCGGGTGACGCTATTCGGTTCTGTTCTGTTGCTGCTACAAATTAGTTCTTGTTGATGAGAACCAAACAACTGAAACTAACACCTGTTATACGAAATCTTATAAACAGGGACTCATGCACGTAAACCTTTCCTTTATATTCACACACACACACACACACACACACACACACACACACACACACAATTTGCTTAGCTTTGTTTGGAAGATGGCCGGTGAGAAAGAAAGGTACTTTCTATCTTCTAAATAAGGAGAGCTTGGTTAGTCTTGTAAACAGCTTTTAAAATCTTGAATTTCATCTGGGTTTGATTACATATCCCCTCCTCTCCCTCGTTTTCTTTTCTCTCCGTCTCTCTTGTTTCCTCTCTACTGTGTCCCTTCATGAGGCGGGCAATCATGACACTCCACAGTTTCTTTTATATTGTTGTTTTCATTAATGTTTTGTCTTTTTTGGCTGCTCAATTCTTTTGTGGTACTTGTTCTTCCATCTATTTTTACAAAGTTGTCAAGTATTATACTTTCATCTTTCTGTCGCTTCTCTTGCCTTCTAACTGTCCCTTGAAATTCCTCCAAGTCTCTTTTCTTCATTATTCTTCTAATTGCTATGTTCTCTCAGTATCTGACTGATCATAACTGTCCATAACTTTACGTTTTTCCCTCTAAATTTTGTCTCATTACCATCCATTTTCGTTTTTGTGGTTCTTTACTCAGACTTACCAAGTAGGTTACTCGCTGTTTCTCCTTGCTTTTTGTTACCTTCAATCTGTTCTGTGAATGATACATTCTCCAAACCTTTCCTCATGTTATAAAAATTTTATTTATTTTAAAAAAGATTTTATAAAAAAAGTCGAATTAAATGTAAAACCGTCTAGGTGTTGTTTTTTTTGTTTATTTACACGTCTTTTGAGAGAGGTGTATTTTTTGTAAGCCAGATGGTGTGTGTAAAAAAGAAAAAATCGTGCAATTTTTATGACCCTTTCGGATCAGGAATTTGCCGCCAAAATTGTTTGTCAAGCTCTGATTTCTTCTGTGAAATCGTGCAATTTTTATGACCCTTTCGGATCAGGAATTTGCCGCCAAAATTGTTTGGCGAACTCTGATTTCTTCTGTGAAATCGTGCAATTTTTATGACCCTTTCGGATCAGGAATGGCCGTCAGAAGCAAAATTTTTGAAGGGCCTCTTTTTATATATTGACCAATGAAAATTAAGTTTTCGAGACCCATAGAAATTCCGGATGGCCCCAAGTGGAGCCGACTTTTTCAAATAAAAGAGACGGCTTTGAGAAACGAAAGAGCAGAAACGAAAAAAGAACGAAAGGGAGCCGTAGCAGAGATCTGAGACGACACGCAGTTGGCAGACCACTTAACACCCTCTCTCTACTTTGACCAGCAAGTGGGCCATAAATCAGCCTTCAACAAACCAAAAATTTCCAAAACCAATCCGGCCTGCTGTCAACGAAAATTCTTCAAAGGAGGTGGGTGCCTTTTGTGAGTTCTGCTAATTGAGTGTCTCTTTAAAAAAAACAAAAAAAACAAAACAAAACAAACATTATCCCTTTCTTTTTGTATTTTGTAAAGGGTCTAAAAACTTTATCCTTTTTTTGTATTTTTGTAAAGGATTTAAAACTTTATCCTTTTGTATTTTTTAAAGGGTCTAATATTTTAGAAAACCAGAGTTTGACTAAACAATTTCATAGCTTGTTTCTGTGGGTATTTCCTTTTTAGAAACCCCAGGAAGATATTGTTATCCTGCCGTGTTAGGCGCACAGAAGGAAATTTTTGTGCAACCTTTCTTGTCTGTATCTTTTGTGTTTATTGTAAAATAATTGTACAATAAATGTTTTTTCCTGTTTTTAAAATTTTACGCAGTGGTTTGTCTTGTATCTTTAACTCGCGCTTACTAACGGCAGCTATCGTTTCTTCTGCCAACTAAATTTTGTGTCTGGCACAAGGAGTTGGTAGGAGTGAAGAAAAAACTAAAAAAAAAAAAAAAGAAACAAAATTTTTACATTTTGCACAAAAAATTGCTAGTTGGTGTATTAACGTAAATGCGCTTACTAAATTCCTGAATACAAAGAACAAAATTTGTGTTCGTTTTTACAAGACACTTCTGCGTGATTTTTTAGGGAAATTTTTCTTTGTACCGTCTGGCTGGATAACCTTTCTCATCGGGCTAAAAACTAAAAAAAAGGGATTTTTTAGATTAACTCGGATTCAAACGAAAGGGGAATTTGTGTAAAATCCCGCCTTTAGTTTAAAAATTATATTTCAAACCAAACAAACGTAAATTCGGTATTATTTCAAACAAAAATTCTGTTTTGAAGTTATCGGAGGAATTTCGAAGGTGAATTTCTGCCGTAATTTCTTTTAAAAAATATTCTTCAGTTATTGTGACTGAATTAAACTAAAAAATGTTAAACGAATGTTAACTATATAAAACAAACTGGAAAATCTATGCGTAGGTTTTGCCTATTACAGTTGAATACTCCTTTAAAATTTTCAAATGTCTTTTTTACTCAAAATTGATATCCAGTAGTTTCGACTGGAGTTAGCGTGTTAACCGAGTGTTAACGTTAAAATAACCTGCAAAATTTGCTTTTCATTTCTTTTTAAAGAATACATTTATACGAAAATTCAGTATTTACTGCTGAAATTAACAAAAATCCTACTTCGACGCTAAATTCACAGAGCATTTCGGGTCCCAATCGGTAAAATTACCTGACTTTAAATTTTAAAATAAATTGAAGTGTATTTGCGGGAAGATGGAGGGACTTAATAGACTTATTAAAAAGAGGTGTCAGTTGAAGGGAAGAATTGAGAGATCTATAAACGCGCTGAAGGCCAAAGAAAATATTCTAAAGGCCCAGCTCACTACTCATGAGCAAACGATATTTAAGTGGTTGGAAACCATGGAATCGGTTACTGACCAAATAGATGATATCTACCTCGATAGTAACATTGAAGAGTCAGAGTCGGAGGATTACTCCTTTGAACAATTTCAATGTGATACTGTGGAGGCTCTAGCTAAGATAGGTGAACGAATTACAAAAAATAATGAAAGTGATGTTGTGAAGGTAGATGAGGCTTCTAATTCCGGTACGTGTTCTTTCGCTCCCAAACTTAATTGTCCCAAATTTAGTGGTAAAAACTGTGAAGACAAGTTCGCCTTCAAAAACTTTCTTACTCAATTTCAAAACTGTATGGTAGCGGTGAAATGTAAAGCTATCAAGTTACAATACCTAAGAGGATACCTAGCAGATTATGCTCTGCAGATTATCCAACATTTAACTATTACTAACGAAAATTACGATGTCGCTATTCAGTTGCTAAAAGAAGAATATTGGGATCATGAGTATATTGTGAACGAAATTTTGAAACAAATAAGTGAAAATAAGCCTGTGCTGGACTCTGAATTTGAGGGAGTCAAACAGTATTTAACCAAGGTTAGAGCAGACTTGTTGGAGTTAAAAAACTCATTCGAATTAAATTTCCTAGAAAATAACACACCCGGAAATAAATATGTGAGCTATACTATTTTTTCTAGGTTGCCCAGTGTTTTGAAAAGGGAGATCATTCGTATTGCTGGGACTAATTATCCTTCTCTGAAGCATATTTTTGACAACTATAACGAAGTGATCAAAACTCTCGCCATAACGAGATTTAAGTATAACGCTAATAAAGAAGTAAAGTATAGATCAGATGAGGTATCTGGATTCTGGGTTCCTAAAGCTAGGCATACAGTGAGAAAGGCTATTTCCGAATGCTACTTGTGTAAAAAATTTAACGCCTTTTCCTTTAGATACCCTAAAATTACTAATTTGCCTAAACACAGAGTGAACCTTGTCAAACCCTTCCTTCATACGGGAATTGATTATACTGGACATGTTTGGGTGAAGGATGATAAAGACGTAAGTAAAATGTATTTACTTATTTTTACTTGTCTGAATATACGAGCTGTACACATTGAACTTGTCAAAGACATGAGCACTCATGCTTTCATTCTTGCTTTCATCCGGTTTACCAACATTTACGGTATACCCTCTCATATTTATAGTGATAATGCCAAATCATTTAATGCTGGATGTAACCTTCTAGAGGAAGTTTTTACTTCTGACGAATTTGCTGCCAAGTTTAATTCCTACAACATAAAACACCTTACAATACCTTTGTACTCGGCATGGGTGGGCAGTACTTGGGAGCGCCTGATAAGAATCATAAAGTCCTGCCTGTATAAATCTATTGGACGTTCAAAAATTGATTATTTTGACTTACTCTGTCAGATATTCAAAATGCAGTAAACGCTAGACCGCTAACCTATAGATGTGCATCGGACTCAAATTTGGAAATTATTACGCCCAACAATTTTCTTCGTCCTAATGTTAATGCAAGCCTTTATTTCAAAATGAATGGTCAAGACATCCGCTGTTCAGATCCTCCTTCCAGAAGAGATATCATTAAGAGTATGGAAATTCGCGACTCTATGTTACTCAAGTTTCGGGAACTTTGGTATGAAGAGTATTTACTGAACTTGAGAGAGCAATGTAAGAACCTTCATGAAAATAATTTTAATAATGTCATTAAGGTTGATGATGTAGTCCTTATTAAAAATCCAATTAAACCTAGACCTTATTGGCTATTGGGAAGGGTTCTAGAACTTATTCCTGGTGAAGATCATAAAGTCCGGTCTGTAAAAGTAAAAAGAGGAGATGGATCAATTCAGTTGCACTCTCTCAAACATTTATATCCTTTAGAAGTATCTTTAACTCATGCTCACCACCCCCTTGTCGAGCCGAATATGGAAGAGGATTCGGGTGATGTGAGTAACACTAAAATTGATTCATCAGCTAATGAGGATACGAAGATGTCCAAGGGAAATGTAAGATCAGTATCCAATACCTTTAAGTCTGGAAGGCCTAAAAGAAAGGCTACAATGAAAGTCGGGAAACATCGTCCTGATGATCCTTATATTTGGTATTGAAACTAAAAGTCATATACACTTTGCGTATAAAATTGTCTACAAATTGTCTACATATTAAAAAAAAAAAAAAAAAAAAAAAAAAAAAAAAATGTATTATATATTGATTTACTTTGTGTAAAAATTTTCTTGAATATATCTTTGTGTAAAGGGATCCTTCTCCATAAAGGTGTTTCTATAAATTTATATAAAACAAAGAATCTTGCAATAAACTAGATTTGTTTATTGCACATTCTCTTGAGGGGAGAGTATAAAAATTTTATTTATTTTAAAAAAGATTTTATAAAAAAAGTCGAATTAAATGTAAAACCGTCTAGGTGTTGTTTTTTTTGTTTATTTACACGTCTTTTGAGAGAGGTGTATTTTTTGTAAGCCAGATGGTGTGTGTAAAAAAGAAAAAATCGTGCAATTTTTATGACCCTTTCGGATCAGGAATTTGCCGCCAAAATTGTTTGTCAAGCTCTGATTTCTTCTGTGAAATCGTGCAATTTTTATGACCCTTTCGGATCAGGAATTTGCCGCCAAAATTGTTTGGCGAACTCTGATTTCTTCTGTGAAATCGTGCAATTTTTATGACCCTTTCGGATCAGGAATGGCCGTCAGAAGCAAAATTTTTGAAGGGCCTCTTTTTATATATTGACCAATGAAAATTAAGTTTTCGAGACCCATAGAAATTCCGGATGGCCCCAAGTGGAGCCGACTTTTTCAAATAAAAGAGACGGCTTTGAGAAACGAAAGAGCAGAAACGAAAAAAGAACGAAAGGGAGCCGTAGCAGAGATCTGAGACGACACGCAGTTGGCAGACCACTTAACACCCTCTCTCTACTTTGACCAGCAAGTGGGCCATAAATCAGCCTTCAACAAACCAAAAATTTCCAAAACCAATCCGGCCTGCTGTCAACGAAAATTCTTCAAAGGAGGTGGGTGCCTTTTGTGAGTTCTGCTAATTGAGTGTCTCTTTTAAAAAAACAAAAAAAACAAAACAAAACAAACATTATCCCTTTCTTTTTGTATTTTGTAAAGGGTCTAAAAACTTTATCCTTTTTTTGTATTTTTGTAAAGGATTTAAAACTTTATCCTTTTGTATTTTTTAAAGGGTCTAATATTTTAGAAAACCAGAGTTTGACTAAACAATTTCATAGCTTGTTTCTGTGGGTATTTCCTTTTTAGAAACCCCAGGAAGATATTGTTATCCTGCCGTGTTAGGCGCACAGAAGGAAATTTTTGTGCAACCTTTCTTGTCTGTATCTTTTGTGTTTATTGTAAAATAATTGTACAATAAATGTTTTTTCCTGTTTTTAAAATTTTACGCAGTGGTTTGTCTTGTATCTTTAACTCGCGCTTACTAACGGCAGCTATCGTTTCTTCTGCCAACTAAATTTTGTGTCTGGCACAAGGAGTTGGTAGGAGTGAAGAAAAAACTAAAAAAAAAAAAAAAGAAACAAAATTTTTACAATGTGTCCAAAAATATTGTATCTTTCTGATTGTTAGCAGAATTTTCTTTGGAGACTCTATTCCTCTTAAAATTTCATCTTTTATATTATCGGGTTATCTCCTCTTCGTTCCGTAACCTTTCAACAGGAGTCTCTCTCCCACGTGTATAAATACTCGTTCATCCTTCTCTCTCTCTCTCTCTCTCTCTTTTTCCTGCTTACGTCCACGTGTGAGCAACTACCTCGATTTCGGCCGCGGGCCGAAACCTCGCACGTGGGGCGAGGGACCAAAAACTTTCTTTTTAAAATTTCCAATATGTGAACTCTTACACACAACCAGCGTTTCCCATATTCTGGGAAAACGCTAAAACAAAATACACACCCGTACGGACATTCAACACACACAACTTTCCATACAGACACTAACGTTTTATTCATGTTTTAAATGATGTATTTGTAATTCGTGTTTTAACCTGTTTGTTAAATATATATATTTGTTCGCATACATATATATCGGTTTTGTTTGTTTCTTTGGACTCCATTAAAGTCCAACATTTTTATGTGGCTGGACCGGCCATCGAAGTCTTAACCCAGAGATAATTCATCTTCTCTTCTTCCATTCACACACGGCACGGTCCTCTACAATATGCTGTCCATGGTATTCTCCGTATCCACCCGTAGAACCACGTCTCTGTTGTTTTAGTCTCGTCTTCATTTGCGAGGAAATTGTCTACCATTCACTTCTATATAGACGATTAAATTTAGAAGTTCAGAATTATTTTCTTTGTTTACTTTGCTCAAGTTTTGAAAGTTTCGTTATTACTATGCGCCTTTGTTCATTCCGACAACTTGCTAATATATTACCGAGCTAATTAAATGTCTACGCTTGCTTGATTTTGATGTCCCCAATACATAACATGCAACTTGGGCTCTCTCTTTTGCTGACAACCATACATACATTCTATCTCGTTAGTGTTAATGGCTACTTTTTCTACTAAATCTCCTCGAGTACCTTGTCAAATAGTTCTTTTTGTCGTGTCCACTAAAATATCAAATACAATATCTATAAACCAATGACACTCAAGAAAACACTTACATCTTAAAACGCACCAATAAAATCATTGATTACAAATCAGAATATTTGTTGTATTAGTCATCATTATTTTTAGGTAGATACCGACCAAATATCGTACGGACATAGTAGAAGACATACCACGTGCCCTTTTGGGGCCAACTAGGAATAAATGAATAATTTAATTCTGGAGCCGATTTTGTTCGGAAAAAGTGTATAAAAACATACGAAATCCGTTCCCAAAAAATATACACGCGGCTGTCACCAAACTCAACACAACTCTCGCTGATGATCTTCATGACCTCACGTTAAAAGCGACAGCGCTGACAAACTTCAGAGTACGGCAAAACCGCCAACAGTAAGAAATAATTCCTATCTCCTGTATCTGTTTTCACTATGAATCACGCACACACATGTTGACTTTTTCATACAAACACACATATCAAAACATTTTATTGTTTCTCACATACGTACACAAAGACAGTTTATATTTTATTTCAGAACTTTATAAACCCAAATAAAAAGACATTACTTTCCAATCTATCATCAACTGCTTGTATTCTTGTCGCTATATTAAATTAATGTTTATTTGTTGAAACTACGTCTTTTCTACTGAATTTTATTCCTTCAATGAAAATCGTGTGATTATTCTAGACGGCCAAATTACGAGCGATCCTGTAACGATATTTTGTTAATGTATCGAATCCCGACACTCCAAATTTTAACATTCAACGAAAAACCGAGTAGAAGAATTCCTACACTTTCACTTTTCTTTTTGAATCTGACATTAGCACAGTCTCGTATGTATAGTGTATATTAAGGTTATGCCTACTAATACTAAATACCGGTATGTCATCTAGTCCTCTTAGGTTCGTCTCGCAGTACAAATAAATCTCTCGATAAAACAAATTTTTTTCTCGTACTCTATTTTTTCTCATTAGGTATCCCAAATATTTTAACTATTTCTGACTGTTATTAGGAGTTTCTTGTTAATTCCTATTCATCACAGAACTTCATCGTTTGTCCATCATCTGACCATGATGTTCTCAACATTCACTGTTTAATCTACATATCCGTTGCCTCAAGTACTTTCTAATTCGCCATGAAGTTTCCCAAATTTTACTGCTAAGAAGGTCGAATCACAGACAGACAGACACACACACACACACACACACACACATATATATATATATATATATATATATATATATATATATATATATATATATATAATACAACATTATAAAATATCTACAAATAACCGCATTCGGATTCATAATTATTTCTACTCAAGAGCCTCTGGAATAATTATTTGAAGCATAGTGGTTACCGCCCATCCAATAACCGTCATAATACAATAAACCTCACTACCCATAATGCGCCATTAACCAGCATATATAAATAGTCGAACCAAAACACAACAGGCATAAAAGTGGTGTAAAGTCTGTTTGCGAAGAGTAAAATTCATTATCATTTGACTTGAAAATTTTATAAATCTTTTTTCAAATTTAAATTGTTGAAAGAGTAAACAACAGCAAACAGGCTAAACAGACATTTTAACAAGAAGTTTCATCTCAGTTCCCTACATTCCGAGGTTGTTAGCAAGCAATATATGCCGGAATAAAGAATAAGCCCCAATCTTTTGTTCTTAAATGACTGCATTTTTAGAACATTAGAGATTTGCCGATTAGATTACCGAAAACAAACCAATTGGTTACAATAAATTAAATTTAAATATCTTAACCAATTTTAGGTTAACAGTGTGTGTTATTATACTTTGATCCAAATTTCACCGAGGAAAACATTAGCCACTTGGATTTGAAAATACTTCTTTTAAGATATCGAGAAATTGAAAATTTGACAAACTCCGTTGGATGTATCGGAATATACTCTGAGCTCAGTAATATTGATTAAACTTAGGGGAGCAGGAAAAATCTTCTGCGTTATTACAGGTAAGATAATTGGATTTTCAGATTTTTTTATGACGTTCTCACCTGAAAAAAAATAAGAAAGATTAATATTGATTATAACAACAAAAAAAGACGCATATTATACAAAATAACGATAATATCAATGCAAATTACCATGGCAACAACAAAAAGAACGTATGATTCGTAACTATGTTCCCAGTCGTCACGATATGTATGTGTATGTCAGTGTGTTTAGACGAGGTCTATTTGGAATGTATCCAACCATTTTCAATATTTTGAGAACAGATTGCGCGACCTTGATGTAACTAGGCAACCAATCAGAGAGAATTTTACCATGTATGCGCGAATAGGCACTCTTCCGTGGGTTACTCGGTCGTTTTATTTGGCAGTTTTGTTTAACGAAGCATTGTAAATGAGAGAATAATGGGATGCCAGTGCACAAGAAACAAATTCATCAAAATTTGTTCACTTTTATGATTATATTAGTAAACAACAAATAATAATATAATATATTCGAATGAATTGGAAATGATTTTTATCATTAACTGTTTATGTAACCTATAATATCACGAGTAGGATTTATTCAGGAAAATGTTAATACTTTTGCTGTAATGATTACGTATAGAAGAACTAGACTAATTGCCGGGACGCATCAGTGAGAGATAAATGATGTACCAATGGGAATCTTATCTGAGGTGGTGAGATATTACTGGGACCAGTATTCTTCGTTTCAGTTTTGGTTCATTTTGATAAATAAAGTTTTAACCATAAAACCAAGAACTTCTTACGTTCATGAGAACTAAAGATGACACCAGTTCCTGCCACATTTTTATTCATCGATAGAGATTGCGTAGTTAATTTGCACAACTTAATTATTTTTTCATCTTGCTAGTAAAAATGTCGCGCCAAGTTTCTTTATATTACGTCGACACAGGGAACTATTTAAACATATGTTGTTTTTCACTAATCATATTTTCAGATGTTCCTGAGAAAGTTATGCTTTTATTGAATACGTAAGACTATTTAAAGAATTATTATACAGTGTAACCCGGATATAAGAGAAACCCGGATATAAGAGACTTCGTATCCGGTCCCGACAACTCTCTTATATCCGGGTTACACTGTATATTATATCTAAAGCATCAAACCATATAATAATTATCAATGTCTGTTTATTTAGATATTTCCTGTCTCATCTGTAGTGAGGAGGGGGAAAATAAACTTAAATTAGTAAATTTATCAGTGATTAATTCTTTTAGTCGTTTTAATAATCTAGACAAATAAAATATTTAGCTTCATTTAGATAAAATTAGTTCCCGAGCAAAATGAACCGTTTAATTAATCAGTTCCTTTGCTCCTACATTTCTTAGGTTGCAGACATTTGTTCAAGCCTTTCATGTGAAGCATTCAGATACCTTTGTATATTAAGTGATCGTCTTGCTTCAACTTCGTCTTGAAATAAGCATTTTCCTTGACGTCTTTGTCATTCTGCTGCTAATCTTTTTCTTCCGAGAGATATTTCCATTTCACTGTTATATTAAATATAAAATTTTGAACACGAAAAGAATATTGAGCAAAAAAGTGATTCATATAATAGCACAGGAGTAATCAGTGAATCATAGATATCATTGAATGTTTAAAAAATATAAAGGGAACAAATTAATTAAACGGTTTGTTGGCCTCTAGTTTTGTTGTGAATTCTTCATCTCCGCTTTATTGTATCTCATTATATTGTTTCAAAACTTTTGTTTCATTGCATCTCACTATTAAAACTTTGTAACAATTGCCGTCATTTTTTACGGCACGGTTATACTAGTTAGTATATATCAAGTTCAATATATTCACTGCTTTACACTGCTTTAAACAAAATTTATCTTACAAAGAACAACTAAATATGTGTAGCAGTCATGTGCATTGCTTATAATAACTTTGAATTTGCCAAATTTTGACTGTGCCACGAAAATCACCTGGGTTTTCTTTTACAGGAATATTATTGGAATGTGTTTGAATATCTACATTTTAATCTGTACATTTTGATAAATATGTCGTTTCCAATATTTTCTAGTGTATTGCTGCTGCTTAAAAAACTTAGCTTATACAGTGTAACCCGGATATAAGAGACCCGGATATAAGAGAAACTAGGATATAAGAGAGATTTTAACTGGTCCCAAATTAGAGCCTATGTTAATGTATATATAATAGACCAAACTCGGATATAAGAGAAACCTGGATATAAGATACTTCTTCTCCGGTCCCGACAACTCTCTTATATCCGGGTTACACTGTATTGTAGAATATGACCAATATGAGCAGAAATAAATGTTAGTATTGAATTCATTTTTCTCGTATTATCACTTCAAGCTATATAAACTCTTTAAGTTACAGTGGTTAAATTTTGCAGAAAAATATTTTTCTTTGTTTTAGTTCTTTTGAGTAAACTTGAAATTAAACTCTTCCCTGTCATCACCGTTTTAAATCCTTCATTTCAGTTGGCAGGTAACGTAAAAACAAGACAAGTTGTTATTAATTTCTAGGCTTTTAGTTAATTGATCATCATCAATTAATAGTAAATATGATAGCAAAATTGAAGTAGATAATCGTAAATTAAAATACTTTTTTCTATTGCAGCAATGAAACATAAACAGTAACATATTATTATTATTTTATTATTATATAATATATATTAAAATTCATGTTCAACAACGGTTCTATTGTCCAAGATATTACATCATTTAATAATTTTTATTTTAGTAAATTTCGCAAAGTTATCTTAGTTGTTTTACAAAATCATTAGATTTAGTAAAACAATCAAATAATTTAACAAGTATTTTACTTGTTGCTTTCTCATCGGATATCTGAAAAGTTATCAGTTCGATCTACTTCCCCAGATGTGATCAAAAAACAAACATTAATATTTTTTTAAATCTCTTCTTGGTCGAAACGATAATCTTTCAGTGACTTATATATATATATATATATATATATATATATATATATATATATATATATATATATATATTGTGGACAGAGAAATCAACACTGCACGATGGCTGTCAGTTTCACGCTTCAATGCTATCTTGAATGCGACTTAGCCTTAAAATTACATTAAAGCACGAAAATGGCAATTGCCACGCAGTTTTAATTCCTATGACCACACTTTTTTATAATCAGCGTTATATCCGAGATTAATCACTCTTCATCAATAAATATAGCAATTTTTAAACAATATATTTTCTGTATGGTCAAATTTAAGTTATTTGAAAAATTCCCAGTTCATCACAGTTCCTACACATCTATGTCAACTTCTGTATTCCTTCTAGTCAAGTTGACGACATTTATTATTAGTCGTACTCAGTAAGTTTTTTCCATCAGTCATAACTCTCTGGTTTCCCTGAAGTTAAAATAACAGCAATACTCCCAGTTTACCCATTACTCAGCACTCTCAGTGTTCTTACTGATTTCAGGATACTTTCGTTAGGATGGTTTCGATTCTTCGAAAGATTGTCCCAAGCAAGCCATGAATGATGAATACAATTGTCACTTTCACGTTTCAGAATTCTTCAATTTTTTGGCAATGTCCAGGTATTTTCTGATCTTTTTTTTATACTCTTTCAATTGTACTCTTTTACTCTGTGATCTACTTCAACAACGATATCCACTTTGAGTGATCTTGTTTACAAAAGCTAGGCCTGGTTTTGTGTTGGTTGTTTAAATTTCAAGTACTTATTGAATTTTATTTTTAAAACATCTTCTATGACAACTTTTGTTTGCACGGTCAAATGTCAATCAGTGGCACAAGTTCCAGTGGATTTTCTTTCCTACCCAGTCATGTCAGTTTTACTATTCCTGAATTTGCCGCATTTGTTTTCGACTGCCATTAATACAGACTCGGTTTCTCTATTCAGATGCCCTCTCGTAACTATGTCCATATCTCTGCGCCAATCATTACCTTTCTTTGTTTCTTGAAATATCCATAAAGTTACGAGGGTCATTCAATAAATAAGGTGAATTTTTCGGTATAAGGACTTCTAATACAGATAGAAGCTTACTTTTTAAAGATTTTTCAACGTAGTCTCCCAGCACTGTCACACACTTTTCCCATCTGTGCACAAGCTTCCGTATTCCCTCAGCGTAAAAATCTTTGGACTGATGTCTCAGCCAGTCGCTCACAACACTTTTGACTTCATCGTCACTTTTAAACTTCGTGCCTCTCGTGAACGCTTTCAAGGGACCAAACAGGTGAAAGTCTGAAGGGACAAGGTCTGGGCTGTAAGGGGGGGTGAGGGAGCAGTTCCCAACCCAGCTCGTTGAGGGTCTGCACCGTTTGGGCTGCTGTGTGAGGCCTTGCGTTGTCATGATGCAAGATGACTCCTTCTGACTGATGACCCCTGCGTTTGTCGCAATAGATAAGCGCAAAGTCCTTGCAATGCCATCCACTGTCACCCTTCTGTCAGACTGATTGAGGTCATTGACTGATTCGATCACCTCAGGAGACCTCACTTCTGTAGGCCTCCCAGGCCTGTCTTCATCCTCAACACTGCTCCGTCCTTCTTTAAACAATTTAGCCCACTTGTTTGGCTGAAACATGTGGCACCATACACAGTTGACATTCTCCTATGAATTTCATCTGGTTTGCACCCTTCAGCAACCAAAAACTTGATAACTGACCGCTGTTCAATCCTGGAGCATGCTTCTTGGTCGGCCATCTTTGTTAATCGCCAAAACTCTCAAAGTTGTTTTTTTAATCTGCAAAAGAAATTAAATCCCTGTGTAAAAGAAGTAAAACAAAAAAGAATAAAAAAGAGTAAGCTTCTATCTGTATTAGAAGTCCTTATACCGAAAAATTCACCTTATTTATTGAATGACCCTCGTATTTCTTCATCAGTTTTGGTTACTCGATTGTAGTTGTTTTTTATCGCACTTTTAGGGTTTACTGCAATTTTTCGGTTTTCATAATCAATTATTCACGACTCGAACTTGTGTGATCCTTAAATTACTTGAGAGTCGAGACGATAAAATCCTCTTCCTGTTTCATTCTTTTTCATAAACAATCTATCTATATGATGCTGCAAGGCCTTATGCAAGGTTATCAATTTATCAAGAGGTTCCCAAATATTTCGTCATGTACCACCCATCACTATATTTCTTAACTAATAATTTATATGTAGTTTAACAATTTAACCATCCGAGTTCTTGTCCCCCATGATAAAGACATATGCAAATGGCGCCCAGTGAAGGTACCGTGCCTTAGACACGTCACTGATGGGTGATAGAAGTAATAGTAGTAGATATTAATTAATAGCAACATACACGTTACTACCCAAATTTCAACGGTCTTAAAGTGTGAAATACCTAGCGCTGAGTAACTTGAAAGGAACTTATTGATTAATTTGTTCAAATCTCCCGGAGCTTATGGGTCGCACTTCATATAATATTTATGAATAAAAAAAAAACTCTACTGAATATTTTTCAGATACACTTCTATTATTATTAGCATCAGGTAATTTTAGTTTAACCTGGTCATGCTTAGCAAATTCTCAAGTTTGTGGCTTATTTCATGCTTAAGCTTTGAAAAGGGTGAAATTTACTTAGAAATAAAGTTGTAATAAAGTTGCATTAAAATGTGAGCCTTGCTTCTTGGACTAATCTGGTCTTTGTTATCCTTATAATCCTACTAGAAATATATGTATTATATCACGCAGAAAAATCTGTGTAGACTTTGGAAACTGCTTTTGACCCTCACATTATAATGATTACAAAAGAAATGCTGACAACGTACACTACAGTATCGCCAAAGAAACTAAAAGTAACTTTTACCGGAACTTCTTATTTCCCCTCCCTGGTCCCGACGATTTCAAAAGTGAATGGAAAATTCCTATATTGCCTGCATCATTCGTGAATATTAATTCCCTGCTAAGCGTTAGAGCAAATGAAGACCTTCCCTGTCTGGCATCTACTGCTCAATTGAATCCTTTGAAAACGAATCAGCTGTTGATTGTATCTATTATTTTGATAGTTGATTGCTTAAGGGACGGCACTTTAAAAAGTCATGATGAATAGATAGATTTCCGTCTAACTAGGTGGCCGCGCTCTCTATCTCGATTCAGTCCGCCCTATTTCAGAGACACCACATATGCGTTGATTCGATACTGTGTATAGCATTTGTCAGCGACACTAATATTCATCTAAGTGCAGATTTTTCAAAGAAACTTTGATATGGTGTAATCTTAACTCATCCAAGTTTAACTCTAAAATAGTACAAAGATTTTGCGATATCCATAGAATAGTGTAAACTTGGGACAACTGCTTCGGACAAAACTAGCTTTTGTCAAATTGCCAATACAATGATTGATTTATTTTGGGGGAATGATGTGTCGCCCCTGTTTTTTTAAGCTTTGTATGAGAGAGAGAGAGAGAGAGAGACCCATATATACACAGAGTGTTGCGAGGGAGACAGAGAAATATTGAGCATTTTAGTGACAGTGACACAATGAGACAGACACTGATGCTTGTTAGAAAAAGAGAGACATAGAAATACGGAGCCTTTTT
Organism: Acanthosepion esculentum; assembly: GCA_964036315.1. NCBI lineage: Eukaryota > Metazoa > Mollusca > Cephalopoda > Sepiida > Sepiidae > Acanthosepion > Acanthosepion esculentum. Next base: position 54,844,388 of record OZ038480.1, read on the forward strand.
AGAGAGAGAGAGAGAGAGAGAAATATTGAATGTTTTAGTGACACTGAAACAATGAGACAGACACAGAAACATTGAACCTTGTTAGAAAAGGAGAAATGCTGAGCCTTGTTAGAGAGAGAGAGAGAGAGAGAGAGAGAGAGAGAGAGAGAGAGAGAGAGAGAGAGAGAGAGAGAGAGAGAGAGAGAGAGAGAGAGAGAGAGAGAGAGAGAGAGAAACCGATTTTGGCCGTTGTTAGAGACAGGGAAACAATGGACTTTATGAGAGCAAAGAGGAAGATATATTGGAGGTAGTTGGAGATCAGACATAAGACGTTGTTAAAAACAGAAAGAGTAAGACACCGGTCGTTGTTAGAGGCCACAGTGAAAGTGCAACTGTTTGTTGTTAAAGGAGTGTTGCCAAAAAACCGCAAACAAGTTGTGTGGCATGTAATCTGCAGAATTTTTTCTACCTGTCCGCTAATAGCAATCTAATGAATGCTGGTATTTTCTTTTTTTCCATTTCTTTTTAGTTCATATTATTGTAGCAAAAAGCTCAATTCTCAAAATTGATCGCTTAAAGACTTGAGCAAAACAGGTGAAAACGTTTTTTAATTTCTAAACTCGAGCGAAGTCTATCTACGCCTGTCGCCAGCTTGCGACAAGCATTTTCTTTCGTAAACTTTACTGGTGTACATGACAAGATTAACTTGGTTTTAATTAAACATCGGCATCTGCCATTTCTTCTTTCGTCGTTGTTCTTGCTTGCACCTCTGATATTTGCTTGTGGGTGTACACAGATTATTTTTTCTTAAGAAAAAGAATTTACTTCCACAAACTTTCGACTCATGGATTCCCCTTTTTTTAACCACTTGCCATGAAATGCACAGAATCTCCTAAGCCAGGTCCTTGAACCAACCAATTTCAGTATCTCATCAGTTAAACAAAAGATTACTCCTATTTTAATATTTTTTCGGACTTGTAGTGGACCGAGCGGGGTGTGAAGTGTGTGAGGATGTGAAGAGATGAGGAGATATCTCTGGATTAAACTTTCCCGCTGGCCGGTCCAGCTACATAAGAATGTTGGACTATAATGGAGTCCAAAGAAGATAAAGAAACAAACGAGACTGATATACATGTATGCAAACAAATGTATATTAATAACAAACATTAATACACGAAAAGTTACAGAGTGTTTGTATGGAAAGTTATGTGTGTGTGTTGAGTGTCCGTACGAACGCGTATATTGTTTTTAGCGTGTTCCCAGAATATGGGATACGCTGTTTGTGTGAGAGGTCACATATTGGTGTAAGTGAAAAAGAGAAATTTTTTTTTACCTCGCCTCACGCGCGAGGTAGCGGCACAAGGCCTGGGTCGAAAAAGCTGGCCGCACGTGTGCGTAAGCCGTAAAAAGAGGAAGAGGCGAAAGGTCAGCCAGTATTTATACTCGTGGGAGAGAGAGACCCCTGCTGAAGGATTAAGGAAATGAGGAGGAGCTAACTGCGACAGATTAGCATTCTCATCTTTTTTTCTCACAACGTTTCAGCCGAGCTACTATTCACTTTATCCTCATATGCCTGTGACAGCAAATTCTAGGCGAATTCATTTCATCAACAGGACTATATTATTTTCGTATGATACTTTTTGAACTTGTAACAACCAATTTTTTTCTTAGTTTTGTGATTGAACCAGCGACTATCAAAATATAATTTTTTTTATAGCAAGAAACGAGGATTTTATCCAGTGAACCGTGTCTGTGTTGCCTCTGGCACAATGAGAGACGGTATCCTCAGAAGAAAAATGGCATTTACATGTTTCGAAAGTCACAGGTGAATGAAATACACGAAATGTATTCCATTCAAAACTCAGTCAACATTACCGAATGCGACAAAATCCCAAAGAAGACTAGAGTTTACGTCGGTCAAAATATAACACAAACTGATAAATATGACAGCTGGAAGAAATGATCGATCCGTAACCAAAGTTCGGCTCAAATATTCAGACATAAACTATCACATATCAAACAAAAATCATTTGCCGATATAATTTTTAATACGCGACAAAAATTAGGCTGTGTCCTCGGACAGGTCTCTCAAGCAAATTATTTCCACTGCTTATAAATAATATAAAGAAATCATCATCATCATCAGCAGCATCATCATCATTATTATCGACCACACCCGTTATGAGCAAGATGATGATGACATCATCATACCCATAACAGGTGTGGTCGTAGTGTCGCTATGCTGATGAGCATCTGACCAGTTCCCCCAACATATCTGGATTGAAAGCCGAAGACGCATTCATTCATATGTAGCGTGTGTTGGGAAAGTCGACCTGGCGGATTCCACCCCTCTCCAGCCAGGTCAAACCACAGCCGATGTCTTCAAATTTGAAGGCTCGACCTGGTCACAACATGTTGCCGTTAATTCCATGGGAGTGGGGAACATTCCACACTGGCCGTTCACTTCAATCTCGGAAGCCCTCCACCCAACGTTATTTTGTCATCCCGCACTGGCTGCATACATAGCTATTGAAACCAGTCCCCACTGTGATAGATGGTCGTTAACACTATAAGAAGGTCCCTCCGCTTTTTAGCAGGTTTTTCTTTTTAATCCTGTTGAGTGTCTAGCCTGGTGACGAAACCGGTTTAGTCGTCAATGACTCAACTTTTCCGCAGGTAGTACTGGGTTACATGGTACCAGTAGTCCTCATAGAGTGATGTGACATGAACATAAAGAAATACTATTCACTTTTCACGATACGATACGGATTATTGATTGCTTAACGAACTGGTTATATTTTGTGAATTATACCAAGTATGTGATACGCCATCTTCGCTTATAAATTAATAATACGCGGTATCTCCAAAAAGGTGTCTCTAACTTCAGGGCAAATCGTGAATTGTCTCTGGTTTTCCAGCATACATACACTTTTTTAGATAACCCTAAAGGAAAAAATATCTATGTTCAAAGAAATTATACAATCAGATATGTTTTTAAATTTTATTTCCAAACTTCTGTATAAGATGTGCATTCGCTTCATCAGTCTTAAATTATGGCCTACTTGCTGCACGGAGGGGGATTATTGCCAATCCCTAATCCTGGATTAGCACAACTGAAATAAATAATGATATTTGAATAAAACCTATTATTCATGTGGCAAACATATTTTACTTTGAATTATGCTAATCAAATTACCGAAATCGAAAAACTTACATAAATAAATAAAATATCGGTTTTCGCTATCTTTAATGAAACTGCGCATGTGTATTGATTTTTTTATTCCCGAAAATACAATAACACAATCATAGATTTCGGTTTCTTTTTTACTGTTTTAGAATTACTCAATAAATGTTTAAAATAAAACTGTACACTGAACCAGATTTCTTAAGTGTCTGAAAAACTATTTTAAAATTATTTTTTCTAATGACTCAGTAAATCACCGAGGTACTATGCTGAGTCATTCATGACATTTGTCAAGACAATAGGAGCTGTATGACAGTGCTTATCACCTTTAAAGTAATATGAAAAGGTAATACTGAATTACATGGCACAAGCAGTAGCAACAGGGAAATTTGGATTTATGCCTTCCTCGTAGAAATTAGCGCAAAGCCTGAATTTGAACACTGTTTGCCGATCCCATTTTCCATGCTGCTAAATGTTTAACCAGATTTACGTTCCTTTCTGATTTAGATACTGACGCAAAATGTCTTTCATCTCCTGAGAAATGCTCACAGGAAGCTTCATGAGAAACTTCTTGATAATGCGTATTTATAATTTCCAAAATTTATGAAGCAAAATTACAGATATTTATTAAGATACATTCTCCCTCTCTTTATCTAAGTATATTCAGGAATATATATATATATATATATATATATATATATATATATATATATATATATATATATATATATATATATATATATATATATATACGATAAGATAATAGGATATAAAGATAGGATAAAGAAAAATAGGAAACGTTTAACATTTCACTTTTATTAAAGTTTCATCAGAGAATGAGATATGGCGAAAAAAATGTTGGTATTTTTATTTTTATGTTGTTTGATTTTCATTTGTTAATCAGGCTTCACGTGCATTTGACTTGTTAAGCAGCATTAGTATAATTTATGGCGTTCTGAACTCAAGAAGAGATGACGTGAACACACACACACACACACACACACACACACACACACACACACACACACACATATATATATATATATATATATATATATATATTTAATTTGTTGAATTTATTCAGTGTTTCCAGTGTCACAATGAACATTCAGTAACTTTCTAGAAATCACTTCATCCTGGAATAAAGAAATTCTCTAAATTTTTTATGTCATTCTCTCTCATATATGCAAGAGAGAATGAGACAGAGGTAGATGCAAGTATTTTTTTCTTCTGCAAGGAGAAAGCACGATTGCTACACCTATAGAAATGTATAATTAAGTATCGTTATCCCTATTTTCCCTTCTTTTTGCGTGGTGTCCAAAATGTCTTTCCAAATTTTTCTCCTCTTACACTAAAACCGACTTGAACCATATTGAATAACGTATGGCAGTGAAGTAATGAAGTATTGAAGTTATACTTTTTTGCACACTTAAGTCGAAGGTAATTTTCTCTCTCTCTCTCTCTCTCTCTCTCTCTCTCTCTCTCTCTCTCTCAATCTCACTCACTCACTGTTGTCATAAACCCTCTTCTCTTTTCCCACAATGCCTTTTGCTTTGAAACCTTTTCTACCTTGATATTTCCACTACTTCTAACACCTTTCTCTTCTTTGTCATATACACAACTTTTTAAACGTGTTGTTATAGCGTAAGTGTATAGATTGGAAGGAGTCTTCCGTTTGCGTGAGTTTGTCTAGATAATTAAGTACGTATATATATATATATATATATATATATATATATATATATATATATATATATATATATCCAAGTATAGGATTAGGTATACGGAATAAATTCCAATAACCACAAAATACTATTCTTAAAATAGTGCTCAATACGGAGTAGAGCAAATATAATAATTTATTAGAAAATTATAACATAAATATGTTATAAAATCACTACAAAAATAGCCATTTTGTTTCAACACTTCTGGTGTCTTATCAAGTGATGGTGTTGAATGTAGAATAAAGGGTTTTAAAAGGTTCAAACACCCCTCGCTAGGGGAAACGCTGTTACATAAGCTGGAATGACCAATCAAAATACAAGTATATGAGAATTCAAAAAACTTGACAACGAACCTTATATATATATAGTTCGCCGTGGAGCAATGGTTATCGACCTAGTCTCCTAGACCATTACTCTTGTGCAGTGTTTTTGATCCTCCCTATGTGCCATGCTATTGTGGTCTTGTGCCATTGCTATACAATAATTGAGGGAGAACATGCTACTCTAGCAGATCATTTTAAATACCATGACATAAACAATTATGTCTCTCCATAGATTCCTTTTCATTATTACCTGTAAATTGCTATGACAACTCGCAATGGTTACCGATTTTCTTTCCGCGATTTGTTTAGACTGGTTGCCAACCAACGCTAGAAAGTTCAGTCTACTGTGCTATTTAATCTATAGTAGACCATGGCAACAATATATAAAGTTAATTCCTTTGTGGACGCTCAACACCTGCTGGTCTTGTGCAAAAACTAAGCTAAGTTTAATCGCCGAGAAAAATCGTGTACTGCCGAAAATAGTGTACTCCCTAAAAAAGTATGTGACTCTATCTCCGAGGCTGTGCCACCCCATTGCATTGAAAGAGGTAGGATCACTTTTTTTTCTTTTTTTTGTTGCGTGGTGTCCAAAATGTCTCTACGTAATTTAATGTAAGACTTGTAGCATACCAAAGTCTGAGACGAGTGAACTGGAACAGCTCTGCCTTGACGTACGGGGTGGTGTCCCACATTAAACCTGACTTTGTCTCGAATTTGCTATAGTGGTGAGGTGTTTTAGTACCATAACAGCAAACTGGTCTGCGAGACTTTGCTACCAGACACTTTTACACTTAAACATTTAGATGGATATGTCAGTAAGTTAATTATAATCCCGCTGGAAATGTTGGTTAAAATAATTATTTAATTGTACATAGCTCAGAGTATTCCAAACTCACTATACATACCCAGATTAGCTTAGGATGGCAAAAGGTCACAGTAGTGAGCAACTCTTGAGGAGCAAACTCAATACACTAACTCATGGGCGTAGCAAGGTTTGGGCTGTCTCCCCCAGCGTAGATGTGAAAGGGCGCAAATTTTCGATTGCCAAGGAAATTTAACCATGAATACCAGTTCCGTAAAAATAATTTTTTAAAATTGGAATGTAAATAAATCCATAAGATCTAGTATTTTTCTGTCTAATTCATAAACCATAGACGCTACCACAAATGAATGGTTTTCCAAGTGAGTTCCAAAATTCTGAACTAGAGATATTGATTTACTCTAGCTGTTACGTTGCAAAAATAAAATTACTGGATGAGAAGAATTTCCAAAAGATTTGCAAATTATGTAAGGATAAATAGTGTAAAAGTCTAATTCAATTAGTTCTACCTTTACAATTGTGATATTGGGATTTTATTTTGATCAAGGTTTAAGTGGTAATTGATTCTTTGTTATTGTCATTCAGAGGTATTAACCTCTGAATGACAATAACAAAGAATCAAGTCACAAAAATATACTAAAACTTTTCAGGTGGGGTTGCCAAAATTGTATTCTCCTTCGAATGCTGAGAACCCTTGCTATGCCACTGCCACTACTAGACAGACTTGTCCGGCATCGTTCAAGGGCAGACGTCTATTTCAGATCCTTGTGAATGGATGACACGTAAAATCGTGAAACGTTCAATATTTTTCCGGTTAGATTGGTGTCCCGAGCCGAATTTCTGGTTGTTATTATTGTTACAGCTCTGTTTTGGCTTGGCTTCCCATTTCGGGTTTGTAGCGGCCCGTGGATTGAAGATGTGATGAGATATCAGAAGGTTAAAATTTCCTGCTAGCCGGTCCAGCTACGTGGGAATGTTGGACTTTAATTAAGTCCAAAGAAGACAAAGAAAACAAACAAGACCGATATACATGGATAAACAAATGTATATTAATAACAAGTTACACAAAGACATGAACAGTTACATAGTGTTTGTATGGAGAACTTATGTGTGTGTTGTGAGTGTCCGTACGTACGTACGTGTATTGTTCTTAGCGTGTTCCCAGAATTTGGGAAATGCTGTATCTGTGAGAGGTCACATATTGGTATAAGTGGAAAAAGAAAGATTTTACCTCGCCTCCGCGCGAGGTGGCGGCCCAAGGCCTAAGTGGAAAAAGAGAGATTTTACCTCATCTCGACGCGAGGTGGCGGCCCAAGGCCTGAGTCGGAAAAAAGAGAGAGAGGCGTAGGGTCAGCCAGTATTTATAGCCAGGGGAGAGATACCCCTGTTGAAGGATTAAGGGCCTGAGGAGGAGCTAACTGCGACAGGTTTCTTAATTCTATAGACATTGAGCACTGTTGATTTTTGTTTATATAAGTGTATTTTTCTTTCTTTTTGTTTCGTTCTTTGCTAGTTTTGTATTGATAGGGTTTGTTTTTGGTATTTTCCCTTCACTTCATACTTAGTTTATTTTGATTAGAGAGAGAGAGAGAGAGAGAGAGAGAGAGAGAGAGAGAGAGAGAGATGTCAAGCGTATAAATAGTTATGTGTACGAAGTGTGACAATTCTCAGTATTGCCCAGTGCATACAATGTATGCTTACCTAGTCACTCTTGGCTGCTGTCACCTTCAAAGATATGCATTTCATTCTTGGAACTTGTTTTCCGGAATACCTTTCAGTAATGTAGTCTCGTGCTGCTAGTTGTCATCAGATATTTTTATTTTCAAGGCATTTTTTAATTTTATAAATGGTCTAAAATCATAAGGAACGACATCTGGTAAATAAGGTGGATGGCCTATTTTTGTAATGGATTTCTTAGCAAAGAACACACGAATTCCGAATGCATTATTTCTCATTCCCCCAAAATGTTAGTATCAGCTATACTATTTCATTCACATTCAGTTTTTTTCTGCACTCAGTCGCACACTGTCCATATTTGCATTTGTTCTATGTGCTTTTGGTTGCACATCTCTTCGCTCTTCTTTGAACCAGCTGTACCACTCAAAACAGTCGATTTTTCCATAGCATGTTCACCATGTTGATATGGCAACGTTTCACTAACACTTTTACCAATATTCACACAAAACTTGATCTTAATCCGCTGCTCGGGATTATTTTCACTAATTTTCCGCTAGCAGTATAACCTGAACACGTACAACTTTCTCTACTGCTTGGCAGTGAATGATTCATCTGTGTTGTATCTCGAAAATATGAAGTGCTCGTGTACAAATATTTGACTGACTTATTGCCAAAGAGTCACACGTTGTGGTCATTTAGGAAATAAAATTATCACACCTCGTACACATAAACACATACATTGATGTGTGTATTGTAATTATTTGCTTGTCTGTGTACTTATGAATGCGTTTTGTATGTTAAAGCGAGTTTGTGTGTATTTATTTGCTATTATAATTTAATTGAGTACATGCCGATATGGAACTGAAAGTACTTACCAAGTCCAGCTTAGTTTGGTCACATGTGCAAAAGCAGAAGGACACGGCACATAAAAATGTATAGCACCCAGTGAGGATCGTACTCACTGTCATAGTCATAGTCTGTGATACTAGCTTGCTAACCATTGTTCCACGGCGAGGCTTCGTGCAACCCAAGTGTGTAGGACTTAGTGGAGCCCATGCAGTATGAATAATGAAACTAGCTTGCTAACCATTATTGGTATTTACTCAGCTTGCTTTGTATGGTGCAAGAGCACAAGGGTGGGAGACCCTGTGAGAATAAAACTCACTGCTATAACACTCTAAATTTAATTTAGTACATTGAGCGTAGCATATCGTTATGATTACTGTTGTTGTTGCTGTGTATATGTGTGTGTGTATGAGAGAGAGAGAGAGAGAGAGAGAGAGAGAGAGAGAGAGGGAAGCGGAAGAGAGAGTGAGAAAAAATGAAAATGTGGTTAGTTAGTTATTTAGCTGATTGCTGGATATCGTTCACCCGCGCTAGAGATCGGTGTTCGAACCTAAAAAAAAATGAAGATCTTGAATTTTAATTTTCAGCTCCTCCTTCTTCATTGGCGCAACACAATCTTCTTAAGTTCATTTGGCATACAACGGGCCTGTTCTAAAGCTTAATAAAAAGAAAATTGCGTTTTTCGAATTATCTTTCAAGTGAGTGCAAGTTTCCAGCAAAAAAAAATCAAACTAACTTTCATGCGTTTAAAAAAAAAAAAAGACGATGAACACAATTGCACACAGTTTTTTGTGCGTGTATTATCGGCTCATATATTACGCTTGAGTTCGAGTTAGTTTTATGCCGTGGAAAATTATTTTTATTAATCTTTTGAGACACATAATGAGGAAAGTGAACTAGGAAAATTTAAAACTGACAGGACATACTGAAAGCAAGAAAAACAGAAGTAAACTATAAGTAACCTACCTAATGAATTTGTGTGAATGGATGCCAGGGCGGGAACAAAGGGATGGCAAAGAAAGAACTAAAATTTGCTTAGAAAGTTGTGAAGAACCATGATCGCCTACGTCCTGAAAAGGACACGGAACATAAAAGAAAACGTCCACTGTAGAGAAGTCCACTGATCTGACACTAACACGTAGACACTGGGCCGGTGCAAGTGTTTCGGCCACTCCGAATGTATGATACACCCCCTCTCTCGACACCATCTCAATTTTCATAAGGTAGTATTCATAAAAATACATTTTTTTTTGTAACCTAATTATGTACAATAATGGATCATATGCTAGATGAACAACTCAATTAGCTAAAAGAATTGAAAATAAATACAATTTATGTAAAAAAAAAAATCAACAATGTTTTGTGGCAATTTTTCTTGAGTTTTTTTCTTTTTAAAAAGTATCAATCACTACAGGTTGAAAACTTTTCAACCTGTAGTTTAGTCAGTTGTACTTAGTTTGTACCGTAAAATGTAAGTAGAAAAAAGCAAATGTTGATAAGATAGCGAGGGTCACAAAGCACTGTTCGCCCCCCCCCCCCTTCAATCAGGCTTGTGCCCCCCAGTCAGGGTGATTTGGGAGTAGTAGGCACCGGCCCTGCGTAGATAAATGGCTAGGTGTAAACAGAAACTCTAAATGGGCACCAACTATTTTGCGATTGTTTGGTCAGTAAGCTCATCTTGAAGACCAACTTGCAGTGGAGCTAGTTCAGGTCCCATCCGTTGCTCCCCAGATATTTGTAGCCTTGTGTGTTGGATAAGCTTAGATACCAACAACAAACAGTACATGTTTACATTTTCAAAGTTCAGCTCCAAAAATCCGGATGAGTGAGAGTATGTAAATGGTGAGCGCCTCTGGTGTATTTACCTTTACACTGCTTGTGCGAGCAAGATAAAGTATGAGTCATCAAAACTACATTTCTTTGCTGCGTCCAGTCCCCGGACCCCACATCAAACGCACGTCTCCTCACCACTTTACGCCTCTTGTCCTTTAAACCGTCTCCCCAACATTTTTCTGATTGAATTAAAGAAAGAAAAACTGCTGTAAGTGTTGTACACTGTATCCAATTTTTTCTTTCTATTTTTTTATTCTCTTCTTTACACATGTGGCAGCTTGAATAGCTTTGGCGTGAGTGAGTGGGTGTAATTAAAAATCGACTCCCCAACTTCCTTGACAGACATGCAGGAGTCGTTTTTCACTTAGCCAATAGAAAATTGTCTTGTGTTATTATTAAGTTCTATATCATTTGTACTTCTTCCCTTAAGTTTACCTTGGCTTAAGTCAGCTTCAACTCACTGTGTATTTCGTCTTTTTTTTTTAAACACCTAAAAAATTGTAAGTAAAGAAAAAAAAAGTAAATTTGTTTTTTTATGCTTTTTAATTTTTTAACCCAGTTACCTGTCCACTGTTCATTTTTACTCACTTAATTCTTGGTGTGCTTATTTTAAATTCGCGATTGTGAAACGCTTAGAGGGAAAAATACATTTAAAAATTAATTGTAATTTTTTTGTTGTTGTTTTAGTAGGAAGAAAAAACACTTTACTGAACACTAACTGATTTTTTTAAAAAAATTCTGCATTTAGACTGGTTTGAAAATTTTTTTTTTATTTTATTTTAATACGCCAAAAAGTGAAAAAAATCGTTCATTAAAAAAAATGACCCCGTATACAAATTTTTTTTACAAACACATTGTAAAACTTACTCAGTGTACTGTAACAACTAGGATTCTATGTCCCGTGACAACGTTATCGTTAATTGTTCTGTAGAGAAGATGGGGAAAATACCAATTATTATTAATTAAATAAATTTCATCAGTTGTCAACAATTGTTTGTGATTGTTGTTAAATGTTACTGAATTTTACGTTTTGGCAGGACACGTACATTGCGTTCATAAAATCTTTAATTTTAAAATTGAACAAACATTTTAATAATGGCTAAATGAAAAATATAGATAATCGAATAAATTTTCGTATTTTTTCCTTGATTCATTTTAATGTTCATACCTTATTGTTGCGCAACATCAGATGTTTCCCAGATTTAATTCTTCTTTCTTACTATTGTTTGAATGAATTTTTGACATTACCTGGCTTTTACTTTAATATGGCAGGGAACTTTAAAAAAACAAAGAAAAATGAAAAAGCAAATTTTATTCTATTTCCAGGACAATAAATGTTACTTAGCCAGTTTTCAGAGCTTTTCAACACCTCCATTATCAAATGGGCGATTTACTGAAAAAAAATCTTCCCCACTAAGTTTTGTCAACTGAACGTCTTCCACTCTAAAGCAATGAGTGTATAAACTCTTAAATTCTTTAGTTAGTGAAAAAGTTAAAGGAAGATATTCTTCAAACTTATATTGTATATGTACATATATTTTTTACATTACGGGTGCCATTCGATATAGAGGGTTACAGTAAGAGGCCGTTTATGTGGATAGGAGAGTAAGATAGCAGTTAAACCTAGACTTGAACAGGTTAAGATTGTAGTGATCAGGAAAACTAAACATCTTCTTGGGAGTTGGTTCCACAGAGCAGTGATTTGTGAGAAGATGCAGTTTGAGCAGAACTTACTTCTTACCAATGGAATATGGAGTTGAATGTGGGTGGTTTGTTACATTGTAAGTAGCATGGCAGGTCCTGACCATAAAGGTTAGAACTGGCAGAACCAAGGAATGCAGTTCATCCTAGCACTTTCAATGGAAGTAGCAACAGAGCAGTGAGAGGCTTGCCATATTTCACCTGTGAGAGAGAGGTTGGAGGTTGGAAAATAATTTGTCACCTACACTGACTCTGTAACACTTTTGGACTCTATTGAGACTGGAAAGTGAGGACTCGGAAGCTCCCATCCAAATATGATAACAGTACTCCATAAATATATTTCAAATGTATGGTCAACAAATCAGTAAATATTCTTTTAAAAAGATGATTAGGATTATACTTTAAAAAGCAAGTCGCCGAGCTGGCAATGTGTTCTTTGCAAGCAGATGAACCATTACAGTTTGGAACATGTCAGTCAGAGGTTCTTATCTCTATTGAGTTTCAGTCAGTTATGTGTCATGCATGATAAACGCTTAGGCAATCATGTATCTTTCAATACATGTCTTACGAGGCAGATTTTTTCCTGCAGTAGATTGCCATTTCTTTCTGCAGTAGACCAGTTGCCATCCAAGGCTATAGAACCTGGTTTGTCCTGCTATTGACCCATAGGTGGAGGGAGAAGAAGAGGATTCATACCTTTCCCAAGGGTATTAGCATGTATGTAAATGTAATGGATTCAACTGGAATTCAAACTCGGCTCTCCGATTCCTCAGTCTGAGCTGCTATCCATTATTTCATCATGCTACCTATTGAGTTTAAATATCCTAAATCTTTAAATCACCTAAATTAGTTTGGCAAGGCTGGGAGATATTAAAGTGATCTCCTTACATCATGATGAAAGGGATTGTTTTAATATCCGCCTTTAGAAACCAATCTTGGTAGAGAAAATGTTAAAGTAATCCCAATAAATTTTCTAACAGTTAAATAAACTTTTAAAATCTCTTGAAGCATGAGGAGATTGACTTCTGACTGTATTTCCAAGCAACTTTTGTAGCTAATTTTCAATTTTAATACTGGGTTCAATGACATGACCAATGACTGTTTTGATTGTTAAATCCATCACACATATCTTTCTTATATCATTGTAGTTGTTGTTTATGCATTGGTATGTTCATACCAGGTGTATCATTACTGGAGATCGAGGGACAAAGAGTCTCTTCCAGCACCTTCCATAGTACTCTTGCAAACCTCAGCATTATTTTGATCAGGATATTCCCAACCCTTCCTTGTATAATTAATTTAAATTCATCCAATCTCATTTCTAATATCTTTGGGATGGTTTCCTTTTCACCAATTATTGTGGACATTACCCTTATGTTCCACAGCCTTTTGTTCTCAGGCAAGGCTATGGTTATATTTTTATTTCTAAAAAATATATAGTCCATCAGCAGAGGTGATGTTGAAAGATGATGGGGAGAGACATCCAAGGGAGGAACTCGTCGGGGATGTGGTCCTCCCAAATGATGCGAAGGATTCTTCGGAATTTCATTTGCTGGAACTGCTCCAGCAATATACTGAACCAATAGTCTCTAACTATTAATTCAGTATCATTCTATTCTTTTACTATCATTTATCATTCAAACATTTTCCGCAACATTTGTACAAGGTGTAAATAAGAGTAATTATCACATTTAAAATCAAAAATAAAAGAAAAGCAATATGAGATGAAATTATTTTTTAGCAAATCAAAAAATAAAGACAATGATTTTCTGGAGGCAGTGAACCACTCATAAAAACAGTTGGTAAATGTCACTCACACCCAAAGGTAAATGTCTGGAAACGGTTGTTCTCAGCTATTGTTTACAGATCTTTATTGTTGAAAACATCACTGGTAAAAACTATTTGTATCATTACTTTCTCTCTCTCTCTCTCTCTCTCTCTCTCTCTCTCTCTCTCTCTATATATATATATATATATATATATATATATATATATATATATATATATATGTATGTATATGTATGTATGTATGTATATATATATGTATGTGTATGTATATATAGATATATATGTATGTATATGTATGTATGTATGTATGTATATATATGTATGTGTATGTATGTATATATATGTATGTGTATGTATGTATATATATATATATGTATGTATGTATGTATATATATATATATATATGTATGTATGTATATGTATGTATGTATGTATATATATATATATATATATGTATGTATGTATATGTATGTGTATGTATGTATATATATATATATATATAGTATGTATATATATATATATATATGTATATGTATGTATGTATATATATATATATATGTATGTATATATATATATATATATATGTATGTGTATGTATGTATATATATATATATATATGTATGTATATATATATATATATATATGTATGTGTATGTATGTATATATATATATATATATATATGTATGTGTATGTATGTATGTATGTATATGTATGTATATATATATATATGTATGTATATGTATGTATGTATATATATATG